>CP125840.1:43998256-45254329 GCA_030408175.1 Trifolium repens
ATTATTTTGAATAAACTATCAATTTAGTCTGTAAATTATTCGTTCCTCTTCAATTTAGTCTTGTAACTATATAAATATAATATGGAGTCCCTGAAATATATAATATCCGTCAATTGAGTCTCGGCTATTAAAGATGTTTGGGTCTAAATAAATTGATGGATTTCATAAACTTTGGAGATGAAATTGATGGATTTCTTATTCTTATACTTTAGGGAGTACTTATGAGGTTTAGATAGTTTGTGGACTAAATTGGAGAGAGTGATGTTTAGGGACTAAATTGATGGTTTATTCAATAATTTATGTATGGGGTGTGATTCGTTTTTGTTTTGTGTTTTACTTGCACAGTTTGGAAACTACTAGACATGTTTCAATGATCACAATTACGTTGTCCAAGAAAGAGCTGGATACATCCTCCACAGGGTAAGAATCTTCATTTTATTATGTGACTTATGTATCTCTAAATTGTGCTTGTAGATGCTTTATCTTCTAATAGGCTTAGTTATTTTTTAAGCAAGCTACTTGAGGACGATGAAACATGTTAGCTATGTCTATGCGGCACCGACACTTTTGATTGGATGTGTGTTCGGTGTTTTTTGCCAACATGACACCAATGCATTTTATCAAAGTTGCATTTTTATCGCTTTAGTTTCTCAAATTAATACTCGCTGGTGTCCACATGTTAATGTTGTGTTTGTGTCGATACACTTGACTTCAAGGAGTGTAGCAACAACTATGTCTTTCACGCTGTTGTGTTTATTCTTTCATGATGAAGGGTTGGATTTCATTAACTTAGCAATGCTTTAGTTTCTAATGTTTATAATTTTTTACTGTTTGTTTTTTGATTTTCTAATTTTGTCTTCTACTAATAAATGGATTCAATTAAATATTCAACTCCTAAGTATTAAGGTCCAGTCATAATTTACATTTTACACAAGTCTGGCTGTCTTTCCAACTATGTTTGGATATTTTGTATTTTGTTTATTTCTTTAATTGTATTCTCTTTGGGTAAGATCTAAGTTGCTTTTCGTCATGCAGATATCAACCTCCTCTTCCAGCTGATCAAGTAAAACCTTTAAATGAATATGAAGAGGAAGGAGGTGAATTAATAGTCTTTTCTTTGATATTTTAAAAGAGCGAAACTTGTGATTATTATGGCATGTATAGTTGTTAACTATAATTTTAATGCAGAAGGCTCACCAAGGATGCGAGGAAGGGGACGTGGTCGTGGAAGGGGCAGGGGTAGAGGTAGAGGTATTGCTCAATTCTTTGTTTTCCATATTTAACTATAATTGGATGACTTGAGAGTAAGGTTTTGGTGCTGAATTACTTAAGAGATTATATCTCAATATGTTGTATTTCTAATGAAATTTGTACAAATGATATTAAATAAATATAAAGATTAAGTATGCAAGAAAATAAGAAATAGTTACATAGACGAGAATAAGGAAGATAATATCTCAATCTAATATTATATTTATTACGCCATATCTCAACAAAATTTATTCTTTGTAGGAATGTACAATAATGGTGGTATGGAATATGGTGATGGTTGGGATGGTGGACGTGGTTATGGTGGCAGAGGGCGTGGCCGTGCATGGGGTCGTGCTTTCCGCGGACGAGGACGCGGCTATGGTGCCCAGCCGGTTGGGTATTATGACAATGGTGAATATGATGCACCACCTCCTGCCCCACGTGGTAAGCATGCAAGAGCACACATTTGATTAATTTTATTTATGTATGTATTATCATATGAGATTCGGTAATACCAGTTATGTGCTAGTCCCGTCAAATAGTTTGTTGTGTGCTATTTGCATTACACATGTTTCCTATTAAATCATGCTGCAGAAGCAAATTACTTTTTCGAGCTCACCAATTGTTTTCCATTTGTTAGTTTTCTTTGCCCCTTGTGTTACCTTGCTTCGGCATTTTAAGTTTTCTCCTTACTTAAGTGGACATTGTAGTAAAACTTGCAAGCACTTGTTCAATTCAAATACTCTCTCCGTTTCTTTTTATTTGTCTTTTATTGTCAGATTTAATGTTTCTATTTAATTGTCCTTTTTGTATTTTATGGGTATGATTTGTTAATTGCTCTTATCTTTTTCAATAAAACCAATTAATGCTATATATTTGGAAAACTAATTTTTTTTTTGGTACATAACATATTAAATTTTGTTTTTTTTACATAATATATTAAATTAATTGGAAAGAAAAAGTGTGTGCAAAAAAAGAAAAATTTATTGGGGGATTAAAGCGAGGGTATAATAGGAAGATAAAGTTCAAAAATACACTTCTTTAATTTGGTGTTACTATTCTAAAAAGATAATTAAAAAGAAACGGAGGGAGTAATAAATATTTTGTCACCTTTTTAACAAAGAATTCATGTGGTTGTTATAGTAATTTTTTTTGTAATTGTTTGCAGGCCAAGGTCGTGGAAGGGGAAGAGGTCGTGGACGTGGTCGAGATGCTGGCCGTGTAGCAGCTGCAAATTAGAAGAGGGTGCTTTTCTGCTTAGTTATTTGGTATTATTTGAGTCGTTCAGTGTTGCGGCCATGTTCCTGCAGTTTTGGTTTTGTAGTTCTTTCCCTTGTAACATCTATAATTTTAAGTTGGACAGGTTGAGTTAGATATATTTGTTTTGTTTAGACTTCGAAAAAAGAGTCGAATATGTTAAGTTTCTTATATAGAAATAGAAATGATTGCATCAAAAGTATTTTCAAGTTTGCTTTGCACTTGACGTTTCATTTCTAAAATTGAAATTTTGGGTAGGAATCTTGGTGTCGTTTTATTAGGTTTTTACATTAGGTCAAACCTATCCTTTAAAAATTGGTTTATAAAATGATTGATGGCATTCTATATATATTTTATTTCAATCATTATCTCTATTTTATGTGGTGTTTGAGTTTTTCTCAATAGTCTCATAGCCAACACTAATGTGTTTGGCGCATGAAATATAAATGGTGGGTGACTTATGACTGCCACTCTTTAATTTACTTATTCTAGTCCTTATACTTTTTGTATACACTAGTCTCTGTTTTCCTTTACATGTTTGGTTCTGTTTTGACATTTATTGACAATGAAATGTGACATTGCAAGGAAGATTTCCTAATGTTAAGCCACTAGATTTGTCAAGTAATAAGGGGCTTAGGTAGTATGTATGAAGTCATTGGTTTGATCCTTAACTGCATTGCGAAAGAAAAAAAATTGCATTGTGAAAGAAAAAAAATTGTAATGATGAATTGCAGAAGTAAATGTAGTTATGGATGTTAGGAAGTCTTCAAGATATTGTAATGGAGGTTGTAATGGATCAAGTCTTCAAGATATTGTCAAAATGTAAATGTCAAGTCTGAAATACAAGATAGAAATGTCATATGAATCGCTGATTTAAATATGAAATACGGAGGAATTAGACTTTTGGCCTGACATAGAAGTTGTTGGTAATTGAATTAAGGTGCATTTGATCTGGTAACTACTGTACATAATAATACAAGATAGTACAGCACAACACATGGTAGAATTACAAAGAACAAACTTAAGTTGTGTTATGGTTTGGTGAGGAACAAAATTTTCTGTTTTTTTCTTGTCCCTTGCCTCCATGTTTGTCCAATCTCTGAAACAGTTTTATAATTAAACACGATACAACTAGAGTTGTCCTGTTCAGTCTCTTATTTATTTTAGCAGATCAAACGTTTTCTTAGTTTTCAAAAAGTATAAACATCAAATTGATTGGATGTGTCTAAATACCACAAGATTGTTAAAAACGTAAAGTGTGAATATATTTACAATATCCAAGTTGATATGAAAAAAGACAAAAGAAAAAAATTTAATCTATACTAGCGACATGACGGGCACTCTCGTGCCCGTCAGACCGCTTTTGCATAGCGGAACAAACGGGCACGTTCCGTGCCTGTTTGTGTGATACGTATTTTCTATTATGCACTTATATGTTGAAGATGATTATAAAATGTGAAACTCTCATACATAATGTTTGAATACATGAGGACATGACTTGAATATTTGTGGTCACTCTTCCCGTTTGTGTGATCCGTATTTTCTATTATGTTAATTTATATTGAAGATTATTCTAAATTTTTTATGAATAGTTGTCTTTCAGAAATCAACAAATCATGTCACATAAAAACCTTCAATTAAATGAAAATGCGCACATTTTATTAAATGGACTAATTACATTATTAACGGGAGAGAGAGAGAGAGTACAATCGCTGCGTGTAGAATTCACATATTGCTTCCATCTTATTCACTCACAAGTCACAACACAAATCTTTTAGACAAAGTATAATAAACCCTAGATTGAATTAATGCTTCACGAGTTTAATGTTTATCATAGCTAATTGATTATTATTGTTTTTGTTATTAGTTCAGATGGATAGGTATCAGAGGGTGGAAAAGCCCAAGGCAGATACTCCTATTAACGAAAATGAGATCCGTATTACTACTCAAGGAAGAATGAGAAATTATATCACCTATGCTACCACTCTCTTTCAAGTTAGTATTAATTACTTAATGCATTCTTTATTATATTCTATAATAATAATAATTGTTTTAATTAAACTATAGGGTTTTAGGACAGCCTAGAGGTTTAACCAGAGTTGAGAATGTATAACATTTTATAGGTGACAGTGTAAGGATTAAGGAACACTGGGTTCTGAAACGGTTGCTAGTAAACTAGTATGTGTCCGCGCGCGCATGTGTGTGAGTTAAAGATCGTTGTTTTATTGTAAGTAGGGGTCGTGATTTGATACGGGGATCCTTCGTGGATTGGGTCTTGGCCCAGTCCAAAACACGAACAAGTCAAAATGGAGTGTTTAGAAAGACTCATATCATGTATATATAAAACCATAAATTGGAAATGGGTGCATTGAAAAACATTTCATGTAAAGAACTTGATAACCGGAAGACTATCAAATTGAAGAAGACACTCAGTGAAGCAAAAGCGAATTTACTAAATCAATCCGTGAAATGAATTTCTTGAAAAAACGACTTATCTTTTGTTTGGTGTGATCCATTCTATGCATGCAAATATCGATTTATTTAGAATCGACTAATATTTTGTGTGGCGTACATTTGTTTTCTGTAGGAGAAAGGATCTGATGATATTGTTCTCAAAGCAATGGGACGTGCAATAAATAAGACTGTAATGATTACTGAGCTAATAAAGGTGAGAGTCGATATCTCTATGCAGTAAATTGGTTAGCGTTTTCTCTTGTCTTACTATTGTGACCGCTCTGTCTGCTTGTTTCAGAGAAGGATTGTTGGTCTGCATCAAAACACTCAAATTGGATCAACTGATATAACCGACACATGGGAACCACTAGAAGAAGGCCTTCTTCCGTAAGGCTCATTGTTTCCTCAACGCTGCCCTGTCAAATAACTTTTCTATGCGCGAGTGTGAGTTTTTTTGTTTTTGTGTTTTACTTACTCAGTTTGGAGACTACTCGTCATGTTTCAATGATCACAATTACGTTGTCAAAGAAAGAGCTGAATACATCCTCCACAGGGTATGGACTTTCATGATACATCCTCCACATGATATTGTCATGTTAATTAGATGCTTTATCTTTTTATAGGCTTAGTTATTTTAATGCAAACTACTTGATCACTAGTTAAGATTGGCCCAGTAAACTGTTTCGTAAATTACGAATTTTATGATTATTTGTGCAAAATTTATTTGTTTTTATAGTCAGTAACTCAGTACAGTACAGCAATAGGCTGCTAAGCATTTTCTCTTTGCTATTATACTTATGTAAGTTTTGGGGTCACGGCAAAATGCTAAATATGTAGTAACTTCTCTGGTGTTACTTTGTTTTTGTAGTATATATGTTATCATATCGTGCTAGACACACAGATTCAAATTCAAATAAATATACAAGTCTGTAAGTATTAAGGTCCAGTCATGATATACACAAGTCTGGTTGTCTTCCCCACTGTTTGAAAATTCTTTTTTTAGGTTATTATTTTTATTGGATTCTTCTCTTTTGGCAAGATCTAAGTCGTTTTGTCTCTCATGCAGATATCAACCCCCTCTTCCAGCTAGGGATGAGCATTTTAACCGGTTATCATGGATTAACCATAACCAAATCCATATCCAATTTTAAAAACCAGTTATTTATATTTGGGTTTTATAACCAAACCAATTAGTTTTTTATTTAGATATCCATAACCATGACCACAACCAAATTTTATGATTAAATTACTCAATTTCCAAATTTTATCCATAACCAAATATTTTATTTCTCCCAAATTGAAAAGATGAACCCTAATCCCCAAATCCATTCTCTCTCTCAAAATCCTCTCTCCGTCAAATCCCAAATCCACCACCCAGTTCCGTCAAATTAAATAGCAAATCATGAAATCAGCCGGAAACTCAAAAAATTGGCCGAAAAACTGAAAATCGGCCGAAAACCCAAAAAACACCCGAAAATCCACAAATCGGCCGAAAAACAAAAAATCGGCCGAAAACTCAAAAATCGGCCGAAAACCCAAAAATCGGCCGAAAAACCGAAAATCGGCCGAAAACACAAAAATCGGCCGAAACCCCAAAAATCGGCCGAAAAACTGAAAATCGGCCGAAAACCCAAAAAATCGGCCGAAAAACTGAAAATCGGCCGAAAACCCAAAAAATCGGTCGAAAACACAAAAAATGGCCGAAAACCCAAAAATCGGCCGAAAACCCAAAAATCAGCCGAACAACCGAAAATCGGCCGAAAACACAAAAAATCGGCCAACAAACCTAAAAACGGCCGAAAAACACATTTTAGGTTTTTCGGCCGATTTTTGGGTTTTCGGGTGTTTTTTGGGTTTTCGGCCGATTTTCGGTTGTTCGGCTGATTTTTGGGTTTTCGGCCAATTTTCGGTTTTTCGACCGATTTTTGGGTTTTCGGCCGTTTTTTATGTTTTCGACAGATTTTTTGAGTTTTCGGCCGATTTTTGAGTTTTCGGCCGATTTTTGTGTTTTCAGCCGATTTTTTGAGTTTTCGGCCGATTTTCGGTTTTTTGGCCGATTTTTGGGTTTTCGGCCGTTTTTTGTGTTTTCGACAGATTTTTTGAGTTTTCGGCCGATTTTTGGGTTTTCGGCCGATTTTCGGTTTTTCGGCCGATTTTCGAGTTTTCGGCCGATTTTCGGTTTTTCGGCCGATTTTTGTGTTTTCGGCCGATTTTTTGAGTTTTCGGCCGATTTTTTGAGTTTTTGGCTGATTTTTCGGTTTTTGTGTTTTCGGTTTTTCGGCTGATTTTTGGGTTTTCGGCCGATTTTTTGGGTTTTTTGGATTTTCGGCCGATTGTTTGTTTTTTATTTATTTTAGTGTTATTATTATTGTTATTATTTATTTTTTGAAAAAAAAAACCAATTATTAAACCAAAAACCGGTTTTTAAAAGCAAAAACCGGTTATAAAAGTGGTTATGGATATAACCAGTTTTATAACCGGTTATGACATTTGGTTTTAATGTCCAATTATAACAAATGGTTATGGATTGGTTATGGACGGTTATTTTGGATTGTCCAAGATGCTCATCCCTACTTCCAGCTGATCAAGTAAAACCGTTAAATGAATACGAAGAGGAAGGAGGTGAGTTAATAGTCTTCTCTTTGGTATTTCAATAAGTTAAAAATTGTGGTCATTATGGGTGTGAGTAGTTGTTAACAATAATTTTGATGCAGATGGCTCGCCAAGGATGCGAGGAAGGGGGCGTGGTCGTGGAAGGGGCAGGGGAAGAGGTAGAGGTATAGCTGAGTACTTAGTTTCAGAATTTCACATATTTATTTGCAATTGGATGCAGTATAGATCATAGATTGATCATAAATTCTTTCTTGAACCTTTTTATGGTTTCTATTAAAAAACAAAATTTTCTTATTTCTACACAAATTTATTCTTTGCAGGAATGTACAATAATGGTGGTATGGAATATGGTGATGGTTGGGATGGTGGGCGTGGCTATGGTGGCAGAGGACGTGGCCGTGCATGGGGTCGTGCTTTCAGGGGACGAGGACGAGGCTATGGTGCCCAGGCGGTTGGGTATTATGACAACGGTGAATATGATGCACCACCTGCCCCACGCGGTAAGCATGCGAGTCCACCATATTCAGGTTTCTGGATATGGATAAGCTGTTATGTATACATGTAGGTCCCGTTTGTATTAGCTTAACAATTTATGCAAATAAATAAGTTTTAATGTATTATTATATGTTTGCCAACGTAGTTTATGAAAAAGTAGCTTATAAAAATACAATTTTCATTATTGGGAACTTATAAATTAACATAAGACTTTATTTATTTGCATAAGCTCAAAATAAGCTAATCCAAACGGACCCATATTATCAAATGAAGTTTGATTAATACCAGTTGTGTTCTGCCATACAGAATATATTTGTTTATTTTAGTCCAGTCAAATATTTTGCTCTGCTATTTCTCTTACACATGCTTCCTATTAAATCAAGCTACAGAAGAAAATGATTTAATTTGAAATCACCAATTGCTTTCCTTTGTCTTTCAAGTTACTTCAGTGGACGTTGTAGTAAAATTCAGGCAATTCTTGTGCTGCTGTTTGGTTATTGTTTACAGGATTTTCTTTTGCCTTTTCTTCAAAAACTTAAGTGAATGGTGCAGTAACTTTTTTGTGATTTTCAGGCCGAGGTCATGGAAGGGGAAGAGGCCGTGGCCGTGATGCTGGCCGTGGAGCAGCTGCTTGATCACTTGGGCGTTTGTTGTCATGTATATGTTCTGTTAGAAGAGGGGTTGCCTCTCTGCTTAGTTATTTGTTAGATTTGCAATTATTTTTATATTATTTCAAATGCCCAAGTGTTGCAGCCGTGTACCCGCAATTTTGTTTTTGTATTCTTTCCCATGTAACATCTATAATTTTATGTTCGGCAGGTTGAGTTAGAGGTAGTGTTAACGTTGAGAATGGTTCTGTCCAAAAGACTAGACCGTTGTGGTCTTAGTGGTATGCAACTGTTTAGTGGTAGTTTCAGCCATTTGTGTCCTATATACACACTTGAATTCCAATTTGTTGTAATTTGATTTAGCTCCACAAATTAAATGTAATCTTAATTTTTAAACGTTTCTCCAATGTAACAACAGCCGGATTGGCCAGTTGGATCCGAACCAAGTTCGGTCTGGAAAACTCTAAAATTTGGCTTGTCACAGAACTGGTGAAAAATCGGAAAAAGAGGCAGGAAAAGAATACATGATCATATGTGCATTTCAAGCTTTGATATGTGAGTATTTTTTGTTATTTGTGAGAAATGAAGTTTTAGAGTGTTGAGGGTTGGAGGCGCAACGGCGCAAGGGTTTGAGATTAAATGATAAAAATTGAATTTAAAATGTTTAAACAAACGAGCTGCCCTTATTGTATATGTGAGCTCAAACAAAATGGTTTGTTCAATGGAAGCTCATCGCATCACACATTGATATCAAAGCATAATCAGATTTTAATGTCTTCACAAGAAATTTAAGGTGTTTGTTATAGTTTTTTTAGAAAGAATCACCTTTTTTTTTAATAAAAATAATCACTTTTAAAAATATTGTATTTTTTATAGTTTTTTAAAATAAACACAATCTAAAAATAATCAAAAAAAAGCTAATAATGAGAAGCGGTTAAGAGTAGCTTCTCAAATAATAGATTTTTTTAGAGGAGAGAGAAAATAAGTGTGATTATTTTATAACTTAAAAAATCACTTTTACATGTTATATCCAAACATGCAAAGGGATTTTTATTACAATAAACAAACACATAGTAAATTCTATTTTTCTATAAAATCTTTAAAAAGTAATCTCTAAATGATTTAACATCAAAATCACTAATTTAACGTACTGGAAATGTAAAGCAAAATTTAACGTAGGACGTTCAATAATAATAATAATAATAATAATAATAATAATAATAATAATAATAATAATAAACCTTTGAATTGAATATATAAGTTGGTACCCATATTTATGACAAAAATAAAATAAAAATACAACAATTATTTATCAATGATCAAATTAATCTCGCTGTGACATTACACGCTTTATTTAACTCATTGTGGGATTAGTCGCACCAGATAATCACTTGATACTATAATTAGGCTATTATCATCTGGTTGAACCGATTATCCCTAGTTGTTATTTTCTAAGACACATGTTGAAAATTCTGATCAAGAACCTACCTTTGCTCCTTAATTTTTTGGATTAATGGGTTTTGTCACCGCATATATGTCTGCAAGAGATCGATATTTTATCTTCTCTGGTTCATCAGTCTCACTGTTCTTAGTATTCTTGAGTCTTTGATCAACCTCTTTTTTTGGGATTCTTGTCTCCCTCCCCCTCCTAACAACATTGTTGTTGTTGTTGTTGTTGCTGCTGCTGCTGCTACTGTTGTTGTTGTTGTTGCTCCTGCCGCCTTTTTTAATGTTGAGGTTCATAAGCAACTGAATTGCAGTCAGATCGTCAGTAGAAACATCGTTACTGTTTTGGGTTTCACATCTCACTTTACGATTTGTCATTTTCTTTTAGATACAATTCACCAGTCTAAGCCAATGAGTTTTTCTTGTAGTATGTAGTGTATTGGTCGAGTTTTTTATTTCTTACTTAAAGGACACAAGTTTGACTTTTGTTTCTGGTAGGGAGAGAAAGAGGGTGAATGGATGACAAATCTTTTATGAGAACTTTATTAGAAGTTGAATATTCATCTATGAAAATACATATTTACCTGTTTTTTAAAGTTATTGCGTAGTTCTTGTCCTGTCGTTCATGATTTCTTTTTAGCCCATTTATTTCGCAGTTATTGCAAAACATTAATTGTCATTTAACCATACTTGTATATTTGGTCAAATGTATAACGACTAGTTTTCATCCATATAGGGACGCTTTTTACTCCTCTATTTCTAGATGATCGATGTTTGTATTACACTTGTACAAACTCACACTTTATGTATCCCATGCCTGTTAGTAGAGCAATCAAAAGTCAAAACAGGCTATCCGGCCCTAAACGTACCATAAATCTCTATTTAAATACGGGCTCTAAAATTACTATCCGAGTCTGGCCCTATACGAGCCTCGGGCTTGGTGGGCTGCCCATATTATTATTTGGGTAAATAATCATTTACCCCTGCAAAATAAGTAGGTTTTGATTTACCCCCTCCCTATTTTTTTTTAAAAAAAATCCAACCCTACAATATGATGATCTGGCTTCTACATGTGGACATCAAATTGAATTGTGAAGGGGATGAAGATAATTTTTTTATCGGGCAGGGTTTACGGGTCATAGAGAGAGGAAAAAAGGAAATTCATGTTTCTGATTTTTGTTTTTATTTCTTTTTCTTTTAAAATTTATTTATCCATGTGTTAATAAAATTTAATAAAAAAAATAAATTAAATGTCATTTAAACAAGCCATGTCAGCATATCTATCAAGTCAACGACCAACTAAGCTTGACATATCATCAAAATGAAGATTCTAAGTCCTAGTTGGCCAATGAGGGAATCTTCATATTGTAGAGTTGGATTTTAAAAAAAAAAGGTAGGTGGTAAATTAAAACTCGTTTATTTTGCAGTGGAGTAAATATCTATTTAACCTTATATTATTTTTATTTTTTGACAATTTTTAATTTTTTTCAATAATATAAAATAACTTATCAAAATAAAATTTTAAATTGATTTACAAGATTATGGAAGAAGAAACACGTGACGATGGTGATTAACATAGCACAATTATATATCATGTTAAAAATGCTTATGAATATAAGATTTTGAATCTGAATGAAAGAAATTTTGAAGTTCCATGAAGAATTTTTTTTTTTTTTTGACATAAAGATGCTTATAGCATTTCATTAGTAATAAGATGTTCAATACAATGGGGTACATCGATGTAAATAGTGGGACTAGCAGAAAAGGGGGCAACCCGCGCAAGAGCGTGAGCTACCTCATTAGCTTGTCGCCTACTGAACTCAACCCGAGAGTTTGTAAATGATGAAGTGAAAAGACTTCTAGTAACAGACATAACCTGACCAAATTCAGTAACATCCGGCCTTTGACGATGAAAAGCGTCTGTGACGATTTTGGAATCTAAAACAAAGTCAACATTATCTTTCCTCAAATCACGGAGCCATTGCAACGCAAACAGCAGACCCAAGGCCTCACCAAGGGGGACCGAACATTTGGGGGAGAAATTGATAGTTTTAGCCAAAACAAAGGAGCCCTCATCATCGCGAATGCACACTCCAATACCTGTCCTGTTAAGAGAATTTGAGAAAGAAGCATCAACATTACACTTCAATCTACCTGGTAGTGGGCGTTGCCAAACTGTGTCGGTGGAGGGGGACGAGTTGGTAGTGTGATGAACACACCGTACCCCCCTAAAGGAGCGATTGTAGCCGTCGGGACCTGAGTGGAGGCGTTGGCAGAGCTCCAATCCTCAATAAGATGAAACGCCCTGTCTATTACTTGGGCCACAGTCTCGTTGACGTCTTGCCAGAGCTTAACATTACGGTGCTTCCATAGGCTCCATAGAGTAGCAGTGAAGCGCTGGGAACCTGCTACATCAAGATGCTGAAGTAAAGCAAAAATGCATTCAGCCACTGTGCCGGTGTTAAGATAAATCTGCTGAATGGAACTCCACAAACCGGTTTGTTGCCAGACCTGTACAGAAAAAGGACAAATAAAAAATAAATGGTTAAGGTTCTCTTCAGGTCCATTACAGGAAATGCAAGACATTGGACACTGAACGCCTTTGTCCTGTAGCCGCATCCTGGTAGGAACCACATCCCTGCAAATACGCCAAACAAGATTTTTAATCTTCGGGGGAACCTTTAATCTCCAGATACCCTGCCAGTAACCTTCCCGTCGTAAATGAGACGAGTCAGTAAGAACATCAACACATAATCTATACGCACTTTTAACAGAATAGTAACCGTTAGTCTCCGCCTTCCATACCAATCTATCATCAGTCACCTGATCAATCAAAGGAGTATCCAAGATTCTTCTAGTAACCTCGGGGCTAAACGTTTGTTGAATAACATTCAAATTCCAAACTTTAGCGGTAGTGTCAATAAGACTATGAACAAACGGGCCGCCTGTGATGAGAGAAACGTTGTAATTATCATCAATGCAATTACCATCCAAGAGCCAAGGCTCGCGCAAGATAGGGATAGACACACCTGATCCGATACTCCACCGCGCTCCACCCCTAACTATAAACCGAGCCTGAAGAATACTTCGCCACACGTAACTAGGATTGTGCCCCAGAGAAGCAGTCAAGTAGGAACCCCGAGGAAAGTACTGAGCTCGGAAAATACGGGTAACAAGTGAAGTAGTATCGGTTTGAAATTTCCAACCTTGTTTGCCTAACATCGCCAGATTAAACGCTGTGAGATCTTTGAAGCCCATCCCACCATGGGATTTATTCATAGAAAGTTTATCCCAAGACATCCAATGAATACCCCGATTGTTAGAACCTCCGCACCCCCACCAAAAGGAGTTCAGTAATCTCTCAATAGTAGTAATGAGAATGCCCGGTAAAAGGAAGAGACTCATGACATAAGAAGGGATGGCCTGGAGGACAGATTTAATCATAATTTCTCGACCCGCCTTGGAAAGACAACGACTGCTCCACGAATTGATTTTCTGCCACACACGGTCTTTAATAAAGGAAAAGACAGCTGTACGATTTCTACCAATCACAGAAGGTAATCCGAGATACTTACCTGTTCCGAGTACAGCCTGAACCCCCATAATAGCAGTTAAGGAAGTTTTAAGATTGTCAGATACATTACGGCTATAGAAGATTTCTGACTTTGGCAGACTAATGGCTTGACCAGAGGCTTCCTCATAAAGCTGAAGAATAGATTTCATGGTCTGAGCTTGCCTCTCACAGGCCTTGAAAAAAAGGAAACAGTCATCCGCGAACAACAGATGAGTAACCCGGGGGGCACCCTTGCAGATAGCAGTACCTGTAAGGTCACCAGAGGATTCGGCACGACCAATGAGCGAAGAAAGACCTTCCGCACATAAAATAAATAGGTAAGGGGACAGAGGGTCCCCTTGTCTCAAACCGCGCCCAGGAATAACAGGACCGACCTTCTCTCCGTTAAGTAACACCGTGTAATCAACTGACTCAATGCACATAGCCATCCAGTGAACCCATTTGTCGCAGAAACCCATCCGGCTAAGGACAGCTCTGACATACTCCCAACTCATACGGTCATAAGCTTTGCTGATGTCGAGTTTAAGAGCAACACAACCGACTTTACCTGTAGTTTTTGTTCTCATGTAATCAACAATTTCTATGGCAACCATAGCGTTGTCGAGGATAGACCGTTCGGGCAAAAAAGCCGACTGATGGTGTGAGACACATTTGGTAAGAACCTCCTTGAGACGATTAGCCAACACTTTAGCTATAATTTTGTAGAGAACATTACACAGAGCGATGGGGCGCCAATCCTTCATAGTCTTCTGGACATTACCTTTAGGAATGAGAGCAACATTCGTGGTACTGAGAGCAGCAGGGAATTGACCGGTGTCTAACCAGTAAATACAGTCCTTGAAGATATCATCGCTGCAAGTGGACCAAAAGTGTTGGTAGAAACCCGGATTATACCCATCAGGCCCCGGACATTTGTCGGGGTGCATGGAGAAGACAGCTTCTCGGAACTCCTCCTTGGTGAACGGGGATGTAAGTCGGTGATTATCTTCATCATTTTCTGTATGCCGTATAGCATCAATCACCAGTGCCATAGTGCTAGGACTTGGTTTGAAGATATCAGAAAAGTATTGTTTTGCTACCGAACACATCGCCTCTGTGTTAGTAACTTTGACTCCATTATCATCTTCCAAGGACAGTATACGGTTCGCTTTTTTCCGCGCCGTGGCTGAAGCGTGAAAAAACTTAGTATTTCTATCCCCATCGGTGTACCAAAGTTTCTTGGCATGTTGCCGCCAGTAAGTGTCATCCTGCAGTAAGAGTTGAGTCATCTTTCGTCTAGTAGCCAAAAGTTGATCTTGATGAGAGCCTGAGTTGTTACTGCGAAGGAAAGAGAGTTGTTGACGACAAGCAAAGATTTCTTTCCTGAGATTGTTATAGTGAGTGCGACCCCAGTCAGAGAGGTCATCAGCACATCGATTAAGACGGGAAACAACGGAATCATTACCAGACGAGGCCCACTTATCGATGAGAAAATCGTTGAAGCCCGGTTCAAGCTTCCAAGCATTTTCAAAGCGAAAGTAGCGGTTGTTAGAAGGAGGTTGTACAATCGGAGAGCATTCAAGAAAGATGGGATAATGATCAGAAGCAGGTGCAACAAGATTTTCTAACTTTGCATTCGGAAATAAAGTAAACCAACTGTTACTGGCAAGGGCACGATCAAGTCGTTCCTCGACCGCACGGATAGTGCCTAGGAACTTAAACCACGTGAAGGGGTACCCATTGACCGGAACATCTGATAATCCAGAGTCCAGGACAGCTTGTCGGAAACCATTTATTAACCAACGCGAGCGCGATGTATTGCCTCGCTTCTCACTCGCGTCCATAATATCATTAAAATCACCAAAAATGCACCAAGGTAAAGAGGATTGATAAGATAAAGTACGCAAAAAATCCCACGAGGCTCTACGACGCCCCCCGTTAGGATACCCGTAATAACCAGTCAACCGCCAATTGCCGCGGACAGTGTCAGTAATTTCAACAGATATATGATTTTGCGAATAATCAAGAATTTGACAATTATGAGAAGAATTCCAAAATAAAGCAAGACCGCCACTACGGCCCACACGATCAACAGAAAAGCAAGAATCGAAGCCAAGCACATAACGAATTTCCTCTATTTTATTTTTGTAGACTAGTGTCTCACTAAGAAAGAGGATGGCAACTTTATGGTGCCTAGCAAGGTACTTAAGGTTGGAAACTGCACTCGGGCTACCTAAACCCCAGCAGTTCCAACTGCAGAGATTCATAATTCTCGGCAGGCCTGATCATCAGGTCCTGTCGTTACAATAGTTTCATCATACATAGGATTGTCATGAATAGACATTACAACATCCCCCCATTGTCTAAACTAGTACCTATAACAGTAGCATTTCCCACCCCCAAAGACACATTATCTGTTTCAGGCTTGTCACTAGCAGCTTTAATTCTTTTTCTCTTCTTCAATTCTCCACTAGAGTCAACCTGTTCAGCAGCTTCAATACAAAGAGGAGCATCCCCATGCGGCTGGTTATGGGATTCAGCCAACAGTCCGAGAACAACGGACCGATGTGGAGCACTAGCACAACCAATCAGAGAAGGAGTGGACTCAGTAGAACCATTAGAAGTTGAAGCACCAAGCATACCTTTACCTGACCTTACCATAGCTGATTTTTGGGCAATAAGCAGCCCACTCTTGATTGCGGAAATCTCTTTCTGAACCGCTATAATGCGTCCATCAAAATTCCCCGCTGTCGGAGGAGTGGCTGTTGGAGTTGCAGAATAGTTTGCAGCAGCATGAACATTAGAACCAAACTCAGCAACAGGTTGTGAACGAGATGGGATAGGGTCTTTAAGATATTTGTTGGTAGCCGAGGTACCCATTCTATTGACAAGGGGACGGAGATTCTCCCCCCACCCGCGAGCTCCGTCGTCATGGTCCATATCAATTCCATGAAGAATTATGAAACATTTAAGAGTCATTTTTAGTAAACAAATACAATCATATATAATTTAGTATAAGGGTTAAGGTGTTTAATTAATATTTAATTTTTTTTAAGTAAGATAATTAGGATAAAATTGAAATAAATATAATAAGTCAAAATAAAATATAAACTAGTATAAATAAACTATAAACTCGTGACTTTTTTTTACCAAATAATTTTGTTTCTTCAATATGAACTTGAAAGCTATAAGCTATAAGTTTAGAATTTAGTATTACGAAACAACATTTGTGTTTTTTACGACTTAAATTTTTATATGCAATATAATTTTTGTATTTAATTTGTATAGGTAAAATTATAATGTAGGTCATTTATCTTATTTTTTTGTAACATTTTGGTCCTTTATCTTTTATTTGTAACACTTTGTTCATTTATCTTATTTATTTGTAACATTTTGGTCCTTTATTTTTTATAACATTCACTTATAAACCTTTTTTTATCATATTTTATTTTTATTAAAAAATGCTGAATTTTATTTTTTAAAATCCTTTTTTATCAAAATTAAATAAAACTCATAATTTTGATGAATATGTTCATCATCTTCATCAATTCCTTCATATTTTCATCTTCTTTAAATGACCAAATTGTTACAAATAAAATATAAAAGTCCAAATTGTTAGAAAAAAAATAAGATAAATGACCTGTAATGTAATTTTGTCATTTATATATTATAATATTTTTGTGACCCATCAAAACTATTTTTTCTAGTTTCATCACTGCTCATTGGAGCAAAGCACAAATGAGTAACTAAGTATTGATTCTTAATAAATATTGGTGAAATATAGAATTACTAGTGGATCCCATTTATAGCTTTTCAAGAAGTAGTATTGAGTTGGAGGAATTGAGTGTTTATTAAGTATTATTAATAAAAATGGATTTTCTATCATGTGCAAAGTTGCACATGTTAAGAAATTTAAAATAGTAAATTTGCATCGGAACTTGCATTTTATATTAAATGTATAACTTTTTAAAATATAAGTGTTGTTTTCAATAAAAAGTTACTATTTTTCACTATTTTAACATGTGCAATGTTGCACATGTTAGACAAACCTTAATAAAAGATATAAATAAATGACGTATACACATGAGATCCAGTTAAGTACCAAAAAATAGAGAGCTCCATTGTGGATGCTCTAAGCACCCGAACTACAACCAGTTAGTCACTAGACACATCATTATTGTTCTGGGTTTCACATCTCGATTTCCAATTTGACATTTTATTTGAGAGGATTCACCGGTCTAAACTATTGGATTTTCCTTGTAGTATGTTGTGCATTGGATTTCCAATTAAATTTTATATTTTATCTTTTTATTAGGATTAATTAAAAGCCCATACGACGCGTGGGCTGAAGCATAGAAGCCCATTGGGTAATAGGAATGGTCCAGATGAGTTTAGCGTTCTAATCGGCAATGAGACCGCGACCACATAACCCTACTCATCAGCCTTTTTAATCTGCTTAATTAATTAATCACTTTTCTTTCTCCTTTTACTCTCCCTCAATATTCAAACCACAATATCCCCAAAACCTGAAAACTCAGAGAGTACTATCATCGCCATATCCGCCCAAATCTACCATCCCAACCAACCTCACTTCCAACACTAACGGTATCTCTTTCTGTTTCTCTCTTCAATATAAACCCTAGATTTATCAATTAATAATGCTTCGATTTAATGTTTTTCGATAATTGATTCTTCTTATTTTGATTTTGATTTTTTTTGTTCAGATGGATAGGTATCAGAGGGTGGAAAAACCCAAAACAGATGCTCCTATTAACGAAAATGAGATCCGCATTACTACTCAAGGAAGAATGAGAAACTATATCACTTATGCTACTACTCTCTTTCAAGTTAGTAATTACTTAATTAATCCATTCTTATTACATAATTCGTTATTAATTAAAGTTTAAGTAGATTGGATAGATATGATTAATGCCAGACTGAAAATTGTGTTTCAGATTTTTAGTAGTACCAAACTTTGTTCTACATGTTTAAGATTTGAGTTTTAATAACTTGTTAATTTTAAGTGTGATGTTCATGAATTAAATCTCATAGGATAAGAAACTAGTAGTACTCGGAATGGAGTGTATAGAAAAAATTCACGCCGTGTATATTGAATATTGAAATGTAGTGTCAATGTGTCATACGAAATGCAATAAAACCATAAACCTAGAAAAGAGAAGGTCACAAAAGTCATAGTGTCATCCACGAGTAAACCGTGTCCAAGATAGACAATAGGCAGACAGAGTGAAGGTATATTTTGAATGCAAAAACTGATTGCCAGAGTGATAAAATGTAGGTTTGGAGAGGATAATCATTCCATTCCCCACCAGAGTGATAGAGTGAAGGTATATTCAAATGCAAATTTTATATGGTGGCGATATTCCTCATGTTGAATACGGCCAAATGGATAATGTGGCGAGTGGCTCGCAATGAACCTGTGATAGGATTTGATACAATCTTAGTTTTTAGGCCCATCCGCAAAGTCAACTCCACAAAACTAGCTTATTAAACACTATCTCACCGTTTGCACTTCCATATTTTTGCTTTAGCCAACTCTGGATTTTTATTTTTATGTATATGTAGTTTTTATTTGATCATTTTACGTGATTTTTTGCTGTTTTCAGGACTTTTTTCTTTTATTTTATTTGGTGTGATACATGCATGCGAGTTTCAATTTATCTATAATCAACTAATACATTTTCTCAATTTTTGCGCGACTTTCAATACATACGTGTGTTTCCTGTAGGAGAAAGGATCTGATGAAATTGTTGTCAAAGCAATGGGACGTGCAATAAATAAGACTGTAATGATTACTGAGCTAATTAAGGTGAGGGGTCAATATCCTCTATGCAGTAAATTGGTTGGCTTTTTTTTGTTGGTCTCACTGTTGTGACTGCTCTTTCTACTTGTTTCAGAGAAGGATTGTTGGTCTGCATCAGACCACTCAAATTGGATCAACTGATATAACTGACACATGGGAACCACTAGAAGAAGGCCTTCTTCCGTATGGCTTATTTTTTCCTCTATACTACCCTGTCAAATAATTTATGTGTGCATGGGTGTTGATTGTTTTCTTTGTGTGTTTTACTTGCTCAGTTTGGAAACCACTCGTCATGTTTCAATGATCACAATTACCTTGTCAAAGAAAGAGCTGGATACATCCTCCGTAGGGTAAGAACTTTCATGATATTGTATGACATCTTATCTCTAAATTATGTTGTTAGGTGCTTTATCCTTTAATGGGCTGAGTTATTTTTGATGCAAACTCCTTCGGCACTAATTAATATTAGCTTAATTATATTAAGGGTCTTGCTAACATGTGCCGTAAGTTAGGCCCCATGTTAAGGAACCAACAAGTAGAAATTTTACTTTGAAAAAAACAGTATTTTGACTTTTAAAAAGGTGGGCATGTATAGGTTCATTAAGATTTACTTGCGTGTGTCCTTTGGCATTTGACTTTTAATCTATACTTGGTTTTTCAAAAATTACATCAAGGACGAGTGAACATGTTAGACCTTTGACTTCAAGCAGTGCGATAAATATTATGTTAGTCGTGCCTCTATACTTTGATGTAAACTGATGGAAGGAAGAGTTTGATTTCTTTAGGTTGGTTGTTTACAGTCTTACACTTTTAATTATTTGCTTGACTCCTACTAATGCACGGGTTCAGTTAAACATTAAAATTTGCTTGACTCCTACTAATGCATGGGTTCAATTAAATATTAAACTCTGTTATCTGTAATTAGTTCCAGTCATATGATTTACAGATGCGGTTGTCTTTCGCACTATGTTTTAAAATTCCATTTTTTTTTTGTTTTGTTTTGATTTTTAATTGTATTATCTGTCGGCAAGATCTAAGTTGTTTTCCTCATGCAGATATCAACCTCCTCTTCCAGTTGATCAAGTGAAACCTCTAAACGAATATGAAGACGAAGGAGGTGAATTAATAGTCTTTCCTTTTGATATTTCAAACTAGTGAAAACTTCTTATTATGCATGCTTAGTTGTTGAATATAACTTTGAAACAGAAGGCTCACCAAGAATGCGAGGAAGGGGGCGAGGTCGTGGAAGGGGCAGGGGTAGAGGCAGAGGTATTGCTGCGTCTTTTGTTTTGCTTATTTAACTGTAATTGGGTGCAGTATAGATTATAGATTGACCATAAATGCTTTCTTGTACTCTTATTTAAATAAGAAATTATCTTATTCCTACACAATTTCTTCTTTATGGTTTCTTTTAAAAATAAAATATTATCTTATTTCTACACAATTTATTCTTTGTAGGAATGTACAATGGGGGTATGGAATATGGTGATGGTTGGGATGGTGGACGTGGCTATGGGGACAGAGGGCGTGGCCGTGCATGGGGTCGTTCTTTCCGGGGACGAGGACGAGGATATGGTGCCCAACCAGTTGGGTATTACGACAATGGTGAATATGATGCACCACCTGCCTCACGTGGTAAGTATGCGAGTCCACCAATGGTGAATATCATACTGAACAGATTTGTTTACTTTAATCCAGCAAAGATTTTGCTGTGTGCTATTTGAATTACACGATGCTTCCTCTTAAATCAAGCCACATAAGAAAATTACTTAATTTAATTCGCCAATTGTTACTCTTGTTGTGATTGTTAGTTTCCTTTGTCCCTTGTGTTACCTTCTTGTCTTGGCATTTGATAGTTGGGTGTCCTACAAGTTACTTAAGGATGCTGTTCTAATTTTTGTTTGATGACTTGCAGGCCGGGGTCGTGGAAGGGGCCGTGGGCGTGGTCGTGATGCAGGCCGTGGTCCAGCTGCTTGATCACCGGAGTGTTGGTTGTCATGTACATGTTCATTTAGAAGAGGGTTGCCTCTCTCTGCTTAGTTATTTGTTAGCTGTTAACTTGGTATTATTTGAAGCATTCAGTGTTGCAACCGTGTTACTGCAGTTCTGTTTTTGTAGTTCTTTCCCTTGTAACATCTATAATTTTACGTTAGGCAGGTTCAGTTAGGTATTGTTTAGACTTTGAAAAAAAGTCAAAGTTTTCAAAATTTTCACATAGAAATTATTGCAATAAGTTTTCCATGTTTGCTTTGTAGTTTAGATGGCATTTAACATGGGAAAGTAATAAACTTTCTCTTCCCACCATGGGTAAGTTACTTTTTGACCATTTGATCGATTAGGAACACACTAACCATCTTCCATCATCTTTCTCTCTCCTCCATACCCCCACCCCACTCATATGAGAGCAGCAACAAACATTAATCCCACCGTCCCAACTCTGCTTCTTCCCTTTGTAGGTGCTTTTTATTGTTAATTTAATTCTCAAACTAAATTTTTTTTTAAAAAAGTGAAAGTTCTACTATCTCAATGAAATCCAACAACAAAAAAAAGTGCAAAATGAAAATTAGGAACAAACTCTTATAAAACATGAGAAAGAACAATTTTTTTTAATGGATGAGAAGAACTATTGCTATATCCACAATTGGTTAAGTTTTCTCTGCAACATTGTAGGGTTTTTATAGTTTGAATTTTCCAAAACCATCATTCCCAAATTCAGTTTGTAGGTTTTTGTTGATTGCAACTTGCTACATAATGCCTCAATTAAATTATAGACCTTGTTACTCATGAAATTAGTAATAGAATGATTTAGAAGGGATGTTGGTGTCTGCCTGGCTATAATATAGTGTTGATTGTTGAGTGACTATATTAAAATGGGTAAATACGTCTTTACCTCCCTGTAAAATAGGCGAGTTTTGCTTTACTCCCCTGCAAAAAACTCCTTTAAAATTTCCCCCTTGCAAAGTAAATTTTATTGGTCCCCATTTGGATGCACTTTTTAAATCGGTTATTTTGTTCAACCGATTTAAAAAGTTCTGTTTTTTAAATCACAAAGGAATTTTTTGCAGGGGGTAAAGACCTATTTACCCTATTAAAATTATCAAACCAATATCAAAATTATCAAAACAAAATAAAATAGACCTTGCAATGATTTAGAAGATGATTAAAAAAAATTGTGTTGATTGTTGAGTGACTATAATAAAAGTGTTTCTTACTTTATCAAATGGTCAAAAATAACTTGTCCATGGTCGGAAAGTTTATCACTTTCTCAAGTTTAGGTACCGCAATGGGGCGGATCGGAGACGGTTTTTATCTTCCCGTCCCTGAACTCGAATCCTTGATAAATCTCAGTTCCCACCCCGTGCCCCAACGGGGATGAATAAATGAACTCCAACCCCGTCCCAAATGGGTTTGGGTATCCCCACCCAAACACATACCCGCAGCGGATGCAATTTTTATTTTTTTATAAAAGAAGTCCCTTGTCCCAAACCAGAATATTACCCGAACGCAAAATTCACCCGAACCCTAACAAAAATACAATACAAATATTTTCAAATAATAAAGTACAAACCAAAATATACATGCATTAAACATATAAATGATATTTCAAATTATCAAACCAATATCAAAATTATCAAAACAAAATAAAATAGTACCAATACAAACCAATATTCCAGAATTGCTCTACTGCTATGCATATCAAAATTCGACACTCAAATTAATATAGATCATTGCAAGCACCAAGCACATAAGAAATCATTAAACAACATGCCTGTTTTTTTTATCACGTTGGCAAAGCACATGGGGAATCAACAAACCAACCAAGCTATGATATGATCAAACAACGACAACAACAAAAATACAAGCCACTTGGCTAATAATACAAATGAAGTGAAATTATCGAAATTCCTACAAATCCACCAAAATAACATAAACTTAGTTAATGTTAACAAATTTAAGGCCCAAGGCAGGAAAAAATTCGGGCAAACCAGGGCAGCCCATTTTAACAACTTTATATTTTTCTATTATTTTTTTATTGACTATAATAGTTTTATTTTTTTCTTTTTGTTCCTATTTTTAAGTTTTTTTTCTTTTTGTATTTATCATCTTTTTTTCTACGGAATTTATTGTTTCTATAATATTTTATAATTTTTTTTGGTAAAATTATAATGAAGGATAGAAAACTTGAAATATTATTATAACTAGTAAGGATACATTAATAAATTTGATAGTAATTAATTTTATTATATTGAAAGAAGTAGAAGACCACCGTGGGGGGTAGGGGTGGATGTAGCCAATTGGATTATATAGAGCAATGTATAATAATAATAATAATAATAATAATAATAATAATAATAATAATAATAATAATAATAATAATAATAATAGAAATAAAAATCAGTTGATTGACTAGCTAACTATAACATAACATCTAATACAAATTCCTTTTGAAAATGATACAACCTTAATAAATTAAAATAAGCAATAAAGGACTCTATGTGTACATAAAAGGTAAACCCTTTCCCTCCTAATCAGAGCGGAGCATCGCCGACGACTCAACCATAACATAACCTGAGAACCTAGACCCCCAAATGTCCAGCAAGTACACAAAACAGAGAGTTAGTAAGGAATCCCAAAATAAATGTAAGTATATCGAATACTATACACTTAATAACAATATAATAAATTCTATTAACGTAAGGGACCAAACTGAGAGCTAAAATAAACATAAGTGACAAATTATGAATTATGTGTTAAAATTTCCATGTGTCTGTCCACATGGCGTTTTCGTTAGCCACATGTCAAAAAATAACGGCGTTAAAAAAATATTGACGGAAGGGACCAATTAACGGTAACTTTCAAAACATAAGGGACTAACGTGGACCTTTTAAAACATAAAGGACCAAATTGATAGCTAAAATAAATATAAGGGACCTAATTATGATACAATTAAGATACATGATTATACAATTAAGATACATCTATAACTCATAAATCAAGTATCATGTAAATCATATAATCCACGTATCATCAAGTCATTCGCTATTAATATACAATTAGAAATCACGTATCATCAACATCAAATTACTCACAATTGATACACAAATAACAATTAATGCACATAATAATATAAATTACCACCAGGGTTCGAACCCGGGTACGCCCACGTATTCACCTTTAAGGGGTGAAACTCTAGCCACTAGGCTACTTAACCAAAAATATATATATATATATATATATATAAATTACCAAGTATCAATTAGGAATGCACAAGTTCCTAATGCAACTAATGCCATCATCAATGTTATGTCACCCTAGACACAACTAAATGCATATGGTACCCTCATCATCTTTAGGATATAATTATATCCCATTCTTCTCAAGTCAGTTTTAAGTCATGGAGGACTTTATGAATGCATGAATGTACATTTACCACTTATGATGATACTCTTCACATCTTCTCATGAATATTAGGATATCTCAACCTAAACATCCCTTCTCAAGTTCTCATCAAATCTTCTCAACAAATTATCATTATGGTTATACATTCAAGCACACATATCACATAGCAATAATCATGTTATCGTAAATCATCCACTCATAAGATGTCATGAATCATAGTCTCATCTCAACATACATAATCATCATAGTTAATCAACATATACAATATCACAACTCAATTCATCATTCAAGACTCAATTTATAGTCATATACACCATTTAATAATCATTAGATCATAATTCAATCATAGTATAAGCATATATATCATTTATTCAACAAAATCACATTTTTCTGCACTGATAAACTCGCCGAGCGAGCTCGGGGCGAGCAAAGTCAGAACCCATCAGCCTGGCGCACAATCACTCGCCTTGCTCAGGACAGCAAAACCTTATTTTCGGGTTATCATCATTATGGTTATACATTCAAGCACACATATCACATAGGAATAATCATGTTATCGTAAATCATCCACTCATAAGTTGTCAAGAATCATAATCTCATCTCAACTCAACATACATAATCATCATAGTTAATCAACATATACAATATCACAACTCAATTCATCATTCAAGACTCAATTTATAGTCATATACACCATTTAATAATCATTAGATCATAATCCAATCATAGTATAAGCCTATATATCATTTATTCAACAAAATCACATTTTTTTTGCACTGATAAGCTCGCCGGGCGAGCTCGGGGCGAGCTCAGAGCAAGCAAAGTAGAACCCATCAGGTCCAACTCGGCATGGCGCAAAATCACTCGCCCTGGTGAGTTGCTCAGGACAGCAAAACCTCATTTTCGGGTTATTGGTGAAAAACCCTTAAATCTCGAAATTCCAACATACCAATTCATAAAGGTGATAACTTTAGACATATATAAGCATAATATTCATAGAAGTACAACTTATAACAAGTATTAACAACATTTCATACTAGAAATCATAAAAACTACCCGTGTGTCAGTTATATCAACTTATAACAAGTATTAACAACATTTTATAACAACTTATCATTTCTCATAAAAACCCATTTTTTTCTCATCAATTTATCTATTAAACATGAATAGACATTTAGATTCATTTAATCAACATCGAATCACATAGATAAATACATTCCCAATTACTTTCCCCAAAACCCAAAAGAAAAAGAGTGAGAGAGGATTGAGATGGAGAGAAATAGATTTTCTCCTCCTCTTTTGATCACTCTAGGATACACATACTACTCTCATACCTTATATTGATGGAATCTTTACTCATTCTCTTCAATCTCTCAATCTAATAATGGCTTTTCTCTATTTGTTCTTCATCTTCTTTTCTAACCCATTTCTCTTCTTTCTTCTCTTTTCTCTCTTCTCTCTCTACCTCCCTTTCTCTCAATTTTTATGACAAAAGAAACTTCACACTGAAATTCCGGTAGCAAGTCAAAGATGTGCAGCGTGACGTGGAGCACGTTAGGGTTATGATATACGATATGTTGCCTAATGTGCTAACATCATGAACATGCGATAACTTGATGAACAAGGAAAATAAAGTGCAGAAGATAAATAACACAATGAGTTTGTTAACCCAGTTCGGTGCAACTCACCTACGTCTGGAGGATACAAATCCAGGAATGAATCCACTATGATAGTTCCAATTCAAAGCTAAACAGTCTCAGTTTACAACTTATCACTTAGACACTACCCGTGCTAATTCTACCTAGGTCCTCCCTAAATATGACAACCTATGGTCACTTCCTATAACACCCTTGCAACCCACAAGGATTTAAATATCAAACTCAATGATGGAGACACACTCCTAACCTAAAGAACCAACTCGTGCTTCAAAGCTTTGAGTGATTCAAAACAACTCTTTGCTTAAAAGCTTAAGAGTGACAAATAGTCCTATTCTTGTTTCAAACTAGAACCAAGAAAGGAACACAACAACTCTGTGCCTAAAAGCTTAAGAGCTAAATACAACCCTAGTTCAAGTCTCAATATGGAAACAAGAAACAAAGGGACAAAGACTGAAATCCTAAAGACTAGAACTATTCATTCTAATTTCAGTAAATAAAATATGTCTTCAGTCTTCCTTTATATAGAACGAGCTTCATGGGCTTGGATCCCTGATCTGATAGCTGGCCTCCTTGATCTCCAAGCAACAAACTCAATCTTTTACAAAGATATGTTTGTTTTAAATCTTTTTAAATCTTCTAGTAACAAACTGGCAATCTGATGACAGAAATTTCTACGGTATTTTTAGTATTATTATTAGTAGTAAAATGACCAAGACATGCCCATATACGAAGGAAAACCTACAAAAGCATGAAAAAGCATCAAGACAGAGTCCAAGATGTAAAAAGACTAGAAAAAGCAAAAAAAAAGTGAAGAAATTAGCATTCCATCGCAGCACGATGGCTCCCATCGTGCCACGATGGGAGCTGCTTGCTTGCCAAGAAATCAGAAGAATAAATTTGAAGAAAATCTACCCATCGCAGCACGATGCTTCACAACGCAACATGATGGAGTAACTTGGCGACCAAGCTGATGAAATGCACAGGATCAGTTATAAAACTGAACTAAATCTTCACATCGCAGTACGATGTGCTCATTGCAGTGCGATGCCTTGCTGAGGCCCATTACGAAAACTATAAATAGAGCCTCTCATTCATTGTTTAATTCATTCAGAAATAGTAGAACACTCTCTACTATAAGGAGAGGTTCAGAGGAGCTCTATTGGGCAAAGTTTTCTCCCCTTACGGGAAAACTAACTCAGCAAGGTATGTTTCTTTAGGCTTTTGTATTTAGGTTATATTTTGTAATTTAAATATGTAGTCTTTATATTTACGCCTTAGGTTATACTTGGAGTCTGTGATTGAGTCTAAGTTATAATAAATGATATATAGTAGTTATGTTTGTTATTTACTTTCGTGCACTTTAATAACGTATTCTCGTAATCTGGCCGGATAAGCGGGAGCGCCCATAGAATTGATATTAGGTTTTGACTTGATATGGTCCGGAACTCGTAGTAAATAATGCTAGGTGTATAGAGACGGTAACATCCTGAACTGAGCGGTTAGAGGAGGAATCATGCACTAGGTGTGATCTGAGCACTTAGAAGATGAACAGCCCGATACTAGGACCTAGAGGTTAATTGGTGAAGAGCATAATGCATGTTTATAAACAACTCACTTAGTAATTAGGGTATATGACACATCAAGGTTAGGCTCTCGTAGGTACCTTAGTTGTTAATGTAGGGAAACTTTAATAAACATAGTGTAGTAGTAAGGTATTACTACAACAAGGATAATTCACCGCCGAACATAATCTAAGTAACTATGTTATACACCGGGTATGCCAAATATGAAGAAGGGAGGGAGTCTAACCACCATACCTAGCCTCTATATTTCTTGAATCTATAATTTATACATTCTGCATTTATATTTCTGCAAGCATTACGCTATTTTTATAAAAACCTTTTTCCAAAAACCAAAGCGAATGCAAACTATCACAAACTTAAATAACGCTAGTGAAGCTTCGGCACGATCCCTGTGGATTTGTTAGCCTGTATTTTCGACAGGCATTAATGAATTGGAATAAGATGTTGAAATCTCATTTAATGAGTATTATTGCCTTTTTATATTTTCTTGGAAAATGATTCTGGCAATAAATCAAGAGAAAATCAAGGCATTTGACATCAAAGACTTTTAATGTGCAAAGTTAATTGTCAAAGCCTAGAGTTCTGTCGAATTCGACAGAACGATTGTTGTCTGAATAAGCTTGTCGAGTTCGACAGAACCATGTTTATCTAAATAAACATGCTGGTTCGACATTACTCTAATTGTCGAAAATATTATATATATATGTGTGAATATATGTATTTGTTTGGTTGTCTAACGTACTGTGCAGAACGTTTGAAGCGTGCTCTGGACTTAGCAAAATATTCAAAAGAGAGAGTAACGTTGAAGGGTTCGCCAGGTGTCAAAGGGAATTCAAATTGTCAAGACACGTGGAGCATAGTTAGACGTATTATAGGTTTATAGCAGTTATGTTAGTTTGTCTATAAATACAAGTTTCTGATAGAAGAAACGGGTCCACAATTCAATACACATGCAAATTCCTAAAATATTCAAAGTACCCATGTCAACGAGCGAAATGAATGACAGGAACATGTACGAATCTGTGTACCATCCTTTGTAAACATTTTACATTTGTTAAATGCAATTTACATTCTGCAAGTCTTGATTACTTGTTTGTCATTTAAGTTTTATGCAATTTAAAGCTTTCTGCAACTTTATCATTCTGCAGTTTATTTTCATTGCATTGTCTTTACTGTTTCAAAAGTCTTTCTTTAAACTTTATTTGCAATTCATTTACAAGTTTTCTGTAAATTTAACTTTGAAGCATTTTACCTTTAAACCAAACCATTTGACTGCGTCAAATGCTTTTACTTTTATTCAAATTGTCCGATTTAACCCAAAGATATGAATATGTTTTCATCATCTTCCACACAATCCATATGTCCCGAGATTTACTAGTTGATCTCTCTTGTAATAATTAAACTAGCGGTTGTTTACTAAAAATCGGGGTAAACAAATTGGCACGCCCAGTGGGACATCTGGATTGTGTAATTTTTACTTAGTGAATTTTTGAAAATTTTTCATACAAAATTTGTTGTTTGGTGTTTGTGCTTTGATTGTGTCTATATTTGTATATGCGTTTGAGAAGTGGTAAATCTCTTCCAATATTTTCAAACATACCAAAGCGTCCTCGTTCCAGAATGGTGAGACCACCAAACAATCCTAATCCTAATAATGTTAATAATAATAATAATAATGGGGCAGAAACCAATCCTGTTCTGAATCCGACAGGACCACCAAATCAACCAGTAACTGGCAATCCTGGCGCCAATCCTACTGGCGGATCAACAAATCCTGCCCTAAACTTTACAACTTCTGAAAGTATCCCAAGCAATAATCCTAATGGTGGGGGTACAAATCCTGTGATAAGTTCTGGAACCATTGGCGCAAGTGCCAGTGGATCAACAATGTCTGCCACTACGTCAAGTATGGCAGGAGGGTTTGTTCCTCCAAATACGAATGGTGCAATGATGACACAAATGAATGCATCATCCATGCCAACGAACGTATCACAAACACATGGATATACAGACGGTAGTCAAATTGGTGGAACTCCGTCGAGACCTCCTTGGTTGCCTAGAAACCCACAATATGGGATGCCAACGACAACGATGGCAAGCCTGTATAATTGGCCTTCTGTAGAAAGTTCTCCCTCGTCTTCTGCGATGGGAAATAGGGGAAGTTCTCTGAACTTGACTAATAATTCTATGAATGTACTTAGGCAACAAATGGACGAAAGTAACCATGATATGGTGAACGCGTTGACCCAACAGATTGGCACAATCTTTAATCCTGTGTTACAAACAGCCAATGACAATTATTTATTGTTAGCCAATCAAATGGGAAGGATGGCAGACTTTTTTGGTGCCCCTAATGCTCCAAATAATCAAAGAATTCCCCGTGTAAACCCGGAGATTCAAACAGGAGTCCAAGCCCAACCAGTGCGCATCGAGAGAGAACAACAAGAACCAGAAGTAGTTTTGGTTAATAGAAACCAAGATGCTGATAATGTTCTTAGGCAAGTTCGACAAGAAAATGTTGCAGGGCAAAATAACTTGGCCAATTTAGTAGAAAATATTTTGGCCCAAAATGGTTTGAATACAGGGTTGCATAGACCAAATTTTGTGTCACCCTTGTCTGAATATGTATTACAGGCAGAATTGCCAAGGGGATGGAAGATTCCCAAATTCACAAAATTTGCTGGTGATACTAATGAATCTACTGTCGAACATATTGCCAGATATTTGGCAGAGGCAGGGAATTTGGCAAATAATGAAGATTTAAAAATGAAATTTTTTCCCAATTCCCTCACTAAAAATGCCTTTACGTGGTTTACCACACTTCCCCCTCATTCAATTCATACTTGGACTCAATTGGAAAGGCTATTTCATGAACAATTCTACATGGGACAATCTAGGATTAGTCTCAAAGAATTAGCCAGGATGAAGCGCAAAACCTCAGAAGCCATTGATGACTATCTAAACAGGTTTCGCCTCCTTAAGGCAAGGTGCTTTACCCAAGTGCCTGAACATGAATTGGTTGAGATGGCTGCTGGTGGCCTCGACTATTCCATTAGGAAAAAGTTAGATACTCAACATTTGAGAGACATGGCCCAATTAGCAGATCGTGTTCGACAGGTTGAACGCCTCAGGGCTGAAAAAGTCAGAAATTCTAAGTTTCACAAAAAAGAAAAAGTGGCATACATAGAAACTTATGAAAGTGAAAATGAGTTCGACGATGGTCAGGATTACATAGAAAATAATGAGGTTAACGTGGCTGAGTTAAAACCAGGCCCTCCTTATACTTGTAAAATGTTGAAACCATCAAATGGGAATAATCCTGTCGAACCAAAAAATGATAGATTTGTTTCTAAGACATACACTTTCGACATTACTAAATGTGATGAAATTTTTGACTTGTTGGTCGCTGATGGCCAAATAATTGTGCCAAAGGGTTTAAAATTACCACCTTTGGACCAACGGAAGAAAAGAGGGTTTTGTAAGTACCATAATTTCTTGGGTCATAGAACCTCACAATGTGTTCTTTTCAGGGATCTGGTCCAGAAAGCCCTACAGGAGGGAAGACTCAAATTTGGCGAAAAGCCAAAATCCAAACAACAGGTGGATGAAGATCCATTGCAGATTGCTGATGCTGCATACACGGAGCCATTCGAGTGCCTGATGTTGGAAGCATTGAACCTCACTGAAGGGGGGCAATTAATTTCCATTCCTGAGGAGGAGTACGAAAACAAAGTGGAAGAGGTGTATCCACAAGCAGGGGAGACTTTATTGGATTTCCTTCAACGCTGCAAAGAAAATGATGGCGAAGCTACATTATGTCCTCATTGTAGTGCCATGTTCGACAAGAAGGCTGCTGCAGGCCTCAACAAGTTTCTGCCTCATAGTCAAAACAGAAACAATTGGCCAAATCAAAAGCCAACTTATTCCAATATTCCGAATAGCCAGCAGGCACCTGTACACCAGAGGTTGGGACCACAAAAATCATTTGTCCCCTCAAACAGGACACCTGTCAACCAATGGGTTCATGGAAGAAGCATGGACTATGGTCAAAGGAATATAGAGAGAGGGAACTCCAGTAACAGCAATCCCAAAAAGGATCCTGAGTCAAGGAAATATGATTACAGGAATAATTACAAAGGGAAAAATCCCATGACAAGGTCCCAATGGCGTAGATATCAACGCCAGAAAAAAGTGGCTGCTCAACAATCCCCATTAACTACTGATGGTAGTGGAAGAAGGCCTTTGGAATTGGCAAAGAAGCCAATGAAAGAAAGGTTAGGCGAATCGAAAATAGAGTCTTCAGTTGCTGATAATGTCGAAGATGACCACATGGAAGCAGATGACTTTTTGGATTCTGAGCCTGATCTCGACATAATCGTCAATGTTGTGTCAATCTTACCAAGGGAATTCGACGTTTGCTCTGAAGTGACAGATGACGAAGAGGAATCTGGAATGCAAATGGCCCTTCATAGGCCAGTATGTTACTATGTGACGAGCAATGGTGCTCTAGAAGATCAAATGGCTACATTTGAAAGGCCAGATGAAGGCATGAAGAGTCACTTGAAGCCTCTCTTCATACAGGCTAAAGTGAACAATGTGGGGATCAACAAAGTGCTAATTGATGGTGGTGCTGCTGTTAATCTCATGCCAGAATTTTTGCTCAGAAAGATTGGCAAATCTTTGGTGGATCTTCATCCTCACAACATAGTTCTTTCAAACTATGAGGGTGAAACTGGTTTCTCTTTGGGAGCAATCCAGTTAGAAGTGGTTGTTGGAAGCACTGTAAGGCCAACCTTGTTCTTGGTTGTGGCCTCTAAGGCAAATTACAATCTACTTCTAGGTCGAGAGTGGATTCATGGAGTAGGGGCAGTTCCTTCTACCCTGCACCAACGCCTCATTATCTGGCGAGAGGATGGAATAGTGGAAAATATTGAAGCAGATCAAAGCTACTTCAAAACTGAAGTCCATCATTTGACAAAGCACTCCTTCGACAAGAAATTGGCAACAATTTCACCATGCACTGAGAAGGACTTTGCATATCGTCTAGCAAGAAATGGTCACCACGCAATCAAACTGGATCCCACACATGGTTTCTTGTGGGAGAGAGAGGATGGAAACAGCGAGGATGGCGAGTATGAAAGCCACAAATGCCCAACTGGTTGGGATGTCAAAGAAAACTACTATGTCTGAGTCCCAAACTTGGGCAAGGATTACGGCCTACATGGCTGAAAACAGAATCAAGATGGCTTTGGAAGCCAATTCATTTTCAGAAAATATGGCTGATATAGCCAATGGTGAAAAGATTGGCAAACAAGAGCCAGAATTGCAAAAACTGGACTGCATCTATGACGACGAACCCTTAGGATTTGAAAAAGATCCAATTAGTCAAAGTCATAAGATGCAAGCACAGGATCCTTTGCAAGAAATTGACCTTGGAGATGGTCTGATGAAAAGACCAACATATATTAGTGCAAACATTCCTCCAGATCTGAAGGCGAAAGTGGTGCAACTTCTAGTGGAATACAAAGATTGTTTTGCTTGGGATTACAATGAAATGCCAGGTTTGAGCAGAAAATTGGTGGAACATGAACTTCCAGTTCGACCAGACAAAGAACCAGTAAAACAATTGCCTAGAAGGTTTGCACCAGAAATTATGTCAAAGATCAAGGAAGAAATTGAGAGGCTGCTGAGGAGCAAATTCATCAGAACAGCAAGGTATGTCGAATGGTTAGCAAATATAGTGCCTGTGATTAAGAAAAATGGTTCTCTTAGAGTATGTATAGACTTTAGAGATTTGAATAATGCTACACCAAAAGACGAATATCCTATGCCTGTAGCAGAAATGCTAATTGATTCAGCAGCAGGATTTGAATATTTAAGTATGCTAGATGGTTATTCTGGCTACAACCAAATTTTCATTGCTGAAAATGATGTACCCAAAACTGCTTTTAGATGCCCAGGGGCATTAGGCACGTATGAATGGGTAGTGATGCCCTTTGGTTTGAAAAATGCTGGGGCCACTTATCAAAGAGCAATGAATCTAATTTTCCATGAGTACATAGACACTTTTATGCAAGTGTATATTGACGACATAGTTGTCAAATCCTCGTCAAAGGTTGATCATTTAGATCATTTGAAAAAGTCTTTTGAAAAGATGAGGAAATATGGATTAAAAATGAATCCATTAAAGTGTGCTTTTTGTGTTAATGCAGGAGATTTCCTTGGGTTTGTTGTGCACAAAAAGGGCATTGAAATAAATCAAAACAAAACGAAGGCTATCATGGAGACAAAATCTCCAACTACTAAAAAGCAACTTCAGTCCCTACTTGGGAAGATCAATTTCTTGAGGAGATTCATCTCAAATTTAAGTGGTAAAGCTCAGCCTTTCTCGCCACTACTTCGTCTCAAGAAAGAAGATATTTTCACTTGGGGGCAAGATCAACAACGAGCTTTTGACGAAATCAAGAGTTATTTGTCGAAGCCACCAATGTTGATGCCTCCAATAAGGAACAAGTTCATGAAGTTGTATATATCAGCATCAGATTCGACACTGGGTAGTATGCTTGCCCAGGAAGATGAAAATGGTGAAGAAAAAGCCATCTATTACTTAAGTAGGGTATTAAATGATGCTGAAACTAGATATAGTAGTATTGAAAGACTATGCTTATGTTTGTATTTCTCTTGTATAAAACTCAAGCATTATATAAAGCCTGTTGATGTTTTTGTTTATTCTCACTGTGATATCATTAAGCATATGTTGTCTAAACCAATTTTGCATAGTCGAATTGGAAAATGGGCCTTAGCCTTAACAGAGTATTCATTAACATATAAACCTCTAAAGGCAGTCAAAGGCCAAATTGTAGCTGATTTTATAGCAGATCATTCTGTAATAGAAACTCCACAAAATTATGTAGAATCACGACCCTGGAAATTGTATTTTGATGGTTCTAAACATAAACATGGAGTTGGAATTGGGATTCTAATTATTTCCCCTTCCAAAATACCCACTAAGTTCAAATATAAAATTAATGGATTCTGCTCAAATAATGAAGCAGAGTATGAAGCTTTAATAGCAGGCTTAGAAATTTTATTGGACTTGGGGGCAAAAAATATCCTGATCAGAGGTGATTCAGAACTGGTTTTGAAACAATTGACAAAAGAATACAAGTGTATAAAAGAACACTTGATGAAATATTTTGTCATAGCAATTTCTTTGTTAAAACGTTTCGACCAAGTCACCATTGAACATGTGCCTCGTATAGAAAATCAAGAAGCCAATGATTTGGCTCAAATAGCTTCTGGTTACAAAATTTCCAATGAGAAATTGGTGGAGTTGATTGAAATCAAAGATAAAATCATTATTGATCAACCTGCTACTTTGGAATTGTCAATGCCAAAACTTGTGGGGGCAGATGTACCACAAGACAATGGTCAAGATACCATTTATGATGGTGATGAAAATTCAGAAATTGGCAAAGGTGACAATCTTCAAAACTGCCATTTCTCCCTTGCATATTCGACATGCAGTCGAAACTGGCATTTTTGAGGGGGCAATTTGTTAGCCTGTATTTTCGACAGGCATTAATGAATTGGAATAAGATGTTGAAATCTCATTTAATGAGTATTATTGCCTTTTTATATTTTCTTGGAAAATGATTCTGGCAATAAATCAAGAGAAAATCAAGGCATTTGACATCAAAGACTTTTAATGTGCAAAGTTAATTGTCAAAGCCTAGAGTTCTGTCGAATTCGACAGAACGATTGTTGTCTGAATAAGCTTGTCGAGTTCGACAGAACCATGTTTATCTAAATAAACATGCTGGTTCGACATTACTCTAATTGTCGAAAATATTATATATATATGTGTGAATATATGTATTTGTTTGGTTGTCTAACGTACTGTGCAGAACGTTTGAAGCGTGCTCTGGACTTAGCAAAATATTCAAAAGAGAGAGTAACGTTGAAGGGTTCGCCAGGTGTCAAAGGGAATTCAAATTGTCAAGACACGTGGAGCATAGTTAGACGTATTATAGGTTTATAGCAGTTATGTTAGTTTGTCTATAAATACAAGTTTCTGATAGAAGAAACGGGTCCACAATTCAATACACATGCAAATTCCTAAAATATTCAAAGTACCCATGTCAACGAGCGAAATGAATGACAGGAACATGTACGAATCTGTGTACCATCCTTTGTAAACATTTTACATTTGTTAAATGCAATTTACATTCTGCAAGTCTTGATTACTTGTTTGTCATTTAAGTTTTATGCAATTTAAAGCTTTCTGCAACTTTATCATTCTGCAGTTTATTTTCATTGCATTGTCTTTACTGTTTCAAAAGTCTTTCTTTAAACTTTATTTGCAATTCATTTACAAGTTTTCTGTAAATTTAACTTTGAAGCATTTTACCTTTAAACCAAACCATTTGACTGCGTCAAATGCTTTTACTTTTATTCAAATTGTCCGATTTAACCCAAAGATATGAATATGTTTTCATCATCTTCCACACAATCCATATGTCCCGAGATTTACTAGTTGATCTCTCTTGTAATAATTAAACTAGCGGTTGTTTACTAAAAATCGGGGTAAACAGGATTCGAACTCATTCTACTCGTAGAGTGTGAATTAATACTCGACGACAGACTGGTGCACTTGCCAGACCGTAGTCAAGTTTTTGGCGCCGTTGCCGGGGATTGTGTTTACAAAGCCTTACTAGATTTATTTAAGTTTGTTAAAAAATTTTAAAAATACAAAAAAATTAAAAATATCAAAAATCTTGTTGATGATTGTGTATTTTAATCTATGAAAATTCTGGCTAAGGATAATTCAAGGTCTCCGAGCGATCCGTTGTGATCCACCTCACTTACCTGATAATTTTCATGGTGACAAAGACACATGAGATAAACCAAAAATAGTTTCACAAAAAAAATGTTTATCCCAGTGCTACTGAGGTATTTTGTTTAAAGTGCATGCAAACAGGTACTCAAGGCACTAGGAAGGCTGACAACAGCCAAATAAAGATAGCATTCTCACAGAAAAACTCTCAAAATGATGAGAGATGGAATAAAGTGCAAGAGAGAGTAAGCTGCAACAAAAAGTCAATGGTCAGGAGGATCATTTGACTAAGAGCTTCCACAGGAAGTAAAGGAGTAAAAGAGCTATTAACAGGAATGGTTCGAAAATACAGGAACTATTGGCGAAGATGACAAAGAAAAGAGAAATGCCATCAGGAAAGAAATAATTCAATCAGGAGAATCAAGCTGTAAAGTCACCTCTAAAGAACAATTTCTTCCTCAGGAAGAAAGCGCTAAAAAGAGACATGCACGAATATAAGTTTGGGGTGAAATTACTATGTTCTACGAAGCTGCACCGGTAAATAAGTCGCCAACCGGATAGTTGAGGATATGGTGAAACAGACCTGGTCCTGCCGAGATTGTAATCAATAGGAAGGGAAGATGGCCAGTACTTCAAGCTGGAACAAAGAAGCACCGATAGAGAGACATGCGAACCTATCCTCTGTAATGGAGGAAATGCCTCAAACTAATGAGAGGCTAAACAAGCGCTGCTTGGGAGGCAACCCAAGATACAATTTACTGCTTTATTTTAATTTTTGCAATTTTAGAGTTTACTTTTAGTTTATGAAAAATAAAAAGTACTGCATTTTCTAAAGAAAGACCTAGAAAATAAATTTTTGAGAAAAAAGTTGAAAAATCAAAATTTTACAAAAATCAGGCAGTCCATCGCAGCACGATGCATCCCATCGTGCTACGATGAACAACGTTCAAATTTTCAAAACAAACGGACGTCCATCGCAGTACGATGTATCGTATCGTGCTGCGATGGGAACGGAAAATTTTTCAAATCCAACAGCAAACCATCGCAGTACGATGCGATCCCATCGTGCTGCGATGAGTGAACGTTGCCTATAAATAAAGCACGAATTTTTCACTTTTCACATCAAAATTTTACGCCGTTACTCTGCTCAAATTTACCCAGAGACTTCTCAACATCCTTACCTCTTAGAAAACTCCAAAACTCATATTCTTCTTCTTCTTCTTCTTCTTCTTCTTCTTCTTCTTCTTCTTCTTCTTCTTCTTCTTCTTCTTCTTCTTCTTCTTCTTCTTCTTCTTCTTCTTCTTCTTCTTCTTCTTCTTCTTCTTCTTCTTCTTCTTCTTCTTCTTCTTCTTCTTCTTCTTCTTCTTCTTCTTCTTCTTCTTCTTCTTCTTCTTCTTCTTCTTCTTCTTCTTCTTCTTCTTCTTCTTCTTCTTCTTCTTCTTCTTCTTCTTCTACACTTTCTAAACCTTCCATCAACCAAATTTCCCAACAAAAAAACCAAACTTTTTTCATAAAAATCAAACCTTTTTCACTTTCACTATCATGGCACCTAAACGATCCAGAGTATCAGGATCCACTTCACAGGCAGCCCCTCATCGCTTCTAGAGCAGTGTTACTAAGAGGCAGCATGGTCTTACTCTGGAGAAGGGGCTGGTTCAGGAGATAGGGATTGAGATTCCTGCTTTCGACTCGTTGCCACGAGTTCGGGAGATTCTTACAGGTTACGGATGGGTACCCTTCAACAACATGTTGGGGGAGTGCAACCGTTGTGGAGGAGTTCTATGCCAATGCTTTCACATTTGGCCCATGTGATTATAGGTCTTATGTCCGGGGGATTTATGTCAGCTTTGCCCCGGACCACATTGATTCTACTTTTGGATTCCGCCCGGAGGGTAAGTGCGGGGTCCAGATGAGGCGTGCTTCCTGGAGAGAGGGGGCTATCACAGACGCCGACTACGACCAGATCAGGGAGGCCTTGGCTATGCCAGGCAAGGATTGGCGCTACTCCAGGCAGGGAGCGCGTTAGAGGATACAGGCTACGGAGATGTTGCCTTTGGCAAAGTTGTGGGTCAGATGGTGGACCCACAACTTTGAGGCTTGCTCCAACGAGACAGAGATCATCACTTCCAGGTGCTTAGCCATCTACAACATCTTGATGGGGGAGCTCATCCAGGTTGGCCAGGTGATTGCGCAGAGTATCAAGCGCATGGTCACCTCTTCCGACGCCACCATTGGCTACCCCTTCGTCATCTCTCACCTCTGTGCCCTAGCTGGGGTACCAGAGAAGGACGATGATGAGATTATTGGGCCGGAGATTCCACTCGGCGCAAGGTTCCTTTCCCGAGCCCAGCGGGATCTTGACAGAGTTTTAGCAGGCCAGCAACCACAGCCACCACAACAGCAGCAGCAGGTACACCAGCTGCCACCCAGCACCAGTTCTCAGAGTATGAGCTGGGCACGGCGGCCACACAGTATGATATCCATGTCCGGATGGATTGGAGGTTACCCAGATACTCCCCGCACCTGATGGACGCTGTTCAGGGGTACAGAGCTCAGCATCCTCTGCCTTCCTACCGCCAGCAGTATCCGGAGCAGCCGGATTTGACAGGGCACTTCAACAGGCAGAACCAGAACTTGCAGCAGCATTAGCTGCAAATTCAGGATAGATGGGATCAGGCAGTTGCTGAGGAGGTGGCAACTGAGATTGAGGAGGAGATGGACAGTGGTGATGAGGGCGGGCACTAGATCCGCATTTATTTTTAGTTTTTCTATTATTTATGTACTTTTGTTTTATGTACTTTTTATTTTCATCTATTGTACTTTGAATTTCCTGATTATCATTTTCATCTATTTAACCCATATTTCAAACTTACAAAAAATTAAATAACTTCTTTGCTGTTTATTATCTAGTGCATGACTAACTGTTATAGGTAAGATTGCGGCGAAATGAGTTATAAATCTTGATGAGACGAGTTTCACACTTTCATACAGAAAACTAAAGGTGATTGCTCGGAAGTGCGAAGTTTGGGAGACAGAGAGACGAGTGATGAAGTTGGTGTCCATGAGACAAGGGTTCAATTTCAGTTATACCTAAGCCATGTGAGGATTTGAGCCAAATATTTCCAAACGATATTACCACTTTCTTTCGAATTACTATGAGAGTACCGTGCACTTGTTTATTTTTTAGAACTTGCTCTAATTCTCTGCTGACTGGTTAGTTTGATATTATATGCATTGAGGCAATTGTTTGTTATTACCCAGAGCCTTTTCAAGCCACCCTTATTATTATTATTATTATTATCCTTTGCTAGCCAAATTTGAGCCGTAAAAAAATATTATCCCTTTTGTTTCGGTGACAAACCACGATACAAGCCTATAGACCAGAAAAACAATGAAATTACCTTCTTTGGAGTTAGGTAATAATTCTCAAAAGTCTTGGCAACAAAATAAGTTTGGGGTTGCTCATGGAACTAGCAATGTTTAAGTTTGGGGTGGGTATACGGAGAACTATCACTACAAAAAGAAAAAATAATAAATGAAAAAGAGACGGGAAAACATCAAAAATTCCCTAAAAAAAATAGTCTCTTAAAAAAAATGAAAAAGAAAGGAGCCAAAGGGCAAAAGAAAGAGCCAAATGGCACAAAAAGTGATAGAAAAGAATCACATAAAGACACATCCGGTTCTTCATCTCCGATACCGACACAAAGAGGCACCCTAAGGAACACAGGTTGCGCACACAAAAAGGAACATCAAACTAGAACTTAACTCCAAATGTTTAGCCTACTATTCCCAAAAATGTCCTACCTTGACCTAAGCCACGTTATAACCCTGAAAAAGACTTCCAATAATGCACGTCTATTGAATTTTGACCGGTTGCTTAGAGTTCTTGCAAGCCTATGGTAAAATGACAGGTTATACGATGATTGAGAGATAACCCTTTCAATTAATGAGTGAAAAACACAAATGTGTGAGAGAGAAAAGTTGGACATGGACTCTTGCGGGCATCTGTCCGATTTGCTACTATTGACGTCTCCTAAGCCTAGCAGGACTGAACATGATCACGACGGTAAGAAATCAGCGGTACCATTGCTGAAATATAAGAAAGGTTGTGGAAATTCCTATCATTATTATTTATCTCTTATTTCTCTAACGATCTTGTCTGACAGCATGTTACTTGAGGACAAGCAACAGTTTAAGTTTAGGGTTGTGATGACAGGAATTTCTACGGTATTTTTAGTATTATTATTAGTAGTAAAATGACCAAGACAGACCCAAATACGAAGGAAAACCTACAAAAGTATGAAAAAACATCAAGACAGAGTCCAAGATGCAAAAAGACTAGAAAAAGCCAAAAAAAGTGAAGAAATTAGCATTCCATCGCAGCACGATGGCTCCCATCGTGCCACGATGGGAGCTGCTTGCTTGCCAAGAAATCAGAAGAATAAATCTGAAGAAAATCTACCCATTGCAGCACGATGCTTCACAACGCAGCACAATGCTTCACAACGCAGCACGATGGAGTAACTTGGCGACCAAGCTGATGAAATGCACAGGATCAGTTATAAAACTGAACTAAATCTTCACATCGCAGTACGATGTGCTCATCGCAGTGCGATGCCTTGCTGAGGCCCATTACGAAAACTATAAATAGAGTCTCTCATTCATTGTTTAATTCATTCAGAAATAGTAGAACACTCTCTACTATAAGGAGAGGTTCAGAGGAGCTCTATTGGGCAAAGTTTTCTCCCCTTACAGGAAAACTAACTCAGCAAGGTATGTTTCTTTAGGCTTTTATATTTAGGTTATATTTTGTAATTTAAATATGTAGTCCTTATATTTATGCCTTAGGTTGTGGTGGAGAAGATGAACTCCCCTATGAATATTTGGAGTCTGTGATTGAGTCTAAGTTATAATAAATGATATTTAGTAGTTATGTTTGTTATTTACTTTCGTGCACTTTAATAACGTATTCTCGTAATCTGGCCGGATAAGCGGGAGCGCCCATAGAATTGATATTAGGTTTTGATTTGATATGGTCCGGAACTCGTAGTAAATAATGCTAGGTGTATAGAGACGGTAACATCCTGAACTGAGCGGTTAGAGGAGGAATCATGCACTAGGTGTGATCTGAGCACTTAGAAGATGAACAGCCCGATACTAGGACCTAGAGGTTAATTGGTGAAGAGCATAATGCATGTTTATAAACAACTCAATTAGTAATTAGGGTATGTGACACATCGAAGTTAGACTCTCGTAGGTACCTTAGTTATTAATGTAGGGAAACTTTAATAAACATAGTGTAATAGTAAGGTATTACTACAACAAGGATAATTCACCGCCGAACATAATCTAAGTAACTATGTTATACACCGGTCATGCCAAATATGAAGAAGTGAGGGAGTCCAACCACCATACCTAGCCTCTATATTTCTTGAATCTATTATATATACATTCCGCATTTATATTTCTTCAAGCATTACGCTATTTTTATAAAAACCTTTTTCCAAAAACCAAAGCGAATGCAAACTATCACAAACTTAAATAACGCTAGTGAAGCTTCGGCACGATCCATGTGGATTCGAACTCATTCTACTCGTAGAGTGTGAATTAATACTCGACGACAGACTGGTGCACTTGCCAGACCGTAGTCACCATCTTTAATCTTTTCTAAATCTTTTTCAATCTTTCAGCTCGTTCCTTGGCGCGCAAGCTAGCGTGGATGTGTTTGTTTCAAAACAAATCTTTTTCAAAGATCACACGCAAAATAATGACAGCGCGTTATTTTAGGGCGTTCAGTTCAGGTTCCATATGTGTGCACATCAGTCACCACATCTGGACCGAAGGCTTATTTTAGCAAATGAAGCCAACCCTAAAACAAAAACAACCTTACAGGTTGAAAACACTAACAATCTCCCCCTTTGGCAATTTTTGGCTAAAATAACCTTTGGAGTCAGCCAACTAAACTTTTGGAGAGAATCATTAGAACATCAGAGGCTTTGCAGCAGCGGAATCTTGCCTCATATCTTCTGAGAGAATAAAACTCCCAACATACAAACATGGTGATGAATCATGCACACAGGAAAGAGGGGAAGTATCTTCAGCAGCTTCAGTAAAATACTTTACTCCCCCTAAATACAAGCACCATCTTCAGCAGTCTTCAAAGGATCAGTCTTCATTCGTTTGGTCTTCAAAGTCTTCAAAAGATGTGCAAAATACAAGCACATTCTGTCTTCAACGATGTGCACACATCTGGTATCACACCAGAGCAAACATATTACACTACTTATACCTTACTCCCTCGAGATATACTACTTATCTTTTCTCCCCCTTTCTAGCCATAATATTGACAAACAATTAAGATCAGAAAGAGTAATCAAAAGTATTGGGGCCATTAATTGTGCAGATTATTACAGACCATGTACCCACACCAAAATCACATATTAACTCTCCCCGAAGTAGCATATGCAGATGTCCTTCAGTTCAGTAATAATGACCTCCTTTGAAGTTGAACTTTCAGCTTCTTTTCATGAGGGCACCAAAATGTCTGGGACATGTGTCCCGACAGACAGCTTATAAAACAAGGTAAGAGGAGATATAGGAACCAAAGTGTAGTTTAGCTTGTGTTCCTACAGTGTAAATGATTTTACCCAAACTTGACTCATCCTTCTCAGACACACGTTGTCCATCTTCAGAAGCATTATCTTCTTTACCAGCAAACTCACATTTTTCACTATTAGACAAACTTTGGTCTTCACCACATGATGCAAACTTTGATGCAGAACTTTTACTCTTATCAACAGAAGTCTTCTCGTCCTTACCATTATCAATCACCATCTTACTTTGAGTTGTTCTATCTTCAGAGGTTGACACACATTCAAACTCTATGTGAGGGTTTTCTTGGATGGCTTCAACATATTGACCAGGATGGGCCACATATGTTGAGACATCTCGCACAACATCAAACTCAAGTGAGGTTCCTTTGGGGAACCATCAACAGAGTCAACAACAACTTTAGAGGGGAAAAATAGAGGGTTAGAAATAACATCCTTAGGTTTCCACTGCTTCTTGGGTTTGATCTTCACATGATGTGTCTTGGCTTGGGGTTTCTTCTTTGGGTATCCATAAAGTTTATAGCAAAAGGGCTTTATATGACCATTCTTGCCACAATAGTGACATTTCCATGCAGTGGATTTTCCTTTGTATGCAGGTTTCTGATGTGGTGTAGGATGTGATAACATCTGGTCTGACATCGGGACATCACACTTCCTTTGAGAATGAAAAGATTTAGCCACATGGGTTTTTCCTTGCTTATTTGGAGATTGGTAATTAAAGCCTATACTTGTCAGATTTTCAGCCCCTTTCCCAACTTGAAGAATTTCATCTAACATATCAGATCCATTGTTCGACATTCTTATGGATTTGTTCATGTTTTCAAGTTTGGAAGTCAGTAGGGTTACCTCGTCTTGAAGACCAGAGACAGTAGATAAAAGTTTCTCTATTTCAGCCTGTTGTTGAGCTATGACTCTCTTCTGCTTCACTTCTTTCTTACAAATCTCTTCATTTCTAGCATAAAGCTCTTTGTAGGAACTAACCAATTCTTCATAAGACACATCCTCATCACAATAGTCTGGAAAATTTTTTTTCTACCCTTACATTTAACTCTTTACCCCTACGTATTTTAGAATATTCTCATTTTACCCTTATTTTACCATTATGTTTTTTTTATTCTTTTTTATTTTATGACTTTTCCAGTGAATGTTGTACACCTCTTCAAACACACTATTCCGGTAAAATCCTCTACTTTTCCAGTTTGTTAAATTTACCGGAACACTTTTCAAAGGTGTTCCGGTTTGTATAATTTTAAAAACTGTTTAATTTTTTTTACCGAAACACTTGAAAAAAGTATTCAGGTTTATAAAAAATTTCTCAAATTTTTTTTTGTCACCAGTACACTTTTTGTACTGGTTTGTTAATAGTACACTTGAAATTTTAAGAAAGTAGAGAAAATTTTGAGAAATTTGGTTACCAGTACACTTCAAAAAACAGGAAATTTTAAGAAATTTTGAGAAAGTATTCCGGTATGGTTACCACTACCAGTACACTTGAAAATGGCAGTCACTAAACAAACATAAAGAGTTCCGGTTTGTTTTGGTTAAAGTGAAACTATTAACAACGTAAAAAAGTGTACCGGTAACCATAAAGGAATACCATTAACAAACCGGTACACTTTAAAAAAGTGTACTGGTAAGCAAAAGAAATTTTGAGAAAATTTTTATACACCTGAATGCTTTTTTCAAGTGTTCCGGTAAAAAAATTTAAACAATTTTTAAATTTATAAAAAACTGGAACACCTTTGAAAAGTGTTCCGGTAAATTTAACAAACCGAAAAAGTATAGGATCTTACCGGAATAGTGCGTTTGAAGGCATGTATAATATTCACCGGAAAAGTCAGAAAATAAAAATGAATAAAAAAATAGTATTAGTATAATAAGTGTAAAATGGGAATATTTTAAAGTACGTAGGGGTAAAGAGTAATGTGTAGGGGTAGGAAAAAAAATTTCCCAAGAGTCTTCATCAAATTTACATCTACTAGTGAATGCTGCAACATGCTTAACAGTTTCCTCACCAGGTTCACCTTTTCCTTGATTGGGCTTCTTGTAACGCCCCAATATTTTATATACGCATTTTATTAATTTATTATTTGAAAAGTAAATTATATTTTTATATAGTGATTATTTTATATTCTATTTATTTTAATTATCCAATTTTCTACTCTTATTTTAATGGTGTATGATTATAGTTTAATTATATTGATTTCATTTGACCAAACCTTAATTCATTTGTTTCTTATTTTGCCCCATAAATTTTAATCTCTTAATTTCTCTCATGAACCAAACGTGAAGCCTTGACCATGGTTGATTAATGTGTGGCTTGGTCATATGCTAATTTACTACCTTAATTCAATGCCCATGATTACAATTCATTTTCCCACACGTTTTACTTTCATCCTTACCAGACAAATCAGTTAATACTAATTTATTTGCCTTCATGTCTTGTCTCCTATCAATTATATGTTAATCCCGTTTTTCCTTTTATGGGGCAATTGCCTATTATAAACCATGCGATCATTCCTACTAAGTTCATGCATGTTTGGCTGATTTTTCTTCCCTCATGTGTGCATCACTTTGTGGACTTTAGAGTTTCTTTGGCTAGGAAGAGAAGTGTTGGAGGTAAGGGTTTTTCCCCCATACACTCATGCTGCATAGGACTATGTTGTGAGATGATAGTGGAGCCTTTGTCACTTAAAACAAATCAAAGGAATCAAACTTAAATAAATAATTATATTTTGTTAATTGTGCTTTGCTTTTTATTAGTACTCTTATATATTTTGTTATTGCTTATCATGAGTACTTGCATATGTATCTATGCTTTAATTACGTGTGTTTTCAAGTTAGCCTCCATTTTGTTCATAAGATGATATTGTATTCTTTGTGCTTCCAAACCGTGAGAATGATTGAGAATTTATCTCATTACTTTTGTTAAAGCATAAACTAAAGGATTTAATTAAAAGAATAAAAAGGACTAGTTGTCGGGAGTTTGTTTTAGAAAATGATTTTCTTATATTACTTAGACATGCATCATATAATGCATGTGTGGCAAGTTGTCGGGCCTGTGTGGCAAGTTTTTTCCATTGGTATGAGTTTATGTTCTTAGAGCCTGTGTGACAAGTTTTAGGGCCTGTGTGGCAAGTTTTTCCAATTGGTATGTGCTTTCTTATCCGGATCATGTGTTCATATAGGGTGTCTAGTCCCATTACATTTCATACGAGAAAAGAATACTAAAGTTATTTTCTTAAGAAATTAATAATTATACTTTTAGAAGGTGAAGTGTTTTGTTATTGTTTCGTGGCATTTTCTTGTGGTGAGTGTGAGTCAATATGGATAAGGAAACTGCCCCTTACCTGATTATTGTTGTAGGTACTAAAGATGAAGTGTGAAGTTGATATGTTGCTTGTATGCGTGCGGGGATAACAAATATGGGTTTTATTAATTTGTAATGTGAAAGAAATATTTTTCATGTTGTAGAGTTATTATTTATAAACTTGAATAGTTATTATTCTTTAGAGAAAAAAAAATGATAGTCAAACTTTTAAAAGAAATAAATTATTTTTTTTTAAACAATCTCTTTATTAAAAATTTGGGCTGTTACACTTCTCCTTTGTTCTTGTTTTTCTATCCATCATCTCCAACACCTTATTGAATTGCCTCCCAAGATCTACAATAGCTTTTAGAAAGGCCATCATACGCGCTTTCCAGTAAGAGACCAAATTGAGAGCTAAAATAAACATAAGTGACAAATTTTGAATTGTGTGTTAAAATTTCCATGTGTCTGTCCACGTGGCGTTTTCGTTAGCCACGTGTCAAAAAATAACGGCGTTAAAAAAAAATTGACGGAAGGTACCAATTAATGGTAACGTAAAGGACCAAATTGAGAGCTAAAATAAACATAAGGGACCTAATTATGATACAATTAAGATACAAGATTATACAATTAAGATACATCTATAACTCATAAATCAAGTATCATGTAAATCATATAATCCACGTATCATCAAGTCATTCGCAATTAATATACAATTAGGAATCACGTATCATCAACAACAAATTACTCACAATTGATACACAAATAACAATTAATGGACATAATAATATCAATTACCAAGTATCAATTAGGAATGCATAAGTTCCTAATGCAACTATTGTCATCATCAATGTTATGTCACCCTAGACACCACTAAATGCATGTGGTACCCTCATCATCTTTAGGATAAAATTATATCCCATTCTTCTCAAGTAAGTTTTAAGTCATGGAGGACTCTTTTCAAGTCAGTTTTAAGTCATGGAGGACTTTATGAATGCATGAATGTGCATTTACCACTTATGATGATACTCTTCACATCTTCTCATGAATATTAGGATATCTCAACCTAAATATCTCTTCTCAAGTTCTCATCAAATCTTCTCAACAAATCATCATTATGGTTATACATTCAAACACAGATATCACATAACAATAATCATGTTATCGTAAATCATCCACTCATAAGATGTCATGAATCATAGTCTCATCTCAACATACCTAATCATCATAGTTAATCAACATATACAATATCACAACTCAATTCATCATTCAAGACTCAATTTATAGTCACATACACCATTTAATAATCATTAGATCATAATTCAATCATAGTATAAGCATATATATCATTTATTCAACAAAATCACATTTTTCTGCACTGATAAACTCGCCGGGCGAGCTCGGGGCGAGCTCGGGGCGAGCTCAGAGCGAGCAAAGTCAGAACCCATCAGGTCGAACTTGCCCTGGTGCACAATCACTCGCCCTGGCGAGTTGCTCAGGACAGCAAAACCTCATTTTCGGGTTAGCATCATTATGGTTATACGTTCAAGCACACACATCACATAACAATAATCATGTTATCGTAAATCATCCACTCATAAGATGTCATGAATCATAATCTCATCTCAACTCAATATACATAATCATCATAGTTAATCAACATATACAATATCACAACTCAATTCATAATTCAAGACGCAATTTATAGTCATATACACCATTTAATAATCATTAGATCATAATCCAATCATAGTATAAGCCTATATATCATTTATTCAACAAAATCACATTTTTTTGCACTGATAAGCTCGCCGGGCGAGCTCGGGGCGAGCTCAGAGCAAGCAAAGTCAGAACCCATCAGGTCCAACTCGCCATGGCGCAACTATGAAGCCCTGATGCTCTAAAAATGGCGACGTATCGTGTCCGATACGTACCCGATACTGATACTCGTTTGATACGTCTCGATACTCGTATCGGAAAAGTATCAATTAAATCTTTACTTTTAAATAAAAAATAATATTTGATACTCGTATCGGAAAAATATCGGTTAAATCTTTATTTTAAAATAAAAAAACAATATCCGATGTGTTTCTTAGTGAATGTCAAACTATTATGTTGGTACACGGATAACTAACTATGTCTTTTTTTGGATAGTACTGGTGATGTTTTTTGATATAGTAATAATGGTGTTCTAATTCTATGATATTTAACTTAAGATGTATTGTTGATCATTATTTTTTAAGACAATATTAATGATGTTAATTTATTTTCTTTAGTATTTTTTTGTCTTTGTCACTGTTCTGAAGTCACGATGATGTCCTACTATATAACAGGTTGTTAAGAATTGATGTTTTAAGCTTTTAATTGATCAGCTGCAGAAGCTATATAATTGTCTGCTATTTCTACAAGATGCGCTTGTTGAAGAGGTTTATTGTCATTACTATTACGTGTTTTTTGAGCTATTATGTGTCTTAGGACTAAGGAGTCCTTGTATATTGAGTCTCAAACTGTTTTGATCTTGTGCAAGATTATTGGCTTGTTTGTACTCCTTGTACAATGAACTATTGGCGTTTATAATAATAATAACAATCATAATAATAATAATAATAATAAGGCTTAATTACTAATTTGATCCCTTATCTTTAATTTAATTCTCAATTTGATCCATTATCTTTTAAACGTCTCAATTTGGTCCCTTATTTTTTCTGAAGTTCTCAATTTGGTCCCTCCCGAAATTTTTTTCACTATTACCATTAAGTTTGGACACGTGTCATCTTTCCAAGTGTGCCACGTGTCCAAAATTTTAAAAGACAAGGGACCAAATTGAGAACTACAGAAAAGATAAGGGATCAAATTGAGACCTGCAGAAAAGATAAGGGACCAAATTGAGACTTTTCAAAGATAAGGGACCAAATTGAGACGTTTAAAAGATAAGGGACCAAATTGAGAACTAAATTAAAGATAAGGGACCAAATGAGTAATTAAACCTAATAATAATAATAAAATTTTGTCTTTAAAAAAAAATTATCATTATTATTATTATTATTATTATTATTAATTTTTGTCATATTTACATATTGTGCATTTATATATTTAATTTTAAATTTAATTTTTAAATAACGTATCGCGACAGTATTGAATATGGATTGTTTAAAATTTTTACGTATCGGTATCGTGTCGCGTATCAGGGCTTCATAGGCGCACAATCACTCGCCCTGGCGAGTTGCTCAGGAGAGCAAAACCTCATTTTCGAATTTTTGGTGAAAAACTCTCAAATCTCGAAATTCCAACATACCAATTCATAAATGTGACAAAAGAATAAATAATGAGCCTACTCATATAGCTTTAAAAAGAACCCTCTCGGGCCCCTTTTATAAAAAATTAAAAAGAATAAATAATGAGCCTACTCATATAGCTTTATCAATGATCAAATTAATCTCGCTGTGATATTACACGCTTTATTTAACTCATTGTAGGATTAGTCACTCCGGATAATCACTTGATACTAATTAGGCTCTTATCATTTGGTTGAACCAATTATCCCTTGTTGTTATTTGCTAAGATACATGTTGAAAATTCTGATCAAGCACATACCTTTGTTCCTTAATTTTTTGGATTAATGGGTTTTGTCACCGCATATATGTCTGCAAGAGATCGATACTTTATTTTCTCTGGTTCATCAGTCTCACTGTTCTTATTGTTCTTGAGTATTTGATCAACCAAATTTTTTTGGATTCTTTTCTCCCTCCCCCTCCTAACAACATTGTTGTTGATGCTGCTGCTACTGCTGGTGCTGCTTTCTGCATTCTTGAGTTGCATAAGCACCTGAATTACAACCAAAGTGTCACTAGACGCATCATCATTGTTTTGGGTTTCACATCTTACTTTACGATTTGCCATTTTATGTTAGAGATGATTCACTGGCCTGAACCAATGAGTTTTTCTTGTACTATGTTATGTATTGGTCAAGTTTTTTTTTCTTATTTAGAGGACACAAGTTTGACTTTTGTTTCTGGTAGAGAAAGAAAGAGGGTGAATGAATGACAAAAAATTTATGAGAACTTTAATGGAAGTTGAATATTCGTATATAAAAATACATATTTACCTGTTCTTTAAAGATATTACGTAGTTCTTGTCCGGTTGTTCATGATTTCTTTTAACCCATTTATTTCGTAGTTGCAGAACATTAATTGTCATTTAACCATATTCGTATATTTGGTCAAATGTTTAACGATTAGTTCTCATCTATATAGAGACATTTTAGTTCTTGCTTTTTACTCCTCCATATTAGATGATCGTTGTTAAAGCTTTTTTTTGCCCATGTTGAGAGTTACTTTGACCATTTGTACATCAACCAAGTTGTCTTGACTATGCTTGAATTGATATAAGATCATTTTTGAAAATAATGACTTTGTATTACACTTGTACTGAGTCACTTTATGTAACCCTGTCCGATAGTAGAGCGGTCAAAACAGGCTACCCGACCCTAAAAGAGCATGCACAAACGTGCTTTAGGTTTTATCAAGCCATGTCATAAATCTATATTTAAAAATAGACTCTGAAATTACTATCTAAGCGCGGCCCTATACATGTCCCATGCTTGGCGAGATGCCCATATTATTATTATTATTATTATTATTTGAGATTTGTTTTTCCAAAATTATGTAAAATAGTTTATCACAATAAAATTTAAAATTTATTTATATGACTATGAAAGAAGAAACACACGATGAGGTTGATAAACATAGCACAATTACATATCATGTTAAAAATGCTTATGGATATAATATTTTGCAAGTGAAATAGTAGAAATTGTGAAGTTCCATGAAGAATTATGAAACATTTTTAAGTGATCAAATACAATCATAGTATAGGAATTAAGGTGTTAACCAATGAAACCATTATATTGAACCATTACAAGGCTAACCCGTATTTTGAATGGATTTTTTATTGACATAATAGAGTTAGAATTAATGTCAATCATTATATTGAACCATAATTCTGCTTCTTCCCTTTGTAGGTGCTTTTTATTGTTAATTTAATTGTCTCAAACTAAAATAAAAAAGGTGAAAGTTCTACATTCAGATGAAATCCAACAAAAAAAAGTGCAAAATGAAAATTAGGAACAAACTCTTAAAATATGAGAAAGAACAATTTTGTTTTTTAATGGATGAGAAGAACTATTGCTATATCCACAATTTTTTTGATTGGATGAGAAGAACTATTTTTTTTCTCTGCAACATTGTAAGGTTTTGGTTTTTCCCAAATCATCATTCAATTTGTAGGTTTTTGTTTAATTGTAATCCTGTAAAAACTTGTTACATAATGCCTCAATTAAATTAAAGACCTTATTGTCCAGAAGTCCTAGCTCAACTGGCAAATGCCGAAATTGTTAGGTCGGACGTCATGACCCGGGTTCGAACCCGGGACCTCACAGTTGTATGTGAGTTTAATTTCAGTGGATTACCACTTCATCTAAGACCAAAAAAAAAAAAAAAATTAAAGACCTTATTACTCATGCAATTTGTAATAGAATGATTTAGAAGGGATTTTGGTGTCTGGGTCAGTGGGTGCAATAGGAGGTGATAGCATAATCAATTGGAACATGAGTGTACAATAATATTTTTTTTCTTTTAAAAGTGGAGGAGTGGGGTGGGGTGTGGAGAAGAGAGGATGATGATTATAAAAAAGGACAAAACTTATGTACAGTATCATATACACAATTTTTACTGTGCTAGATACAAGGAGGTGGTTATTTTTAATTAAAAACAGTTTTCTTCTATTATTTTAAATTAAAAAGAAATAAAAAACTACCCTTTCGTAAGAGGAAAAGGAAAAACTGCATCTAAAGCAATGCATATATATTTTGTCCTATACAAAATAGTGTTGAGTGACTATAATAAAAGTGTGTTTCGTAGTTGATTAAATGGTAAAAAATAATTTATCCTTGGTGGGAAATTTATCACTTTCTCATATTTAGGCATGGCAATGGGATAGATCGGGAACGGTTTTTACCTGCCCATTCCTGAATCCTTGATAAATCCATGTTTTCTGACGGGGATGAATAAATGAACCCCAATCCCGTCCCATATGGCTTCGGGTACCCCCACCCCAAACTCATACCCGCAGTGGATTCAATTATTATTATTTTTTTCATAAAAAATGTCCCTGCTTTGAACCATAATCTCTTACCCAAACCCAAAATTCGCCCCAAACCTTAACAAACATTTTTAAATACTAAAGTACAAACCAAAATATCAATGCATTAAATTAAACATACAAATGATATTCCAAATTATAAAACCAATATCTAAACAAAATAAAATAGTACCAATCAAAACAATCACATAAACAAGAATACTCTACATCATTGTTTATTGAAATTGCTAAAACGAGTAGATAAAAACTATTGTTCATGTTCATAAAAAAAGTGTCGTTGTTCATTGAAATTTCTAACACAAGTAGATAAGTACGCAACACCAATGTAATCTTCTTTATTTCTCTTTCTTTAAATGCTATTGACCGTCTTCAAAGAGGGAAATAACACCACAAGCCAAAATTAATTTACAGTTGAAGCCTTTATACCTTTTTTTTATTACTTGAAGTCCACATGTTAAACTTACAGTTACCGTTGAAGTCTTATCAGGGGCATATGACTGCTACTGCACATTATATTGATGGATCTTGGAATTTCCATAGTCGTAATTCCAAGATCCATCAATATAATGTGCAATAACAACCATATACCTCTGATAAGGCTTCAACGGTAAGTTTTACACGTGGACTTCAAGTAATTAAAAAAAAAAAGGTATAAGGCTTCAAATATAAATTAATTTTGACTAATGGTGTTACTTCCCTCTTTGAAGACGGTCAATAACATTTAGAGAAAGAGAAAGAAAACTACATTGATGTTGCCTACTTATTTACTTGTGCTAGGAATTTCAATGAATAATGATTTTTTTTTTAATGAATATGAACAATAGTTCTTATCTATTTGTTTTAGCAATTTCAATGAACAACGATGTAGAATATTCTTGGTTATGTGGTTGTTTTGATGGTTTTTTGTATTGGTTCTATTTTATTTTGTTTTGGTAATTTTGATATTGGTTTGATAATTTAGAAAATCACTTGTATGTTTAATGCATTGATATTTTGATTTGTACTTTATTATTTGAAAATATTTGTATTGTATGTTTGTTGGGGTTTGAGGCGAATTTTGGGTTTGGGTAAGATTCCATTAAGGGCAAGGGCCTTCTTTAATAAAAAAAATTGAATTCACTACGGGTATGGGTTTGGGGCGGGGATACCCGAACCCATTTGAGACAGGGTTGAGGTTCATTAATTCATCCCCGTCAGGGAACGAGGTTTTATCAAGGATTCAGGTTTGGGGAAGGTAAAAATCGTCCCTGATCTTCCCCATTGTCATGCCTAATTAGTGCAGTAACAGTCATATACCTTTTTTTTTATTACTTGAAGTCCACATGTCTGAAGTAATGGCCACTCTTGACTGATTGTTTCTGATAGAACACTAGGGAGTGTATATTTGCTTAATGATATGGTTATGCAACGGTATGAAGTTATGATATTGCTTAAGTTTATTTTTGTGTTGGGATAAAAATAAGGAACGAGAAAGTAAATAACACGTATTATTTGTTGACCCAGTTCGGTGAAAAGCACCTAGTCTGGGGGATACCAATCCAGGAGGGAGTTTACTATTGGTGGTGGATGATACAATAATTGTCTTAAGTCTAATTCATTTTTTGGTCCCTTCGAAAAGCTTTAGGGGGTCGTATTTATAAGCATATGGAGAAGCTTAGTTAATTGAGTAACTTCCCCATGATCCCATGATTCCATGATTCCTCTTTTGGTGGAAGGTGGGGTTGTGTTCATTCATCATGGTTGAATGCATGTTTTACATGTGACAATTTAGTTAGTGGGGCGAATTGGGCTCGGATCAAAACGTAGTGGGCTCGGAGCCCCCCATGCCGGGTCGGGCGAACCAGATGAAAGTAATGGGCTGAGGCGAATATGGGCCTGGGTGAACTGGTCTGGTACACAGCCCCCCGAGCACGAGGCTCGAAGAGGCGAAGTGCTTTTCTTTTTCTTTTTGCTCACGTGCCTTTGTACGTCGGCATCAGCTTCTCTTTGCTTCTTTGGCGAGACTGTTTGGGCGTTTCGCTTTGACTCGTCTGATGACTTATTGAATGAATCGTTTGGTGATGCCATTGTGCTCACATGATGGTGCCAGATTTTTCTTTTCTTCTTTCGCTTTACTTTAGCTCGCCTAAAAATTTTAAACTTTGTGGCGGCGCCTTTCAATTTGTATCTTTATTTCTTCTGTTTCTTCTTGGTCGCGTCTTTGGAAGGTTCTTTGTCTATTCTTTCCCTGCAATTCTTTTACCTGCAAAATTGCTTTCTAAATTTTGATAATAATTTTACAATTTCCTTACCATATGACTTTTAAACTCCGAGTTGTTGCTTTTGCACGCCAAACCCTTAGACTTACATGGCGGCCTTCCTCGCCGGATAAATATTGCACGCCAAAGCCTTAGACTTACATGGCGGCCTTCAATGCCGGATAAAGTTTGCACACCAAAGCCTTAGACTTACATGGTGGCTTTAATAATTTATCATGCCCAAAGGCGGTTTGGACGAACAAAGCCGTTTTATATTTACTCACGCGCAAAGGCGGTTTGGGCGAACAAAGCCGCTTTATCAAATGGAGTTTTTGCGGCGAGTTTATCAATTTGTACCTACAATAAAAATGGAGAGATGATCAATTTAGTCTTAACATGTGAAATTAATTGTGTAATATATTTTGAGTAAAGTTTGCTAAGAATTTGGAACGATATCATCTGGTTATGAGTATTCAAGTGGCAAATGATCCGATATTGTTTCATATATTCCCTTTGTCCGCCTCGTTTTTTATGGTCGCCTCTTGAAAGAGTGTTCCGCTCCAAATATTTTGCACATGTAAGAATGAAACAGATAACATCATAAGAAGATGGAATTACTTAAGAATTAAAATAGGACTATAGTACTTGTGACAAATTAAAATTATTATAAGCGAGCATATATAAAACGATTGTGCTTGAAAAATTGCAACTTTTAACCGGGATTAGAAGTCGCCTAGCAACAAAATTGAATAACGGCGAGACGATGATGTTGGGCAGTAGATTGGCGACATCAGCTCGGCGAGATGGTGAAATTTGATCCATGTCATGGTAAAGAAAATCAGACATGAGTGAATCAAATTAAGATAAAAACCATATAGATAAACGAACCAAATTTCTTAAGGAAGATCTTAAGAGAATACATTAACAAGTACATCGAATATATGCACTAAAAACAGGTTGACATATAATAAATCCAACATATTTATATGCTCATTAGTTATAGTTATTGAAGTATGTATGATTAATTTTAATTAAGGACAAACTAAACAAATAAAAAAGGTGATATGTAGAGAAGCATATCTAGATGGAGAACAGAAACACACTGGAAATAATATAGGTACTTTTAGCCTATAACATAGAAACTAACTTTTTCTCATAAGTAAGCATACCAGTGATTTTTTATAGGCTTAATATAAAATTGTTCTGAAATACAAATTGCGACATGAGTGATATTTCATAGGCATATCAGTGATATTTTATAGCCCTCAAAATACAGATTGGACTTCTATTCTGTCATTTATTACCCTTTGTTTGAAGAATTCTTAGTGAGATAAATTAACATAATAACATATTTAAATGCCAAACTTAATTCTTTCATGAAACCAATTAATTAAAGACATATTCTACTCAAAACTATCTAAACAGTAGAAACTATTAAATATCATACCATCACACAAATTGAACACATGGCGGCGTTCAAGGGGAAACAACACTTGCATGTTTTCATTTTTCAATTGTATAAATTGTTAATAAATGTTTATGTAAACAAGTTGTCAAAGCATATACTAGAAGCAATCGGTCACAATATTTTTTTATTGGAGAGATAGAACCTGACGCAACACGTATCACTGGTGTTACAAATTTTTGTCGGAGACGTTGCGGTGATGTTTGTTTGGATGAGGTTGCAATTGCGATGTTTGATGGAGACACGTTGCAGTGAGACAGGCATCACGAACAAAAATCGGTTGATCGGTGTGAGGAACCAAGGTTGGGTAGAAGGAGATCATATGAGAAGAGAAGTGTGGCCGGGGATAAATTTTACCGCGGCCCCACGGTGGGCGCCAAATGTTCCTGATAGAACACTAGGGGGTGTATATTTGCTTAATGATATGGTTATGCAACGGTATGAAGTTATGATATTGCTTAAGTTTATTTTTGTGTTGGGATAAAAATAAGGAACGAGAAAGTAAATAACACGTATTATTTGTTGACCCAGTTCGGTGAAAAGCACCTAGTCTGGGGGATACCAATCCAGGAGGGAGTTTACTATTGGTGGTGGATGATACAATAATTGCCTTAAGTCTAATTCATTTTTTGGTCCCTTCGAAAAGCTTTAGGGGGTCGTATTTATAAGCATATGGAGAAGCTTAGTTAATTGAGTAACTTCCCCATGATCCCATGATTCCATGATTCCTCTTTTGGTGGAAGGTGGGGTTGTGTTCATTCATCATGGCTGAATGCATGTTTTACATGTGACAATTTAGTTAGTGGGGCGAATTGGGCTCGGATCAAAACGTAGTGGGCTCGGAGCCCCCCATGCCGGGTCGGGCGAACCAGATGAAAGTAATGGGCTTAGGCGAATATGGGCTTGGGTGAACTGGTCTGGTACACAGCCCCCCAAGCACGAGGCTCGAAGAGGCGAAGTGTTTTTCTTTTTCTTTTTGCTCACGTGCCTTTGTACGTCGGCATCAGCTTCTCTTTGCTTCTTTGGCGAGACTGTTTGGGCGTTTCGCTTTGACTCGTCTGATGACTTCTTGAATGAATCGTTTGGTGATGCCATTGTGCTCACATGATGGTGCCAGATTTTTCTTTTCTTCTTTCGCTTTACTTTAGCTCGCCTAAAAATTTTAAACTTTGTGGCGGCGCCTTTCAATTTGTATCTTTATTTCTTCTGTTTCTTCTTGGTCGCGTCTTTGGAAGGTTCTTTGTCTATTCTTTCCCTGCAATTCTTTTACCTGCAAAATTGCTTTCTAAATTTTGATAATAATTTTACAATTTCCTTACCATATGACTTTTAAACTCCGAGTTGTTGCTTTTGCACGCCAAACCCTTAGACTTACATGGCGGCCTTCCATGCCGGATAAATTTTTCACACCAAAGCCTTAGACTTACATGGTGGCCTTCCTCGCCGGATAAATATTGCACGCCAAAGCCTTAGACTTACATGGCGGCCTTCAATGCCGGATAAAGTTTGCACACCAAAGCCTTAGACTTACATGGTGGCTTTAATAATTTATCACGCCCAAAGGCGGTTTGGACGAACAAAGCCGTTTTATATTTACTCACGCGCAAAGGCGGTTTGGGCGAACAAAGCCGCTTTATCAAATGGAGTTTTTGCGGCGAGTTTATCAATTTGTACCTACAATAAAAATGGAGAGATGATCAATTTAGTCTTAACATGTGAAATTAATTGTGTAATATATTTTGAGTAAAGTTTGCTAAGAATTTGGAACGATATCATCTGGTTATGAGTATTCAAGTGGCAAATGATCCGATATTGTTTCATATATTCCCTTTGTCCGCCTCGTTTTTTATGGTCGCCTCTTGAAAGAGTGTTCCGCTCCAAATATTTTGCACATGTAAGAATGAAACAGATAACATCATAAGAAGATGGAATTACTTAAGAATTAAAATAGGACTATAGTACTTGTGACAAATTAAAATTATTATGAGCGAGCATATATAAAACGATTGTGCTTGAAAAATTGCAACTTTTAACCGGGATTAGAAGTCGCCTAGCAACAAAATTGAATAACGGCGAGACGATGATGTTGGGCAGTAGATTGGCGACATCAGCTCGGCGAGATGGTGAAATTTGATCCATGTCATGGTAAAGAAAATCAGACATGAGTGAATCAAATTAAGATAAAAACCATATAGATAAACGAACCAAATTTCTTAAGGAAGATCTTAAGAGAATACATTAACAAGTACATCGAATATATGCACTAAAAACAGGTTGACATATAATAAATCCAACATATTAATATGCTCATTAGTTATAGTTATTGAAGTATGTATGATTAATTTTAATTAAGGACAAACTAAACAAATAAAAAAGGTGATATGTAGAGAAGCATATCTAGATGGAGAACAGAAACACACTGGAAATAATATAGGTACTTTTAGCCTATAACATAGAAACTAACTTTTTCTCATAAGTAAGCATACCAGTGATTTTTTATAGGCTTAATATAAAATTGTTCTGAAATACAAATTGCGACATGAGTGATATTTCATAGGCATATCAGTGATATTTTATAGCCCTCAAAATACAGATTGGACTTCTATTCTGTCATTTATTACCCTTTGTTTGAAGAATTCTTAGTGAAATAAATTATCATAATAACATATTTAAATGCCAAACTTAATTCTTTCATGAAACCAATTAATTAAAGACATATTCTACTCAAAACTATCTAAACATTAGAAACTATTAAATATCATACCATCACACAAATTGAACACATGGCGGCGTTCAAGGGGAAACAACACTTGCATGTTTTCATTTTTCAATTGTATAAATTGTTAATAAATGTTTATGTAAACAAGTTGTCAAAGCATATACTAGAAGCAATCGGTCACAATATTTTTTTATTGGAGAGATAGAACCTGACGCAACACGTATCACTGGTGTTACAAATTTTTGTTGGAGACGTTGCGGTGATGTTTGTTTGGATGAGGTTGCAATTGCGATGTTTGATGGAGACACGTTGCAGTGAGACAGGCATCGCGAACAAAACTCGGTTGATCGGTGTGAGGAACCAAGGTTGGGTAGAAGGAGATCATATGAGAAGAGAAGTGCGGCCGGGGATAAATTTTACCGCGGCCCCACGGTGGGCGCCAAATGTTCCTGATAGAACACTAGGGGGTGTATATTTGCTTAATGATATGGTTATGCAACGGTATGAAGTTATGATATTGCTTAAGTTTATTTTTGTGTTGGGATAAAAATAAGGAACGAGAAAGTAAATAACACGTATTATTTGTTGACCCAGTTCGGTGAAAAGCACCTAGTCTGGGGGATACCAATCCAGGAGGGAGTTTACTATTGGTGGTGGATGATACAATAATTGTCTTAAGTCTAATTCATTTTTTGGTCCCTTCGAAAAGCTTTAGGGGGTCGTATTTATAAGCATATGGAGAAGCTTAGTTAATTGAGTAACTTCCCCATGATCCCATGATTCCATGATTCCTCTTTTGGTGGAAGGTGGGGTTGTGTTCATTCATCATGGCTGAATGCATGTTTTACATGTGACAATTTAGTTAGTGGGGCGAATTGGGCTCGGATCAAAACGTAGTGGGCTCGGAGCCCCCCATGCCGGGTCGGGCGAACCAGATGAAAGTAATGGGCTTAGGCGAATATGGGTCTGGGTGAACTGGTCCGGTACACTGATGACTAACAATTTTGAAGTTTTTGACATCTCAAACTCGTACACTTTAAATATCTCCCTCTTGATGGTGTTTCTACAAAGAAATTAATAGCAATACTTACATTGAGCCTTATCCACACCATTAATTTTCATCTTTATAAAATGTTTCCATACCACACTCCGACATCTGTTGTTCGTTGTTTCAACCAATGTTTCAATATTATCACCCGTGTCCATATTAGCAACAGTCTCACCATTAGGCGTTTCAACTGTTTCATTCAGTGGTGTGAGAACATTAGATGACGGGTTGGAATTTCCTTCTATACCAGAAGCTAGTTGGAGTGCGCTTTCTTGTGGAATCAATAGGTCAGAATTACCAAAATTTTCCATGTCTAATTCCTATTGAATTGTTCAAATTACAAAACCAATTACACAATGTATAGAAACACTAACTCATTAAGCAAACATTTCACAGCATATAATTATAATTTTCAAAATAGAAACTAAAAATACAAAATGAAGAAAAATAAACTAATAACAACAAAAATTGGTTTTTTTTTTTGTTTCCGTACAACTATAGAAAATCAACTAACAACAAAAGTTTGGGCTATTTTGTTTCACAAACAAATATAGAAAATCAATTGACAGCAACAAAAACTATGATTTTTTGTTTCAAACACAAAGATAGAAAATCAACTAACAACAACAAAAATTGAGACTTTTTTTTGTTCAACGTACAAAAAGCTTGGTCAAATAATAAAATTAAACAACATCAAAGGTATCAATCTATCTCAACAATGGTTAATTTTAGAGTTGAGATGAATGGAAAGATTATAGTTAAATTTTTTCTTTAGGGATTTATAGTTTTAAAGCAAAAACAATAAAAATGGAAGAGAGAACTTACAACATCAAATAGCACTGATGAAGAGTGGAAGCCTTGAAGGTTGTTATGCGTTCTGGACTTTCAGTTGAAGGAAATGACTACAGTCATGGTTTGTGACTTTCTGCTAGTGATAATATTCGCATATGAAGTTTGTGAATGAGGTAGAGGTTTGTGAATGGATCGGTTAGAATATAAGAAGATGAAAAATTGGAATTTAAGAAGGGTAGAATGATAATTTGAAAGGGTTGGGTGTTGGAACAAAAGAGGTTCTGACATGATCCAATTAAGTTTTGATGATAACAAAAGTATTAATATACAATAGGGTATACTAATTATTTAATCCAAGTGTGCAGATATTCAAGTTAATTTTTATATTCATTTAAAGCACATTGGAAGCTCTGATATAGCAAAGCAAACTCTGATCAGAACTTGAAGACATCAGAAGATGCATATTTGGTTCATCAGAGGATGCAAATTTTATTCATCAGAAGATGCATATCAGACTCTGATAAGAGCAGTGAGAGCCGTTTTGTCAGAAGAACATTCTCTGCATCAATGATTATACTCTGACATTCCAAAAGCTGATGGAATCAATCTTATCCACAGAATAGTGACGTTTGTACTATTGTACGAACTCTTTACCTGATTTGGATAAAACTTTCTCTCCAAGATTGATCACATACAAGGTTACCTGATTTGGATATCAAAGGTACTATCTACAGCTGGCGCAATCTCACCGCATCAAATTCAAATCAAACACGCTCCACCTTCTTCTATAAATTGGAGCAAGTTTGAAGCTTTGGGATATGATACTTGAACAATTTAAAAAGAGCTGTTACTCTGCTAAATTCATCCTAAAGCACAAAACTACAAATACAACTTGAACTCATATTCAAAATCCAAGACTCCAGTTTCAGCTTCTGTTAATTCATTAGTTGAACCTTAGAATTTTGTATTAAGATTCTAAGTTAAGTCTTGTATCAAAAGTTGTATTTAATTTGTAACTGAACATTGATCTTTATATCAATTGTTCAGACTCTGTTTTTCTAAACTTGTGTATTGAAGTCTCTTGCCTGCGTGCTTGAGCATTAGGAAGTCTCTTGTTTGTATACTTGAGCATTGGAAGTCTCTTGCTTGTGTGCTTGAGCAATTGTAATCTTTGGTGATTATAGTGAACTCTCTTGGAAGTACAAGAGGACTGGACGTACTCTCGGTTTGTGAGGGGAACCAGTATAAAAATCTCTGTCTCTATCTTTCTCTCCTTCTCTCTACCTTCAAAGTTATTCTTGATTGTGTTTTATTTTCTAACCGCTGCAAACTCTGATAAGTTCTCTGTAACTTAGAAGAAATTTTTTAAATTACCAAAAACACAATTCAACCCCCCCCCCCCCCCCCCCCCTTCTTGTGTTTTTCACACCTTCAATTGGCATCAAGAGCCCGGTTCTGTTTTTAATCACCTAACAGTGAGACAGTTTCCTGTTGAAAGACACTATGACTGAAACTCCAAGTGGTAGCTTGAAATCAGTTCCACATGACTATGATGTTGAAGAAAAGTCAAGCAACAAAGCACCAAAGTTCAATGGAGATGCATCTACTTTTTCCTGGTGGAAAGATAGAATCTACAGTCATCTTATTGGTTTAGATGATGAACTTTGGGACTTGGTTGAAGAAGGGGTAACTTTCCAAGGACTAGATGAAAAGGGAAGGCTATCTGTTGAAGAAAGAAAGAAGTTCACTCCTACATACAAGAAACTTTACAAGAAGCATCACAAGGTTAAGGATCTTCTCATTGGATGTATAACTCATGATGAGTACCTCAAGATTACAGACAAATCCACTGCCAAGAGCATCTATGACTCCTTGTGTTCCACATATGAAGGGAACAAACAGGTTCAAGAAGCAAAGGCTACTCTTTTGATCCAACAGTATGAACTCTTTAGAATGAAGGATGATGAGACAATTGAATCAATGTATTCTAGATTCAAAATTCTTGTGGCTGGTCTCCAAGTTCTAAAGAGAAGTTATACAACCTCTGATCATGTAAGGAAGATTTTGAGAAGCTTACCTTCAAGGTGGAGGCCTAAGGTAACAGCTATCCAAGAAGCTAAAGATTTGGACAAACTTGGCTTGGAAGAATTGATAAGTTCACTCATGAGTCATGAGATTGAACTATCTTCTGATGAGCCTCAGAAGAAGCTAAAATCTGTGGCCTTGCCATCTATTTCAGTTTCATCTAAGGCTCTGAAAGCCAAAGTTGTAGAATCTGAAGCAGAGGAATCTTCCATAGATAATCAAGAGGAAGGATCAGATGATGATTTCTTTGCACTCTTGTCCAAAAACTTTCAAAAGTGGTCACTAAGGAAGGGCAAAAATTTTCAAGGCAGAGGATCTGGATCAAGAAACAACACCAACAAAGAGAAGAAGGATGACACAAAAAATTGTTTCAATTGTCATAAGCCTGGACACTTCATGGCTGATTGTCCTGAACTCAACTCCAAAGGTAAAGGAAGAAAGAGTATGATCAAGAACAAAGCCAAGAAGAGTCTGATGGCAACATGGGAGGATATTAATGAACTATCTGAGGATGAAGACTCTGAGGAAGCAAACCTAGCGCTTATGGCCATTGGTGAGTCAGACAATGAAACTGATTCAGAGTCTGATACTGACGACATTGATGAGGTAATATCTAAAATGTCTAATACTCAAATGACCAAAGCTTTGAAAGATGTAATGGTGAAGTACATGGAAAAATTGAGTGAGTTAGATTTTTGCAAACAAAAAATGAAGCTCCTCAATGAAAATCTCACCCAGACTCAAGCAAACTATCAAAAATCTCTTAAAACAATTAAGGTGCTTGAGACTGGATGCAGAACATGTCACAAACCTTATGACGAGTATGAAATCTCTCTACAAGAGTTTGTGCACCATAACATAGATAAGACTAGGGTAACTTCTGTAATTCATGGTGGACTTAGCAACTATTATAAAAGACAAGGACTTGGTTCTCTTACATGTCCTGATGTGGGAAAATTAAGTAAACCTGTCGTGTTGAGCAAGTCACCATCAGAATCTTATTCAAACTTCACTAAGAGTACATCAGAACCTCTGACTGTGTCTGGTACTCTTGTGAGCTTGGAACCACAAGATAAGGTATCAAAAGATAACTCATCTTCTGAACCTAAGTCTTCTAAAACTAAGGTTCCCCTCACATCAGTACCCATGTCTACTCAAGTTAAAGCTGTCAAAGTACCAAAGCCTGTTGATAAGCGGGGCACTAGTACTTCTAAGGCAAACTTGGTAACTGGTTCTCTGACACACTCAAGAGGAAAGTCTCAGAGACAACATAAGCCTAAACAATTTTCTAAAGGCTCAGTTGACTCCAGATCTTCTGATTATACTAACAAGAAGGATAAGATTCTCAAAACTAACCAAAAAGGACCCATCAGAGTATGGGTACCAAAATCTGAAATAGTGTATGCTGCAGGTATGCACCCAAAGAAGAAAAGAAAGCTCATGGTATCTGGACTCTGGCTGCTCACGTCACATGACAGGAGACAAGCTCTTATTCCACACCCTGAATCAGCAAGAGGGAGGAACAGTAGGGTTTGGTGGCAACCAGAAGGGAAGGATCATTGGTATAGGTACAGTTGGTAATTCTTCTTTGTCAATTTCTGATGTTTGGTTAGTAGATGGACTACATCATAACTTACTTAGCATAAGTCAATTGTGTGATAGTAATTATGATGTTATGTTTAATAAGGATTCATGTACTGTACTTAGAAACTCTGATCAATCCATTGTTTTCAAGGGAAATAGAAAAGGCAATGTGTACAAAGTCAATTTTTCTGATTTAAAGGAACAACAAGTGCTTTGTCTTTTGACACTGAGTGATGAAAAATGGATCTGGCATAAAAGATTGGGTCATGCTAACTGGAGATTAATTTCTAAGCTTAGCAAGGACAATCTTGTCAGAGGCCTTCCAAAAATAAAATATCACTCAGACTCACTTTGTGGTTCTTGTCAAAAAGGAAAAATTGTCAAAAGTTCTTTTAAGAACAAGAACATTGTCTCTACTACTAGACCTTTGGAACTCTTACACATTGATCTTTTTGGACCAGTTAGCACTGCCTCAATCAATGGTAAGAAATATGGATTAGTCATTGTGGATGATTATAGTAGATGGACTTGGGTAAAATTTCTGAGAAATAAAGATGATACATATGAAGTGTTCAGCATCTTCTGCACCCAGATTCAAAATGAAAAGAATTCAAAAATTTTGAAAGTAAGAAGTGATCCTGGTGGTGAATTTGAAAATGAACCTTTTGAAAAATTCTGTGAAGAACATGGAATTCTCCATGAATTCTCTTCTCCCAGAACTCCACAACAAAATGGAGTTGTTGAGAGAAAGAATAGATCTTTACAAGAAATGGCACGCACCATGATGCATGAAAATAATTTAGCAAAATTCTTTTGGGCAGAAGCTGTTAACACTGCTTGTTATATTCAGAATAGAATCTATATAAGACCTATTTTGAACAAAACAACATATGAACTCTTTAAGGGAAGAAAACCCAATATTTCTTATTTTCATCAATTTGGTTGTACATGTTACATTCTGAATAACAAAGTCCATCTTAAGAAATTTGACTCTAAAGCCTGTAAGGGTATCTTCATTGGATACTCTGAACGCTCTAAGTCATACAGGGTGTATAATTCTGAAACTAATATAGTGGAAGAATCAATGCACGTAAAGTTTGATGACAAAGAGCCTGATGATAAAAAGTCAGAGCCTGTTAAAGATTTGTCAGGATCTGATGAGTCAGAAGATGAAGCTCCAGAGTATGATAACAACATAGAATCTATAGAAGACTCTGAAGCTCAAGAAGATGCACCTTCTGATGCTGCTCAAGAACATCAAACTATTGATGATAACCCTGAAGAATCTGATATTCCAAGGAACACATTCAAATATAAATCATCACATCCTGAAGAGCTCATCTTAGGAAACAAGAATAGTCCAAGAAAAACAAGGTCAAACTTCAGAGTTGAAGAATCATTATTTGGATTAGTTTCCTTAATTGAACCCAAGACAACAAGTGAAGCTCTATCAGATGATGCTTGGATAGTTGCAATGGAAGAAGAGTTAAATCAATTCAAGCGAAATGATGTGTGGGATCTGGTACCAAAACCCAAGCATAAGAACATTATTGGAACAAAATGGATATACAGAAACAAATTGAATGAACAAGGTGAAGTCACAAGGAACAAAGCAAGACTTGTTGCACAAGGATACAGTCAACAAGAAGGAATTGACTTCACTGAAACATATGCTCCAGTAGCAAGACTGGAAGCAATCAGGTTACTTTTATCTTATGCAGTCAATAATGGTATTACTCTATATCAAATGGATGTGAAAAGTGCATTTCTAAATGGTGTCATATCTGAAGAAGTGTATGTCAAACAACCTCCTGGTTTTGAAGATTTGACAAACCTTGATCATGTGTTTAGACTAAAGAAGTCACTCTATGGACTCAAACAAGCTCCCAGAGCTTGGTATGAGAGATTGAGTACTTTTTTGGTTGACAATGGTTTTGAAAAAGGGCAAGTTGACAACACACTTTTCAAAAAGACCCTTAAGAAAGACATTTTAATCATTCAAATATATGTTGATGATATCATTTTTGGATCAACTAATGCCACTCTTTGCAAGAATTTTTCTAAGCTTATGCAGGATGAGTTTGAAATGAGCATGATGGGAGAATTGAAGTTCTTTCTTGGTATTCAAATAAATCAAACAGAGAAAGGAACATTCATTCATCAATCCAAATATATAAAGGATCTTCTGAAGAAGTTCAACTTAGAAGATTGCAAACCCATGAATACTCCAATGCATCCTACATCAAGTCTAGGCAAAGAAGAGTCTGAAGGCAAGGTTGATCAGAAGTTGTATAGAGGTATGATTGGATCTCTTCTTTATCTAACTGCCTCAAGACCTGACATTTTATTCAGTGTCTGTTTGTGTGCAAGATTTCAATCAGATCCTAGAGAATCTCATCTCACTGCTGTGAAGAGAATCTTTAGGTATTTGAAAGCTACTTGTAACATTGGATTACTGTATCAGAAATCCAATGACTACAAGCTGATTGGATTCTGTGATGCTGACTATGCTGGTGATAGAATTGAAAGAAAGTCCACCAGTGGTAACTGCCAGTTTATTGGTGAGAATTTAATTGCATGGGCTAGTAAAAGGCAAACCACCATAGCTATGTCAACAGCAGAAGCTGAATACATATCAGCAGCTAAATGTTGTACACAACTACTCTGGATGAAATATCAATTGGAAGATTATCAAATCAGCAGTAACAATATTCCTTTATATTGTGACAATACTGCAGTTATTCACCTTTCTAAAAACCCTATTTTACATTCAAGAGCTAAGCATATTGAGATTAAACATCATTTCATCAGAGACTATGTTCAAAAAGGTGTAATTGATCTTAAGTTCATTGAAACTGAAAATCAATGGGCTGATATCTTTACAAAACCTTTAGCTGTTGAACGTTTTGATTTTATCAAAAAGAATTTGAACATGATGGAAATCTCTGATTAACTTAGACTCTAATGAAAAATTGAGTTTGTGAGAATCTAATAGCGATCAGAAGATGAAGTCATCAGAACCTTCTGTATCAGAAGTTGTGATGAGAGTATCTTCTGACATGCTATCAGAATCTGATTAGAAGGTAAATGGTTCTGGCGCGTAAGTAAAAATCTTTTGTAAAAACCCTTTCATTTTCTCAAACTTACGTGTCAGTTATTTAACAATCTTCTAATACACATGTCTTGTTGTAAGAGGATAAAGAAGTTGGTTAATGATGATTAGCATTTCTTATTTCCAATTGTGGTAAAATACTCTACTACCCCTGTGTTTGTGTACTTGTTTTTGCGCGTAAGTTTCTATTTAAACACACTAACTGTTCACATTCACACTTTTGCACTCTCACAACCTACACTTTCATTCTTCTAAAAACACAGAGCAATTTCTTTCTCCCTCTTTAGAAACCCTAAATTCCAAATTTCATCCATGGCATCCTCATCAACATTCTTGAATAGAACATGTATGATCCTACCAAATGAATCCAACCCTACAGAGTTCGCAAAGGATCAACGACCATATAAGTATGACGAACTAAATGTAGCGATTGAGAACCCAGTTGATCTTGAGAGCATTAGGGTAAACGGTTTTGCTGAAGTCGTTCATCTATACAAAAAGCAAGGTTTGGAATATTATTTTGATCTTCTCAATGGACCAACATATACTGAGATGGTAAAGGAATTCTGGATGAAAGCCTCTGTTATTACAAGGGATGTTTATGACAGGAAGGTCAAGGAAAAGATGAAGGAAAATCCTGAGTTCAAAGAGAGAACACCAGAAGAAATGGGATTAAGGTCTTTTATCTCTACAGAGATTGAATCCTTCGTGGCTGGATTCAGAATCTCTATCAGACTCTCCCACATTCTTGAGGCTCTGAAGCTCAAGCGTGATGGTGTGATAATTAAACACTCTGATGAAACAGGTCCTGATGTGGATGAATATCTATTCAAACCTAAGACCAATCCTAAGGACAAGTTTGAATGGACAAACAATTGCAAGATCATCTACAGGATCTTGATTGAAAGTATTCTGTCCAAATTGGGAGGCACTGATCAAATATCCAGTGTTCAGAAGATGTTCACGTATAATGTTGCTAAAGGAAATATTGTGGATATTGGAAGGCTAATTTTTGATCATCTATGTCTGTCTATTATCTCCAGCAAAGCTATTGTCAGACATTCAAGACTACTGAGCCACATGTTTGCACAAAGTGGTTTGTTGGATGCTATTACACCATATCTTCCTGGCTTAGGTACTTCTTTGCTTAGTTCTAAGATTGTAAATAGTACTACATTAAGATACTTAAAGCTGGTGAAGAACAATGAGATAGTTCATCCAACACATCCTGTGTTACTCAGAGAATCTGAGAAAGGCATTGGTGAAAGTTGGCTTGTACATGTCAGAGATAGTGAAGCAAAGAGAGTGATAGAAGCACATGCTGAATTCATGAAAAAGCTAGGTGCTGATGTAGGAGATGGAGAACCTACAAAACTGACTGTAAGACAATCAAGGCTTTTGGAACAGCCTCTTAGACTTGAACCAGTCAAGAGGAAAGCTGCCAAAAGTCCTACTGTGAAGAAAGCTGCTAAGGTTCAAAAGACCACAAAGACTACTGCTCCAAGATCCTCTAAACCAAGAGCAAAGAAAATGATACTGAAGGATCTTACTGAGGAAGAAAAGGAAGCAGCTGTTGTACAGGCAGCATTGGCTAAGGTTGCAGAGTTTAATAGGAAGCAAGATGCTCTGAAGGATAGCTATGACTGTGGTATTGGTGAAGCTGCATTTGATGATATGCACAAGAAGCTCCCAAAAAGGAATGATCCTCACAATCTGCTGGAACAGCAGACTCTGTATGGTAATGAAACTGGTAAGTTTTCTAATTTTCTTGGAGGCAGCAAAGGATCTAGTGATTATTTCAGAAGACTTCAATTCCCTTCTGAAATTAGAGTTAAACATGCTTTTGATAAGATTTTAAAAGGAGTTAATTCTGAGAAAGTCATTGACCTTTCTGAGAATCAACTATCATCAAAGCAGTTTAAACTCATCCTATATCACCCATCAGAATCTCAGGCTAATTTTATATGCAATGATGCAGCGCAAGCTTCTACAAGCACTGCACCTGCTATTCAACTTTCTTTTGATGATGATTCTGATAAAACCCCTTCACCTCCACCTGCACAATCCCCCAATCATCAAGAAATACCTACCACAACACCACAACAAGATGAACCACAAAATGATCCCCAACCAAACTCTGAGATTGTTCATCATGAGAACACTCAAAAACAACCAACAACACCTCAACCAGAAAATACTGAACCAGAGACTACCTAACCAGAACATCAAATCCCACCAGAAAATACTTCATCAGAACCTGATCAAGATCAAGCCTCAGAAACTCTTCATGCTGATGAACATGTCCATGAGAAATCCCCACAACATGTGGCTGTGGACAACTCATGTGATTTACCTACACCTATCAAGACACATGTTCAACATATAAATGAGACTATGAATCTTGAAATCCTACAAAGAACCCCTCCTGACCAATCACAACATCTCCAACACCTTTTGCAGGATCTCTCTATGGACTGCATATTTTTCCCACCTCACCTACCCTCAAGAATTATCAATGAACCTCTTGACCAAACTCAGAATGACATCACTAGCCTGCTGCAAGCTGTTGACAAGAATCTTAGGAGAATGTCCAGTGCCATTCCACACAGGTCTATTGACACAGCACACATTGACAAAGAGTGTGACCTTATGGAGAAAAATCTGGTACTCATGATTCGCTCTGTCAGAAAAGCTTATACTACAGACCTGAGTTTGAGAAATGAGTTAGCAAGGAAGGAAGAGGAGGAGAGGCGTGAAAGGGAAAGATTGGAAGCTGAGGAGAGGGAAAGAAAAAGATTGGAGGATGAGCGTATAGAAAGGGAAAGACAAGCTGCTGAGCAAGCCAGGCTAGCAGAAGAAGCTAGAAGAGCTGCTGATCAAGCAAGGCTTGAGCAACTGGCTAGAAATGCACCAGAGTATGCTCAGCACGTATTGGAAAATCAGGAAAATTTTCAAAGAAGGTTTGATGAGCATTCGTCTATGCTGGCTGCTATTATGGAAACTCTTCAAAGTATCAATGCAAGATTACCTCAGCAACCTGATCAACCTTAACCCCTAGGATTCTAAGCACATGTTCTGATTATTTGTTTAATGTTTATCATGTTCTGATATCTGTTTTGTAACTTGTTGAATATTTTTTTTATCAAGTACTCTGTTGCTTATTCAATTATCTTCTGTGTTCATTATTTATTTCTATGTTTATTATTTGTTGTCTATTTCTTTTATGCTTTCATAAATAATTTTGAGACAAAAATCAACACAAAGATTTCAAAGCTAAATAATGAGTTTATTCAATTGAAAATTGTTGATTACATAAGTTTCTATCCAACTTTTCACTTGGATCCTACATAAAACAGCTAGTCCTAAATCTAGCTTATTTGAATCTAAGGGAAATGGAAGAGTTCACGACATTCTCTTCACTTCCTTATTGGGAAATCAATGAAAAGTGATCTCATTGATTATGAAGAGGAGTATTCTTCCTTGGGAGGAACATATGTACTCAAGAATTCCTTCCAATCAGAATCCCATTCAGATTCTGACTCAGATAAGGACTCTTGATGTTTAGCCTTGGATCTCGTTTGATATTTGACTCTGACAGGAGCAGAAGTTGATGCCCTCATCTTCTGAAGTTTCTTCTTAGACTCTGAGTCATGTTGAATCTTCACTTTCTTCTCCTGCACTCTCTTACTTTTGATCACTTTTCTATCCTTCTCCATTGTTGATTTTTCACAATGAAATGGAAGTGTTGAGTGAAATGACAAAGTTCATGGTCCTTATATAGTGGTTTCAAAATGGACAAGTTCTTGGTTTTTACGACAAGCCATTTAATTGGAGTAGTTGTAACCACCTTGACTGCATTGAAACTCTACTTTTGACCAATTTTTTTTCAAAATTGTCATTTATTTCTTGTCAGTTCTATCTTTTTGTTTAATGACAAAAGGGGGAGTAAGAGCTGTTATTAATTTATGAGATGCTAAACTGAAACCAAATTCCAAAATTTTAGTTTTCAGTTATGTCCATATACAATATAAATTTGAGGAAAATATTAGTTGAAATTTGAACTTCTGATACATGGTACGTATAAAAGAAAATTGCACTTTTCTTTCATAGGTATCAGACTTAGGGGGAGAGCTTGCAAACCTAGCCTCTGAAAGTCTAGTGTATTAGTTTAAGTTCAAAATTCAAATGAATATTTTTAAACTGATTTAATTAATCATTGCTGAACTTAGGGGGAGCTTGCAAAACTCATCAACCTAAGAGATGCTTGATAAATTTTATCAACAACCATTGTAAATTAATACTTGGTTTGTCATCAATCAAAAAGGGGGAGATTGTTGGAACAAAAGAGGTTCTGACATGATCCAATTAAGTTTTGATGATAACAAAAGTATTAATATACAATAGGGTATACTAATTATTTAATCCAAGTGTGCAGATATTCAAGTTAATTTTTATATTCATTTAAAGCACATTGGAAGCTCTGTTATGGCAAAGCAAACTCTGATCAGAACTTGAAGACATCAGAAGATGCATATTTGGTTCATCAGATGATGCAAATTTTATTCATCAGAAGATGCATATCAGACTCTGATAAGAGCAGTGAGAGCCGTTTTGTCAGAAGAACATTCTCTGCATCAATGATTATACTCTGACATTCCAAAAGCTGATGGAATCAATCTTATCCACAGAATAGTGACGTTTGTACTATTGTACGAACTCTTTACCTGATTTGGATAAAACTTTCTCTCCAAGATTGATCACATACAAGGTTACCTGATTTGGATATCAAAGGTACTATCTACAGCTGGCGCAATCTCACCGCATCAAATTCAAATCAAACACGCTCCACCTTCTTCTATAAATTGGAGCAAGTTTGAAGCTTTGGGATATGATACTTGAACAATTTAAAAAGAGCTGTTACTCTGCTAAATTCATCCTAAAGCACAAAACTACAAATACAACTTGAACTCATATTCAAAATCCAAGACTCCAGTTTCAGCTTCTGTTAATTCATTAGTTGAACCTTAGAATTTTGTATTAAGATTCTAAGTTAAGTCTTGTATCAAAAGTTGTATTTAATTTGTAACTGAACATTGATTTTATATCAATTGTTCAGACTCTGTTTTTCTAAACTTGTGTATTGAAGTCTCTTGCCTGCGTGCTTGAGCATTAGGAAGTCTCTTGTTTGTATACTTGAGCATTGGAAGTCTCTTGCTTGTGTGCTTGAGCAATTGTAATCTTTGGTGATTATAGTGAACTCTCTTGGAAGTACAAGAGGACTGGACGTACTCTCGGTTTGTGAGGGGAACCAGTATAAAAATCTCTGTCTCTATCTTTCTCTCCTTCTCTCTACCTTCAAAGTTATTCTTGATTGTGTTTTGTTTTCTAACCGCTGCAAACTCTGATAAGTTCTCTGTAACTTAGAAGAAATTTTTTAAATTACCAAAAACACAATTCAACCCCCCCTTCTTGTGTTTTTCACACCTTCATTGGGATGGAAGTGAGAGAGAGAGAGAGAGAGAGAGAGAGAATCATTACTGTTTTTTGGGAAGTGAAATTGTTGGAAGTTGAAAGTGGGAACTGGGAAGTAGTAAAGACAAACGAAGTGTGAAGGGAGACGTTGAGATATGACTATGATTTTAGATTTTCTAAATAACTAGAGGTAATATAGTAATTTTATATAAATGGGGCGGGGTCGGGGTGTATATTAGTACCCTGTTACCAGCCCGCCCCAAGGTTTGAAATCGGAGAAAAATCAAATTCGAATCCAAATTCAAACTAAGTCAAAGCGGGTTTTTTCCGTCAAACTGGGGCCAGGTTTGGGTGGGTACCCGTATGTACAAGTTCTGTTGCCATGTGTCATACCCTAATTTTCTCCATGCTATTTTCATCTTTTCCATTCTTGCAAAAAATTTAGAAAAAAAAAATCAACAAAAAGTCAACTTTTGCATAAAAACTCATAAAATTATTTTCTTTTGCATTTTTGTTTGACTCTGGTTTGGGCCATGGGCCTGGGATGTGAAGACTTCAATTTTATTTTTTATAGCTTATTTTCATAAGTCATTTTGAATTAGTTGTTTTTTTAGCCTATTCCCAAAAGCACTTATTTGAACAATAGCTTATTTAAGCTTATTGAGCCACTTTTTTTGATTAAATAATGTTAGTCTCTTAAGACTTCAATTTTATTTTTTTATAACTTATTCTCATAAGTTATTTTGAATTAATTGCTTTTTAGCTTATTTTCATAAGTGCTTAAGTTAGACAAACACCTTTTTTTTAGGTGCTTTGAGCCACTTTTTAATGCACTAATAAACATGTTTATCTTAATTTTTTTATTATGTGTTTTATTTCATTTAATTCCTCTTGTTGTTGGTAGTTACACTTTGATTTTTAATTTTTCGCTACTTAAATCTTGCATTTTTATTTAATTTTCGCATCATGCATAATTATTCATTTTGCCTCATTCATGCATATTTAATTATATCATAATGATTCGTGCATTTTGTTTATGTATTTGCATCCATGCATATTTAATTTAAGGGTTAGGATCAAATGACACCAAGGTGTCAAACTTAGTACCATGACACCTCCGATAATTCTTTACCGGATAATTGTATTACAAAATCCACCGTTGGATTTTGTTAATTATTGTTGTTGTTTTATTATTACGTCAATTATTTTTGTTGTAATTTCGCGCGCCCTTTACTTTCTTGTCTTTTTTCTTTTTGGACAATTTTCTTTAATCAAACTTAATAAAGATTTTCATAATAAATAAAGAATGAAAAAGAGGGAATCTGACATCTGCTTCTTTTTTCCCTGAGTTGACTTGGTCGCCGGTCAGTTGACGAGTGTACTCGAGTTGCTCTCATTCTAAAATAAGCGCTAAAATTAACCCAACACACTCAAACCATTTTTTAGACAAACATGGATATACGCTTTATCCATTCCTCTGACACATACAAGTGTAGCCTATGTTAAGAGCATACAAGCACTGTTGTATCAGCGGAATGCGAAATAAGCATCATCCGTTAAACAACTCTCTTTTTATAATGGATACACATTTTATCTATTCCTCTGACACATACAAAGCTTAAACTTATTTTTAGAACATACAAGCATTGATGTATCAGCGAAATACAAAATAAATGTTATCTAATAAAAACAAACAAACACACAAACTTTTTTTTACCAGAACTACGTGAGCTTTAAATTTTTCATGGGAACTAATGTTTTTACAAATAAAATCTATGGGAATCTGGGGTGTTACATCCTTCACTGGTCACATCATATCGATTTAGTGGAGTACCTTTTTTATTTTTTTTATTTTTACGCTCGATTTAGTGAAGCACTCGTAAGTTGTAACTATTTTGGATTTTGACTCTTCATCTTTAGTCGACTGCACGACAACAATTTTGTCGAGTACAACAACGGTCTACACGTGTTCAGCAGCAAGCAGACAATACAATGCAGCAGTGGAGGCATCCACCTCCTGGATACGTTAATTGTAATGTTGACCCGAGTAATTATAATACAGCTGAAGTGACGAGATGGGGATGGTGTGCATGTGATCATCAAAGAAGGTTTATAATCGCAGGGATCAACATTTTGTATGCTAAGATCAACACAATTGAGTGAGAAGCCATGGCCATCAAGGAAACAATGGAGGAAATGATACATAGGGGTCTATCCCATATCATTTTTAAAATTGACTCAAAAATTATAGTTGATGTTATTTGATGACAAGAATTTCTACGGTATTTTTAGTAGTATTATTAGTAGTAAAATGACCAAGACAGACCCAAATACGTAGGAAAACCTACAAAAGCATGAAAAAGCATCAAGACAGAGTCCAAGATGCAAAAAGAGAAGAAAAAGCCAAAAAAGTGAAGAAATTAGCATTCCATCGCAGCACGATGGCTCCCCCACGATGGGAGCTGCTTGCTTGCCAAGAAATCAGAAGAATAAATCTGAAGAAAATCTTCACATCGGAACACGATATAGCACATCGCAACACGATGGAGTAACTTGGCGACCAAGCTGATAATGAAATGCACAGGATCGGTTATAAAATTGAACTGAATTTTCACATCGCAGCACGATGGCTTCATCGTACTGCGATGCATTGCTGAGGCCCATTACGAAAACTATAAATAGAGCCTCCCATTCATTGTTAAAATCATTCAGAAATAGTAGAACACTCTCTACTATAAGGAGAGGTTCTGAGGAGCTCTATTGGGCATAGTTTTCTCCCCTTACGGGAAAACTAACTCAGCAAGGTATGTTTCTTTAGGCTTTTGTATTTAGGTTATATTTTGTAATTTAAATATGTAATCTTTATATTTATGCCTTAGGTTGTGGTGGAGAAGATGAACTCCCCTATGAATATTTGGAGTCTGTGATTGAGTCGAAGTTATAATAAATGATATTTAGTAGTTATGTTTGTTATTTACTTTCGTGCACTTTAATAACGTATTCTCGTAATCTGGCCGGATAAGCGGGAGCGCCCATAGAATTGATATTAGGTTTTGACTTGATATGGTCCGGAACTCGTAGTAAATAATGCTAGGTGTATAGAGACGGTAATATCCTGAACTAGTCATTAACTGAGCGGTTAGAGGAGGAATCATGCACCATGTGTGATCTGAGCACTTAGAAGATGAACAGCCCGATACTAGGACCTAGAGGTTAATTGGTTAAGAGCATAATGCATGTTTATAAACAACTCACTTAGTAATTAGGGTATGTGACACATCGAGGTTGGACTCTCATAGTTACCTTAGTTGTTAATGTAGGGAAATTTTAATAAACATAGTGTAATAGTAAGGTATTACTACAAAAAGAATAATTCACCGCCGAACATAATCTAAGTAACTATGTTATACACCGGTCATGCCAAATATGAAGAAGGGAGGGAGTCCAACCACCATACCTAGCCTCTATATTTCTTGAATCTATTATTTATACATTCTGCATTTATATTTCTGCAAGCATTACGCTTATTTTATAAAAACCTTTTCAAAAACCCAAAGCGAATGCAAACTATCACAAACTTAAATAACGCCAGTGAAGTTTCGGCACGATCCTTGTGGATTCGAACTCATTCTACTCGTAGAGTGTGAATTATTACTCGACGACAGACTGGTGCACTTGCCAGACCGTAGTCACTATTTCATCTAAACAAGTAGGAATATCTGAGTTTAGTATATGTTAATTTCTTGCATCAAGTCATTACTATTGTTGAATCCAAACATTGAGGTTAAGTTTGTCCAACGACAAACAAATATAGTTGCTCATTCTTTAGCGAGAACGACTTATTTTATATTAGTCGCTATATTTTTGAGTCGTTGCCTTATTGTATTGAATACTATTTGCCTTTAAAAAAAAACTCTTCATCTTTAGTTTTCAACCTTCCACATCCATCTCTTTACGTTCTACAAAAAAGGAAAGTTCTACCCTGTTGCTATCTTTTGTCCTAATGCTAACAACAACATGCTCAAGACAACATTTTAGCTGGGATTATTTTTCCCAATTTCCCATTGAAATCTAAACAATCCACCAAAATAATGTTATATAAATATTAATAAAGTACTACGTAAAAGAGAATGCCACTATATCTGCTTCACTATTCCCAAATTAAAATCCTCACTTAAAGAATAGAATCAATATTGGAAACCAATTTAAGTTTGGAAAAATGCCACAAATATGGAACCCAATGAATTTGCTTTTTTTGCGATGAAACCAAATGTAGCTAGAAAAACTTGTTCACCTTTTAACACATGTATCATCACAATTCAATCCACAAATTTCCAACACAGGGCCATCTCTTGACAAAAATGGGTTAATTCGTACCCACAGGAGAGTCAATATGGAAGCCAGTAAGATTGACCAAACCAATATTATAGTAGGCATTCTATCTTGTTTACCACGGGAGAGTCAATATAAAAATCGAGAGGTTATTAGTTCTATGGATTTATTTAAAAGTTGATATCTATGAACCAATAAATAAATTTTATTAAGAAAAAATTAAATATATTGTTATCTTTTATCATTACTCTCTTCTCTTTTGTATATTTTTGCAATGTATTAATTCATTGTTGAGCACGTATTTTCTAAGTGCATGTGATGAAGAAGTTTGGTTTTTGTGAGAGAGTGGTGATGACTTCACGTCATTACTATGTTTCTAACCACATTACAGGGCATTTTAGCTAGTATTTGCTATATTTTCCGTATGAAATAAGGAGAAAAAGAATCATGACAAGTTGGCTCTAAACGCAAGGATTTGAAGAGAAAACAGGAGGAAAAGCGGAAGTTGGCGCACCGGCGCAGGAAATTGGCGCACCGGCGCAAGCAGTTGGCGCGCGGCGCCCAGAAGCACCTAGAAAGACCTGTTAGTTCTGCCGAGGACGCGCCCGGCGCGATCGGGCTGGCGCGCGGCGCCATCGCGTAAATAACCCTATATATATAAATTATGTGTTCACAATAAGGGTTACGAAATTTGACGGCGAAAAAGGCAACTTTTGAGATCAAGTCCTAGAGCTAGTTTTCCTTCTTGTAATGAATTCTTTCACTCTTATTATTGTTATTGCTTTGATTATGAGTAACTAAACTCTTTGATTGGATCCTAGGGGATTCTAATTGTTATTGTCTTGAACTATGTATTTCTTATGATTTGTTAATCGAATTACGAAGTTAGTATTCATTCAATTGTCTCTTATTCTCAATGCTTTATACAAAGTCATGAATTGTATGATGATTATAATTGTTAGTTTGCTAAGACATTAGAATCAAATTGATTGACCTAGGGATAATTGTTCAATTAACTTGTACTTTAGACATATTGGTTTGTTAATTGAGAATTCAAAGATTAAAGGGGAAAAACCTAAATTGATTATAGGTCATCCTAAGACATTAGGGATTGATAATCAAGTTAGAGGATTATGTACCAAGACATTGGACATAGTTATTTAATTTAATCGAATCATGAAACTAAGTTCGTAGTTTGTTAACACGCGAGGAATACCAAGACAATAGTAATTAGATGAACCGAAAAGGTCCAATCTCCTTCTCATCTTGAAAGAAAGCCCTATTTTCTTGCCGTTATTTTCTTAAGTCTGAAACCTAAAAACCTCCCCCCAATTTATTTTATTGCAAGTTTGCTTTCGTATGCTACCAATTACTCGCATTTGATTCAGAACAATCCCTGCGGATACGATAATTTTTATACTTACTTTGACACTTCGTCAAATGGCGCCTTTGCCGGGGATTGTTGATTGAATCAACAAGGCAATTGGACCATACGATAGTTAAATTCTTTTTTTTTTATTTTTCTGTCATTATTATTAAAAAAAATAAAAAATAAAAAAATATAATTTTAATTTTCGCTTATTCTTCTTAATTGCAGTTGCTGCTAAAGGTATTGTTGTTTTTGTGCATGCGAGGTAACGCACAGGGAGAACTATTGTACGATCCTGAGATCGAGAAAACAGCAAAGAAGAACAGAAAGGCTGTAAGGTTAGCCCGAGAAACTGCTCGGCTGGCTAATACAGCAGAAGAACAAAGCGACACAGAGATTTCTAGTCCAACCACTTCGGACGACGAAATCAGTACGATGGGTGACGAAAACCCACCACCACCTCCTCCTCCAGAAAGAACATTGGGTGACTACGGGCAGAATAACGGAAGGAATGCTAATCTTGGGTTCCAGCCGGTCAACCCAGTGTCCTTTGATATCAAGAACACAGTGCTCAACGCTCTCAAGGAAAATCAGTACTCGGGGGCTGAATCACAATGCCCAAATCTTCATCTTGAGCACTTTGATGAGGCATGTGGATACACGGATCCACCTAATGTGTCAGAGTCCGATAAGAAACTGAGGCTTTTCAAGTTATCTTTGACAGGGAGAGCTAGAGATTGGATTGACACTTTACCTCCCAACACCATCGCAACATGGGATGAGCTTGCTATCAAATTCAAGGAAAGATACTTTCCTATCCACAAGTTTCTAGAGAGGAGGAATGAAATCACAACTTTTGAACAAGGAGAAGCTGAATCCTTGTATGATGCATGGGAGAGATTCAAACTCTGTCTGAAGAAGTGCCCAAATCATGGGCTTGATAACACCACTCAGATGCAACACTTCACACAAGGTTTACGACCTCAAACAAGAATGCTTCTAGACGCATCAGCTGGTGGATCGTTAAGAAACAAAGTGGAGAGTCAAGCTAGGGAACTGATAGAGAATATGGCGCAGAATGAGTATCGAGTTCGGAATGACCGGGGTCCCAAAAAGAAACCTGGAATGTTGGAACTAGACACAGGGACTGCACTCCTAGCTGGGCAAAGTAAAATGAGTAACAGCATTGAATCTCTTCTAAAAACTTTTACTAACCAATCTGCTTCTCAAGCACAGGTTAATGCTGCTCAAGGGGTCACTTGTGATTTCTGTCACCAAAATCATGCAAATGGTGAATGTTTTCCTGCAGGTTCCGAAGAGGCTCTTTATTTAGCAAACTTCAGGAAGAGCAATCCCAACAACAACCCCTTCTCCAATACATATAATAAGGGGTGGAGAGATCATCCAAATTTTGGTTGGGGTGGAAACACGAATCAATCTCAGCAACAAACTCATCCCCCTCAAAACAATCAACAAAAGAACTCTTCTCCTTTGGAAGACACGCTGAACCAATTCATCAAGTTCACCCAAGGAGGGTTTGAAGCTATGAAAATCAGTCAGGACCAGCTGAAAGCCACTCAAACTCAGATGCAAGCAAATCAAGACATTGCCAATAAGAATACTGAAGCTTCTATTAAGAATTTAGAAACACAGATTGGTCAATTGTCAAGACAGTTTTCGGCTTCTCAAAATAATGGTTTCGACGGTACCCCCAAAAATAACCCGAGGAATGAAAACTGCAAGGCTATCACTTTGAGGAATAGGGTGGTTCCTTCACCAGAAGAAGTTGAAAAGAAAAAGAGTGCAAATGAGGGAGTAGTTGAAAAGAAAGAGAGTGAGGGAGAAGTTGAAAAGAATGAGAATGAGGGAGAAGTTGAAAAAGAGTAGGAGATAATTCAGGAAGATGAAAGTGATTATGAGGAGCTAGTTGAAAATGAGAGGAAGAAAACTCTTGAGCGAGAGAGAGAAGGGCAATCAGGTGAGAAACAGAAGAGTAAGGGTAAGGAGGGGAATGAAGACAATGGTAACCAAACCCCCTACCGTCCCAACTTACCATACCCACCTAGAAGAAAGGCTAAGGCAAAGGACCATCAAAATTTCAAGAAATTCATGAAGATGTTCCATAGTCTCCAAGTGAATATACCATTTGCCGAAGCTTTGCAACAAATGTCGGCTTATGCTAAATTCATGAAAGAACTCTTAACCAAGAAGAGGAAGCCGCTTGATGATGACACAATTAACATGACTGAAGAGTGCAGTGCTATAATTCAACAAAAACTTCCGCAAAAGAAGAAAGACCCAGGGAGTTTTACTATACCTTGTTCTATAGGTAACATTACTGTTGGTAGAGCTTTATGTGATCTAGGGGCTAGCATTAATTTAATGCCTCTGTCTATGATGAAAAGAATACCAGGTGTTGTAGCAAAGCCAACAAAATTGCAGCTTTCTTTAGCAGATAGATCTATTGTGCATCAGTATGGCATACTCCATGATGTGTTGGTCAGAGTAGCAGAGTTTGTTTTTCCGACTGATTTTGTGATACTTGACATGGACGAAGATGCAGGTAATGAACCGCTACTTTAGGGTAGGCCTTTCTTGGCTACCGGAAGAGCTTTGATCGATGTTGAGATGGGAGAACTTATGTTGAGGACTCACGGAGAACAGGTAATGTTTAATGTGTTTCAAGCTATGAAGCACAATGATGATGAGCCGCAATGTTTTAAGGTGGATGTGGTAGAAGAAGTGGTTAAAGATGTTTTTATTGAAGACATTCCTTTCGTTCCTCTAGAAAGAGTCATCGTCAATTCCATTGATGATTTGGAAGAGGAATGGGAGAAAGAGATTGAAATATGCCTCCGTCAACTTGAGGCATTGCCAGAAGAGACAAAGCCACAGGTACTTGAAAGTAGTCTAGCTCTTGAAGAAAAGAAAGATGTTCAAGAAGGAGCAAAGGTTATTATTCCAGAATTGAAGGAGCTTCCCTCTCATTTAAAATATGTTTTCTTAGGGGGAGAATCTTCACATCCAGCCATCATCAGTAGTGGTTTGAATGCATTGGAGGAGGAAAAACTTGTTCGAGTTCTGTGTGACAACAAGGAAGCCATGGGTTGGAGTATAGCAGATCTGAAAGGGATTAGTCCCGGGTTTTGTATGCATAAGATTAATATGGAAGATGAATACAAACCGGTGGTACAACCTCAACGGAGACTCAACCCAACTATGAAAGAAGTGGTGAAGAAGGAGGTTCTAAAACTCCTTGAAGCAGTTATGATTTATCCTATTTTTGATAGTGCTTGGGTAAGTCCAGTTCATTTAGTCCCAAAAAAGGGAGGTATGACGGTTGTGAGGAATGAGAAAAATGAATTGATCCCCACTCGCACCGTCACCGGTTGGAGGATGTGCATAGATTACCGGAGGTTGAACTCTGCAACAAGGAAAGATCACTTCCCTCTTCCGTTCATGGACCAGATGTTGGAAAGGCTTGCAGGGCAGGCCTACTATTGTTTCTTAGATGGCTATTCCGGGTACAATCAGATCGTTGTAGACCCGACAGATCAAGAAAAGACGGCTTTTACATGCCCTTTTGGGGTGTTTGCCTATCGGAGGATGCCCTTCGGTTTATGTAATGCACCGGCTACTTTTCAGCGGTGTATTATGGATGACAAAATTGAGGTATTTATGGATGATTTCTCTGTTTTTGGTAAGTCTTTTGATCATTGCTTGAACAATTTAAATGCCGTTTTGAAGAGATGCATAAGTACTAATTTGGTTTTGAATTGGGAAAAATGTCATTTTATGGTAAAAGAAGGTATTGTGCTTGGTCACAAAATCTCTTCAAAAGGCATACAAGTTGATCAAGCAAAGATAGAGGTTATTAAGGATTTGCCTCCTCCCGTAAACATTAAGGGAGTGAGAAGTTTTTTGGGTCATGCCGGTTTTTATCGGCGTTTTATTAAAGATTTTTCTAAAATAGCAAAGCCCTTAAGCAACCTCCTTGTTAAAGAGAATGATTTTAAATTTGATAATGAATGTCTAAATGCTTTTGTGACTATTAAAGAAAAGTTGGTCACCGCGCCCATAATCGTTGCACCCAATTGGGAACTTCCCTTTGAATTAATGTGTGATGCAAGCGATTATGCGGTTGGAGCGGTACTTGGCCAACGACATGCGAAGTTTTTCCATGCCATATACTATGCGAGCAAAGTTTTGAATGAAAATCAAGTGAATTACACCACAACTGAAAAAGAATTGCTCGCAGTCGTATTTGCATTGGAAAAATTCCGCCAATATCTAATCGGTTCAAAAGTGATTGTCTTTACAGATCATGCAACACTTAGGTACTTACTCACAAAGCCAGAGTCAAAACCTCGACTCTTGAGGTGGGTGCTACTCCTACAAGAGTTTGATTTGGAGATCAAAGACAAAAAGGGAGTGGAAAATGTGGTGGCTGACCACTTGTCTAGACTAGACAATCCAAAGGTGACCCAAAAGGAGAAGCGCATCAATGAGGAATTTCCGGATGAAAAACTTTTTGCAGTATCCAAAAGACCTTGGTTTGCCGACATGGTGAACTACAAGGCAAGCAAAGCAATTCCGGAAGATTTCTCCTATCAACAAGCACAAAAGTTTAAAAGAGATGCGAACTTCTACCTTTGGGATGAACCTTATCTGTTCAAGATAGGCCAAGATGGTCTAATGAGGAGATGTGTAGATGAGAATGAAGCAAGAGATATCATGTGGCATTGTCATAGTTCACCTTATGGTGGACACCACAGTGGACCAAGGACGGCGGCCAAAGTGCTCCAAAGCGGTTTCTTTTGGCCGACATTGTTTAAGGATTGTACTGAATTTGTAAAGAGTTGTGATAATTGCCAGAGGACCGGCAACATTTTAAGGAGGGATGAGATGCCTCTGAATGGCATGCTGGAAGTAGAACCATTTGATTGCTGGGGGATTGACTTTATGGGACCTTTCCCATCTTCTAAGTCTAACCTCCATATATTAGTGTGTGTGGATTATGTGACAAAATGGGTTGAAGCAATTGCTTGTAAAGCTAATGATGCCCATACCGTGGTGAAATTCCTCAAAAACAATATTTTTACCCGGTTTGGTGTTCCACGAGTTATGATAAGTGATGGAGGAAAACATTTTTGTAACAAGTATCTGGAGAACTTATTGGCCAAGTACAATGTGAAGCATAAGGTGGCTACCCCTTATCACCCTCAGACAAGTGGTCAAGTTGAAGTGTCAAACCGTCAATTGAAACAGATTCTGGAAAAGACAGTCTCGTCATCACGGAAGGATTGGTCTATGAAGCTGGATGACGCTCTCTGGGCGTATAGAACTGCTTTCAAAACCCATCTGGGGTTCTCACCTTATCAGCTGGTTTATGGCAAGGCGTGTCATTTACCGGTTGAACTTGAGCATAAAATTTATTGGGCTGTTAAATTTTTAAATTTTGATGCAGGTTTAGCAGGTGAAAAGTGGTTACTGAAGCTGAATGAGTTGGAAGAATGGAGACTCCAGGCGTATGAGAACGCCGTGATCTACAAAGCGAGAACTAAGAAATACCATGACAGGGGTTTAGTGCCCAAGGTGTTTCACAAGGGACAACAAGTCTTGTTGTTCAATTCTAGACTGAAGTTATTTCCGGGAAAACTCAAGTCCCGTTGGTTTGGCCCTTTAATCATCAAAGAAGTGTTCCCACATGGGGCAATAGAAATCTTCCCACCGGGAGAAGAAGATAAAGCTTTCAAAGTGAATGGCCAGAGATTAAAGATCTATTGAGGAGGAGAACTTGATCGCCACAAGGTGGTCCTACCTCTCCATGACCCGTGAGGTCATTGGACGTCAAGCATCGGGACGTTAAACAAGCGCGTGGCCTTTGGTCACGGACCGTCAAGCTATTGACGCTAAACGAGCGCTGCTTGGGAGGCAACCCAAGGTTTTATTTACTAATGTCTATTTGTGTATGTCTGTTTTGTGGTTGCAGGTTAGGCAAAAATGAGTAGAGTCAAAGAAAAAAAACCAAAATCTTTGGAGTGGAGAATCAGTAAGGCGCGCGGCGCGAAGTACATCAATCGCGGCGCCAGGAGGCTCCTGGAAATGGCTGTCAATTCTGTCGACTCGCGCGCGGCGCGAGCACGATTCATAACTCATCCTCAACAAAAATTCACACTACTTCTTCTTCTTCAAAACAAACAAACTCGTCGCCCCACCATCTTCTTCTTCACCCAACCATCAAAAACTCCATTAACAACCAAAACAACACACAAAAACTCTAACCCACCACTTATATACCCTCAACCAACCTTAAACAACTTCAAATTCAACCAATTCAACCACAAATCCACCAAATCTCCACCCAAAACCCTAACCCCCAATTATCAAAAATTCAAAAACTCTCCTTCTCAATCACCATACCCACACGAAATTACTTCCATAAACCATACAATTACACTTCTAAACCTTATACCCACACGATAACCAAGCCTCCAAACAACCCAAAACCTCAAAAACTCACAAAAATTCCAAACCTTCAACCACCCAAAAACCCTACACGAAAATCTCTATTCAACTCTCACAACCACACTCAACATTGCTATGGGGAGAAAGAATGATGGTAAGAACAAAGCACCACAACAGGAAGAAGAGCCAAGGGCACGAAAAAGGGTTACCCGAGGGAGCACATCGGTGGAAGGAGGAAATTCTCGCCGCTCTCAACCAACTCAACACTTGTCTTACAGTGAAGCCTTCCGAGCTTCCAATCCACAGGACAATGCTTGGAGTGATATTTTCTACCGGGAAAACTGAAAGAACAGGTATAATTTCATCAAAACTTTTGGCTTCAATCAAGAAAAAGGTTTTAGTGATGAATTGCAAGCTGTTCCGGAAATTTATGAGGAGCTTAGGCATAGAAAATGGTTGAAATTCAATAGTTTGATGATAAAGGAGAATGTCATAGGGAATGAGAGATTGGTTAGGGAATTTTTTGCAAATGCTTGGAAAGAACCATATGACCAGCATACAGATAGAGCGTATGTTAGAGGGGTAATGATTGATTTCTCTGCTTTGGCCCTAAATGAGTTTCTTGGGGCTGAAATTCCTTTCCGGTGTGCGCTGGAATCGGCCACAATTGATTTTCCTAAGTGGTCGGAGGTGAGAAGAAGTGTGATTAAGGATTTTGTGGGTCGTCCTGGTACCCAATGGCTGAAGTATACGGGAGGAGAATTTCCCACAAAGATTAGATTGGGTGATTTCAAACCCGTGGCACGTGCTTGGGCTGAATTTGTTGTACACAATATCACTCCGGTATCCAACTCCTCAGAGTATCAGGTTGAGAATGCCTTGGCGGTGAAACTAATTATGGAGAAAAGGGACATTAATTTGGGGCAGTGGTTGGTGAGGAGCATCAGAAGAATCGCCAACAATGGGCAGCCGAGTTTTACCTTGGGGCATTGTAACTTAATCACCGCCCTATGCAGAGCCAAGGGTGTTCCTGAAAGAGATGAAGATAACCCCTGCTTGCCAATCCGTGCCATGAACTTGCGATATTTCCGGAATTATGACATAGGTCCTGTTGGAGGCCAACCGAGGGCTGCTCGTGCTAGAGCCAATGTCAGAGAAAATGTGGTTCGGGAGGAACCAAGAGATGAGGAGGATGAAGAGATGGAAGAAATTGACCGTTATGAGAGTGGGGCGCATCCAACTCAGCAACAACCACCAGAGATACCTCGCCCCACTTATTCCGAAGATGAGGTCTCCGCTTTGATGACTCAGTTGGCCATTGCTCGTGCATGCAATGTGCCACACACCTACTATAGCGATCAGTCCATCCTTTACCAGCAGGCCAGGGCAAGGGAAGCAGATTTCAGCCCACCTCCATTGTACCCCTAGTACAGCTCATTGGCAAGATTGCACGCCCAGCATGCCATTGAGAATGCTCACAGCACAGCCAGACAGTTGGACGAGGCGGAGAGGTGGCAGCAGGAATATAATGCCTATCAGGAGAGGCAGACATTTTATGAGGCAGACTTGGGCCTCGATGAGAGACAGGATGGGAGCGGATCGTCCCATCAGCAGTGACTCTATGGTATTACCTAATCCCTTGAACTTGAATTTAATTTTGTCTTTTATGAATGTTTGCGTCTTTTTGAAAACTTGTGCACTATTTAGATTTGTTTGTTCATAAATATGCGAAGTCTGTTAGGTTAGCGTCTCTGATGCATGATTGTGTGATTTTCTTGTTGACTGCCTTGTATGCCTGAATGATATTAGAAAAGCTGAGGAAATTTTTCAAACATTGACCACTCGATAATCCGGCCAAGCCGTGAGAATTTGACCCCAAACACTTAATTTTTTCTTGTTATGAGAGTTTCCACAGCTTAACTAATTCTCTAGAACTTGTTTATGTTCTCTTTCTTGATTGATCGTTACAAATTACACACCGAGGCAAGTTGTTTTTACCTTGAGCCTTTTGAAGCCACCTTTAATAATTTATCCTTCGTTAACCCCTTTGAGCTGAAAGAAAAATGTTATTGCTTGCTGAACCCTAAATTTTTCAAAAGAAATGAAAAACAAAAAAAAAAGATGATTTTCTTGGAGTTCAGACACTTAAATGATATTTGAGCACATTGCTCATTATAAGTTTGGGGTTGCTTTTGGAATTAGCAACTTAATAAGTTTGGGGTGGGGTACTAGAGAACTGAAAAAAAAAAAAAAAAAAAACAAAAAAAAAACAAATGATGAATGAAAAGAAAAGAAAAGAGGTATATTTCATACACCTCTCAAAAAGATATATGTGCTTAAAGAAAAAAAAAATTTAAGTTCTCTAGTATAAACCGCTAAGTGTAAAGGGAAAGAAAAATATAAACTTCAATGTTTAGAAAAGGTGATCTTGAAAACTCCAAGTTTTTCTGCTTACCATCCAAAAACATCCACCCTTAAACCTTAGCCCCGCTATAACCCTCAAGTCCTCTAAAAGGTGTGAATTTGTTTGTGTGTCGATCGATTGTAGAATGTTTGCAAGCCTATGGTTGAATAGCTAAGACTGTGTTGATTGAGCGAATTGAACCATCTGAAACAGGAGAGAAAAGTGAGGGAGTGAAGCGATTATGTTTGGTCAATGTTTGCAAAAGGTTCTTGTTATTCTAATAATATTCGGTGTGCATGTGTAGTTATGATAGGAATGATCATAGGATTGTTGATTATGATGTTTGACTTGATTGACTTTGCTGATGTGATTAAAATTGTTAAGACAGTGCCATATTTTCCAATAGATGCAGATATTCCTTGAGGACAAGGAAAAGTTCAAGTTTGGGGTTGTGATGACTTCACGTCATTACTATGTTTCTAACCACATTACAGGGCATTTTAGCTAGTATTTGCTATATTTTCCGTATGAAATAAGGAGAAAAAGAATCATGACAAGTTGGCTCTAAACGCAAGGATTTGAAGAGAAAACAGGAGGAAAAGCGGAAGTTGGCGCACCGGCGCAGGAAATTGGCGCACCGGCGCAAGCAGTTGGCGCGCGGCGCCCAGAAGCACCTAGAAAGACCTGTTAGTTCTGCCGAGGACGCGCCCGGCGCGATCGGGCTGGCGCGCGGCGCCATCGCGTAAATAACCCTATATATATAAATTATGTGTTCACAATAAGGGTTACGAAATTTGACGGCGAAAAAGGCAACTTTTGAGATCAAGTCCCAGAGCTAGTTTTCCTTCTTGTAATGAATTCTTTCACTCTTATTATTGTTATTGCTTTGATTATGAGTAACTAAACTCTTTGATTGGATCCTAGGAGATTCTAATTGTTATTGTCTTGAACTATGTATTTCTTGTGATTTGTTAATCGAATTACGAAGTTAGTATTCATTCAATTGTCTCTTATTCTCAATGCTTTATACAAAGTCATGAATTGTATGATGATTATAATTGTTTGTTTGCTAAGACATTAGAAGCAAATTGATTGACCTAGGGATAATTGTTCAATTAACTTGTACTTTAGACATATTGGTTTGTTAATTGAGAATTCAAAGATTAAAGGGGAAAAACCTAAATTGATTATAGGTCATCCTAAGACATTAGGGATTGATAATCAAGTTAGAGGATTATGTACCAAGACATTGGACATAGTTATTTAATTTAATCGAATCATGAAACTAAGTTCGTAGTTTGTTAACACGCGAGGAATACCAAGACAATAGTAATTAGATGAACCGAAAAGGTCCAATCTCCTTCTCATCTTGAAAGAAAGCCCTATTTTTTTGCCATTATTTTCTTAAGTCTGAAACCTAAAAACCTCCCCCCAATTTATTTTATTGCAAGTTTGCTTTCGTATGCTACCAATTACTCGCATTTGATTCAGAACAATCCCTGCGGATACGATAATTTTTATACTTACTTTGACACTTCGTCAAGTGGGGAGAGGGAATGAGAGGAGAAAAGTGTGGGCCCTAGTGGGTCGTACCCCTCGAAAAAAGCCTTGGCATAAACATAATTTTTTTGTAGTTGAATATTGAAAGGTCAGTTCTACAAATTTATTTCATAGTTGATATCTATAAATCAATAAATAATTTTGATGCATATTTGCAGTTATATAGATTTGTATATATAACTAGTGATTTATGCCTATCCGTGACAAGAATACATCCAAAGGGGCTATAATATGCGTATATAGTGAGGACTCAGATTGTTTACTGCACTTCTTCACGCAATTTCATGCAATTCTACACGGTAGACAATCTCGACCATTGAAAAATGATCAAACATCTTAAATTCATCCACTTCAATTTCTCACAATCTTGTTCTCATCCGTTCATTTTTGACTGGGCATTGGAAAACAATTACTACGTATAATCCATTTCCATGTAGTGACTAGGGCTTAACCCTCGTTGACCCTCGCTTTTCCATTGAATACTATTTTCTTTTGTGTTTTCGACATCTTCTCGAATCATAATTATTTTTATTCAATCTGTCTCATTGTGCTTACCTTAACTCCCTACCTCTCGATCCCTTCTCCTCCACTTTTTCTAAAAGGAAATATATTGTAAAGAGTACAAAGATATTTCAACTATAGTTCTAAATTACAGTTACATTGTTAGTTGTGATAAAATGTACCACAATTATAATATATTAACGTTATAGAAAAATGTGATTAATCTGACAGTACGTAATGGTGAAATATTGCATGCACTCCTAATTAAAACTATTATATTGGTTGCAAACCACAATTTAGAGTTATATATTGTCCACTCGCAAGTGATAAAAATTCATATATACCTTGCACAAGATATATAGTAGGATTGGGATTGCCTGCTATACAAAATTCACACGGTTTCAATCAGTAGTAAATCTGATATATTCATTTAAAATCGGACGATTTAGATAACTCACAAAATAAAACAATCTGAGTTGCCTATCAGATCAGACAATTCAAAGCCATAACTACGTCAACCAGCTACAGCAGGAAATACTTTCCCAGATAATAGCCAACCGCAATATGAACGCAAAGGGTTCAAAACTAACTAAAATATTAAAGCTTCCATCATCGGTAACTTGTCATGTAACAAATTAACATGTACTGATACTCATACTACATATGTAAATCTATGTGTGTGAATATTTGTAACGTTAAAAATATTTTTGGTCTTTCTAAGTATATCAAATTTCATTTTTAATCTCTATCACTACAAGAAATATGATTTTTGACAGCGATTTTTTTTTGTTAAAAGTTATTACAAGTCGTTGGAAAAACTACCATTAATCTCTATATAAAAATTTGCATCCAATTTTAATCCTCTAAATTTTTAATTTTAATCCCTTTTTTTGAAAATAGTTTGCGTATTGCGTTCTAAATTACTTTTTTTGAAAACTTATCAATATTAAGACATTAAAACACAATTAGTTTAATAATTTAACTATTTAGTCCTTAATTTTTGTTAATTTATCTATAACTTTATATTAAAGATTATATTTATTTTACGCAATTAAAGATTAAATTGTTAAACTAAAAAACTAAATAGTTAAATAATCAACCTAATGATATTTTAAGGTCTTAAAAATGATATGTTTTCAGAAAAGGTCATTTAGAATATGATACATGGATTTTTTAAAAGAAAAAAAGGGGGACTAAAATTGAAAACTGAAATTTTAGAGGGACAAAAATCCGAAGGAAAATTTTATAGGACTAAAAGTAAAATTTGTTATATTTAGAGGGACTAAAATATATTTAACCTAATATTATATATGTTTCCAATTGCTTATTATCAATCTGGATCTACGCACAACCCATTGATATTTTTTTTGTTATGTATTCTAATGATTATAAATTCACCTCTTAACGTGAATAAGTGAGAGATCATGGGTTCGAACTCCGGTTTCATATGAAATGCAATATTCTAACCAATTGAGCTATGCTCAAGGGGACAACTATATCATTTTTGAAAACAAAGAAAAATCATCATCATCATCTTACATTTATTAAAAGATAAACGAAATATCGAGTTGTACAAAGTTAACGATCAAGACATTATTGAGTCAACAAGGTAACTACTAATTAATTAAGAAAAATCGACCATCAAAATTAATGTTGAGACAGTTCTTAATTACCTACCTTGGTTTAGGAATTTCAATAATTGATTCCTTGTTCATATGGGGGTAGTTGTCTTGTATATATCAACAAGAGAACGAAATTTCATTTTCTTCTTCTGATGATTCTTTGGTTGAGATTTCGTCTTAGTTATGGTTTCTTCGTCAACCTGTAATTCCTCTTCCAATGTCATCATATCCTTCCTCTTGCAGCTGATCATTCTAAGTTGAATAAGTTGCTCAGCTACTTCAATCTCTGATTTAGTCATCTCGTTCCCGTTTGGGTATGTAAGCGATTTATTAAAACTTGCTTCTGCCATTTAATGACGATGGATTGATTTCGATTCAACTATAGCTTAATGTTTTCGACCTTTTCAATTAGGTTGTTTGGTGTGTATATATCCGCGCACGTTTTTGCACAGCAGGTTGTTGAGAGAGTGGAGAGAGATAAAGAGAAATAGCGGATGAAAAGTGGACCCTAATTACGTCATCCCCATGGAAAAGTTCCGGAAAATACACAACTTTCCCGCTTTGAAAACTAAGAAGTTAGTTCTGTCTGGTTTTTGTACAAGAGAGGGGAAAAAACAAGAGAACAAATGAAAAGTGGACTCCAGTAGGTTGTGCCTCTAAAAAAAAAAACTCCGACAAAAATACAATTTTGTTGTATTGAAAACTAAGAACTTATCAATCCTTAGTTGGTTCAGTGGTGATTGGCGCTGAACTTGGTAGGGAAGATCATGGTTCGATCCCCCGCAACTGCGATCGGGAGGGGGCTGGAACGATTTGATGTCAGAACTGACCCCCGAACCAGATTCAACTGGTGGTGAAAGCCAAAAAAACTAAGAAGTTAGTTCATATTGGTTTATACATGTGTGTGTGCAGGGACGGATCCAGAAAATCTAATAAGTGAGGTCGAAGTTATTTATTGTAAATATTTTTACAACATATATTTCTACGGTCCCGGTTTATTTATTTGCTTGATTGTTCGACATTTTTTTCTTAAAAATCAATAATAATAAAAAATTGAAAGAAAATTAAGAATAATTATCTACTTTGTAGTTCTTGAACACTATGAGTAAGACTATTATGTAGCGTGTAAGACTATTTTCTTCAAGCACATTAAACAAAACCACAAAAATAAATTAGATAGTGAAATGCATACATAAAAATAGCAGGATAAAACAAGAAAGATTTTTAATTTTTATGTTTAAACACTATGAGTGAATTTGCATGTAGAGGAAGTAGCTACACTAACAGATTATCCACTTCCGTGTTAAACGAAGAAAAATTAGTTCCTAAGACACCACTAAATTTCACTTTAAATACTATAGTAGTAATCTAGTATACTATAGATTATATGTTTGGTCCTTAGGGATGACAATTTACCCATACCCAGTGGGTACCCATAAAAAATATCTATAATGGGTAGGGTAAAAACTCGCATTTTGGGTATGGGCATGAGTATAAGTAATTATCCACAAAATTGAACGGGTATGGGTGCGGGTACGGGTACCTTAGTACCCATATACCCATATGATATATGTTTATTTATTTTAATTATATTATTATATAATAATATATGTTAACCAATTTTAAAAAATATAACATTATTATAGGCAAAATTACACTCGTAGTCCTTTATCTTATTTTTTTGTAACATTTTGGTCTTTTATCTTTGTTTTGTAACATTTCAGTCATTTATTTTTATAAGTTGAAACAAATTAGTCCTTTATTTAATTTTTTATTAAAAAAATGATGATGTGGCATAAATTTATTTATTTTAACATTTTTTAATTGAATTGCAAAAATTTCCAGAAACATGATGAATATTCATCATTTCTTCATGATGTTCATCACCAACCAAGAATGTTATAAGTAAATGAAAATCATATAATCTCGGCAGCACTGGAAACCCTACCGACAAATTGATCAACCAGATCGCCGTAAGCAACGATGGATGGATTGGCTGCCGCATCGGAACCGTCGGACGGTGAAGTGGCGGGATGGAATCCGGTGGATATAGACTCTAAACGCGACACCGCCGATTCCAATCGATGTATGAGTTTTTCATCCATGATGAATCAGAGGTGGAAATGAAATGACACAGATCTGGCACCGGTTCAGATTTTGAAGCCGTTAATTATTTATTCATTTTTGTTTTTTTGAGAAAATTAAAAATGAAGTGATGGGGAAAGGGAATTATTGTTGCTTTATAAATACGTTAAAAATCTTAGAGAGATGTCACATAACCGATTATCCCAAAAGCTATATCAATGGTTTATATTATTTCTAACACACCCCCTCATGCAAGAGCCCGTTTGGGCTTGAAGCGTGGATAATGCACAGGTCCACCTACCATATGCTTAAATTCCACTTTTTTAATTAGAAAGTGAGGGGAGCGGGGATCGAACTCTAGACCACTTAGTCATAGAGGCTCTGATATCATGTCACATAACCGATTATCCCAAAAGTTTAAGCTGTTAGGATTAGCTATATCAATGGTTTATATTATTTCTAACAAGAGACAAGACAACCCAAGTTCTGGATCTGAGTATTGATGTTAATAATGAGTTTTCTGAGATTTTTCTGAATTTTATGTTTATGATGGATTTGAGTTGGGTTTCTTTGGGTTCTAAAAATCTTTTCTTTATATAGTGAATTTTGATGTTGATGAACTTGAATATGTCATGTGTTTCAAGGTGAAGAACATAAAGAATGATGGGTTGAAGAATGATTAACACTTTTTTTATTTCCCTTTTTAATTTTTTTTCAAAGATAGTGATGAACTTCATGAAGAACATCATGAAGAAATGATGAACATTCATCATGGTTTTTGGAAATTTTTGCATTTCAATTAAAAAATGTTAAAATAAATAAATTTATCCTATGTGTCCTGCCACATCATTGTTTTTTCAATAAAAAATTAAATAAAGGACTAATTTGTTTCAACTTATAAAAATAAAGGACTGAAATGTTACAAAACAAAGATAAAGGACCAAAATGTTACAAAAAAATAAGATAAAGGACTAGGAGTGTAATTTTGCCCATTATTATACTATTACACATTTTTAATAAAAAAAATGTTTATTTATAATATAAAGCAAATATATCAACAGAGAAATAAACTTTAGCATGATATTACTAATAATTTTGTGTATGATTTTCATGAGTCCACATTAAAACCTTTGAGTTTTTTTAATTATATTAAAATGATATGATATTTTATAATTGATCAACTTATTTTTAGCAAAAATGCGGGTAACGGGTACGGGTATGGGTACTTAGGTACCCAGAGGGTATGGGGACGGGGACAAATATTGTCACCCACACGAATAAGGGGATTGGTACGGGTATTTTTTTAAAGTGCGGGTATGGGGATGGGGACTATAGTACATTACCCATACCCTACCCATTGTCATCCCTTTATCTTATTTTTTGTAACATTTTGGTCATTTATCTTTTATTTATAACACTTTGGTCATTTATCTTATATATCTGTAACACTTTGGTCCTTTATCTTTTATTTGTAGCACTTTAGTCTTTTATCTTTTATAACATTCATATATAAATCTTTTTTTCAAAATTTTTTTATTAAAAAAATGCTGAATTTTATTTGTTAAGATACATTTTTATTAAAATTAAATAAAACTCATAATTTTGATGATTATGTTTATCATCTTCATCAATTCTTTCATATCTTACAAATAAAATATAAATGACAAGAATGTTACAAAAATATAAGATAAATGACCAAAATGTTACAAATGAAAGATAAAGGACCAAAGTGTTACAAAAAAATAAGATAAAAGACCAAACGTGTAATTTTGCCTATAATACAAGGGTTAATGCTACGGTGGACCACCTTCACAAGTGATCCATCGTGGACTATTGACCAATACTACTATAATTCGTATTTTACAAAATCAACCGTTGGATTAAATTTAAGAGGAGTTTTAAAATGAGAAGGTGAGAGGATTAAATTTCAGCCATTAGATTAATCTTTATGATGACCTTTCATTTTTTAAATTGTAGCTAATCTTTTCATTCCCTTGTGAGTCTTCTCTCTCCGACTAATCTGTCCCATTCTGTGTCGTCTTCCTTTTTCACGATACAGCTTAAAACCTCAACAACACTGCTGAAACAATTTTCCTTCTGTGTTGTTTCTGAAAATTATTTGAAATTTCTTATAACAAAAACCCAAAATCTAAGATTTTAGTTCTTGAAAACTATGGGATTTTTTCTTAATATATTAATTGTATAAGATTTTGACCATTAAGAGAAAAAGCAACGAAGAATCTAGTTATTTAGCCATGGAAGCTCACTTGAGCAAAAGAAATCTAACGATTTACACACAAACCCTTAATAAAACCTAAGATCTGAATCAAAGAAAAAAGTAATATTCTAACACAGGAAAAAGAAAGGTTATGAATGCGTGTGTTCATAGAAAAAAAAGAGGATCATGTGTGTGAAGGTGTGAAAAAACACAAGAAGGGAGGGTTGAATTGTGTTTTAGGAATTAAATTTTTTTCACAAACTTAAGAGTTTAGCGGCGGATAAAAACACAAAACAGAGTATAGAAGACAAAGGGAGAGAAAGACACAAGCAATTTTATATTGGTTCCTCTCACAAATCGAGAGTAGTCTAGTCCCCTTGCACTTCCAAGGGATTTCACTATAATCTCACAAGATTACAAATGCTAGCACACTAGCAAGAGACTTCTCAAATGCTCAAGTTACACAAAACGATAGACTTCTCAAACTTACAAAGATAATAAGAATGAATGATATCAAACACTTGATATACTATCAGAGGTGTTTACAAAATACAACACAATTACACAAAGACAATAAAAGACATATTTTTTTCTTAAGTGTCAGAGCTTCAGAGCCTTCGCGTAAAACAGAGTGTTAGAACGGTAGTCATTTCTTTCAATGAGGTCTTCTATTTATAGAGGATGATTCGATATGACCGTTGCAGAGAGATAAGGTGTCAGCTGTTGATCGTACTATTTCATGAGTTGTGGATTGTCTTCTAAAGAAAGAATTCCAATTCCACTACCTCGCGTTTTTGAATATTACTCAACCATTTTGAGTAATAATAGTACAATTTTTAATACGCTCCACTTATAGATAAGGATAACGTTGTCCAAACGAATATTCATTTCCTCAGACTTGACAGAGACCTTCTATAGATAATTCTTCAATCATTTGTTCTGGTCTTGTCAGTTCTTGGATGACGTAAATTCTTTTTGCTTCAGCTTCTGATAGAGTAGGTTTTGAGGTCTTTAACATCTGAGGACTTCAGAATCTGCTTTGATGCTTTAGAACTAGGTTCTTCAGAGCTTGAAGTTATAGCTTTTGATGATCTTCTGATGACTTTCAGAGTTTTTTAGCTTGTCTTCTCTGCTGTTGTTCGTAGTGCTTCTAATTGAATTTTAACTTATAATTCTGCACACTAGAACAAGTATTAGTAACACCAATTTAATTTTAACACTTTGTTATCATCAAAATTAATTTCTACTGAGAGAATTTTGTCAGACCCACTTTGTTCCAACAGTGTGTTGCTCATTAAAAATGACCTTTTTTATCTGAACCATTAATTTAGATCCAATGGATATAAGTGGCTCCTCTCATCCCTCATTATAACACTTTTCTCACTTGAAATATCCCCTATATATATATATATATATATATATATATATATATATATATATATATATATATATATATATATATATATATATATATATATATATATATATATGGGATATGCTATAACACACCCACTCAATTTTATAAAGGTGTGCATTAGCAAGTTATAACTAAAAAATAAATAAATACACCTTCAGGTGTATGTTGCTAAAACACTCCTTCTAAAAAATAAGTGGGTGTACGTTAGCAACTCCTATAGGCATTTGCTATAATCCACCAACTTATTTTTCAGAATGTGTGTGTTAGCAAAAGATAACTAAAAAGTTATTAAATACACCCCTAAGGTGTATGTTGCTAATGCACACCTTCATAAAAAAGAGTGGGTGTGCATTAACATTCCCCTATATTATATATATATATATATATATATATATAGGGGAGGGATCAAATTACACCGGTGTAACATTTGAGTAGTGTTACATCGCTTAATAACGTTTTAACGAATTCAAATTTTACAAAATTCACCGTTGAATTGAAAGTTTATATCATATAGATCATTTATGTTGAGTTTTACAAAAATCTAAAATCGTTTGACATGTTTTTGAAACGCATGAAAATTAACGGTATTCAATAAAAACGCATAAACCGTTAATCTTGATGTGTCTCAATAACATATCAAATGATTTTAGATTTTTGTAAAACTCAACACAAATGATTTATACGATATAAACTTTCAATCCAACGGTAGATTTTGTAAAATTTGAATTCGTTAAAGTGTTATTAAGCGGTGTAACATTACTCAAATGTTACACCGTTGTAATTTGATCCCTCCCTATATATATATATATATATATATATATATATATATGAATTAATGACATTGATTAATATAAGCAAATTTCAAATATATTTTTACCTTTTCTCTTCACCCATTCATGTACTCGTCTTTAAATTTCCATTTTGTGTTTTATTATCTATATATCATTGCACTCAAGAGAGGTTTCATCGGTCTGCATTGGCGTGTGTTTTATATAACGTACATTTTGTTGTTCAGCGCATATTTCTGAATGCATTTGACGAAGGAGTTTGGTTTTTTTTAAAAGGAAGAGAGAGAATACACAAGCTATGAAGCCCCGATACTCTAAAAATGGTGAAATATCGTGTCCGATACGTCCTCGATACCGATACTCGTCCGATACGTTCCGATACTCGTATCGGAAAAGTATCGGTTAAATCTTTATTTTTAAATTAAAAAATAATATCCGATACGCGTCTGATACTTCCTGATACTCGTATCGGAAAAGTATCGATTAAATCTTTATTTTTAAATAAAAAAATAATATCTTATACAATCCGTGTTTCTTAGTGAATGTCAAACTATTATGTTGTTACACGAGTAACTAACTATGTCTTTTTTTGGATAGTACTGATGATGTTTTTTGGGATAGTACTAATGATGTTCTTTTTGTATAATACTTAACTAAAGATGTATAACTTAAAATGTATTGGTGATGTCATGACTATTATATGTTTTTTGAGCTATTATATGTCTTTAGTTAGGACTGAGGAGCTCTTGTATGTTGAGCCTCAAACTGTTTTGCTTTTGTGCAAATTTATTGGCTTGTATGTACTACTTGTACAATGAACTATTGACGTTTCTAATGATGATGATAATAATAATAATAATAATAATAATAATAATAATAATAATAATAATAATAATAATAATAATAATAATTTTGTGTATTTCAAAAAAAAAATATCATTATTAATATTATTGATTTTAGTCATGTTTATATATTGTGCATTTATATATTTAATTTTAAAATTAATTTTTAAATAACGTATTGCGCCAGTATCGGATATGGATTTTTTAAAATTTTCATGTATCGGCGTATCGGTATCGTATTCGTATCGTGTCGCGTATCGGGGCTTCATAGAACACAAGTGAGCTCTAGTAGGTCGTACTCCGACAAAAATACAATTTGAAAACTATGAGGTCAATTCTATGAATTTATGGCGTTTAAACTAATAATTTCTACATTTTTTTAGTTGAGTTAGGAATCAAATTTCCTTTGCCAAGGTATTTCCTTTCTTATATTACTGGTTTATTTTAACCACAATTCATATTTGTCCACATTTGGTACTACAAAAATACTTTGAAGCTTGAATCGTCTTCAAATAAAGCACCGCAAAGGGAGCTCAGAAAGATGAATTCATTCATCATTACGAAGGAACGGAACGGTCATGTTGTTAACTTTCAAATCAAGAGTCTAGTCTCATTGTTAACTTCATACAATATGGCAATTTGTTTCTTTACACTTATTATTTTCTTCATAATTTGGCTAGAAATCACCTTTCATGAGTCCTTCAAGGCTTTTTGGTGTTGCCTTTTTTTTTTTTTAAATACCACAATTTCCTTGATAGTTTTTTTTTTTTCTTTCACAACATACTGAGATATCGCTTGAAGCTAGAAACAATCGCCTTAGATGTGAAAGATAAAACATCTGAGTTTTATAAAATGTATGTGTTCAAAATCTAGATCACGATAAAAGAGTTTGCCTCTATTTAGCTAGCTCCTACTAATGTTTAATGATTAGTTTATATAATTGCGACGATTTATACAAAAAAGGGTCTTCAAGTAAATGATAGAGAGCTAGGGTTTTTGCGATAACTTCACAACCGTTCCACCGATTCACCGTGATCAACTATTCTCCTCGCCGATTCACCATAATCTCCATCGATTAACTCTTGTTCCCCACCGATTCAGTATGCTATCCATCGATTGACTCTGTTTCTCACCAATTTTGCCATCCGGTTCTCCATCGCAACTTCCTACTTCCGCCGCCATCATCTCTTGACTGCGATTGCTTCTGTTTGCAGGTCTCTGATCATGTTCGATTGAGACTCATCGTTGCTCTGTTTCCATCTGTCGATAGCTATTCCATGTTCCGATCGCAATTTTGTCACTGTTTTTGTTTCCACCTTATTCTCAACTCTGCTTCTGTCGAATGCTTTGAGTTTTTTGATTCTCTAGTTAGCTGTGTTTCTTGGTTAGGATTTCATCATATGCAAAACAGCCTAGGGGTTTTGCAGGGACTTTGGAAACTTTAGCAAGATAGCCACGGGATCTTGCAAGGGACTTGGATTGTCTCTCCTTTGTGAGAGTTTGTGTTGTTTATCTCTCCGCTGTCATGAGAGTTGTGTGTTTTCGTTTTGATCGATTTGCTCTGGTTTTCTGTTCGGATTGTATTTTGTGTTTTGGCTTTCACCATGGAAGCTACTGATTTGGAAAATCTTACTCTAGATGAGGAGGATGTTTTGAATTTTGAGTTGGAGGAGGATGATACTGTACAAGATGATGTTACTCTATGCTTGGTAGGTCGATTTCTCCATGATCGTCCTGTTAAGTTCAACAACATGAAGGTGCGATTGGCTGAGGTATGGAGGCTGGTGAAGAGTATGTCGGTAAAGGAAGCTTCGCAGGGTCGGTATTTGTTCAAATTCTTTCACCCTCTCGACATTGAGGCGGTGATCAAGGGTGGGCCTTGGACCTTTGACAACTTCACTCTGATTGTTGAACGATTAAAGGTGGGTGTTCCATTGCATGATATCCCGCTGTTTCATGTCAACTTTTGGGTGCAAATTTATAACATTCTTGTTGGGATGATGCTTGAGAAGGTAGGGAAAGGTCTAGCAAATTATATTGGAGAATTCTTAGAATATGATAAAAATAATAATACAAGTTTTTACAGACAATATATGAGGGTGAAAGTTCGGGTAGATGTTAGGAAACCCTTGAGGATTGAAAAGAAGATTGTTATGAATGGAGGTGCGGGGGGTGTTGTGAAATTCAAATATGAAAAAATTGGACTGTTTTGTTTTGTGTGTGGTATTCTCGGTCACTCAGAAACTAAGTGTGAGATTCTGTATGCCATGGAAAGGGATGATGGAAGGCGCAATTGGTCTAACGAAATTAGAGCTGATGCCCGTCGTTCTGGTGGTCGGATTGATTCTCGTTGGTTGCGTGAAGAAGGGAGAGGTAGGGCCGACACGTTTACTAGTAACGAAACAGGGGCAGGCGCAACAAACTCCTCCAATTTCTCACAACCTAATACATAAAGCCCAAGTGCGCATGCTACTGGTAGTGAAAGTGTATCAGGTGGTAACTATATGGTGATTAGAAACAATAATGACAAAACTCTTGTTACGTCAAGGGTAGAACATCAGAGAAATTTAGGTGCTATAACTGAACCAATTATTACTAGGGTTGTGGATATACCGCTGTTGTCCCACTCGGATAGCTCCAACACGAGGACCATGCCACTGTCCAATGGAGGAGAGGTTGTGAGGGGAACTAGACAGAATTCTCCAGTGCTAACTAGAATATTACAACCTGAGGCCACAAATATGGACGTCCACACAGAGAAAAAACGCAGACGTGCTGAAGGCACAACCTTGGCAAACACGAAAGAGCAAACTAACCAGCATTTTTTATCGGCAGGTCCTGGCAGTTCCCAGGACTGTCGGGACTCATGATTATTATGAGTTGGAATTGTCGGGGTTTGGGCGGCCCGAGTACAATTCCTAACTTGCGGAAACTTGCCCGGGAACATAAGCCAGATATTTTATTCCTGTCTGAAACGTTATCTCATGCTAGAAACATTGAACCTATACGGGTTATGTTAGGTTATGATTGCTGTCTAGCTATTGACGTGGATGGGAGGAGTGGAGGATTGGCTGTGTTCTGGAAGGATAATAGTAAGTGCAGCGTTCTAAACTACACGAGAAATTTTATCAATATGTTGGTAGAGGATGAGCAAAGGGGGAAGTGGCGGTTAACCTGTTATTATGGATATCCTGAGCGTAGTAGAAGGCGACATGCGTGGAACCTGTTGCGAGAATTAGTTAATATGTCCTCTATTCCTTGGTGTATTATTGGTGACTTTAATGACTTACTTTCACAGGAAGATAAAAAGGGCATTCATCCACACCCCAATTGGTTGTGTATGGGGTTCCGACAAGCGATTGGCGATTGTAACTTGACAGATATTCCTCTTGCAGGGCACCCATTTACTTGGATCAAGAGTCGAGGCACACCCCATGTTATTGAAAAACGGTTAGATAGAGTTATGGCTAGTACGAGTTGGTTGCATCTTTATCCTAACGTAAGACTATCTAATCTCTTGGCCTCACATGCAGATCATAGTCCAATTTTACTTCAATGTTCCCCTACCACAAGAGTTCGTTTCAATGATTCTTTTCGATTTGAGAATAAATGGTTGAAGGAACCTGATTTGGAAGAGACGGTGATTGATGGCTGGGGGGTGAACGAAAATATTGAGATGATAGATCGTATTGCTCGTTGTGCCAATAAGTTACAAAGGTGGGGTAGAAGGAAAAGGGTGAAATTTAAAGAGGAGATAAATACATGTGTCCGTGAGATGGAGGCGTTGAGGGATAATCAGGGGGAGGCAGAGAGTAGGAGGTATCAAGAACTCTCCGACAGGCATGCTACTTTGCTTGTTCAGGAGGAAGAGTATTGGAAGCAGCGAGCCAAAATGCATTGGCTTCAAGAAGGTGTCTTGAATACTCGATTTTTTCATATGTCAGCTTCAGCTCGTGGTAAGAGGAAGAAGGTCACCCATCTTGTCGATGAAGCGGGTACGGAAGTTCATACTCAAGAGGATCTATGCGAGGTAGCTAAGCATTATTTTGATACTCTCTTCAAATATAACAGCGGAATTCATGAATCGGTGCTTAATCTTATTCAGCCAAGAGTGACAGAGGACGATAATCACTTGCTTATGGCACCCCTGACCAAAATTGAATTTCAACAAACATTGTTTCAGATGCATCCTGACAAATCCCCAGGGCCTGATGGCTTCAACCCGGCATTCTACTAGAGGTTCTGAGAACATTGTGGGGATGATATTTTTGCTGCAGCATCTTCCTGGTTGGATAGGGGGTATTTCCCTTCTAGCCTTAATGAAACTAATATTTGCCTCATTCCTAAATGTGATAATCCCACATCGATGAAAGATCTGAGACCTATCTCCTTATGTAATGTACTCTATAAGATAGTTTCTAAAGTGCTTGCTAACAGGTTGAAGTCTTGTCTGGACAAACTTGTTTCCCAAGAACAGTCAGCTTTTGTTGAAGGTCGATCGATCCTTGACAATGCCCTTATTGCTATTGAAGTTATCCATGCTATGAAGAGAAAGACCAAAGGGCATAGAGGCGAGTTAGCTTTAAAAATCGATATAAGTAAGGCTTACGACAAGGTGGACTGGGGTTTCCTCCGTGGTATGTTAGTTAGGATGGGCTTTGCTGAGCAGTGGATACAATGGATGATGATGTGTGTGAGTTCTGTTAACTATTCGGTGCTTATGAATTTTGAGAAAGTTGGTCCTATTACCCCAGGACGAGGTTTACGGCAAGGGGATCCGTTGTCTCCTTATTTATTTATTCTAGTGGCAGAAGGTCTGACGGCTCTAATACATCAAGTTGTTCATAGAGGTGACATTCATGGTGTGCGGATTTGTCGAGATGTTCCCGAAGTGTCTCATCTCTTATTTGCAGATGACTGTTTCTTATTTTGCAGAGCTAATATTGGTGAGGTGAACCGACTTCTGAGTATTCTACATACATATGAACAAGCATCAGGCCAAGAAATTAACCTGTCTAAGTCTGAGGTTTTTATCAGTCGTAATATGTCGCAGGCGGCTCAAGAAGACTTAGCTGGCATACTTGGGGTCAGACATGTTTTAGGTACAGGTATTTATCTAGGACTGCCATCTACGATAGGAAGAAACAAGAAGGCAATTTTTTCCTACATTAAGGATCGTATCTGGAAGAAGATCAACTCCTGGAGAGGAAGAGCTTTATCGAAAGCTGGAAAAGAGATTATGATTAAGTCAGTACTTCAAGCTATTCCATCGTATTCTTTTATTGATGATATTGAAAAAATGTTGAATGCTTTTTGGTGGGGCGGTGGTAATAATAATAGTAAGGGTATTCATTGGCTAGCATGGGAGAGACTTCCTTGTCCTAAAGATAAAGGTGGCTTGGGTTTCCGCAACTTTGAAGCATTCAATATGGCTATGGTAGCGAAACAAACGTGGCACATCTTACAAAATCCAGAGACGTTGGTGGCTAAACTTATTAAAGCAAGGTACTTTCCACGATCTACTTTATTTGAGGCTCCCTTGGGTTATAGTCCTAGTTTTGCATGGCGTAGTATTTGGAAAGCTAGACAGGTTCTCTTACTTGGTTGTAGGTGGAGAATTGGTGGTGGTGATAAGATACGCGTCATGTCTGACCCTTGGCTCCGTGGGAATGGAGAGCGGTGGATTATCTCGCCTCAACCTGAAGGTGTGTATAACTTACTTGTTAGAGACTTGATGGTTGAAAATTATAAAGCATGGAATATTGCTAAAATTCGTATGAGGACGAGATGTGTTAATGAAATTATTTTTATTATGTTACCATATGCTAACTTTGAAGTTAAGTTTGTTAAGAGACAAGTGAATTCGGTTGCTCATACTTTAGCTAGGGCGGCAAATTCTTGGTCTAGTTTTCATATATTTGAGATTATTCCTTCGTGTATTGCATCTTTGATCAAAATGCATCAAGTTTGTTTGGTTAAAAAAAAAAAAAAAACAAATCACGATAGCATAACTATTTTTGTTCTTCAATTGCAAAACAGACATCATTGAGACCGCATTCATTGCTATCAAAGACCGCGATTCTGCTGAATATTAAAATCTTGATCTCAACAATTGCCAACTTAATGATACAAATCCCGTAGACCAAAACATATGTATGTTACGTTTATTGCCACCCTACAATACATGTTGCATCAGGTTTCAAGTACCAAGTAAAGAATGGAATCTGCATCAAATAAAAAAAGTAACGAATGGAATCCAAAAAAATCGATTACATGTGAAATGAGGATTACATGACATTGTTCCCAAAGGTTCAAATTTTTTAGGCAAGAACAACAACACCTCAAGACTTGATAACTGATCTATAACACTGCTGATTCCTCATTTTGCGGAGGGAATAACTTATCATTCACAGTTCTTTCTTAATAAGAATACATATAACAGCAAAAAAGAATAATAATTGGGCTCAGAATTGTAATGAAAGAATAATGAAAAATCTCTATTCCCGGGAACAATTTGTTCAGCTCTCCACCCCCTTATATCTACACAACCTACAAATTAAAACTACCGTCCAAAAATTTGTGCAACATTGGCAAGAGTTTTGTATCCAATGAATTTGCTTTTTTTGCGATGAAAAACTTGTTCACCTTTTAACTCATGTATCATCACAATTCAATCCACAAATTTCCAACACAGGGCCATCTCTTGACACAAATGGGTTAATTCGTACCCACAGGAGAGTCAATATGGAAGCCAGTAAGATTGACCAAACCAATATTATAGTAGGCATTCTATCTTGTTTACCAAGTAACCCCTTGAGGAATGGGTAAAGATGGAGGATCACCCACAAGGCAAAGAATAATCTGCCAAAGAGAGGGCCCCATGAGTCATACCCATTGTTGATGGCATCAGAGACTCCAACCACAACACCGACAATATTTATAAGTAATAGAGTAGTTGGAGGAATCAATAGCGACGTCCATTTAAAGATGTAGAGCTCTGAGAATTCTCCATCATCAGCTGCTTTCGAAGTAACCGTGAAATTTGTGTCGACACCAGCCAAAACCTTTAGCAAACCTTGAAAGAGGGCAAAAAGATGTGAAGAAGCACCTCCAATCACCCAAAACTGTTCATTCCTCCACCAATCATCTATACTAACACCACCCCACTGCATCTCAAGGATACCAGTTGCTGCGATGGAAATGAAGAGGGCCATGAACACAATACTGGCATAATTGCTAATCTGCCCATCAAAATAGAAAAGTGCATGTTAGAATCCATACCTACAATTTATGCTAATTAATTAAGTACAATCTAATTGTGAAAGGGACAAAAAAGGACACAATAATAATGACATTGAACTATAAGAAAAGGGAGTTATTGAGAGAAAAAAGTGTATGCACTTCTTATCTCAAAAGCTACAATTCACAAATATCTTATGTCAAAGTGGGGAATTCAAGGTGGTTTATTTTCACATGCACGGACATAATAGATAGATATTGCACACAAGCATACCTCAGGTACGATAAATTTTCCAGTCAGAAGACATACAGCAGGTAGAGTACAGTAAACTATCAGCGGGATAGAAGTCAAAGGATAAACAACTGAATTTATGTACGAAAATCGTTCCAACCACTTCAGCCCACCACCATAGCCATACCAAATAGGACAATGTTTGCTCAAGAAAATCTCAACAGAACCAAGGGCCCACCGAAGAACCTGGTGCAAACGATCTGCAAGATTGATAGGTGCTGACCCTTTGAATGCAGGCCGCTGAGGGATGCAATACACAGACCGCCAACCATGGCAATGCATTTTAAATCCAGTCAAGATATCCTCTGTCACAGAACCATATATCCAGCCAACCTGGTCATAACCCAAAATAAGAGCACAAAAAAGAGAGGAAATGTAAGGGGATTAGAAAACAATAGTATTTCAAAAATTAAAAAAAATAGAAAATAATATGCCATTACTTCTTTTCCCCATTCAGTTTTGTCTTCATAACCACAGCTGATTACTTGGATTGCTTCCTTTAAGAGTGACGCATGACTTGTTTTTGGTGGAACTCCACCATCTTCAAGAAGTGTGGAGGCTACAAACACAGGAGACTGCCCAAACCTCTTCTCCAACTTCTTTTGAGTTACATTGGTTGACTTCTCCATAGTGGATCCTAAAACAGAATCAACTAAGTGTTACTATCTAGAAATTTTCTTACCTTTTAATATGCAAAGACAACTACACGATCCAAATTTCTCACCTTGCAATCCTTCCTCAATATTTTCAAGTGCATGTATTTGTGATGAATCTCTGTGCTTCACCTTTTTTTTCTGTTTCTTGGTGCTCGTATTCTTTTTCTTTCGAGAGCCAAAACAAAGGCAGCACCATCTTGGCCAACAATTACAGGTTTTGCTTGGGGGCTTCTTCTTGGCAGGTGCATCATATCCATAGAGTGCATACCTTCTGAAAACACATCCAGTTCCAACATAAATTGGTCCTTGTATTCCATCCAGTCCTTTCATGTTGATCTGTTTTCAAATCGGGAGTTAAAAAAATTCAGAAGAAAAAGAAAATCCGAAAAAATATCAAAACAAGCAAAGCAACCAAGAACTTACATCAAAAAATACAACATTTCGGTTTGAGTATCTATCATGACGATCAATCCCATCGAATCTTTGAGGAAATTGTACATAGCAAATTTTTTTTCCAACTTGAGGGTCCATCATGAAACACATGGCTTCTCTAAGTGCCTTGCTATTGTTGATGTAGTGATCACAATCAACATTCAGAATATAAGGTGCGTTTGAGATGATTGCAGACGCCCGTATCTTCAAATATTAATGTTTAATTAATTTTACAAAAACAAAATCATCACCGAGTCATCAATTGACTATAATCAGAACCAAAATAAAATTAGGCTTACCAGAGAATTCATTGCCCCAGCTTTTTTGTGATGATCAAAGCTCGGCCGCTTTTCTCTAGAAACATATACCAAGCGAGGCAACTCATGTCCTTCAACATCACGAACACCATCGTGACCAAGAAAGACCTGTGAAAAAATAAATCAGTTTTCCAATTTCAAAAGTCAGGACTATGGTGTATTACTATAATCTAAGTCATCTAAATATATGCTTAAGCAAGTCTACTTGCACAGCAAGTATGCTTGAATAATTGTGTTATAAACTGCAATATGTATCTCTTCAAACATTTACACGAGCAAACTCTGATGATTTAAACAAAATATCATAGAAAGAATATTGTAAACTTTACGACTTATAGATACTTTGAAACTCAATTTTTGCGCATAGCCGTGCCTCTTGCTTGTTATCCCATTTCTTGTAATTTTATAAATTTTTTATGTACCATTAATTGTAGGAATTATTTACTGGCACTTTAGAGGATAAAACCTAAGCATCCCACTAGCTCCCAACCATCCATAACTAAATTAAAATAAACACTTTTGGCATCAGAATAACAGATATAATCTTACCTGAATCATGCCGGGATGATCCCTTACATTATTTCCGGGCCACGGTGTTCCATCCTGCATTGTCCATCCATCCTCAGGAACCTTTTGTGAAGTTGCAACCAAACTGTTTATCCTCACCTTAAATTCTTCGTACTCCCGCTGTAATAGCAACACGAATAAAGGCTGTTAGTGTTGTTCAAATATTTTACTACCATTTGCAAGATCAAGTGCAAGTTGTACACATGCACACAGACACATCTATGGGTGGTTTAAAGGAAATTTTGAACTGTCATTTTAGTCATTTAGCTTTTCAATTTGTTACTCTCCTTGAACCTACCAATTGTGTGTGCAATGTAGTCCTTAATCTGATTTTGAATCTAAAATATTCATTTTGTCAAATGGTAATGTGCCAAATGGTCACTGATGTAATTGGTTTAGATGAAAGAAATTTTCAGTGACCTGCTACTGTTTTACAAAAGATATCAGATAAAGGTCTGACTACATGGACAATATTGGATGTAATTGATTCATAGAGTGAACTAAATGAACAAGGTGAAAAGGCAGGGACTAAAATTAATTAAAATATCGAGCTAAAGAGCTGATTAGGGGTCAATATTAGAAGGGAAAGTGCAAACGGACAAAAATTTGAAACCTTCATTGCTCTCCTTTCCCTGACAAATGCTGGATGGACTTTATTTTTCAAATAATCGATATTTTGATTGAAATACCATTCTGGAGCTCGAGGTTCAATGTTGTATTTTTTACAAAATGGCACCCATCTCCTAGCAAATTCAGATGTTTCAGAAAGTGCCTCAAAAGTAAGCATTGCAGCACCGTCATCTGATACATAGCATGCAACTTTATCAACTGGATAATCAACTGCAAGGATAGACAAAACAGTGTTTGCGGTTATGAGTGGAGGTTCTTTCGTAGGATCAACTGTGCTGACAAAGATGTCAACATTGGACAACTCAGATGGCTTCCCTTCTTTTTCATACCTGCAGCATATATATGAAGTAAATACTAAGGCGACATGCTAGGAAATTGATTTATGAAAAATATATCACGGGGAACAAAAAAAGGATCAGAAGTAGTAGCCTTGGGTACCTCAGAGACAGACGATCAAGGTATGTTTCTCGGACGATTGGGCACCATTTTGGAAACTGATCCATTATCCATGATACAGCAAACCATATTTCACAGATGACCGATGTTAACCACAAGCCATATGCATCATTAACTGGATGGAGAATTCTATAATGAAAGAAGAGCCCAAGGATTACAAGGCGGAGGATTATAACTATTCTGTATGGATTTATCTTGCTTGAAGGAATAGGTAGCTTCCGTGACAGTGGTTGCCTGCCTTCATCCATCCTGATACAATACATTCACAAAAAGTTGTTTAAAATTAAATAAAGTCAATATATAAGCCAAAAATTAGAAAAACAAATGTTCATTTTAATTAAACATCTACACAACAGCATTAATACCTTACAACTAACAAAACAAGAATATATTGCTTAACAAAAACATAGGCATGTAGGCACCAGCAACTATATTAAAACGTGTTGCCTTGATATAACATAGAAGCATATGCAGTGAAGCACTCGTCAATTTCTGCTCCAAGGATGGAGTGAAGCGCTCAATAAAAATGTGCTTAATTCTTTTGAATCGTTTAATCATCAATCATAATCATATTTTATCTAAAACCCCATAACTTCAAAGAGTGCAAGTTATACAAAAATAAAAGGGAACAAAATTATGAAATTTACATGGGTAAATCAGGGTCATCCTCCTCATCACCAAAATTTCCATTGTTGTTATTGCCTTCATGCTTCACCATCTCAAGTTTGTCATTCTGCCTCTTCTTCCACTCTTCCATCCGATCTTTCCAAGCCACACTTCCATACCCGTACACGGCAATGTCTTTCTGTGGAACCATTGACCTGGGTTTTGCTAAGACAACAGAAGCACCAAGGTAAGAATTTACAGAGATTAATATGAACAGTACTACAGTAGAACTGCGGATTGTAAATGTTTCATTAGACTTACATGGAATAGACTGATCAGTATAAGACATGCTATGAACACTGCTTCCATTATTCATGAATTGGGAAACAATTAAAGCATGTCGATCAGAAGATATATCAGGATCCTATAAAGAGTAAACGCCAATATTAATAGGAATTATTGGCACTGGTGTATTACAGCGATGCACATTGAGAAAAGTAAAAACACGGCAAAGAGACAATTCAAAGTATACCTCCTCCCCATAAGTCAAAAGTGGGATTTCAGAATTGAGTTGAGTATCATATTCCGAATTTGTGGGCATGTCAGATATATCAGAATTAGAACGACGTCCACTGTTAAGACGTCCAGAAAGCATAGAATATGAATTAGGTTTCAGGCCTAAAGCATCACGATATTTATCATCAAATTCTTTGTCTATGTCGTCACTGCTATCCTCTTCTTCATCACCTTCAACCCTGGGACAACCTGTAATATCATTTATTTTGTTATTATTGCATGCCTATAGAAGAGTAAGTTATAAAATTCAAAAAGGATATGATGTAGAAACAATTGTACCTTTGATGCGTTTGAATCTGGTCTTACACTGTGGACATGCCTGATTCCCCTCTGCTCTCTCATACTCATAGCATGGCCGACAAACAGGGAAAGCACACTCATTGCAGGCAACAAAGGGATCCCCATTCTCAGTAATTTCTATCCCATCCCCACAAATTTGGCATATCTGTCCACTCAATTCTTGGACATACTTAATCTGATAAGAACCAAACAAAAGAAAAATAGATGATGCTGCAATCTGAGGTTATTAAGTGCGATAAAAAAGTTTTGGCAAAAAAGCATGCGCAGCCTGCCATTTGACATCCGGATAGTGCCATTTTTATATGGGGGCATGAAATTACCATAGGCAGATATTAAACTAAGTCCTAATTATGAGGTGACATTTGATCACCATGAGCATCTCAGTATCCGCTGTCTTAACCACAGTTTATGAATTTACAAATACCATCTCCCCATGCCTTTCATTTCTTCTTTCTATCAACATATACGGCCTACCAATTTTATATCGATAGTCGATAAATCAATAAAAATTAATTTCATATGTATTATCAGGAATATTCATCATAAATACATTTTGTTAATTACTGATACTCTATGCAAATAGTGTTATAGTATTCTATGTAAATGTAAATTTGCTGGGTGAAATGAAACAAATACATCATAAATGCTTAGGCATCTAAGAAGTCAAACCAACTACAAAATACTACATATCCTTACACCTTAGATGCCTGAGCTAAACGATACCAAAAAAAATCAATAAGACTAATACAATTGTCGACATCGAAGACGACAAATTCATATTAAGACTCTTCATTGATCATTTATAAGCTACTCAAATATAACGTAAGAAGTCTCCTAATATAGGGCGCAAAATCATCGCAATTAATTCACTCTTCATGGTCAAAATCAGTCTTGAAATTTACTATAATTCATACAATTTTTTATGCATTGCTGGAGACTACAGTGCAGAACAGTCAAAATGTACAGCAAACAGAAACAATGCAACAAAACTCTGTAGAATGAAGAGCATAAATTTGCTGGGCGAAATCAAACAAATACATCATAAATACTTGGCATCTAAGAAGTCAAACCAACTACAAAATATTAAATATCCATGCACATTAGATGCCTGAGCTACCAAAAGCCTTCTAAATGATACCCAAAAAAAATCAATAAGACTAATAAAATTGTTGACGTCGAAGACGACAAATTCATATTAAGACTCTTCATTGATCATTTATAAGCTACTCAAACATAACGTAAGAAGTCTCCGAATATATGGCGCAAAATCATCGCAATTAATCCACTTCCACTCTTCCTGGTCAAAATCAGTCATGAAATTTACTATAATTCATATAATTTTTTTATGCTTCGCTTGAAACCTCTATACAGTACAGAACAGTCAAAATGTACAACAAACAGAAACAATTGAGCAAAACTCTGAAAAAATGAAGAGCATAAATTCCCAGCGGAAATATCATACATATTTTGAATGCAAATTGAAAAACAAGAGAAGATTGAAGCATGTGATAGCAATCAAAACTGAGAAAACCTTAAATCCAAATATTAAGAAATTGCAACAAAATAATCACGACAGAAATTAAAAAATAAATAAAAATATGAATAGAAATAAATGCAAATAGGAAATATCGGTGCAGATCGGAGAAAAATGCAGAAACAAGGGTTTTGAATTGACGATAAACCTAAAAGATGAAAAGAGAGGGATATGAGAGGTTTATTACCCTAACATTGTCATCGGCATTGATGAGAACGAACTCGTTCCTAATATGGGAACCAGCAACGAGTCGTCCTCCCGTATCCATCACTCACAACAACACTTTCACCGGAAATCGACTCAAAATACCAATCTCCGCCACACACGACGGAGGAGAAGATTAATCGGAAACAAAACGGATCAGAAATTACTGTTATTATTATTATTATTTAATAAATAAAAAAAGCAATAATAAGATTTTGTAGTTGTTGAGAGCGTGCTTGTGTTTAGACTTTAGATTCCTTCACACGCTAAGTCATAATCTGCGTGTGTGTGTGTGTGTGTGTGAGAGAGAGAGAGAGAGAGAGAGAGAGAGAGAGATAGTAATGTGTGTTTTAATGAAGAAAGACGCGTATGAGAGAAGAAGAAGAAGATACAAGAGAGATCGAAGAGGTTCAATGAATAAAGGAACGAGGGAAAATCATAATTAAGGAATTAATTAAAATTAAAGCATGGATTTAGGACTGTTAGTGAGTGAGGTAGGTGGGGCCGGGGGGGAGGTGGCGTGGTGGCGAGTGGCAACTGGCTGTGCTCCACCGGAGTTTGGTGAAAACTTTATATACTTTTTTTTTAATCAACTGGAAATGAATTCATTTCATGAAATGAAATGAAAATTTAAAAATAAATAAAAATAAAAATAAAAAATGTTGTTGTTGTGAGGTAGACGGAAGGAAGATAAAGAAAACGGATAATAAGTTTGGTCGGTAGAAGAATAGTGTTAGAGAAGGGTTTTAACTTTTTAAGGTTCACGGATTAAACGGAAAAGACTTTTTGAGTGTCGAAACAAGACATGAATAGTACATAACATAACATACTGGCGGGGCGGGCGAGTAGGATCTCCTAAAAAAGTTTGGTGTAAAGTAGAAGTAGAACTCGCTATCTTTCTAGATACGGCCTACAGTACATTGACAGGCTGTATATAATTTGTAATGAACTGGCGTATTGTATGTGTCTATAGTACAGTGTACTCTATTTATTTATTTTTTCACTTTTTTTATAAAATGTACTTATTTACTTTATTTCATTTTATTGTAGACTTTTTGCTATACCATTATATTTATTTTTGTTTTTTATGAAGAATTTATATTTTTTTTTAGAAAGACAAAATGATAAGTTATTAAAAACTCGTATATACAAAGTGGATATATCAGAGTTTGAACATCAGTAATAACATTCAGCCTAATAATAAACTGAAGTCTTTATATTTATTAATGAAAAAAAACAAATATTAAATATTTGTGCAGTTTTCCTATTTTGTGTGTGTTATGTTTTATGAGCGACTATAAATTTAAATAGGGCTTAATATTTACAATTTACAATATGTTTCTATTTATTAGGATACAAAGATGTATAGAATTTTTTATCATAAAATAAATAAATGGTATAAAATATGTTTTATGGGCGAATACAAACCGTGTTTGATATGCGTCAATTACATGAGTATTAAATAACCGACACATTCACTCGTGTGCATATGCTAATCACTCCATGATTCATGCAATTAGACCGACAATTTTCAAATATATAATTGTCAAAAATATATTCTTTCTGTTGAGACAAAATCCTATTTTGATGTTTTAAAGATAACAAAACATCCTTAATTAAGTTTTAATTATATTCTGATTATCTTGTGATCTAACAAATGCTTTTGAGTGATTTAATATAAGACAGATGCAAAGAGTTAATATCATTATGTCTTAATCACAAGAAACAAATAAGCAAGTTTTTATCTGGAGAATGGTCTCTGAATGGTCTCCCAGACTCACGTATTCATTGAATAAGCACTTATTTAAGTCAACTTCATATGGGACAAGGATGAACTTTATACAAGACTTAAATATAGTATCACAACAGTTTGGAACAAGTCTTTTAAGGCAAGGAATAATTTTGATCCTTGAGCTTACTCATTTAAGTGCTTTTAAGGAAGTAAAAGCTCACAAATTATTGACAAGGTCTTATGTTCTCCAATATCATCATTAAAGAAAAATCTAGACCAATGAGAATTATACAAAGGATGCTGCAAAGGACTGAGTTACTATTTGGAAGTACAAGCCTATGAAAGAGAAGCTTCACTTTGTCATACAAGTGGCAAAAACTTACTATTCACATGTCCTTTGCAAGTACACTTGTATAGTGACTATGCTAGGCTTTGCTAAGTCTTCTACAACTGTCAAACAGCTTGTAACAACTCAGCAAATTCGTTTGCTTCTTTTCTCACACAAGAAGCTATGGTCTCCAGCAGACAGGAGAATGGTCTCCCAGATTTTGGCTACAAGCTACATTCTTATCCACAAGCTATTTCCACACATGGGCTATTGTTCTACAACGGTTATAACATCAGAAACAGCTCATTACAGTTGGCAAACATAATATGCTTAATATTCCTTCCAATCTATTTAGCAGAGACCATAGAGAGAATGGTCTCCAGGCTTACTTAAAAAAAAAGAACATATTTGAATGGACTGTTTTGCCCATTTGGCAACGGCTATTTCACACTCCCAACAACATTAATTGAAGTTCTAATATCAAAGGAACTTCTTCTTCTATAAATAGCAAGGTTGGCTACAAGGAACAGCAAGAGTTTTCAAGCAATCTAAAGCATTGATTCACATTTCACTAAGCAATCTTAAAGCTCTCCTTTTTCACTCATACTCCAAAGCTTTCTAGCATTTAGGATCTGAATTCATTGAGTATCTTGAGTGTAATTTATTTTGAGCATATACAACTAGTTTAGGTTGATATAAGCTTGTAAGATCCAAAATCATTTCATATCTTTGAGAGATCTAACTCAAGTCAATTAGTGAGAATTGATTGAGTTGAAAATCAGTTGGTGATAACTGATTTTGTTACTTAGCCTTGGTTAAGGTTAAGGGAAGAACTTGTTGTAATCTTGGTCTAGATTATAGTGGATAATCTCACTCAAAGTGGGGATTGGAAGTAGCCCATATCATTAAGGGGTGAACCAGGATAAATTCTTTGTGTTTGTTTTCTTCTTTCTCTACTCTTTACTTTAAGCAAACACTAATCACACATATCACTTTTATTTCTGCTTATACATCTTAGGAGATTGATCTCCAACAAATTGTGTGATTTCATTTTGTTACTTACCTTTGATTTAGTATTGCAGCAAAAATTTTAAAAGGTCACAATTCAAACCCCCCTTTCTTGTGACAAATATTGTTAATTCAATTGGTATCAGAGCCTGGTTCTAAAACTAAGCATCTAACAAGTGCTGGAGGAAAAGATTCAGGAAGTAATGGCAAAAGCTGCAAAATTCATTTCAGAATGAGGATCTTCAAATAGACCACCTCTATTTGAAGGAGATGACTATTACTATTGAAAAGATAAAATGGAACTGTTTCTAAGATCACAAGACAACAACATGTGGTCTGTTATAGAAATTGGAGAATACATACCACTAACCAAAGACACCACAACTCCAAAACCTCAAGCTGAATGGACTACAACTAAAGCTGATAGGGTACTTCTAAACACTAAAGCTAAATTATTTATTAAATGTGCTTTATGCAGGGAAGAATATGACAGGATCATGGAATGTAAAAATGCACAAGAAATGTGGAACACACTTCAAACTCATCATGAAGGAACCAGACGTATAAAAGAAACCAGAATTGATATTGGGGTAACAAAATTTGAACTGTTTGAAATGCAGGAAGATGAGACTGTAGATCAAATGTATGGAAGATTCACAGTAATCATAAATGAGCTAAATTCCCTTGGGAAAAGCTATTCCATACATGAAAGAATTAGAAAGTTGCTGAGATGTTTGCCAAAGCATTGGAGACATATAGTAACTGCAATCACTGAATCCAAAGTCTTATCTGAGATGAAACTTGAGGATCTTATTGGCTCACTAAAAGCTCATGAAGCCATTCTTCAAGAAGAAAAACCTCAAAAGAAAAAGATGATTGCACTAGAATCTCAAACAGAAGAACAATCAAAAAATGAAGAAATAGAAGGTGATGATGTTCTTCAAGATGATAATGAAGAAGAACTAGCCGTTCTATCAAGAAGAGTTCAAAAGCTCATGCAGAGAAGAAATCACATCAAAAAATCATTCCCACCTAGAAGAAATCCATCCAAACCAGAAACTGACATGAGTTAGATAAGATGCTATGGCTGCAATCAACTTGGTCACTTCAAAACTGACTGTCCAAAGTTGAAGCAAAGCAAACCTTTCTTCAAAAAGAAGTCAATGATGGCTACATGGGATGATTTGGATGATCTAGGAGATACAGAAGAAGAAGAAGCCAACATCTGTCTAATGACAAAATCAGACAGTGAAGAGGTAACACTTGAACCTTGCTCATCTTGTGTTAAAACTGAACATCTCTTTGATAATCTTCTATATGACTGTCAAATTACAAATCAAAAAAAATAGTGAACTCAAAAATGAGATTCAAACTTTAAAAGAAACTATAATAATTTTGAAAACCAATCATGAAGAAACACCCAAACCAAAAGCTGATATTACCCTTCAAAAGGAAAACATTAATTTAAAACTAAATATGTTTGCTTTAGAAAAATATCTATCAAAATTTGTAACATCTACTAAAACTTTGGAAAACATCATGTGATCACAAATAAGATGTCTTAACAAAGCTGGTTTAGGTTCTAAACAAAATTTATACAAAGATTTCTTTGGACCTAAGAAGGAAAAGAAAGTAAGAAAGTTATTTTGTTCTTACTGTCATACACAAGGTCACAAAAGATTTTTCTGTCATAAAAAGGTTTTACAGGAAAAGAAAGATCAGTCTTCAAACAATCTCCAAAGAAAGACTGAAAAGCACAAACCTCAAAAACAAGTTTTTAAAACTGGAAGACATAATTTTCAAAAACCTTTTAACACAAAAACTAACTCTCAAGGACCCAAATCAGTATGGGTACCAAAAGCCTTACTAACTTCAAATGCAGGAATGTCTTCTAACAGTCAAGAAAAAGCCTTGGTACTTGGACAGTGGATGCTCAAGGCATATGACTGGAGACAGGCAAAGCTTCCTATCTTTTGAAAGAAAAGAAGGTGGATCAGTTACCTTTGGAAATAATGAAAAATCTAGCATCAAAGGTAAAGGTATGATTGGTAAGATTAACTCAGCTAAAATTGAAAATGTTCACTATGTTGAAGGTCTTGAACATAACTTAATAAGCATTAGTCAATTGTGTGACAATGGTCTTGAAGTTGTATTCAAAACTGATACTTGTGAAATCAAACAATTATCTCCTGAAAAAACTTTTTTCAAAGGATCAAGAATGAAAAATGTGTATGTTATATACTTAGATGAATTATCTGCTGAATTATGTTTTGTAACTCTTGAAAAAGACAAATGGATTTGGCACAAAAGAGCAGGACATGTAAGTATGAGAACATTAGCTAAAATTTCTCAACTTGATCTAGTAAGAGAATTACCTAAGATAAGTTTTGACAAAGATAAATTGTGTGAAAGCTGTACAAAGGGAAAACAAGCTAAAAGTAGTTTTAAACCAAAAGATTTTATATCAACCAAGAAACCTCTTGAACTACTTCACATAGATTTATTTGGACCTGTCAAAACTACAAGTCTAGGAGGTAAAAATTATGGCTTTGTCATTGTAGATGATTACTCAAGGTTTACATGGGTTTTGTTTTTAAAACATAAAGATGAATCTCTTGAATATTTTAAAAACTTTTGCAAAAAGGTTCAAAATGAAAAAGAATCCAATATCATTTCTATAAGAAGTGATCATGGTGGAGAATTTGAAAACACTCACTTTGAATCATTCTTAAATGATAATGGAATCTCTCATAATTTTTCTTGTCCAAGAACTCCTCAACAAAATGGAGTTGTTGAAAGGAAAAATAGAACTTTACAAGAAATGGCTAGAACCATGATTGATGAATCAAATGTTGAAAAATATTTTTGGGCAGAAGCCATCAACACTGCATGTTACATTTTAAATAGAGTTTCAATAAGAAAAGTTTTAAACAAAACTCCTTATGAACTTTGGAAAAACAGAAAACCAAACATTTCATATTTTCATATCTTTGGATGCTACTGCTATATCTTGAACATCAAGGATAATTTAGGAAAGTTTGATGCTAAATCAGACAAAGGGTTATTCCTAGGTTATTCTCTAACATCTAAAGCTTATAAAGTTTTTAATTTAACTACCAAAACTCTTGAAGAAAGTATGCATGTTAAGTTTGATGAATTTGAAGAACAATCTGTTCAAATTGAAAATGATGAAGAAGAAGATCAAACTCAACCAAAAGAAACTTCTGTAGAAGCTTCTCCAAAAGAAACACCTAAAACTTGGAAGGTAGTGGTAAACCATCCACAAGAACAGATTATAGGAGATACTGGTGACAGAGTAAGAACAAGAAGATCTTTTCAAGTTAATGAAAGCAATCTAGCCATGATCTCTCAAATTGAACCTAAGACAATGGATGAAGCAATTGTTGATGAATCATGGATTGAAGCCATGAAGGAAGAGTTAATGCAATTTGAAAGAAATGAAGTTTGGAACCTGGTACCTACTCCTCCAAATCATTCAATCATTGGCACTAGATGGGTCTTCAGAAATAAACTTGATGAAAATGGTAAGGTGATCAGAAACAAGGCAAGACTTGTTGCTCAAGGTTACAATCAACAAGAAGGTATAGACTATGATGAAACATTTGCACCTGTAGCAAGGTTAGAAGCTATCGGAATATTACTAGCATATGCATCTCATAAATGTTTAAAACTTTTTCAAATGGATGTGAAAAGTGCATTCTTAAATGGATTCTTAAATGAAGAAGTTAATGTACATCAACCTCCTGGGTTCAAAGATGAACATAAACCTAATCATGTTTTTAAATTAACCAAAGCTCTTTATGGACTTAAACAAGCACCAAGAGCATGGTATGAAAGACTAAGCACTTTTTTACTAGATAATGGATTTTCTAGAGGTAAAATTGACACTACTCTTTTTATAAAAACTAATAAACAAGATTTATTGATTGTACAAGTTTATGTTGATGATATTATATTTGGTGCTACTAATGAAAAAATGTGTGAAGAATTTTCAAATCTTATGCAAAGTGAATTTGAGATGAGCATGATGGGAGAACTTAGATTTTTCCTTGGCTTGCAAATCAAGCAACAAGATAATGGTATTTTTATCTGTCAAGAAAAATACATCAAAGATCTACTCAAAAAATACAAAATGAGTGAAGCAAAAATTATGACTACTCCTATGCATCCATCAACAAATTTAGACAAAGATGAAAATGGAAAACATGTGTCTGAAAAGGAATATAGAGGGATGATTGGATCACTTCTCTATTTAACTGCTAGTAGACCAGATATTGTTTTCTCAGTTGGTATTTGTGCAAGATTTCAAACTTCTCCAAGAGAATCACACCTCACAGCAGTCAAAAGAATTTTTAGGTACCTAGTAGGTACTCCCGATGTTGGTCTCTGGTACAAAAAGGGATCACATTTTGATCTTAAGGCCTACTGTGATGCTGACTATGCTGGTGATAAACTTGAAAGAAAAAGCACAAGTGGAGCATGTCAATTTCTTGGTGAAGCTCTTGTAAGTTGGTGTTGCAGAAAGCAAAATACCATAGCACTATCAACAACTGAAGCAGAATATGTATCAGCTGCTAATTGTTGCTCTCAAGTGATATGGATCAAAAACCAACTTGAAGATTTTTCATTAAGGTACACAAATATTAAAATTCTTTGTGATAATACTAGTGCTATTAATTTATCAAAGAATCCCATTCAACATTCTAGATCAAAGCATATAGAAATTAAGCATCATTTTATTAGAGACCATGTTTGCAAAAAGGATGTTGAATTAGTATTTGTGGATACTGAAAATCAGTTAGCTGATATTTTCACTAAACCTCTAGTTGAGGATAGGTTTATGTTTATCAAAGAAAATTTAAAAATTATTAAAAATCCCATCTAATAATATTTTATTGTTGAACCAAAATCCCTAAGCTCATAATAACTCTCCTTAATTTTTTTTTAATACTTAATATATACAATTCTTATAAAATAAAAAATTATTCTTTTAATCAAAACCTTCCCTCTTCCCTTTCTCTTTTTACGGAACAAATCTCTCTCCCTAGTCATTATTACTATCCTATTTTTGAGTTGTCCAAGTACAAATCAATAGTGTAATTAGTACTAAGTCTATCACATAACCTATCATCCATCATCTATTCCTATTCTCCAAACACTCTTCCATATTTCCTTTTTAACCAAAGAAAATACATTACTCACTCACTTCTCTCTTCAACCCGTAAAAATCTTTCTCTCTTCCACCACTTTTTCACAAAATCCCTAAAACAGTCACTATTCATCATCTTCATCCTCTCAACAATGGCCAGAGTTAAGATGCCTGGAGTCAAGATCAGGAAGTCAAAAACTTCATCTTCATCCACTCATTCTCTTTCACCACCATCTGCAACCTCACCATCAAAAAACTCAGGTAACAAATCCTCATCAAATACTTCTTTCAAATCCCTCTCTGACCACTACAATGAGGTTGAAATCGAATCATCTAACCAAGAAATTAACCAAAACCTAGTTGATACTGTTCATAACACTGTAGAAACTGAACATGCAACTCAATCTCAAGTTGTTACTAGTCAAATTTTCATTGGAACTATTCCAATCAACATTGAAACCATCCCTGCTACCTCAGAAACCATTTTGGAAAATGTTATTCCCCTTCAATGTTCTCAACCAGTTTCTAAAGCCATTTCTCAAGAAATAACTGTCACACCACCACCCACTACCAAAACTGCTGCAGTTACTAAAACTGTTTCCACTTCAAAAACCAAAAAACCTAAATCCAAATCTTTTGATTCTTCAAAAATTCGTAGGTCAAATAGGATTGCTTCTGGTGCTGGTGTAAAACCAGTCATTGACACCACAGTTTACTCAGTGTCTGATTCTGATGACACTCTCTCTGATTCACCAAAAACTCTTTCAGGTCCTCAAATCAAAACTTACTTAAGAAAGACCTCTTTCTCAAAAGCCAAACCCAAACCATCTTCAAAATCTGAGTCTTCTGGAGAAGAAGATGTTCCTCTTCAAGAATCAACCTCTTTGGTTCACAAAGTATGCTCAACAGAGTTCAAAAATTTCTCAAAAAACAAAACTGTGCTCCCAGGAAGGGTTTACAACCTTGAAGACCTCATCAACACCAACCATGATCTCACAAAATTCACAGATCCTCTTGAATGGACTCACCTTTTCAGCATTAAAGAAACCTTCTACCCAAACCTTATAGAAGCCTTCTACTTCAATGCTGTCATTTCTTCTGAAAGAAGTCACATTATTTCTGAAATCAAGGGTAAAAAGATCAAGGTTACAGAACAATTGTTAGGAAACCTTCTAAACCTACCCCTTACTGGTCACAAACTCTATGGACCTACCTGGTTCAAAATGGCAGGTTTTAACAAAAAAGACTCTTGTTTGTGTTGATGTATTAACTCTTGTTTTAATGGTTTTAAATTCAGAACTTTTTGAGATATGATTAGAAGTTCCAGATTAACTTCTGTTTGTATGTGTTTTAAATTCTGAATTCCTACTCTGAATCACTTTTGATCATTAATCATGTATTTGAATGTTGTTAAATTCTCTGTTATGAGTTTATGATTAATGAATAGCCTGTTTGATTCAAAATTATGTCTCTAATAATTGTTACTCAATTTGCATATGCATAAACTCATGACTTGATATAGAATGCATAAATTGAGGGGGAGATCTTTGATTAAATCACATAGCAAATATTTCAATTCTTATTTTTATCAGAATCATAATCAAAAATTAATTAAGGTTTTGTCATCATCAAAAAGGGGGAGATTGTTGAGACAAAATCCTATTTTGATGTTTTAAAGATAACAAAACATCCTTAATTAAGTTTTAATTATATTCTGATTATCTTGTGATCTAACAAGTGCTTTTGAGTGATTTAATATAAGACAGATGCAAAGAGTTAATATCATTATGTCTTAATCACAAGAAACAAATAAGCAAGTTTTTATCTGGAGAATGGTCTCTGAATGGTCTCCCAGACTCACGTATTCATTGAATAAGCACTTATTTAAGTCAACTTCATATGGGACAAGGATGAACTTTATACAAGACTTAAATATAGTATCACAACAGTTTGGAACAAGTCTTTTAAGGCAAGGAATAATTTTGATCCTTGAGCTTACTCATTTAAGTGTTTTTAAGGAAGTAAAAGCTCACAAATTATTGACAAGGTCTTATGTTCTCCAATATCATCATTAAAGAAAAATCTAGACCAATGAGAATTAGACAAAGGATGCTGCAAAGGACTGAGTTACTATTTGGAAGTACAAGCCTATGAAAGAGAAGCTTCACTTTGTCATACAAGTGGCAAAAACTTACTATTCACATGTCCTTTGCAAGTACACTTGTATAGTGACTACGTTAGGCTTTGCTAAGTCTTCTACAACTGTCAAACAGCTTGCAACAACTCAGCAAATTCGTTTGCTTCTTTTCTCACACAAGAAGCTATGGTCTCCAGCAAACAGGAGAATGGTCTCCCAGATTTTGGCTACAAGCTACATTCTTATCCACAAGCTATTTCCACACATGAGCTATTGTTCTACAACGGTTATAACATCAGAAACAGCTCATTACAGTTGGCAAACAGAATATGCTTAATATTCCTTCCAATCTATTTAGCAGAGACCATAGAAAGAATGGTCTCCAGGCTTACTTAAAAAAAAAAGAACAGATTTGAATGGACTGTTTTGCCCATTTGGCAACGGCTATTTCACACTCCCAACAGCATTAATTGAAGTTCAAATATCAAAGGAACTTCTTCTTCTATAAATAGCAAGGTTGGCTACAAGGAAGAGCAAGAGTTTTCAAGCAATCTAAAGCATTGATTCACATTTCACTAAGCAATCTTAAAGCTCTCCTTTTTCACTCATACTCCAAAGCTTTCTAGCATTTAGGATCTGAATTCATTGAGTATCTTGAGTGTAATTTATTTTGAGCATATACAACTAGTTTAGGTTGATATAAGCTTGTAAGATCCAAAATCATTTCATATCTTTGAGAGATCTAACTCAAGTCAATTAGTGAGAATTGATTGAGTTGAAAATCAGTTGGTGATAACTGATTTTGTTACTTAGCCTTGATTAAGGTTAAGGGAAGAACTTGTTGTAATCTTGGTCTAGATTATAGTGGATAATCTCACTCAAAGTGGGGACTGGAAGTAGCCCATATCATTAAGGGGTGAACCAGGATAAATTCCTTGTGTTTGTTTTCTTCTTTCTCTACTCTTTACTTTAAGCAAACACTAATCACACATATCACTTTTATTTCTGCTTATACATCTTAGGAGATTGATCTCCAACAAATTTTGTGATTTCATTTTGTTACTTACCTTTGATTTAGTATTGCAGCAAAAATTTTAAAAGGTCACAATTCAAACCCCCCTTTCTTGTGACAAATATTGTTACTTCACTTTCAACTTTTTCTCTCTCAATTTTTTTCACATTTCAACCATTAATCGACTTTTTTCCATTTATTTTAAATTTAAATATTGTTCTACATTTATAATTCAACTGTCATAAAATGTTTATACATAATCTCCCATCTTTTTATAAATAAATTTTATGGGGCACGGATGGTGCCCCAATCTCAAGTATAAAACAACTCGAAGATCACTTATATAAAGAGAATTTTTTTTATTTATCTCTAAAAGCACCATGGCGATTAAAAGGAGGTGCTTCCAAGCCTTTCGAGCATGATCTCCAATTTATGACGGCCTCAAATTTATAATTACATACTACTACTATTAGGTAGCAACAACAACAAAATGAAAAATGTTCATGTCTCGGTTGCTAATTTCTTCTTCTTTGCTATTTTGTTAATTTATTTATTAGGATACAATTTTTGTTGTGTTAGTTATAATAATGAGTATTTTTATGTTATTGATGTGATTTACAATTTCAATAGTTTTTTTTTTTGTTTATTACAGGTCAAATTTTAATATTCGAGTGGAATTTTAAAATGGACAAAGTCAGTCCTAAAAAGCAATGACGGAGTTCAAACTTTGTTATATCTTTCATTTATTATTTCTAGCGTTGTATATGTACATTTGAGTATGTAGTTTGATATTGTGAGTTGTCAATATTATATCACAATATATTTTATTTACATACTCCCTTCATTCTATATTATAAGCAAAATAAATCACACACACATAAAAAGTTTTTTTAAGTTTAATTAGTGTTTAAAATATTAGTAGATCAGTTGGTAGCAAGATTAATAAGTAAAATCTATAATATGTGACCTAAAATAATTAATATTATAAAAATAATACTATTATTAAAGGAAAATGCTAACAATACTCATAGATAGATGTTAAATAATTAAAATTATATTAAAAGAACAAAAACAGTATTTATCTTTGTGATGTTAGATTAATTATTTAATTAATCAATTATGGATTGACAATAATCAATTATTAAGAATTATTATTAATATAAATTATGGTCTATTGTTATTAAGTACTTATTGATGAATTATATGATGGGGCTTTTGTCTCTGAATGGACCGTGATGAGTTTGACCATTCAGTTAAGCCCAGTGAGAGGTCCCTGCCTCCACTGATGAGTATATATTGACCATCCCATCAGGTTAATACGCAGGTTGAATACTGAATCCTTAACCGCTCATCAGTAAGAGGTAGAAGAGCTCTCAACCCTAACTTCTTCTCTAAAGTCTCCTCTTACAAGGTACACAATTCATTTCTTTATTCTATTTAATTTATACATATATATGTTATAATCTTGTATCTATTGATCCGTGACTCGCTTCTAAATATCCTTCAATTGGTATCAAGAGCCCGTAGATACATGTTATAGCTATTGTTGTTGTTATAAGAATTTCATCGGATAAATTCGTAGTTGATGAACACTGTCCTAAAGGTATCAAATAACTTTATATATCTATACAAGTTCTTTTATATTCTTTTCGATATGCCGCCAGAACCACGGGTCTTGTTATAGATGAAGTTATCATATTATTTTATTGTGGTTCAAATAGTGCTAATCAAATTGTGGAGATTGCTTGAAAAGGTTCCGTAGTTATTGATTTTCAAGGATAAATATGTATTTTATTTTTTATTTCTAAGCCTTGAAAATTGTTTCTCCATCACTAGTTATCTTGAATATAATTTCCCCGCACTCTATCCAGAATTGAACAAATATTAAAGCCATCGTCAATTTTAGTTTATTTTGGGATTGCAAGAAACCTAAGCCTTTTGATAATAGATTAGCATGACTATTCATGAAATTGATAAATGGTTTCTCTTAATCTTTGAACCGCGATTAAAACCCATATAAAATTGTCAAATTTCGTTGATTATTTTGGAAGATCGTCTCGGGTATTTTCCGGGTCAATCGTAACCCGCTTTCAGTCTAAACGGGTGTAGATAATGGATTTTGGCAAATTCTGTAACTTCCCCACTTACAGCTTTCCGCACGTGGAGGCGCGCATGTAAATTCCAAAAGTCTCTAATCTTTGCAAAATTATTAATATTGAATATTCTGAATTATTATGGACTTATGGTACATTTTGGAATTATTTTACACCTGAAAATATTCTGAATTCTATTTTAGTGATAATATTTATTCCTTGCACTTTTGTGACACTTTAGTATACATCATTATTGTTAATTATGTGTCATTAAGGAATTTGATTTTGTTTTATATTAACCTATGGGTGACTACTCCTCTACCCTTTCATAATTTAAGGGCAACTACTCTCAGCTGACATGGCACCAATCATGTTCAGCCAAATGAAATTAACAATTAAAGTCAAATATATAAATAATTTATTACCATAAATAATTTTGACTACCTTTATTTTCAATTAATTATATTTAATACTACCAATTTTGATTAATTTACTTTTATCAATTTAAAATTTTGCATCTTTACATCTTCATTCTTATGATCAAAATTAAGTTTTGTACCTTTAACACCACTAAATTTTAACACTAATTTCTCATTTAATCTTTTTGTTCAAGTTTGGAGCAAATCAACTTCATCATATATTTATTTTTCTATATTTCTTAACAACAACTGGGTAATTTTCGTTTTATCTTGTTTGTCAAATTTTCGAATCTTGTTATACAATAAACTGAAGTAAAAATCTACATGGCTTTTGTAGAGAATGATTTTATGAATCTAATGTCCAAATTTCGTGTTTTTTTGACAATCAAAGAGGGAGAAATCTAATAAAAACCATGTCTTTGATGAGTTCACAGATTTACAAATTTCTTTACAAATCTCATGTTTTTATGTTTAAAACTTGATTATTTTGTTTTAAAATCATTAGAAATTGAATGCTGGCCGAAACCCATAAAAAATCGTACAAAACGGTGCTGAAAAACGAAATTTACATGTGTTGAAGCAGTGACCCGCGTTTTAACCCGTTTTTGGTCGTGGGTCGACCCGCCAGAGGTTGAAGATGATATTGTTCATGTGTGTAGAAAGCCCACTCATGGATTAGAGAGAGTGTGATTGCTACGAACGTCCATTTTTTGCGTTGCACTCTATTTAACGAACTTTGTTTTATTAATATTTTTTTTGAATTTTTTCATGTGTTAATGATTTTTTTTATAAAATATAACACCTTAAATTATTTAATTAAATATATTCTAAATGAAATTATTATGAAAAAATTTGTTACTATATAAATTTATAAAATATATTTTTTTATATTTATTTCGTTAATTTATATTATATGATTATGTACAATTAATTGTTGTGCCATTCCTTTTTCATGGACTCCCTCCGTCTCTAATTTTGATTCTCTAAATTTATTAATTTTGGTTTTTAATTAATATGTATTTTTATTATATAAATTTATTTAATTAAAGCTATTGTCCTGCATATTATTTAAATAAATATAATTAATATGTTCTGGTTATTTGAATTAATATTGTTTTAGATGTTAAAATTTTTTAAAAAAATTAGTTTATTGATTTATGATAAACATATGCCCCATGTATGATTTTCTGTAATAAATTATCAATGATACATATTTATCCAATTTTTTTATATAAGAGTGAAAAAAAATAGAGGAATAACAAAAAAAAACCAAAATAGAGTAGATTTCTTAAGTTTTTATTAAATTATATTTTTATTAAGTAGAAGAAACCAAAAAAAAAAACAAAAAAATAGAAGAAACCAAAATTCATAAGTTTTTATTAACAAAAATTATATTTTTATAATCTGTTTTTATAAACTAACTTATAAAACTTATTTTTACAATCTAAACGGACTCACTGTATTTTTCTTTCTATTTTTTTCTTCTTTTATTTTTAAGTTCATAAATAAGTATCTTATTTTATTAGGTTTCTTCTATTTTTATTTTGGCTTAATTACATATTTTGTCCCTTATGTTTATTTTATGTTTCAATTTGGTCCATTAGGTTTAAAAAATTTCAATTTACTCTTTTTAGTCAAATTTCCGTTTAAATCGTCCATGTAACTAACAAATTTGCATATGTGAACCACTTGGAAAGACATCACATGGAAGTTTTAGACAAAATGAACTCAAATTTTATCAAAAAGTTGGAAAAAATTAACTCAAAATTTAATCAAAAGGACGAACTTATGTTGATATCACTAACATAATGGATCAAATTGAAACTTTTAAAATATAGAAAGTTAACTTGAAATCTAAATTAAAAATATGGGTCCAAATATACAATTAAGCCTTTTATATTTTATATTAGATTGTTATATATTAGATTGAGTTACTATTTCTTCATTCAATTTATTCAAAAAAAAAAGTTTTATTTTTATGCCGTATCTTTTATATTTACTTTTGTTCCTATTTTTATAAGTCAATTTCTTTTAATTAATTATTTTTTAAATATATTGGATGGATACTTGTTTAGATGTGATTTTCGATACTATTTTTATGGAAAAATTTCTTTCATGCTTATCGTTTTTTTTTTTCCTATTTTTATTTTATATATTTTTTAGTTTAGAGTTAAAATTACATTTATGGGCATAAATTCTGAAATATTATTAAACTTGATTGGACAAATTTGTGATTTTAGTAGTAGTCATTTTTAATATATTGTAAGTAGATATATTGGATGGATACTTGTTTAGATGTGGTTTCCGATGCTATTTTTATGGGAAAATTTCTATTATGTTTATTTTTTTTTCCTTCCTATTTTTATTTTATATATTTTTTAGTTTAGAGTTAAAATTACATTTAATGGCATAAATTCTGAAATATTATTAAACTTGATTGGACAAATTTGAAATTTTAGTAGTAGTTCTTTTTAATATATTGTAAGTAGATTAGTTTATGATATTTCATAAAAAAACAAGATAGTTTATTATGTTGGCGAAACAACTTTCATAATTTAGGATTGTAGTATAATTCGGACTATCTCTTACAATTACACTTTAATTTTTTAAATGAATAAAATTATAGAACAAAAATAATAAATTTAACTAACCAAAATTAGAGACTCCATGAAAAAGGTATGACACAACAATTAATTATACATAATCATATAATATCAATTAAGGAAAGAAATATAATATTTCATATTATATTTGTAACATATTTTTTCACAATAATTTCATTTAAAATATATTTTATTAAATAATTTAAGGTGTTATATTTTATAAAACAATCATTAACACGTGAAAAAAACTAAAAAAAATATTAGTTAAACAAAGCTCGTTAAATAGAGTGCAACACAATCAAGGGCATGAAAAACGAATGTTCGTAGCAATCACACTCTCTAATCCGCGACTGGCCTTAGTACACACATGAACAATATCATTTTCAACCTCTGGCGGGTCGACCCACAACCAAAAATGGGTTAAAACGCGGGTCACTGCTCCAACACATGTAAATTCCGTTTTTCAACACCGTTTTGTACGATTTTTTGTGGGTTTCGACCAGAATTCAATTTCTAATGATGTTAACACAAAATAATCAAGTTTTAAACATAAAAACATGAGATTTGCAAATAAATTTGTAAATTTGCGAACCCATTAAAGACATGGTTTTTCTTAGATTTCTCCCTATTTGATTGTCAATAAAACACGAAATTTGTGACAGTAGATTCGTAAAATCATTCTCGACAAAAGCCATGTAGATTTTCACTTTAATTAATTTATTGTATAACAAGATTCGAAAATTTTACAAACAAGACAAACGGAAATTACCCAGTTGTTGTTAAGAAATATAGAAGAATGAATATATGATGAAGTTGATTTGCTGCAAACTTGAACAAGAAGATTAAATGAGAAATTAGTGTTAAAATTTAGTGGGTGTTAAAGGAACAAAATGTAATTTCTGATCATAAGAATGAAGATGTAAAGATGCAAAATTTTAAATTGATAAAAGTAAATTAATCAAAATTGGTAGTATTAAATATAATTAATTGAAAATAAAGGTAGTCAAAATTATTTATGGTAAAAAATTACTTAAATATTTGACTTTAATTGTTGATTCCATTTGGCTGAACATGATTGGTGCCATGTCAGCCGAGGGTAGTTGCCCTTAAATTATGAAAGGGTTAATTAGAAAAATCCTAACCTATGCCAATATTATGTGTTGGAATAAAATTCTGATTTGTTTTTTTTGATTTGTATCCAAAATAATTTATAGATTCAATTAAAAAATAATTGTTTGATTTCAATATCATATTCTTGGTTTTTTGGGATTGAAATTTTATTCCTTATATATGTAAATATTTGGTGTTTATTAAATTTGAGAATCGTACACTATTTTACGTAATATATTCTCAAAAGTTGAGTTTTAAATATTCGGTGCAAAATTCTTTAATAGACGCCGATATGAATTATTTTAATAAATATTGCATTTTAAATTATTATAGACTCAATATTATCGATTCGGACACCAAATATTGTATAGATTATATGTTGCCTTATTTTTTATTTAAATGCTCACTTGTGAAATATGATCAAAGATAATTCTTTTGAGCAATTCTGAAGGCATATTATTATATCATCCTTGTGAATTTATATATAAATTGTGCTGGTCTATCATTATATTCTGATGTCTTGATATAACGTTTTCTCTTTGTTTATTTTATGAACCGCCTGAGACAACGTCGTGAAAGACTTCCTGAAATTCAGCTAAAGTCAATAAAGTTCAATAGACTCTACATACAAGGATGAAAGTCACACTCTCTGAGGTCAGTGTAATCTAATTATGTGACTTAAATTATATAATTTCATATAAGGAGAAAGTTGTTTAAATATTATATACTCCTTTCATGAAAATGTAAAATGTGCAATTATATATAAAAAAAATAAATAAATAAACTATTGTCCAGAATAATTTTTTTTTTTTTGAAATTTAGAACTCTTTAATCTATTATAGATGTTTTCATTAATTAACCTCCATTTAAAATTAAAAACTATTTTGGGAGTATTTAAAATTAAATTATTTTGAGAGTTCTATTCTGGATAATAGTATATTTACTCTATTAGTTAAAAAATTTCAATTGACATTATTTTAGCATAAAGATCCAAGCATTTAAAGTTGATCAATCATTTTGCGACAAATATAAATTTGGGCACTTGTCTATTTTCTTAGTCACAAATTAATTATGGTGTCTTAGCTGTCATTCCTTTTAAAATAAAGTATAGTAAAATATATATTATATATGTCATTTATATTAAGTGAATTCAAAATTGGCATATTTTTCTTTAATATACATTATACTTTCTACTATACACTTCAATCTAGACCCATAATTAATTATCCTTAATTTTATGACAAATATTATAAACTCTATAATTATGTTAATTATGTGTTTTGTCGCAATTTAACATTAGGATCACCTTATTATTAAACTATATATTTTATTGAATGATGCAATCTTGCATTTTGTTTATGCTAAAATTCTAAGTATGAATTAAAACTTGTACGCCTCATTGTTGTTTGTCAGTTAAATATTATAAAATCAAGTTTATTAAAATTGAGGCAATTTTAAAACTATTAGCATCCTTGCAACTAAGTATTTATGTAAATCATATTGATTTATAATTAGAGTCTCATATATGTAAATCATATTGATTTATCAAATGGTATTCTTGGCAAATCATCAAAAGCCAATGACTCTAAGGACAAGGATGAATGTCACATTCTATGAGTGTGAAATCATCTTTTCTAGAATATTCTAAATAGAACTCTAGAACTATTACATATATTATCTTCTTAAAATAACACTCCTTTTGTAATCATATCCTAAGTTATAGCTTAGTGAGAGTATTTAAATCCTTATTCTAAGAGTTCTATTCTGGATAAAATACAAACTATTTTACACACTTTTATTTTAAAATAACAACTCTTGTTATTATACTCTTTTGTATATATAAATTCTACGGTCATATTTATGATGTGCTAATTTAAAATATTGTGAAGCATATCTTTCTATTATATGAATATGACTAATATTGAGTAGATTAAATAGATTGTTTATGCATGATACTAGTTTATCATATTCTTTTAAGCATAAATATTATTGATTTGTATAATTGTAATCTCACCTATCGTGGATACAATTGTACAAATTACACTTAAAATTATATTGATAACAATTATACCCTATCGGTGTGTTGTTGTTAATATAATTTTGTTATTACCCAATGTACTTTAATTTCATACTTATTATTTTTCAAGTACCCTGTCACTTTTGAAATGTTGTGACTTAAGAATAGTACATTGTAATGCTATAGTTCTTATTTATTACCCTTAATACTCTTGAATGAAATTACAATAAATAAGACACTTAAGTAAATATACTATAAGGCATGTAGCTATTATTTGAATTTTGCAATCCAATAGAATTCTAATTTTAATTAATGACGTTTAAATCTTTTAAATATTTTGGATTGCTACTATCCCTGAATCGTGTAAGTGACGAACATACCCTATCGGTGTGACGTTACCCAACATGATCATTCTGTGATAGAGAAATAGTTGAATATTCATTTAAAATATTTTCAAACTTTTAATTCAACTATCATTCTCTATCAAGTGGGAGAATCTTCACTATGTATTGTGTAACGTGATGGACATACCCTATCGGTATGACATTACTTAACATAATCATCCTTTGTGTGAGAAAAAATATCTCACAAATTTAACTATAATTATCCATCAAGTGAAGAAAATTCTACATGCAAATTAACTATAGCTCAAAAGCAAATATATTTATTTGTTTTTTATTCTAGAAATAAAAACTATCGTAGAGACTTATATTGAGGATATTAATTATAGTCTTTTCTTTTAAAATTATCATATACTTCCATATCATTCTATATCATTGTAAACTCATTTTGTAAAAGCAATATGTCAAAATCTCAAAGTGCTTAACAACTCTATTAAGAAAATTTTATTTATTTTATAGCATTATTCTAAGTAATGATAAATCTTATATTTGGGATTTTTAATTTTGCCATTTTCACTATATTTGACATATATTTTATAGTATTGTTATTTTTCAACACTTATGGAAGTTAATGACTATTTTCTCATATATCCTCAATAATAATTATAAAATATAAGTCTCGTGTATTTCCGCTGCGTGTAACCTAACTGTTTCTCAAATGTGTGTGTCTATAATTGTAGCATTTGAGTTCTATTGAGTGAGTTATTAAACTTTTGACATGTACAGTCTCATATCCTATTTTATACTAGAGACTTAATCTCACTCATATGATGATATACTTTTTTTATATAAAATATAATCATCATAATCTATCATATACGGTTACAATTTATTATAAATTCTTGAAAATTTTATTTATGATAAGGAGATTTTGTATTATAAATTATTAAGAAAATGTTACATTCTCCTTAATTCTAAATGCAGAATATGTGGTTAACCATGAAATCCAAATCTTGATAAAAATCTGCCATTGAAAAGTTATGTATATATTGGGTTTCATATTATAATTGAGTTACCACTTGTATTAATAATTCTGCTATATTCTTGTGCAAATATGTGGTCGAGTTTGTGAAACTCTATTAGTGAAATAAAATAAAATAATATAACCACATATATAGATAATTTTGCACTAGCAAATAAGTATCCCACTGTTAAATATTACATATTATGATATTTGTATATCAGTGATCACTAATGAAAACACTAAAGAAAATTTCACTCATTCTTGTTTATATATATGTGGAATCAGTGGAAGTGTGTACATAATATTATATACTATGAGCTCAAATGAAAAATTTCACTCTTGTTCATATATGTGAGATTAATGGAAATATGTACACAATGATCTAAACACAAAACTTAAAGTTATAATCTCACTCTTGCCATATATTCTTGCGCGCTAAATAAAATATGGCATAGCTTAAAAGACTTTAAATTTTAGTCTCATTCTATTATACTGAGATATATATAAAAAATTCTTTAATCTCAGTAAGCATCATAATTAGATGCTTAAGTCAGTTGTTGGAAAATGCACAATAATCTCTTAGCATGCAAATACATTGTGCTTCTCTTTTACCAACATTTCACAAGGTCATAAATAGTAAGTACTGCTATAATATCAATACTCCTATCGAGTATGATGTTGTATTCTTAAAGTACTTATGAATTGCATAATCATAATTGTTCATTATTGACATTCTTGTGGCCACATTAATCCATATCTTATTTTTCTTTAAACTAAGTGGTTGTGTTAATCCAATTGAAGACTCTCCAGTCTCATATTTCTTTATGGATTTTCATAGTCACAAATTTTTGTTAAAACTTGGATTAATTGAATGTCAAACATGGTAGAACATTTATTGATTTTGACTAAAAGTAATTATTCTCTTAATAGGCTATCCCTATAAGCTAATAATTACTTGACCTCATGTGGATATTCTATGACTTTTATAAAATTAAAACTCATTGGCAGAACCACTAACTATAGACTTATATACATGAGTATTATAACTCATAATGATTTGATTAAGTCTTCTATATTTTGGGTTAGTGGGAGTTTTATTATAGCATTTTCATATGCTTGGGCCATTCTTTAATAACATATTTTTCTCATTTGAAATATGTTACTCTAAATTCATCATTCTAGTATAAAATGTAAGTCTTTGACTTGTATGATATGTTTTCCCTATCGGATTCATTTTCTGCAATGTTGAAGTTTACTTTTGTTTGGTAAACAAGTGTTTTGACCATAATTTAATTGTAGTATTAAAATTTATATTATCTTACTAATTGATGATTGTCATCCAAGTGGGAGAATGTTAGATTAATTATTTAATTAATCAATTATGGATTGACAATAATCAATTATTAAGAATTATTATTAATATAAATTATGGTCTATTGTTATTAAGTACTTATTGATGAATTATATGATTGGGCTTTTGTCTCTGAATGGACCGTGATGGGTTGGACCATTCAGTTAAGCCCAGTGAGAGGTCCCTGCCTCCACTGATGAGTATATATTGACCATCCCATCAGGTTAATACGCAGGTTGAATACTGAATCCTTAACCGCAGTAAGAGGTAGAAGAGCTCTCAACCCTAACTTCTTCTCTAAAGTCTCCTCTTACAAGGTACACAATTCATTTCTTTATTCTATTTAATTTATACATATATATGTTATAATCTTGTATCTATTGATCCGTGACTCGCTTCTAAATATCCTTCATGTGATGCTACTATCATTATTTTACCATATAGCATCAGCATTTTGATACAATTAGTTATTGTATTTTATAAATCACCAATGTTTGTGTCGTGTGTTTTTTTGGGTCAAAGTTTTTTTTTTATTATTTTGTAAATAAAATAGCAAATATCATTAAAACTTACATACAACTGTGAAATCTCAAATACATAACAATATCGATATTTTTTAGTTGATTTAGAACTTATCAACTGTGCTCAAGTTTCTTACGTATTTCTTTTTTTTTGGTTTCGCACCGGTTCCGACCCACCAAAGATGAGCGACTAATCCGGCTCGTGCGTAGAGACATGCACACTGGCCAAACGTTGTTTCCCCTGGGAATCGATGTAACGCCCCGATTTTTAGAATATTTAATTATTTGAAATTTTGATAGTTCTAATTTATTTCACTAGGAATTTGTTTGTGTTGATGTGTTTGCGTGATTATTTAATTATTATTTAACATGATTGATGATTAATTTTTGGGTTATTTAGATAAGTATGAAGAATAATAAACATAAATAATTTAATTAGGAAGAAGGGAAAATCTCGTTGAATTAATTGAGCGTAGAATAGTAAAGGAATAAGGGTTAGAAAGAAAAAGAGAGCGTCGGTGGATTAGTAAAATTGTGTAGAAAGATGTTTAATTAAATGGGGCCAAAGAGGAGTGGTAATAACCATGAGGGGGGGTGTGAATTGGAACTGTTTAGAAAAATAAAATAAAATAAAATAAAGATTTAAAAACAAAATATTTCTTTTCTTTGGGAAAAAGTTAACCTAGTGGATTCCTATATAAAGTAAGGAGTTACAAAAAATAGGATTGCCACTTTTTACAAAATAGAAAATAGAAACCGAGAGAATTCGCGTGGGAATCAAAGGGAAGGAGAAATTCATCAGTAGCTTTGGAATTCACAGGTAAGGGGGTTTTAACCATTCACTCAATAACTCTGAATGTAGATAGTATTATAAATATTGTAGTTTTAATTTTCTTATTTCTTTGCCACTGTTACTTGGTTTGTTATTGTTGTTAATTGGTTCTTGCTGAATTATTCATGCTCTTGTTGTTGTTGTAGTAGTATGATTCCTTTATAAATTTGAATTCACTCATGTTGCTTACTGTAATCCTGCCTACGTGTCGTTGATGCTACACAGGTGACCTTCTACAGAACCTTAGACATAGGTTGTTCTTGAGTTGAGATTTTGCATCCCTTATTTAAAATCGAACCTTAATGATTAAATCCATAAGTAAACAGAGTGATTATATGGTTTTAAAATTCTGGGAGTTGTCAGGATCGTTCCATTAATGAGTTACGCGTGAGAACCGGTCAGAAAACTCGAAAACTAACGTGAACCGAGCTGTTGTTGGTGAGAAATTCAATCTTTTTTTGATCGCCGATTTTGAAAACTAATACAGGGAATCGTTCCAAAATCGAATGGGCTTTGCAACGATGTAAAAAAACGCCGCGTTTCGTCGAGTGGTTTGAGAGAACGGAGCGGGTCAGAAACCGGGTCGGTCGACCCAGTTACAGGGGAAACGGGTGAGAGAGATGAACAGTAGCCTCCGGCCAAGCCCACTCTCACACGCGGCGCGTGTAGGCGCGTGTAGGGTCCAGAAAGTTCTAATTTTTTTCATTCGTTTTCCAGAAAATTAATAAATAAAATTCTGAGAATTTTGGTACCTCTTTTGTAATTTTTGGACACCTGTAGCTATTTTTCGTTAATTATTTAAGATTAAAAGGGTAATTAAAAATAGTAAAATATCATAAAAAATTCCAGAAATTTTATATATGGTTCTTTGAATATTTAGTAACCTGCTGGTGTTGGCCACTCTCCCTGGTTCATGAATTTGAATCTAATTAATAATTGTCGTCAATTAAATCGAAATAGATTTCTAGCTAATTCGTCAAATACTTTTAAAATTAAAATTACTTGAGTCGGAGCTGTTTCGGGTATGGGATAGTCGTTGTTCAGAGTAGCTAATAAATTAGTTTAATTTAAAATTGAAGTTGGATCTATTAGATGTCGAATTAAATTGGTTATTAATTAAATTAGTTTTCGAATTAAATCGGTGGTTAATTAAATTGTTGTCGAATTAATTGGTGTTTAACTTATTTGGTGTTGACTAACGATGTTGTTATTAATTGATGTTAATGATGTTGATGCGAAGGTGTAGTTGAATTTATTCCTCTAATTATTTAATTAAAATTCGTATGTTTTGTCGGTGAATTAAATCAATTTAAATTGAATCGAGATAGGGTTGGAGGGAGATACTAACTGTTGTTTTGAGAGCTGTGAGTAATTAATTAAAACCTAATTATTTTAATTGTGCCTTGTTTGGTGTTGCCTATAGTTGTGGTGTGTCGGTGTTGTTGCGGTGTTGTAATAATTATCGAATATATGTTGTTGATTGCTTGGTGTTGTTGAATTGGTGTTTGATTGAGCTTTAGGTGTTGTCTAAGTAGGACCATGCATTCATTCATGTGTCAGTCCTCGGTGGTGATAAAATCGGTGGTGATAAAATCGGTGGTGATAAATCGGTGGTGATAAATCGGTGTTGATAAATCGGTGTTGAAATGGTACCACATGCATCTAGGGAGTCTATTGGTTGCATTGCATTCTAGATGGTTGAGTTGAAGTTTAATTATTCTATTGAAATGATATGGTTGATGATTATGTTTGATTATGTGTTTCTTCGTCCCAAAGGACAATGCGCCATTTATTACTTCTTTATGTTTAGCTATTATGTTGCACTATTGAACTCAGATGTTTATGTGATGACGTTACTCACCCCTTCTGGTTTGACCCTACGACGTAAAACTCGTAGATTTTCAGGTAAATGACCAGCATTAGCCTCGAGTTGGTGACGGCCTAGGAGCTGTCTAATTTCTATGCTTTCAATAAAGAGTCGCTCTGAATAGGATAACGGAGGGGAACTCAATATTTAAATTTTTGCATTGATACTTTTGAGAAATTGAACTTTGTCATTTTGCTTCAGTTGTTTTCAATTTAGAATTTTTTAAGACTTATAACTGCTTCGTTTTATATCTCTATATTCCGCTGCTTATAAATTTGTTCGGTAAACGTTGAAGTTGAATAACACTCTTCTAAAGATAAAAATAAATCAATTTTTGGTAAATAAAAATAAAGGAAATTAGAGGGTGTTACAATCGAACCCGGTATTCCCCGGGCACGTCCTTGGAAGAAGCTCCTTGCCACTGGAGCCCAAACAACTTGGTTTAATTTATTTTTTTTCTTTTTGTAAGTGCTAAAGCAGACATCGGTAAAAGTCAATTACACAACCATGTTCTTAGGGTTCAATTGGTTGAAATGGGCGAACCTACTTATATGTTTTATAGGTTCTCTAACAAAAATAGCTATGTTAATAGTGGTAAAAATTTCGTTCCAATATTATAGTATGAAAAAAAAACTACACAATTATCAATCTATACATCGAAAATCATGCCTATATTTAATTTTATTTTTTTATTAAGACATATTCCTACATCTTCTCCTACTAGAAATTTATGATTAATTTGTGTCTCTTTTTACTTTGTGAAGTTTGATACTACATTTTTTTTTGTATTAAGTTTGATTGATCTGCTAAAAAATAAGGGACTGAATTGGACAATTTTGGTTGTATTTTGTTTGATTCAAAAACTGGTGTTGTGAATTCGACTAATAACTCACACCAATAATAAACTGATGTGTGGGGCAAGCGAAACAAGCAACCATATAATGAACGGGATAGAAACGATGATGCAATAATCCAAAGCAATAGCGGAAGATAAAGAACACGATCAATTTGTTTACCCAGTTCGGTGTTAATGAACCTACGTCTGGGGGAGAGAGCAACTCTCCGTTCCACTAGAATCAACTAAGTCACTTTACAAGAGTTCCCAATTGGGTTACAAGAATTAATCCTAATTCTACCCAAAATCCCGAATCTCTTCCCGTGGCCAAGAGACTCAATTTGACCTAGTCTACCCAAGGTGTATCACAAACCCCTTACATGTTTGCTCTCTTATTTTTCTATGAATAAAGCACTCCCTATTTATAGAAAAATATATGCCTATTATTTTAAAACAAATCGTTCTAAAATAAAACCAAATCTCCTATTATTTTTAAATATATCCTATTTAAAAACAAACACAATCTATTTTAAAACAAAACAAATCCAAGTCAGAGTATCCTCCAAGAAAATATATTTTCCACAAAAATCTCCACAGATTTTTCTAGGATTTTATAACTTCTTGTTACCGAGATTTTAAGGCATATCCAACAACTGGTTATATTATCAGACAAAATATGCAGCAAGAGATAGAATAAAAACAAGAATTATTATCTTTCACTGAACCACACGACAATTTTTTATCCATAATACAACTATAACTATAAAAAATATGAAAATAAACATTTTATTTTTTCTTGTCTTGTTCTATCTTATTCTATTTTATTCTATCATATACTGTTTTGTCGATGACTACAGTTTTACAAATCAAACACACCAAGAGTTTCAAGCCTTCAAAGTTCAAACTATAGTAGTACAAGATAGCCGTGTGGGGACCAACCTTGACACAATCCTTCGTAGTTTTGGAACGAGGACAATGAGAAGGAGAAGCTACAGCTAGCGAATGAGTTCTCTAACGTTGAATTTTGATTTATTGGCTGTAAAGGTGAAGTTATGGAAGTGGAGTGAAATGAAGTGTGAGCCACAAACAAACACAACAAGAACATCAAAATCAAATCTTCAAAACAAAAGTACTTATAAAGAAAGAAAATTTCAGGTATATTTGCCACGTTGAATCAAATCATCAATGGTATATTTAGCAGCGAATAATAATATATTTAGCAGAGAAAAATAAAGGCCTACAGCTTGGTGTCAGCCAGTTCATTGCTACTGTCCTGCAAAGCATCCTTTTAAGTTTTACCCCAAACTTTCTTCTTTAGCACGGACTTTACGTACCAAGACAAGACTTAGGTCTAATTTAATTAGTCATAAAAAAAATAAGGGTAATGCTAACTAGTGTCTACAAGGCACTAGTTAAGGAATCAAAAAAAGAAGTTTTTACATTGAAAATATTACATTTTACACTTTTTAAAAGTTGATTGCACAAGTTTCAAGAGAACCTCTATACTTAGCTATCTTAACTAGTGCCCCGGGGACATTATTTAACATTTTCCAAAAAAAAAAATGCATTCATAGATATTTTAATTTTACATTTGTATCAGATAGATCTTTTAAATTACAAATATGTCATTTAAGTTTTGAGTTTATATCAGATATGTCTTTTAAATTTTTTAAATAACAAATAGGATTTTAAATTTTACGTTTGTTAGAAATATGTCATTTAAAAATATGTCATTTAAATTTTATGTTTGTAACAAATATGTCTTTAAAAAATATGATCTAGATTTTACAAATTACAAATTTAATAAACTTATTTGTTACTTAAAAAATTTAAAGGATCTATTTGATACAAACATAAAACTTTTTTTTAAAAAAACGGCAAAAGATTTTATTGCAAAAGGAACCCAAGCACAAGGAGTGCAAGAGAACCCATAAGGCTTTGTTTGCGAGTTTGGAGGGGAGGGGAGGGGAGGGGAAGGCTTTGGAGGGAGGGAAATAGAGAGAAAATTAGAGAAATCTTTTACATTTTTTGAGAAAGTATTTTTTATAGAGAATGACAAATAAATACTTATGATTAATATATTATGAATTTAAGAATATTATAACAACATTAATTAAATTTGAAGAATTCATATAAACTCTTCAAACCTCCATCTAATACAATTTTTGAGTTCCCCCAAATTGGAGGGTTTTTGTGTTATGAAGAAAAAATAACCCTTCAAACTCCTTCCCTCCCAAACTTCTCTACTCCTTCCACTTGTTTCTTCCTTTTTAGTCTTTCATTCCCTTCCCTTCTCCTCCAAACTCGCAAACAAAGCCTAAGGATACAAGAAAAGACATTAGCACAACACTACTAAAATCTAAAACAGAGCATAGAGCAAAAACAAAGGCCTACCTCTAAAAACCAAAAGCTATTGCATAACAAAAACCAGAGAAAAAGCAAGAAAAATCAAATACAAACGTAAAACTTAAAAGACATATTTGTAACTTAAAAAACTTAAATGATCTATTTGATGCAAACGTAAAACTTAAAAGACCTATTAATGCATTTTGTCAAAACAAAAACTTAAGTCTAATTAGTTATTTTCAATCAATTAGTTCATAGAATATAGGATTTTTTTTATAAAATAATATATGACATTTTTTATTTGTAGGCGAAGAGACAAACACGATTGTCATCTTTCAAATCAATCCGTGTATTTTCGAACTACTTTTTTGTGTTGGTCGTGTTTTTTTGCCCTTTTCAAAAGAAATTAAAAGATTTTTTTTTATAAAAATTACTAAAAGAAATTAAACTATAAAAAATTATTAAATGTATATTTGATCATGTCTCTCCATCCTAGATATGACACACAATATAACCCCGGTATTGTGTACAGACCTCTGAAAATAGCTCTTCGGTCGTGGCTCAGGTTGTCCCTCATGCACCCAAGAGTTCTCTTGCTCTGGTTCAGGCTGTCATCGATGCTAAGAGGGTTCGCCTTTCTCTACTTGGTGTTTGGCCGCAGACTCATGCATAGGATAGGCAAGATTGATTCTATCTAAGACAACCAACATTTATGTTCATTTATGAAACATTGGCAGAATATGTTAGAGAAATGGAGGTTGAATATATATTTGGAACTATCAAATTTGTTAAGAGATGATATGAAGATATGTTCATAAGTGGATACTGTTAGATATATTAGGAGTTTTAGTATTAGGCTTTATATATTAGTAGTCCAGTAGTCCATTAGGTATTGTTATAAATTCTTTTGTAATCCTTACTATGTTAAGCAATATCATTCTGATATTATTGAAACCCTAGTCACTTTATGTTTCTATATTTTGCATCTCTGATTCTAACATGGTATCAAGAGCGTATTTCGATCCGCCTTGTCCTAAACACAAGTAAGCTGCAATATGGTTTCCAAATCGAGGCAGCAACGAAATATCACTTGGACCGCCACCATATCCGCCAACTGGTGGTTCAATAGGTGTCACTTTATGTCGTGTCGTTTTTGGTTTTCTTTGACGTTTTGGTCTTTTAGGTGGTGAAGGAGGTGGTGGTTGTTCATCTTCGTCTTCCAATTGCTCATCTTCCACGTCCAACTCGTTGTCTTCTTCCTCTTCTTCATCTTCTGGCCGATCTTCTTCCCCTTCCAACTCTTTCTCTTCTTCTTCATCCACAACCTCAATTTTCACCAATATTAGGCTGAGAATGAATCTCAAACTCTGCCTCCGGCACACCCTCGAGTTGATTCTCATCTGTAGAAGAAACTCCTTTCCACTTACTCCGTTTACGGGTACGGGTAGGCGGTATGACACGGTTTTTGGCACGCTCTGCACGAGCCGAGCTGTGTGCAAGACTCTCCCTCCCTAAACGTTGTCTGCCAACTTCATCTGTCATTCCTACACCATCATTACAACAAATCAAAACTTCAATCCATTATTCAATCACAATCCAAGCCATAAACAGCATGGAAGTAAAAGTAAAACATCAACAATATTCGATCATATCCAAATTCAAATACATCATACAACAAATCATTTTCAAACACGAATTAATCAATCATAAGCAAAGCAACACGGATTAATCAATCTATACTTCAACACAGAATGACAAAACATAACCCTAAATCCCCAAATCATTTTCAAACAAAACCCTAACCACTTTCTCCCATGGAATTGAGTATACCTATCTAAATTTACGACTGGAATCAATTACAAAACACAGAACGAAAACCCCAATTTCATTATAATTTAGATTTTTTAGAGAAATCTTACCTGCGAATTCGGTTTCTACGTGACAAAATCAATTGTTTTGTGACTGAGAATCTTCAATCACCCCTGTATGATTAATTCCACGAGTTGATTGATTGGGGACGATGCTTGTTCGTAATCGCACCCTTTTTAACCCTAGAAATCGCTCTAATTCCTCCCAAATTATTTTTATGTCAAACTGACAACGTAACATCTAAATATTTAGTAACTTCGTTAACTGCGTGACGAAATTCACCGTCTTCGTGGCGTAGGATACGAAAATATTATTTCGTGGCGCAAAGGTACGAAATAATGGGGTGATTGTGTAACTGCCTACCTAAGCCCATGCTGGCATCTTGAAGTTGGGCACGCAAAACACTACTTCGTATTCTACGAAACAAAAATTTTATATTTCGTTTCCTACAATCCAAACTGCCTTGGGACGTAAATTAGGGGTATTTTGGAATTTTAGGCGGGCGTGGAAGCAAACGCGAAGGGTATAACTCTAAGATTTTCACCAACGCCAAAAATTCTGTGGCTATAAGCTATTAGTGACGGAAAATATCCGTGGGTATAGCGAAATAAAGACCACGAAAAGAAACGTCCGTGGGTATAGGTTTTACGGCCTATACCCACAGTTTTTGGACCTTTACCCACGGAATTTGGCCGTTGCTATAAGTCAAGTTTCTTGTAGTGGGCCTAAATAGCAATTTTCACTATGAAATGAAATAATGGGCCAACTTCTCTTTGTGTAAGAGTATTTTATTATAGTCCTATTGCTTTTTCCACCCCACTCCACCGCCCTGTCGCCCAACGCTCACCTCATATGTCTCTCCAATCCAACCCTTGTAAATAGAAATGTTCAAATTTAAAGTGATTCAATTCAATATATTTATTTTTGACTATAAAAGTGATTCAAATTAAAATTACAAATTTATGCAAAAAAATTGAAAATTGCATAAAATTGAATATTTTTGAATTTGTTTGAATGTCCTTTTGTGAAAACTGCTGAATCTAATTGGATTTCAAATTAATTTTTTTAAAATCAAAATCGAATACATATATTTTAATACTTATTTATTCTTTTATTAATATGATATATTTCATCAACCTATTATTTGTTGTTTTTATTTTTATTTTTTAATACTATATAATCGTTTAATTTAATCAATATTTTTTACTGTTTCTTATGTTGTTTTGAATATAATCGATGATTGTTATTCCATGACATTAATTTTCAATATATTATATGTTATATTTTACATAATATCTATTATTTTACCGAGTCTTCATAATATTAATATTTAATAAAAAAATTACAATTTGTAATTTGGACATTAAAAAATCGATCCAAATTAAACCACGCTAAATTGGATCGGCTTGATTTTTTTTAATGAGACATCCAAAACCGAACCAGGAGTACTTTTATGATTATACCGTACGTATGAATTTTTGTCCCAAAACTAATCCAAACTAAACCATGAACATGCCTACTTGCGACCATACTATAAGTCGGGTCAAGATCCTCGCCATTTTTAACCATCTTTTTTTCTCATTACCAAAGTTTAAGAAATATAAATATAATAATTATGACATTTCGTGGTCTAACTATTTTTTATGCACTCCAAAATCAAAACTATGGGAGATTAATAAAGAGCCAAAATGGAGCCAGAAAATGAAAATATCTTAATTCTTAACCTATCTCCGCGAGTTAAATTTATAGTTTAACCTATCTCCTTGTGACTTGTTTGGTTAATTTTCATGGCTCCTTTCAGCTGCTCATCATCACTTCCACCGTTACACTTTTATATATCTCTATTAATTTCCTTAGCTGAAAATAAATGTTGGAATTGGAAACACTACCGTCATGCAATTTAAGGCACCAGAGAACCTAATGTCCAAACATATGCTATATAAATCACCATCACCCATTCCTCATTTTACATCACACATCAAATAATCTTCCATATTCATCTCTTATATCCATGGCTTTCATTTTGAAGCTATTTGTTCTCATATCCTTGTCATCAACAATTGTAACATCAAGGTCTTTGAGCTCAACAACAACACTTGCAACACATTTAAAATTATTTGATGGCACAGGTGACAACAACAAATGTTGGGAAACAATGTTTGAGCTTCAACATTGTACCGGAGAGATTGTTCTTTTTTTTGTTAATGGTGATACACGTCTTGGATCGGGTTGTTGTAATGCTCTTCTTGTTATAGCACATCATTGTTGGCCCAATATGCTTACATCTTTGGGTCTTACACATGAAGAAGCTGAAATTCTACATAGCTATTGCAACGGTGCTGCTTCCGTTGATAAATATTTGTTACCATCTGTCACTGTTGATGCCCCTGCCCCAACCTATTATAATTGAAGTTTCCACTTTTATAAAATATAAATGTGATGTCTTCTTAATCAATAATAAAATTTGATTTAGTAGAAAGAGGTGCTATATAAAATTGATATTATTTCCTTTTCCTCTCTTTTCTTTTTATTTTTACTGCTATGCTTTTGAATGAGACTATTGTGATTCTATTGATAAATTATTATGTATTATGATCATTGTAAATAAATTAAATATTTGCGTTTTATTAATATCAAATGGCTCATTAGCTCAGTTGGTTAGAGCGTCGTGCTAATAACGCGAAGGTCGCAGGTTCGAGACCTGCATGGGCCATTTATTCCTTTTTTTTTTTTTAATATTTCAACACCTAGATCATTAGAATCCAACAAACCCATTTGCATTCTTTAAATACGTTTCACTTAACCTTTTGTATTATTCCAAAATATAAAAAATCTTCTATATAGGAATTATTGAAAATCAATCATCAAGTAGTGCAATCCGGTTGCTTAGATAATCATAAGATTAATCAAAATTGTCGGCATACGATTCAATATGATGCACATATATATTATACACTTGAGTGTATCCATATGTCAAGATTGAACCAAGTTACATGTATGATGGCTCATGATTGAAGGGGTGCAATCCGGTTGCTTAGATAATCATAAGATTAATCAAAATTGTCGGCATACGATTCAATATGATGCACATATATATTATACACTTGAGTGTATCCATATGTCAAGATTGAACCAAGTTACATGTATGATGGCTCATGATTGAAGGGCTGAGTCTAGGGTGGGAGAGTGAGTTAGGTCTCCCACCATGGGAAAATAATATTCACCGTTAGATTGTGAGATTCCAAAAATATTATGATACACCATCAACACCTTATACATCTCTATTCTCCCTCTTCCTCTCTCTACCACCAACACGCATCACCACCACCCTATCTAACTTCTTCCTAATAACCACCGCCTCACACTCAAACACTCCTCTCCCTCACCACCTGATTCTAGTAATTTCTACTCCAAAATTTATTATTATTGTTGAAATTTCACATCACAGCATCATATAGCTCGGAAAAATTGCTCTCTCTTTAATACTAGAAAATTTGAAGTGGCTTTCAATTCATTATAGCAGGCAACTTGTTTGACATATTGTTTACACATTACACTATTTTTTAGGTGATGACCTTTAAAGAAAATAGATTTTCAGGTTTAGGCTGATCCATTTTAATAATATCAAGAGGGAGAAGATAAAAACATAACTAATAAAATTGGGGAAAATAAAAAGCTGATTATTTTGGAACTTATTTAACACAATTATATTATGCAACATAAATCTTAAATCATACTCCTATATCCGACCAAATTTTTCTTAAAATTCATTTAATATTTGAGAGACTGTGCTCCATTGAAGTTCTGTGTTGTTGCAGAAACATGGAGATGGGCTAAGCCAAAAAGGGGTAAAAGAAGAGAGAATTAGTAATTTGTTGTATATCTTTGTGTTTGAAATTTAAATGAATTAATAGGAAATTAAATTGAGAGATTCGTTTTGTAAAAGAAAAATTGGGAGATTTGTGTATTGGTTTGAAACTTTGAAGAAAGTAAAGAGACGGTTGTTGTGAGGTAGAAGAAAGAGAAACAGAAAACGTTGAGAGAAAATAGGAAGAGAGATAAAAAAAATATCATACTAACAGTGCACCATAACATCTATGATCTAACGGTTCCTGTAACTTGCCCATGGTGGGAGACCCATCTCACTCTCCCACCCTAGAAGGCGCCTGATTGAAGAACATCAAATGCTGGTTCAATTTCCTTTGTCGTGACTTCTTGATATGTTGTGACATTGAGATGCTTTTAACAATCTCAATTTTTTTTCTTTCTCTTTTTGATAAAAAAACTTGAATATTTTTTTGTTCGTTTTTGGTTTTCACCACCAGTTGAATCTGGTTCGGATGTCAGTTCTGACATCAAGTGGTTGCAGCCTCCTCTCGGTCGCAGTTGTGGAAAAAACTTGAATATTTATACAATATAAAAATTATAAAAAAAAAAATCATATGCGGAAGGAATCTTGTCATTCATAAACCACTCCAAATCCAACAAGAGTTTGGTTACATGAAGAGATGACTTTTCTTACCTTCTCACAAGGTCACAAGGTTATCTCCAAAGGCCAAACCGTTTACAAAAGCTAGTGATTATATTAAAGTCCACAATGCTAGCTACACATTTCTAAATTAATTCTTTTTTTGTCAATATGATGCAATGCAATAATTCTAGTGGCTTTTTTCTCTTACAAATCAAGCTTTCTCCATTAGTCCATCCATTCTTTGTTTTTTGTCCAAAAGAATTGAAACTAAAGTTTTCGTCAGTTAGGCATAGTTGGTTAAGGTACCCATTTCGCAAAAACAAAATTGAATTATATTTTAAGGAGTAGAAAGAATTCAATTAAAAATAGGTATAAAAGAAAATACAAAGCTATATAACGTTTTCCTTTTTTAATCACTCTCGCGTACTATTAAACATAATAAAATAAAGTACTCGTACTAAGGCTCCGTTTGGCCCGGCTTATTTTTCTCTTTTTTTCTTCTCCTTAAAAATAGTAAAGAAGGAAAAAATTGTGTTTGACTTTACTTTTTTTTATTTTTTACTTCTTTACTTTATTTCTTTAATACTTTTAAGGAGAAATAGTGTCAAAAATAATTTTATACTTCTTTATTTCGTTTAAGCTAAAATAAAAAGTAAAAAATAAGCCGGGCCAAACGGGGCCTATAATACGATGAATGTTATCAAACCGAACAATCGATACAAGAGTTTTTAACATTTGTTCAAGAAGAGTTCTTAAACAATATTAAGAAAAGAGAATACAATTACCAGAAAAACAATAGAAGGCTAGAGTTTGACTAATGCCAATTACATAAGTCTAATTATCAAGTAAGTCCTTCATTTCTCATGTCTTATTACATTTTAGTACTAAAATCAAATGAAAGCACCTTTTTATTTTTGAAAAACTCTAATTTCCTTCCAACGAGATTCCGTACAATTGGAAGGATCATTCTGCAAGTAAACCCCAAACTTAAAGTAGTGAGTATTAGCTCCACGACCAACACCATCATACTCGAGAATCCCATCGATATAAATCTTAACATTGTTAGCACCAACATCATGAATCACGTTCACTTTGAACCACCTATCATACATATTCGGAGTTAAAACAAGAGATTCATAGTAAGTAAGCGAACCATTGTAGATCCTAAGCATTGCGGTTGTCGCATAAGGACTTCCACCAAACACTTGCATAATATTCACCCCGCTTGTGCCACTCGGAACATATCCATACCCTTCAAATTGCCATATACCACATGTATAATCATATCCCTATAATTTTAAAGTGAAAACTTAGATATCAAGGTCATACACACACGCGCACACACACTAATTTTAAATAAACAACAAAATTTAACTAAATATTGCATGACATGACACTTACACTGATACGAATCTCGGTTCGTGGTTTAGTATTGGTGTCATTCTTAAAAGGCTTGTCTGTAGGGTATACCCAAAATTGGTGCACTCCATTTATACAACTGTAACGTTGGTTTACTGAAACATCATAAGGCTTTTGGATAACAAAATTTGAGTTATCTAATGAAACAGGGGTGAACCCTTGTGTGGGATCAACAATAGCTGAAGAAATTGTGGGTTGATAGATGATGAATGGCAAAAGGGCCATGTGCAAAATTGGTAACAATGCCATTGTTTTAGGTGGAATATGCTTCACTTTTCTTCTTTTTAATGGAATGAGGATGACTTTGTGCTAAATGAGTATAGCTAGGAGTATATAAAAAATAGATATCAATGAAATGGTTCACTCCAACAAATTTAATTCGATGAAGAATAAAAATAATATTATTACAAAAATGCAAAACGTCAAAGAGAATAGGAAAAAAACACTAAAATCAACCGAATGACAAAAATCTACAACACATTAAGCAGCTGAGAGAATTGACAAATAAATAAATTAAATATTAAAATACTTAGAAAAAATAAATCAAATAGGAGTTGACAAAATTGCATGACGATGAAGTGTGAAGCCCAATATTTCACACGGAGAATAGTAATATGCATGTGAACATCAATATCCTTACGATCTGTAAATTGGTTGCTTAAATCGATCCCAACCATTTTTTACATTTTTTTAACTCTTTAAACAATTCAATTACTTTTTCTAAATATCAACACTACTCATTAGAAACTTTAAACTGAGTTCCACTAACCCCATAATATATCTCATCATATCAATGGTCTGCTCACAATTATAAAACAATAAAAATTTGGACAAAGACAAGAAATGCAGCCCATCCACACTTAATTAGTTTATTGGTCCCATAAAGAAAAAAATATTCGTTTTAGTCCCTTGAAGTTAAAACATCTCCGTTAGCCAAAAAGGTCATTTATGTTAAATTTTAACCTCAAATGTATAAGGTAGATTAACACTGTAAATGGTCCACCATAGACTTGAATGTTGTTAGTTTATGATATCTAATGATGAACCACTCATACTTAGGCCCCGTTTGGCCCGTCTTATTTTCTACTCTTTTTTCTTCTCCTTAAAAATAGTAAAGAAGGAAAAATTGTATTTGACTTCACTTTTCTTTATTTTTTACTTCTTTACTTTATTTCTTTAATACTTTTAAGGAGAAATAGTATCAAATATAATTTTATACTCTCTATTTTGTTTAAGCAGAAATAGAAAAGTAAAAAATAAGTCGAGGTCTAATTTTATTCTACTTTTCTTCCTCTTCTTTCCCTTCTCCTTCTTCAATCTACATCATCATCCTCATAAACATTCATCATCTTCATTAAAAAAATCCAGAAAATCCAAACTCATCAAACCCAAAAATCTTAATTAAAAAAACACAAAATCCAAAATTCATCAAGCACCAACATGAATACCACCAACAATTCATCTACTGGCATAAATTTTGTTAAATAAAAAAAAAATATATCATCTAGCGCACACAAATCTTCACCAGAAAAATCAAAAACACCCAAACCACATCCTTTTTCTTTCCAATATATCATGAAAATCATAAATCCAAAACCAAAACTCAGATCTACACCCAAACCACATCCCTTTTCTTTCCTTTCATTTTCCTTCCACCACAAATCACTCTGTTCTCAATTTTCACTCCAATTTAGTTGATGCCATTGTTAAAGAAGGAATTGAAGTTTTTGGTGAATTTTGCGGTTGGAAATTGGATTCCTCATTGTGAATTGTGAATCATGTTCCTAAATTGAGAATTGTTGAAGCTTTTACTCTTCTTAGAGATCTTAAATTTCCTGTTACTGTTATGCTGTTGATGTTGCTCTTGTTCAATTCAATCTGGTTCGTGAGATTTTCTGGGTTTTGGTTTTTGATTTTTTGGGTTTTTTTTATGAAGATGATGAATGTTATGAAGATGGTGATGAAAATGAATAAGGAAGAAGATGAAAAAAATGAGAAAAAGTTAGGTGTTGATAGTTCACTATTAGCTACCATAGATTTATAATATTCAATGGTTTAGATTTTAATAAAATGACCAAATGATTAAGATTTAAAATTTATTGAAATCTACGTGGACCACTATATGTATATTGTTTCACGTTAAAAAGTCATGTCACATATTCACAAGTTAACGTTTTTTTAAAAAAAATTAATGGAATGGATCAAAATTGTAAATAAAGATGTCTTTAGGGGATCAAACTGAAACTTTTATTCTTTATGCGACCAATGTGAAATCAAAAATATCTTTCAGGGACCAACGAACTAATTAAACATTTTTTTAACCTTTTCAAAAGACGTATATTTATTTGCATGGTTATGAAATGGAAATCGGTTATAATATGGAAGAATTGAGTGAAATTATGTGGGATTGGTCCCCTCGAATTAGTCGATCTTTGGACTGGATACCGAGTTTAAAAAAAAAAAAAAAATGTGGAACAATATTTCTTTTGTGAATCTCTAAAAAAAATTACTTTTGTGAGGTTTAAAACAATTGAGTGAAATTAGGTCAGAAACATGGTTATAGTTAGGGGTGTTCAAAAATCCAGTTAACTGAGCCAAATTGTAGTTCGAACTACACTGAACCATATTTTAAACGGAACCATTTAATACAGTTTTGAACTGAACCACTTTTTAAAAACAGTTACAATTCAATTATATTCAGTTCAAAACAAGTTTGAATTTATGTACTGTATTTTATTATTTAAAAAAAGAAAAATATTTAATAATTTCCTAAAAAAATAATCAGAAAAAGACTGGAAAAATTTCTCCCGAGAAAATCGGTAACTTTTTTTCTCGAAAAAATCGGAACATTTTTTCCCAAAAAAATAAGAACTTTTTTTTAGGAAATATCGGGAACTTATTTCCCGAAAAAAATCGGGAACTTTTTTCCCCAAAAATAGACTGAAACTGTTTTTCGGAAAAAAAAGACCTCGAAATTATTTTTATCGGAAACCAATTTTTTTTTAAAAAAAATACAAAAAATTGTTTAAAAACCGTTTTTTCAAAAAATAAACCGGTTTTACTAAAAAACCGGTTTTAAATCAGCTAATTGAAACTAAATTGATTTAAAGATGTAAACTGGTTCTGAACCGAACTGAAACTGGTTTGAGAAATAAACCAATTTTTATAAAAAGTGGTTTCAGTTATTGAACTGAACACATTTATGAACCGTGAGCACCCCAAGTTATAGTCACGGTCATTCATTTGAATCTAAAAGCTAAAAATATTAAATAATACTTCATAATTTTAATTTTAGTTGGGATTGGAATACAAATTATGCTAAATTATCACTACATCCATCCCTAATTATAAGATTTTTCTGAAATTTTTTATTGTCTCTTTTTATAAGATCTTTTCCAAATTTCCAATGACATTAAATTTTTTTTTACCAACATACTCCTAATTATAGTGATATTTGTTTACAATCAGTAATAAACACACTAAAAAAATATTAACTCATTTTTTTTCTTAAAGGATAAAATTGTAAAAGTATACCAATTATTATCAACAAATTTTATACTACAATCAACTTTCTTAATCTTTGTATTTTTTTAAAAGGATTTATATATTTACGAATGAAGTTAATAATTTTTTTATTAATGTTTATTATTTGAGTATATGAACTATATTTTTTTATATGAACCAATGATTCACCAATAATCTCTATTTTTATATAAACTACATTTTTTTTAGATAACATAGTTGTTAGAAATGTCAACTTAAAGTATAAAGTGTATGGAATTCGAACTCTAATTTAAATAGAGTATCCTTATAAACTGAACTAAAGTTACATCACTAAAACTTTGTTTCCAACACTACTTCAAGTATAAGTTATAAGCACAATACATGAAATAACATTTGAAAAAATATTCTAATCTCAGAAGAACTGCAATCAAACAACTCTATTTTAGTATTATATATGTAGACAAACATTCTTAATTAGTCACATGAAAATAATGAATAAGTTCGAAATTAGTGTTAAATGTTTAATGGAATTTTCAGATAAAAAGTTCACATCTGAAAAATTCACTTATGGATGGATTTAAGTGGCAAAAAAGAGAATATGTTGGGTTTTCTCATAATAATTTGAAATATGTTGAGTTATGTGGTTGTAAGGTTGTATTTGCACTATAAATGCAATTGAGTTAGCTAGTCACATAATAAGGAATGCAAAATCACTTCAGCAAATTACTTTCGATTCTCATGACAAATTTTATATCGGTTTTGGAAAATGGACCATGGAATTTGATGGTTGTTGTTGGTTTGAACGAAATTTTATTCATGAGATACTTAAAGATGAAGTAAATGAACAATATCAGTTTATAATTTTTCAGTGTTATTTTATTGAGAAATGCAAATTTGCTCAAACAAATTATATTTTCTTTTATAGTTTATTTTTATTAGTTTATAGTTTAATTTTTTTTCATAAGCTACTTTAAGAAGCTTTGTAGCCTATATTTTACTCTTAATTTTATCGGTGTTATCTTAATTGAATTTTTTTGTGAGCATCTGTCAACTTCAATCTTAAAGTTTTTGAGATAGTTAATTTGCCCCTTAATTTATTTCATGTTTATCAAATGAGTCACAATCTAACGTTAGAGACCCTGATAAACATTAATGTGCAAAACAGAATCAATTTTCTTGCTGAATAAGAATATACGAAAAGCAAAGAAACCAACCCAATTATCCTCCATCTTAATAAATTTTTATCTAGATTCATCAAAGACTTGCAATGAAATCTATCTAGTTAATCAATTTGTGACCAAGAAAGAGAAATATAACATCACATGCATTTCTTAAAACAATTTTTTTTAAAGTAGGCTTAAAATCAAATTAGAATAATTATGCATCCATTTTGATTTATCAGCATAGAAGATGTGCACTGTTATTAGTTTTCTTTTTCTTTTTTTTGTTATTTTTTATTGGGTTATAAGGCTAAACAAAACAAGAAAAGAGAGCACAACACAAAAGGAAAAACAAAAGGGACAAAAGAACTATTCTGAAGGAAAAGGGTTTTAGCCTTATCACTCAGGAGAATATCTTAAATGTCTTTTGGGGGAAGTATGAATTAAGAGATCATTAAAAAAAAGAAGTTCCAAGTTTGACGAAGAAATCAGTGCATTAATTCTCTTCTTCAAGAGTGCGGCAAATTGTAACATTGTTGTGTAAAATCAAATCCTTAATGTCTTGTATCAAATCTCCATGGGCATGAAAATGAATGGAGGGACCTTTTATGAGGCTAATATATTGCAAAGAGTTATAATAGTAGACAAACACATCAATGTCAATGTCTTTGGATAAGGTGAGGACATGGAAAATAACATAAAGATTGGCGAGCAAGATGTTATAAGAGTCTAGAATGAAACTAGAGAAACCTGATAAGTAATAACCCGAGTTGTTTATGAAAATACCTTCAAAGTCAACTCTGATAGGGTAATCGAGACAAATTTCATCTACATTAAAGATGACACATGCGTAGTAATTATTGTTCTCACTTAATTGATAAAATTTAATGAACTTACTAACCTATTGTGATATTTATAAAATTTAGAATGAAGGGTCACACACTAACACTTACAGTAATTGATACTCCCTCTGATCTCATATATAAGCAACTTTTCACTTTTTAGGTTCATTTAATAACAGATGAATCTCACCAATATTATAGACTAGATACATTTGTTATTGAATTTTAATCTTATCTTATCTTATCTTAATCTTATCTTATCTTAATCTTATCTTAATCTTAATCTTAATTATTATAAATGGTAAGTTGTGACACCTTTTTTACTTACCACTTAACCCTAATATTTCCCTCCTAATACACTCTTAGGGTCCGTTTGGTTCGAAGTTTTTGGAGGGGAGGGGAGGGGAGGTGAGGGAATATTTTAAATTTTGGAGAAGTAATTTACTTTTTTACTCTTAACCTTATAAACTCAAAATAAGGATTAAATTATAATAGATATATTACGTCAAAAAAAAAATTTAATGGATATATAACAAAAAAAAAATCTAATGAGTAGAAAACCTAAATTTTTTTTGTTGTAAAAAAAAAAAAAAACCTAGAATTTTAATATTCCAACAAGGATAATTTTAAATTTTAATAAAAAAATGAGGATAATTTTGTCAACATAATAAATCCCTCCCCTCACCTCCCCTCCCCTCTTTCTCAATTGAACCAAACAGACCCTTAATGACATCCTTATTTCTCACCTAATTTTCTCCCAGAGCCACTAAAAAAAATAGTTGTCAAAAAACAAAAAGAGGGATCGCGCATAGGAAATGAAAAAGAGCGCTTCTCTCTCTCAACCTAATTTCATCTCATAATGCTTAGATTATGCAGCTGTTTAGTTCTCTCTCTGGTATTGATTATTTTCTCTCCCCATACTCTCTTTCATCTTTCGTGTTTGAGCTTTTGTTTACTCCTTTGTCTCTGAATGTCACTCCCTTGCAAATAAATGTTAACTGCTATCAATATTAATATTGATTTTGTTCACCGTTTGTGCCTTCCCCATCGCCAGTGGTGCCTTCCCCATCATCGCCCGTGAGAATCGTCGCTGCCGTTATATGATGCACCACTGCACAGTTTGTGCTCTTACCATTGTTGTTATGATATCAGTTGTGTTCTTGCCCTTTTTGCAATTTCTTTGAGTTTGTGTTCTTTTCTCTCTGTTCCTTTTCTCTTTCTCTTCTTCAATTGTTCATTTGTAGTTTATTGTTTCCAATGTGTTGCTTGGATGATTATAAAAAAAATGTTAAAATTCCTAACCCATATTTTTTATGGTTAACTATGGTTTGATGTAAATATTGTTTTCTATAATATTTTGTGACAAATTAGGATTTCAACCACGTATGTGATGTTACCAACACAAGGAAATTAAAGATATTGATCCCTCTTACCTCAATCAATGTATTGGTGTTTTGGTGGAGTTGGTGTTTTGGTGGAGTAAGTTTGAGCTTAATTCAATTTTAGGTTTAGTTTATGGTTTTTGTTTCTTGGTTGGTTTTTCTTCTATTTTTTTTGTGTGTATCATTCTTGCTGATTTGTTCATCATCTTCTTGCAATTTTTTTTTGGTTTCTCTTTTCATTTATTCTACATCAATTTTTGAGTTATATATTGTCTCTACTCATTTCACGGGCTAGAAATCTTTATGTTTCCGTTGCAAATTTATATGTCAAAATGTTGAGTTGTTATCCCAATATCAGTTTTAGGGGTGGATAGCTTAGTAGGGCTAGAATAATGGGATTAAATGCATTATAGGTGTTTGATAAAATGCCCGCAAGAAAATTATGGTGTTTAACATCATATGTTTTTGGTAGGATTAGAAGACAAATATTTTCCCTCATTCTCTATCTCTCAAAAATACAGTCCATGTTGTTTTTGTTCTTATTTTCTCTCTTCTTAATTATATAGGGTCGTGTGGGAGAAAAATAACATGTTATGTGTATGAATGTAACAATTATTGGTTCAAGCATCCAACTTTATCAATGGCTTCTACATTTCTTAGTATAATTTTTCTTCTTCTTATTTTTGTGTGCTCTCCCCATATTTGTTTCTTTTTCTTCAACAAGTATATTATATGTTTTGAACCGTTTTTAAAGCATAGGATTGATTTTATCAAACTAAACCCAATTAGTTTGTTTATTGTTGGTTTATAAGCATTTATATATGTGCTTTTATCTGATTTTGATCTACCATTTTGTTGTTTACTTGTAAATCAATAATAACTCCTTTGATTTTAACTGGATCCTTTTGATTTTATTTTGATAAAGAGATGTAAATCTAAGAATCTTCTGATTTTCAGAATTAGAATCACATATGATGAAACCACAAAAAAGGAGAAACCACAAAAATGGAAAATCTTCATATGATGAAGAAGCATGGGAGCATATGAACTCCCATATTTGAGAGGTATGATTTAACGAATAGTATCTTTAAATTTGCAACAAGTGATAAAGGTGGGTGATTTAACAAATATTATCTCTAAAGAGCCAATAATGCCATGTCCTCCCTGTTTTGTATTATCACATTCCATATCAGTATGTCACACATGGAGCAACCTAATGTTTTTTAATGGTTTCTAGATTGAAGAATCTCTTTTGAAGAACTTGCACCTGCTTTCCCCTTGGAGCTACTGAGCATGTGTTGGATCTGTTTTGGCAAACACAAATGAGCACATGTTGGGATAATGTACTATTATTCCTAGGCAAGTGATTCATATTTGCTTTAATCTATAACGATCTTATTACAATCATTTTATTGTTTCTATGTTGATCATGTTTATGCTTTCAAATTTTCAGGTTTAAGGTTCATGTGCAAGTGATAGACAATTCGGGGTCAACAACTTTCATTTTGTTTGATCGGGTTGTTTCCCAATTTTTGGGTAGAAATGTGCAAGATTTGCTCGATTCAATGAATCAAGTAATTTAATTTAGGATTAAAATTTGTGTTTTTATAAATAAAAAATTCATCCTTTAATTAGTAACTTACTAAAGATGGGAATATTATTTACAAGTTTTATCTCTTCATAGGATCAATGCATGAATAACCTTTATGGCTTAATTATTTCAACAGTAAAGTTTTTTCCTTGCATTGCTAATTATATTATGTGTATAATAGATGGAAAATGTGACTGATGATGTCGATGTGCTTAGTAAAATAGCTCATCATAATGTTTTAGTAATATTGTGTTTCTGCAAGCATTTTATAACTTTTATAACAATTACTCGAAGTCTAATCCTTTATTATAACTTTTTCTTTCCTTATACAGTTCCCATTAGAAAAAGTTGCATTGGCATATGAGACCTGATGTTAATTGCATTGTTGGAGATCAAATTTCACTTCATACAAGTTGCAATTATGAAAAGTAAGCCTATTGCATAATAGGAGGATAAGAGGATAAAAATACCAAGCTTCTTCAAGTTAAACTCACATTTGAGTCATACTATTACTACCAGGTCTTGCTACGAAGATTCGCCAATTTTGAGTCTTAAATCAATGGCCAGACTTCAAAAAGCAGGTCTTTGGGGGAAGAGACCAGCTGAGTGTCTTGAATCAATGGCCTCAGTTGAGGTTGATGGTGGTGATGCATATCTCACTAAAGAGTCGAAATGCTATCTTTGAAGATTGAAAAGTCTGAGCGATCCGTGCCTAGCTTTCATCCATCTCATTTTATAAATCAGTATTTTGTTTATCATTGTTGTGTGGTCTTGCTTCCAAAATTGTCTTTGGTTGAAGTGTCTTTTTCATTAATGTAATTGCCAAATCTGTCATATTTGGTGGTTGTTTTGATCAAGTGTTAGTTTTGTGGACTTTTTAGGTTTTAGTGGGTGTGTGTTATGATGCAATTTTGTTTGTTACCAATCAAATTTGGGTTCAACTTTTCATTTTCAATCCTTTATGCTCTTTGCTTTAGTTTGATTTTGCTTGGTCTCATTTACTTTTGTTTCATTTAGTGCTACTGCAAACTACTTAGTAGTAGTACTACTAGATTTTGATTTGATTGTATTTTATAAGTGTCCACCAGAAAAAGTTTACCAAAATAGAGAGAATTGATGTCAATTACAAAAAAGTTCAAATTACATTAGATTTAATATTTTCAAAAGTAACACACTGATCAAAGCCATTTATCTTTGTTAGATGCATTTGAACATCTTAGATTGACAAAAAATATGCAAATTACAACTATAAATGTATACATAGAAATGTGAAATGATAGCTTTGGTCGTTAAAATCAGTGGCGCCCGAAGCAAATATACACGCCCAAATGATTAATATCCATCGATGGATTTGTGGAAAACTTTTTTTCTAGCACACACAACAATATTATGGAATCAGACAATTGTGACCTAAAAATCCTAATATTCTTCTTAATTGAGTTCGCAACTCATCATACATTTTCTCTAAATTTTTGTCTTCCATTTGTGTTATACATTTTCTCTAATTTTTTATTTTTTTTGGGTACCTAGAAAAAATGGCATAGCCATCATAAACTCACTCATTTTCTCTAAATTTTGGTACTTTCATTTGTCATAAGTTTCAAAATATTAATATTTTGATTTCATTTTATTTTTTTATTTACAATTTTAATCGTATATCTATCACTCCACAAAACCCATGCAACGCATGGGTCGGAGTCTAGTGAATCTAAAAAGTAAAAAAGTTGCTTATATATGGGACCAGAGGAGTAAGATTTTTTATGGAGCTAAATTTTGTATATACACGTTTATTTATCTGTTATATTTTTTATTCTTGTATTAAATATTCATCTCAACATTTTCAAAATATGTAAATCACTTTTTAAAAAGATAGGAGATGTAAAAAATAATTATTTATTTATTTTTATAGAGAAACATGTAAATGTTGTTTTTTTGTGGGCTTTTCTGAATAGGGCCGAATCAAACCTTGAAAAACCCAACAAAAATATTTTGAATTTGTAGGCGTAGCGCAGCGAAAACGACACCGCATTAGTAACGAAACGCGAAAGGTCTCGCAAACAGAGAAGAATGGGAAGAGCGTAACAAAAGTTCATACCTCTGATATCTCCATTGTTGCTGAAAAGGGTCAGGTACAAAACCTCTCATTGTATACTTTCTAAACTTTCAAGTTTCATCTGTTATTGATATCATTGTAGAAGATGTTTCATCTTCCCCTTGAATCACACAAAAACCCTTTTCTCGATGCTATGCACCGATAAACCTTTCATCGTCTTCTTGAAACCCTTCTTCTTGAACCACAAACCCATAATCTTGAACCCTGCGAGTCACAAACCCTAAGCAATTTTCAAACCCTGCGAGTCACAAACCCTAAGCAACAAACCCATAAATTAATCGTCTTCTCTAACAACAAACCCTGCGAGTCACAAACCCTAAGCGATTTTCAATTTTTCACACAAAAAAATCAATTCACACAGATCTCTCTCCATCATAACCTTGTAGCGGCGTTGCCAAGTTCAATTCGGAAGCGCATCTCACGGCTTTCATATTTCCTTCTCTCACGAATTTAAAGATGCCCCCTTGTAAGTAGTATTGTCTCTGTTGGTGCACTAGCTGATTTATTTTTTATTTTTAATTAATTTGGGTGTCACTTTGTTCTCTTTTTTTAATACTAGATTGGGGTTTCAAATTATGAGAATGGTGTGGCTGCTGGGTGGAAGTTTGTAGAATTTTGGGGTTGATTTAATTTTCTAAGAATAAAAATTAGAATACTTGCACAAACAGTGGTGGCCACTACTAGTAGAAGTGTTTGGATGACGTTGTATTTGTATAATTTCTTCAAATTGCTGACTTTCTATTCTAATTTAAGTTGTTGATTGATCACACTCGAATTCAGAAAATATTGATCATCATAGATTATAAGTACTTATATGATGACATAAGTAAAAAAAGCGTTGTCTAAAATATTTTTTGGCATAGTGACATAAGTACTTATATGATGAATGCTTAATTAAGTTGTTTATACAGTTTTAAACTTCAAGGTGTGGACGTAATATATACTAAATGACTAAAATGTATTTCCTCATTATACAGTTTCGACCTTGCTCTTGCCATCACATCACCTTCATTGCACGAACCTAAGGAGTTCGATAGGGTTGAGATGTACTCAGATGGATGGCTGACCCTGGTATCTTCTTATTCCTCCTCCTCCTTCTCCTTATTTATATGTTTCAATGTGGATTTTATGGCTTAGATTTCTAGCGGTCTCCACTTAATTGTGCAGCTCTTGTTAGCTTTTTGATTTGTAATGGTTTATATTTGTAATTTCCTTAGGTCTTTCTGAATCTTATGTTATGTTACGACTTTTAATTTTGATTTGAGGCCACAATAGTTATTCGTGTCATTGTCGCCTTGTCTAACATCGTTTTGCGCGTTTTCATATCCTTATGTCCTCGGCTTTTTGCCTTCGCATTCCCTTTTGCTTGTAAAGTGAAAAGTTGCATAGGTTCTGGTTGGAGACTGTTCATATAGGCTTCAGATGTTTTCTAAGGAAATGTTAATTCTATAATGTTACAGATTTGTCATTTTTTATATAACATCATCATGTGATGATTCAATTAAGTTGACAAACACATACTATAACTTGTGCAGAGTTCGGTATTTCAAAACTGATAACCATTTTTTGTTTCAATACCCTCATTGTCATAGTCATACAGTTTCTACAGAGCTAAATGCACCTGACACATTGATATCACATATTTTGGTCTGAACACTGTTGAAAGTACAGGTTAAAGATTTAGAACAGTCCATTTTATCTTAGAAAGTGAAAAAATGTGAGGCCGGTGTTGCATTCACACTGGAGTCACAGTGTTGGCTTATAGTTTCAAATGGAGTTTGTTTTTAATTTATAGTCAAATGTTAGTGGTTAATTTGTTCGGGGGAGAGAGAATTTGTTTGTTGTTAGTAGCAGAGATTGAACAATAGACCTCTTTCAATTGGAGATTGTATGGTTCTGGTGTAACTGTTGAGAGCTGTTCAAAGAAGCAATTTCCTCAACTTTACTAGAGATATCTAACTTCTTTCTAATCATCATATACTGATTTGGAGTTGCAATAATTTTACCTGGCTTTATGAACATGTAATAATGTAAATATAATTATACAAATCCACATGAGTTGAGAAAGCTGGAGAAAATTTGGTTTCTTCATCCAGTTCATTCTGTGGCTCCCGTTAGTTGAGTGAAAGCATACTGACGGAGGTTATTTTGATACATACATCAACCTCGCATTCATGCTATCGATTATGTTTTTCTGTAGCATCATATCTTTCTTTTTCTCTAATACATTCCTTCCCGATCCTGTGTTTTTCTTGCATCCTATTTTGAGCAACTGTAACATTCTGTTGTTATTATTCCGTTGTGCAGATATTCGCATGGTGGGAAGCCAATTTTAGCTGTAGCTAATGAAATAAACCCTGGAAGTTGCGGGCTCTGTGGCAAACCAAGGCAATTTGAGATGCAATTAATGCCCCCATTACTATACTTTCTACAGGAAGCACTTGCTGACAACCAAAGATAGATGGTTGAAAACTGGGATTGGATGACCCTTCTGGTATATACTTGTCCTGAGGTTGGTATTCTGCCACTAAGAATTTATCTGAAATTGTAAATTATCTAGATAATTAGTGCTTGCCCTTTCATAAATTTTACAATATTAGGCTTAGTGGTGAAAAAGTTGTTTGATGGCAATGGAAGTATCATTTAGTGTTTTCCTGGTAGATATATCAGGCCAATTGCTTTGTTGACTAGGATTAGAAAAGGAGGATTTATGGGTTTGTATGTTTTAGTGCTGTCAATTGCGGATCACAGAAAATAACTGTTCCGCTACGCAACAGTGCTGTAGTGCCGCTATTTCACAATATTTTGTACCAACTATTGTAACACAGAACGATAATGATATGCTCAAATCCCGCCATGCAATATCCCTATAGCTGCTATTTAACAACACTGGTAAGCTTTAGTGGTTGTGCTGGTTACTCACAACATAGCTGGTTTTCCAACCTTGTTATCTCTTCATGTTAGCCTTAACTTCTTTTGTTCCTCCTTAGTTTCTAATTTCTATCTTGACTGTGTTTTGATGAGGGGGAGGATACATCTTTTGCCATGTATATGGAAATTTGATTTTGACCAATAATTGGTCAATGTTTTACCTATATATGTACACATCAGCTGGTCAATTTGACTTTTTAGTTGTCATGTCAGTGTTTTTTACCAAGTTAACGTTTTTATTAAAATGAGGGACTAAAATGACTGACGGAGTGAAGAATGAGTAAAAATTCTTCACTTTTTTTCACATGAAACTGCAAAATAACTTCACTTTTATTTTAATAAAATTTTATAACAAATTTCTAAAAATTTTATTCTATATTTTTATCTTAGTATAATATCAACCATAACTATCAAACAAAAATTGGCAGACTTGTACAAATGCACTGGTATTTTGCTAGTTAATATTAAAACTTATTTCTAATGCTCGAGTTTTTTTTTTTTGTAGGGTAATAAGATGGCTGATGAATGAGGAAGAACAAGCGAATGTATAATTCTCGAGGTAAATCTGATTTCTTCTTTATTATAGACATATTTTAAGAAAATTCTATTTAGATGATTCAATTTTAAATGGTATATGCTGTGTGTCAATTTTAATCCGGTAATCAACACTGGAATTTGAGATCCGTTTATGTGCTGCAATTAACCATGTTAAAAAAAGAAGATTTTTATAAAAGAAAACAATTCACTGAAAAAAAGTTTAGGCAAGATCTTTTTGTTGTTTTAATTCAGTTATGTGGAATTTTTGAATTTGAGACGCATTTTGATTTGTGTTCTATATGTTATTTCAATATTATTGTAAATATTGAGAAATTGTTGTCAAGAGAGCATGGAATAGTTCTGAATATGCTTGCCCTTGATGTTTATAAGATGCATGTGTCGTGTTTGTTCCATGACATATGCTTATTCTATCACCTCTATGTGCGTAAGATGCATGTGTTGTGTTTGTTAATTTTTTTGCAAGAAGTGTCAAGTGTGGCTTTTGGTTTTGAAGAAAAATTAGAAATAACAATGCAAATATGTTGTGTGGTGTTTCAGCTTGTTCGAATTAACTCAGAAATTTCTCAATTGAAAGCTAAAAATTAGTGGCATTCTATCAGTGTTTTTACACTCATCCCTGTTATTAAGTGTTCAATGCATTACTTTACCTGATTTTGCTTTATCTACCCAGATGTGGACCAAAGAGGAAACAAATGAACTATTCGACTTGCGTGAGAGGTTCAATCTCCGTTTTGTTGTAACAGCCGGTAGATTCTCATCTTCTCGGACTGTAGAGGAGTTAAAGGATTGGTATTATAGTGGTATGTCTTTGTTCAATAATTATTATATATTGCACTCCGCATTTTGTTTTCTTCAACTCATACTTTTAATTTTAATGATATGGAGACTGCACGAGCAAAAATGTGATACTTTGAACGTAATATTTTTATTACATGTCCATGCCATGTAGTGTTGCGGGCTATATTACTTGCTAGAGCTGCATCTTCTGGAGATGTTGCAACACATCCTCTCAATAAGGGTGAAGTAAAATATATGTTGAAGTTGTGATCTTGAGTCACCTGTTCCCGATTTACAATTACCAATTTGGGGCAACACAATTCGTGGAATGTATAAAATGTATTTCCTATGATCTACACATGCTCTTTGTGCTTGGAATTTTGATTGTATATTTTTTTTTTCAGGTCACTAAACAGTCTCAATTAGCTGTTGCTACAAATGCTGATGCAGAAGTTACAGAGAGTGCTGTCCCCGGTGAATCTCTATCTCCATCGAATGTGCAACTTCCACCAATGGATGTGGCTTCCCCAATTGGCTATTATAGTACACTAAAATAAGAGGCATTGCTTGTCTGCTGTTGAGGAGGTACTGATTTTTCCCCTTTTGGATATTATGAAGTGCGTGTGTTTTGGTACATTTACTTTATGTATTATTAAATTTTGTTTTGCCTTTACATGCACTCTATATTTAGGTTGCTGAATTTTGCCAATATAAGAAAGCAACTTGAAGTCTTGGAGGATAGGCTAGACACAATGGTGCAGCCTCGTCTTACCGATGCATTATCCAATCGCAAGGTTACATATACTTTGGACACCATGCTCTTACATTCTATGATTTGAATTTAATCCCTTGTCTTAGATCTTATTATTGTCGTTGTTTAAGTCTCTGGAGTCACATTATTCAGAGGTACATCTGTAACCAATAAAGCAGCTTTGGGAAGACTTTGAATCAAGAGAACGGGCTAATAAGAATGAAATGGAGAGGACGTCAAGTGGTGGTGATTTTCAGTCAGTTTCACCTACAGTGTCATTCTCCAATTGGTTACCAAGCTTTTATGATGAGCTACTACTGTATCTTGAACAAGAATGGAAATGGTACCATTACTAGTGTTTTCTTATATTGTTTTTACCATTGAACAAATGATTGATTAAAGCACCACTACACTACCAATACTATATTTTGTTTGTCAATATCTTTGTCCCATGTTAGCATTTGCTAGTTAAATATCAAGTTTCTTGATCCAAAAATAGTTTGCCTTACCAATAATTCTATACTCAAAACTTGGTGCTAGTCAATTTTAATTTTCTGTCAACCTACTGAAAAAAGAAATGGTCTAGCACAAAGTGATATTAAATAAATCTGCATATTCAAGTAGTGTTATAAAAGCATTTGAGCTGTTTCTTGCAGGTCTATGATTGCTTTCCCTGAAGACTATAAAATTCTTGTCCCAAGGCTGCTAAGTGAGACTATGATGGCTATAGGTGCCAGTTTCATATCTCATATATCAACCTTGCCATTGGGGATGCTGTTCCAGAAACAAAAGCACTGGCTAAAGGTTGTTCTTGAATCTTTTAAATAGCCATGTTGGAGAAATATCTTGGTCATTTGTGTTTTATCCTTGTTTTTCCGGTGAATTGTTCTTTTAGTTCACACGTGAAATAATATGATAATAAAATACTTGCATAACTTCTAGTTTACAAAGAGCTTTTTAGCAAGAGAATATTTATGTTTATTGCTATTAGCTAATTAACCATCTTTTTTAATACCCATGGATTAGGTAAAAGAGTCTTATATGCCAAAGCTGAAATGTTTGTAATGAGTTGTAACATATATTTGGGTTCATGATGCCTTTCATTTGAATTTGGTTCTGTGATTCCAGGTCAATTTGAAACCAAGGGTTCCAACAAAAGCTGTTTGTGCAGAGCATCTGGAACTAAGAAGAGAAATATTACCATGCTGAAAGGTACAGTCCACATTCTTAAATTACTTATAAGCTGTTCAAGATTCCTTTAGAATACTTTGTTTTAACTGAAATAAATATTATGCTTGTTCATTAAGTAGCATAAATGGCCATATTCACTAAAATGGTGATGCTAGATGAGTGCTCTGTTTGTGGGAGAGTGTATGTGTGTCTTATGCTCGATGCTTCAATAATGATTTTTATACAACATAATATATTACATACTATGGTGTGATCATAGGGTACCCTTTAGTATTTTGTTAGTCACAATTGTAATGATTTATGCAAGTATATTACATTTGATATTCATTTGGTCATTATAACTGTCAACATCCTTTTAACGTCAAGGTTTTGTCCTTCATTGAGTTCTAATTTATGCATAATTGCGTTATGGTTCTGTACGTTCAAATGCATTTAGTTCTAATTTCTGGTTGTGCACATTGCATTTTTGCATAATTACATTCTGGTTTTGCACGTTTAAATGCTTCTGCATCTGCAGGTTTATATGCTTCTGGTTCTGCACACTTCTAAATTTTAATCTCCAATACCTTCATTATATGCTTCCAGAATCGATTTAAAAAGTGTTTTTTCCACTAGTATCAACAACTAAAACGTACCCAACCTACTCTACTAAACTTAATGGATTTATTCATATAACATGACTGATTTCTTGGATGATTTTAAATATTTGGTTCGTTTCAATTCTATTTGGGTATTCTTTCAATTCTATTTTCTTGGTTTGTTTTAGAATTGATTTTTTAGGTTCCTCTTTTGTGTTATGTTTTGGTTGTTTCTACAATGAGGAATTGATAGCTTCAATTCCCCGAGAACATGCTAAAAATTGGTAGAACGGTGGGAACTGATTTTGAAAGAAATGTATTATACTAAAAATTGTTTTGGACAAGGAACGTTTTTGTGAATTTTTTATCAACTAGGTGGTGGTTTGTGTTTGGATTAGACTATTTTGTGTTTAAAGTATTGCAAAAATACTAGAATTTGTTTTTCACTGAATGTCGATATTTTTCCTTAAATATATCAAACATTTAGTCAAAACGAATTTTTAAGTACCACTTAATTATAGGATATTCACTTTTTGGATTTTATTACTTCAATTATTTATTTTTGAGGATTTATTACTTTTAATAAAGATGTATTGGATATACTTCTTGATTTATCCTTAGATGTACTTAAATGGCTGGCTAACCTAGTGTAATATGTAGGTATCTTCTTCCCCCAACTTTGATGTTCCTCTCTTTTTTCTTTCTTCGACGTCACTGTTCACAATAAAAGGTACTAAGATCCAATCTATTCAAAATTTCTCACTCGTTTTCAAATTAACTTCTTGCTGTTTTTTTTTTCATTTATTTTTTTATTGCATTTTATTATTGAGATTTATTGTTTTAGATCAGGTACATTATTTATAGTATGATTTGAAATTTGATTGAGATGATCTCACCCTTTAGAACATTTAATGCTTGAATGCAAAATATCATATTGAGTATATATGATTCTAAGCTCGGATTATTTAGTAGGTTACATTGTTATCATTGACCCATAAATGCTATCGTTATCATTGACCCTAAAATGGTATCGTTAACATTGAACTTTATATGCAAAATATGATGATCCTAAACGTGATATTTGATATTGAGTCTAAGACTCTAATAATATTGTGCCCCGTTGACCCTGACATGTGAAATATGATTGTTTTGTGATTTGAAGACCCTGAAATGCAAAATATGACAGAGCCTATGTGACTAATAAAATGGAAAAGATTATTTTGTGCTTTCTCAATGACCCTTAGATGTGAAATATGATCGGAGGGGTAGTTTTGTGCCTCATTGACCCTTAGATGTAAAATATGATATGCTTTGATAATACTAAATGTGATATATGATATTGTGTTCAAGAAACTAATGATATTATGCCCCGTTGTCCCTAGCATGCGAAATATGATTGGTTTGTGATTTGATAACTATGAAATGCAAAATATGATATTGAGTCTATGTGACTAATAAATTTGGAAGATTATTTTGTGCCAACTTGATTGCCCTTAGATGTGAAACATAATTGAAAAGGTCGTTTTGAACCTCATTGCTCCTTAGATGTAAAATATTTTGTGCCAACTTGATGATCCTTAAATGATATTCAGTCTTAAGACTCGAATAATGTTGTGCCCCGTTGACTTTAACATGCGAAATATGATTGTTTTGTGATTTGATGACACGAGAGTGCAAAATATGATATTGTGTCTATGTCACTAATAAATTGAAAGGATGATTTTGTGCCTTCTCGAGGACCCTTAAATATGATATATTGATTCTAACATGCAAAATATGATGATGCTTCATTGATCCTAAATGTGATGAATTATATTGAATCTAAGACTCTAATGAAATTGTGCCCCGTTGTCCCTAGCATGTGAAATATGATTGTTTTGTGATTCGAAAATTTTGATGCAAAATATGATATTAAGTCTGTGACTTCTAAATTGGAATCATGATTTTGTGCTTTCTCATTGACCCTTAGATGCATAATATGATATGATACTTCGATGATTCGAAATGTGATATATGATACTGAGTCTAAGACTCTAATGATATTATGCCCCGTTGTCCCAAGCATGCGAAATATGATTGGTTTGTGATTTGATGATCTTGAAATGCAAAATATGATATTGAGTCTTTGTGACTTATAAATTTGGAAGATTATTTTGAGCTTTCTTGTTGACCTTTACAAGTGAAATATAATTAGAAATGTGGTTTTGAGCCAAATTGCCCTTAGATGCAAAATATGATGATGCTTCGGTAATCCTAAATGTGATATATGATATTGAGTCTAAGACTAATGATACTGTGCCCGATTGACCCTACGCGAAATGTGATTGTTTTGTGATTTGAAAACCCTAGAATGCAAAAAAATGATAGTGTCAATGTGACTAATAAATTGAAAGGATGATTTTGAGCCTTCTCGAGGACCCTTAGATGTGAAATATATTGACCCTAAGATGCAAAATATGTTGATTCTTCAATGATTGTAAATGTGATAAATTATATTGAATCTAAGGCTCTAATGAAATTGTGCCCCATTGTCCCTATCATGCGAAATATGATTGTTTTGTGATTCGAAAATTTTGAAAGGCAAAATATGATATTAAGTCTATGTGACTAATACATTGGAATCATGATTTTGTGCCTTCTCATTTACCCTTAGATGCATAATAGGATATGATACTTCGATGATTCGAAATGTGATATATGATATTGAGTCTAAACCTCTAATGATATTATGCCCCGTTGATCCAAACATGCGAAATATGATTGGTTTGTGATTTGATGATCTTGAAATGCAAAATATGATATTGTGTCTATGTCACTAATAAATTGAAAGGATGATTTTGTGTCTTCTCGATGACCCTTAGATATGAAATTTATTGACTCTAACATGCAAAATATGATGATGCTTCATTGATCCTAAATGTGATGAATTATATTGAATCTAAGACTCTAATGAAATTGTGCCCCGTTGTCCCTAGCATGCGAAATATGATTGTTTTGTGATTCGAAAATTTTGAAACGCAAAATATAAAATATGATATTAAGTATATGTGACTTATAAATTGGAATCATGATTTTGTGCTTTCTCATTGACCCTTAGATCCATAATATGATATAATACTTCGATAATTCGAAATGTGATATATGATATTGAGTCTAAGACTCTAATGATATTATGCCCCGTTGTTCCAAGTATGCGAAATATGATTGGTTTGTGTTTTGATGATCTCGAAATTCAAAATATGATATTGAGTCTAAGTGACTTATAAATTTGGAAGATTATTTTAAGCTTTCTTGTTGACCTTTACAAGTGAAATATAATTATAAATGTGGTTTTGAGCCAAATTGCCCCTTAGATGCAAAATATGATGATGCTTCGGTAATCCTAAATGTGATATATGATATTGAGTCTAAGACTAATGGTATTGGGCCCCGTTGACCCTAGCATGCGAAATATGATTGGTTTGTGATTTGATGATCTTGAAATGCAAAATATGATATTGAGCCTATGTGACTTATAAATTTGGAAGATTATTTTGAGCTTTGTTGTTGACCTTTACAAGTGAAATATAATTAGAAATGTGGTTTTGAGCCAAATTGTCCCTTAGATGCAAAATATGATGATGCTTCGGTAATGCTAAATGTGAGATATGATATTGAGTCTAAGACTAATGATACTGTGCCAATTGACCCTACGCGAAATGTGATTGTTTTGTGATTTGAAAACCCTAGAATGCAAAAAAATGATACTGTGTCAATGTAACTAATAAATTGAAATGATGATTTTGAGCCTTCTAATGGACCGTTAGATGTGAAATATATTGACCTTACGATGCAAAATATGTTGATGCTTCGTTGATTCTAAATGTGATAAATTATATTGAAATCTAAGGCTTTAATGAAATTGTGCCTCATTGTCCCTCTCATGCGAAATATGATTGTTTTGTGATTCGAAAATTTTGAAAGGCAAAATATGATATTAAGTCTATGTGACTAATACATTGAAATCATGATTTTGTGCCTTCTCATTGACCCTTAGATGCATAATATGATATGATACTTCGATGATTCGAAATGTGATATATGATATTGAGTCTAAAACTCTAATGATATTATGTCCCGTTGACCCAAACATGTGAAATATGATTGGTTTGTGATTTGATGATCTTGAAATGCAAAATATGATATTGTGTCTCTGTCACTAATAAATTGAAAGGATGATTTTATGCCTTCTCGATGACCCTTGGATATGAAATATATTGACTCTAACATGCAAAATATAATGATGCTTCATTGATCCTAAATGTGATGAATTATATTGAATCTAAGACTCTAATCAAATTGGGCCCCGTTGTCCCTAGCATGTGAAATATGATTGTTTTGTGATTTGAAAATTTTGAAATGCAAAATATGATATTAAGTATATATGACTTATAAATTGGAATCATAATTTAGTGTTTTCTCATTGACCCTTAGATCCATAATATGATATAATACTTCGATAATTCGAAATGTGATATATGATATTGAGTCTAAGACTCTAATGATATTATGCCCCGTTGTCCCAAGTATGCGAAATATGATTGGTTTGTGTTTTGATGATCTTGAAATGCAAAATATGATATTGAGTCTATGTGACTTATAAATTTAGAAGATTATTTTGAGCTTTCTTGTTGACTTTTACAAGTGAAATATAATTATAAATGTGGTTTTGCGCCAAATTGCCCCTTAGATGCAAAATATGATGATGCTTCTGTAATCCTCAATATGATATATGATATTGAGTCTAAGACTAATGGTATTGTGCCCTGTTGATCCTAGCATGCGAAATATGATTGGTTTGTGATTTGATGATCTTGAAATGCAAAATATGATATTGAGCCTATGTGACTTATAAATTTGGAAGATTATTTTGAGCTTTATTGTTGACCTTTACAAGTGAAATATAATTAGAAATGTGGTTTTGAGCCAAATTGCCCCTTAGATGCAAAATATGATGATGCTTCGGTAATGCTAAATGTGATATATGATATTAAGTATAAGACTAATGATATTGTGCCCGGTTGATCATACGCAAAATGTGATTGTTTTGTGATTTGAAAACCCTAGAATGCAAAAAATGATATTGTGTCAATCTGACTAATAAATTGAAAGGATGATTTTGAGCATTCTCGAGGACCCTTAGATGTGAAATATATTGACCCTAAGATGCAAAATATGTTGATTCTTCATTGATTGTAAATGTGATAAATTATATTGAATCTAAGGCTCTAATGAAATTGTGGCCCATTGTCCCTATCATGCGAAATATGATTGTTTTGTGATTCGAAAATTTTGAAAGGCAAAATATGATATTTAGTCTATGTGACTAATACATTGGAATCATGATTTTGTGCCTTCTCATTGACCCTTAGATGCATAATATGATATGATACTTCGATGATTCAAAATGTGATATATGATATTGAGTCTAAGACTATTGTTATTGTGCCCCGTTGACCCTAGAATGCAAAATATGATATAGTGTCTATGTGACTAATAAATTGAAAGGATGATTTTGTGCCATCTCGAGGACCCTTAGATGTGAAATATATTGACCATAAGATGCAAAATATGATGATGTTTCATTGATCCTAAATGCGATAAATTATATTGAATCTAAGACTCTAATGAAATTGTGCTCCGTTGTCCCTAGCATGCGAAATATGATTGTTTTGTGATTCGAAAATTTTGAAATGCAAAATATGATTTTAAGTCTATGTGACTTATAAATTGGAATCATAATTTTGTGTCTTCTCATTGACCCTTAGATGAATTATATGATATCATACTTCGATGATTCGAAATGTGATATATGATATTGAGTCTAAAACTCGAATGATATTATGCCCCGTTGTCCCAAACATGCGAAATATGATTGGTTTGTGATTTGATGATATTGAAATGCAAAATATGATATTGAGTCTATGTGACTTATAAATTTGGAAGATTATTTTGAGCTTTTTGATGACATTTAAAAGTGAAATATAATTAGAAATGTAGTTTTGACCCTCATTGCCTCTTAGATGCAAAATATGATGATGCTTCGGTAATCCTAAAGGTGATATATGATATTGAGTCTAAGACTGATGGTATTGTACCCCGTTGACCCTTGCATGCGAAATATGATTGATTTGTGATTTGAAGACCCTAGAATGCAAAATATTGAATTGAGTCTATGCGACTTATAAATTTGTAAGATTATTTTGTGCTTTCTTGATGACCCTTAGAAGTTTAATATAATTAGAAATTTAGTTTTGAGCCTCATTGCTCCTTAGATGCAAAATATGATGATGCTTCGGTAATCCTAAATATAACATATGATATTGAGTCTAAGACTAATGGTATTGTTCCCCGAAGACCCTAGCATGCGAAATATGATTGTTTTGTGATTTGAAGACCCTAGGATGCAAAATATGATGTTGTGTCTATGTGACATATAAATTTGGAAGATTATTTTATGCTTTCTTATTGACCCTTACAAGTGAAATATAATTAGAAATATGGTTTTGAGTCCATTGCCCCTTAGATGCAAAATATGATCATGCTTCGGTAATCCTAAATATGATATATGATATTAAGTCTAAGACTAAAGGTATTGTGTCCCGTTAACCCTACAATGTAAAATATGATATTGTGTCTATGTGACTAATAAATTGAAAGGAAGATTTTGAGCCTTCTCGAGGACCCTTAGATGTGAAATATGATATGATTCAATGATACTAAATGTGATATATGATATTGTGTCCAAGAATCTAATGATATTATGCCCCGTTGTCCCAAGTATGCGAAATATGATTGATTTGTGTTTTGATGATCTTGAAATGCAAGATATGATATTGAGTCTATGTGACTTATAAATTTGGAAGATTATTTTGAGCTTTCTTAATGACCTTTACAAGTGAAATATAATTATAAATGGGTTTTGAGCCAAATTGCCCCTTAGATGCAAAATATGATGATGCTTAGGTAATCCTAAATGTGATATATGATATTGAGTCTAAGACTAATGATATTGTGCCCCGTTGACACTAGCATGCGAAATATGATTGGTTTGTGATTTGATGATCTTGAAATGCAAAATATGATATTGAGCCTATGTGACTTATAAATTTGGAAGCTTATTTTGAGCTTTGTTGTTGACCTTTACAAGTGAAATATAATTAGAAATGTGGTTTTGAGCCAAATTGCCCCTTAGATGCAAAATATGATGATGCTTCGGTAATGCTAAATGTGATATATGATATTAAGTATAAGACTAATGATATTGTGCCCGGTTGATCCTACGCGAAATGTGATTGTTTTGTGATTTGAAAACCCTAGAATGCAAAAAATGATATTGTGTCAATGTGACTAATAAATTGAAAGGATGATTTTGAGCATTCTCGAGGACCCTTAGATGTGAAATATATTGACCCTAAGATGCAAAATATGTTGATTCTTCATTGATTGTAAATGTGATAAATTATATTGAATCTAAGGCTCTAATGAAATTGTGCCCCATTGTCCCTATCATGCGAAATATGATTGTTTTGTGATTCGAAAATTTTGAAAGGCAAAATATGATATTTAGTCTATGTGACTAATACATTGGAATCATGATTTTGTGCATTCTCATTGACCCTTAGATGCATAATATGATATGATACTTCGATGATTCAAAATGTGATATATGATATTGAGTCTAAAACTCGAATGATATTATGCCCCGTTGTCCCAAACATGCGAAATATGATTGGTTTGTGATTTGATGATATTGAAATGCAAAATATGATATTGAGTCTATGTGACTTATAAATTTGGAAGATTATTTTGAGCTTTTTGATGACATTTAAAAGTGAAATATAATTAGAAATGTAGTTTTGACCCTCATTGCCTCTTAGATGGAAAATATGATGATGCTTCGGTAATCCTAAATGTGACATATGATATTGAGTCTAAGACTAATGGTATTGTACCCCGTTGACCTAGCATGCGAAATATGATTGATTTGTGATTTGAAGACCCTAGAATGCAAAATATTGAATTGAGTCTATGCGACTTATAAATTTGGAAGATTATTTTGTGCTTTCTTGATGAACCTTAGAAGTTTAATATAATTAGAAATTTAGTTTTGAGCCTCATTGCTCCTTAGATGCAAAATATGATGATGCTTCGGTAATCCTAAATATAACATATGATATTGAGTCTAAGACTAATGGTATTGTGCCCCGAAGACCCTATCATGCGAAATATGATTGTTTTGTGATTTGAAGACCCTAGGATGCAAAATATGATGTTGTGTCTATGTGACATATAAATTTGGAAGATTATTTTATGCTTTCTTATTGACCCTTACAAGTGAAATATAATTAGAAATATGGTTTTGAGTCCATTGCCCCTTAGATGCAAAATATGATCATGCTTCGGTAATCCTAAATATGATATATGATATTAAGTCTAAGACTAAAGGTATTGTGCCCCGTTAACCCTACAATGTAAAATATCATATTGTGTCTATGTGACTAATAAATTGAAAGGAAGATTTTGAGCCTTCTCGAGGACCCTTAGATGTGAAATATATTGACCCTAAGATGCAAAATATGTTGATTCTTCATTGATTGTAAATGTGATAAATTATATTGAATCTAAGGCTCTAATGAAATTGTGCCCCATTGTCCCTATCATGCGAAATATGATTGTTTTGTGATTCGAAAATTTTGAAAGGCAAAATATGATATTTAGTCTATGTGACTAATACATTGGAATCATGATTTTGTGCCTTCTCATTGACCCTTAGATGCATAATATGATATGATACTTCGATGATTCAAAATGTGATATATGATATTGAGTCTAAGACTATTGTTATTGTGCCCCGTTGACCCTAGAATGCAAAATATGATATAGTGTCTATGTGACTAATAAATTGAAAGGATGATTTTGTGCCATCTCGAGGACCCTTAGATGTGAAATATATTGACCATAAGATGCAAAATATGATGATGTTTCATTGATCCTAAATGCGATAAATTATATTGAATCTAAGACTCTAATGAAATTGTGCTCCGTTGTCCCTAGCATGCGAAATATGATTGTTTTGTGATTCGAAAATTTTGAAATGCAAAATATGATTTTAAGTCTATGTGACTTATAAATTGGAATCATAATTTTGTGTCTTCTCATTGACCCTTAGATGAATTATATGATATCATACTTCGATGATTCGAAATGTGATATATGATATTGAGTCTAAAACTCGAATGATATTATGCCCCGTTGTCCCAAACATGCGAAATATGATTGGTTTGTGATTTGATGATCTTGAAATGCAAAATATGATATTGAGTCTATGTGACTTATAAATTTGGAAGATTATTTTGAGCTTTTTGATGACATTTAAAAGTGAAATATAATTAGAAATGTAGTTTTGACCCTCATTGCCTCTTAGATGCAAAATATGATGATGCTTCGGTAATCCTAAATGTGATATATGATATTGAGTCTAAGACTGATGGTATTGTACCCCGTTGACCCTTGCATGCGAAATATGATTGATTTGTGATTTGAAGACCCTAGAATGCAAAATATTGAATTGAGTCTATGCGACTTATAAATTTGTAAGATTATTTTGTGCTTTCTTGATGACCCTTAGAAGTTTAATATAATTAGAAATTTAGTTTTGAGCCTCATTGCTCCTTAGATGCAAAATATGATGATGCTTCGGTAATCCTAAATATAACATATGATATTGAGTCTAAGACTAATGGTATTGTTCCCCGAAGACCCTAGCATGCGAAATATGATTGTTTTGTGATTTGAAGACCCTAGGATGCAAAATATGATGTTGTGTCTATGTGACATATAAATTTGGAAGATTATTTTATGCTTTCTTATTGACCCTTATAAGTGAAATATAATTAGAAATATGGTTTTGAGTCCATTGCCCCTTAGATGCAAAATATGATCATGCTTCGGTAATCCTAAATATGATATATGATATTAAGTCTAAGACTAAAGGTATTGTGTCCCGTTAACCCTACAATGTAAAATATGATATTGTGTCTATGTGACTAATAAATTGAAAGGAAGATTTTGAGCCTTCTCGAGGACCCTTAGATGTGAAATATGATATGATTCAATGATACTAAATGTGATATATGATATTGTGTCCAAGAATCTAATGATATTATGCCCCGTTGTCCCAAGTATGCGAAATATGATTGATTTGTGTTTTGATGATCTTGAAATGCAAAATATGATATTGAGTCTATGTGACTTATAAATTTGAAAGATTATTTTGAGTTTTCTTAATGACCTTTACAAGTGAAATATAATTATAAATGGGTTTTGAGCCAAATTGCCCCTTAGATGCAAAATATGATGATGCTTAGGTAATCCTAAATGTGATATATGATATTGAGTCTAAGACTAATGATATTGTGCCCCGTTGACACTAGCATGCGAAATATGATTGGTTTGTGATTTGATGATCTTGAAATGCAAAATATGATATTGAGCCTATGTGACTTATAAATTTGGAAGATTATTTTGAGCTTTGTTGTTGACCTTTACAAGTGAAATATAATTAGAAATGTGGTTTTGAGCCAAATTGCCCCTTAGATGCAAAATATGATGATGCTTCGGTAATGCTAAATGTGATATATGATATTAAGTATAAGACTAATGATATTGTGCCCGGTTGATCCTACGCGAAATGTGATTGTTTTGTGATTTGAAAACCCTAGAATGCAAAAAATGATATTGTGTCAATGTGACTAATAAATTGAAAGGATGATTTTGAGCATTCTCGAGGACCCTTAGATGTGAAATATATTGACCCTAAGATGCAAAATATGTTGATTCTTCATTGATTGTAAATGTGATAAATTATATTGAATCTAAGGCTCTAATGAAATTGTGCCCCATTGTCCCTATCATGCGAAATATGATTGTTTTGTGATTCGAAAATTTTGAAAGGCAAAATATGATATTTAGTCTATGTGACTAATACATTGGAATCATGATTTTGTGCATTCTCATTGACCCTTAGATGCATAATATGATATGATACTTCGATGATTCAAAATGTGATATATGATATTGAGTCTAAAACACGAATGATATTATGCCCCGTTGTCCCAAACATGCGAAATATGATTGGTTTGTGATTTGATGATATTGAAATGCAAAATATGATATTGAGTCTATGTGACTTATAAATTTGGAAGATTATTTTGAGCTTTTTGATGACATTTAAAAGTGAAATATAATTAGAAATGTAGTTTTGACCCTCATTGTCTCTTAGATGGAAAATATGATGATGCTTCGGTAATCCTAAATGTGACATATGATATTGAGTCTAAGACTAATGGTATTGTACCCCGTTGACCTAGCATGCGAAATATGATTGATTTGTGATTTGAAGACCCTAGAATGCAAAATATTGAATTGAGTCTATGCGACTTATAAATTTGGAAGATTATTTTGTGCTTTCTTGATGAACCTTAGAAGTTTAATATAATTAGAAATTTAGTTTTGAGCCTCATTGCTCCTTAGATGCAAAATATGATGATGCTTCGGTAATCCTAAATATAACATATGATATTGAGTCTAAGACTAATGGTATTGTGCCCCGAAGACCCTATCATGCGAAATATGATTGTTTTGTGATTTGAAGACCCTAGGATGCAAAATATGATGTTGTGTCTATGTGACATATAAATTTGGAAGATTATTTTATGCTTTCTTATTGACCCTTACAAGTGAAATATAATTAGAAATATGGTTTTGAGTCCATTGCCCCTTAGATGCAAAATATGATCATGCTTCGGTAATCCTAAATATGATATATGATATTAAGTCTAAGACTAAAGGTATTGTGCCCCGTTAACCCTACAATGTAAAATATCATATTGTGTCTATGTGACTAATAAATTGAAAGGAAGATTTTGAGCCTTCTCGAGGACCCTTAGATGTGAAATATATTGACCCTAAGATGCAAAATATGTTGATTCTTCATTGATTGTAAATGTGATAAATTATATTGAATCTAAGGCTCTAATGAAATTGTGCCCCATTGTCCCTATCATGCGAAATATGATTGTTTTGTGATTCGAAAATTTTGAAAGGCAAAATATGATATTTAGTCTATGTGACTAATACATTGGAATCATGATTTTGTGCCTTCTCATTGACCCTTAGATGCATAATATGATATGATACTTCGATGATTCAAAATGTGATATATGATATTGAGTCTAAGACTATTGTTATTGTGCCCCGTTGACCCTAGAATGCAAAATATGATATAGTGTCTATGTGACTAATAAATTGAAAGGATGATTTTTTGCCATCTCGAGGACCCTTAGATGTGAAATATATTGACCGTAAGATGCAAAATATGATGATGTTTCATTGATCCTAAATGCGATAAATTATATTGAATCTAAGACTCTAATGAAATTGTGCTCCGTTGTCCCTAGCATGCGAAATATGATTGTTTTGTGATTCGAAAATTTTGAAATGCAAAATATGATTTTATGTCTATGTGACTTATAAATTGGAATCATAATTTTGTGTCTTCTCATTGACCCTTAGATGAATTATATGATATCATACTTCGATGATTCGAAATGTGATATATGATATTGAGTCTAAAACTCGAATGATATTATGCCCCGTTGTCCCAAACATGCGAAATATGATTGGTTTGTGATTTGATGATCTTGAAATGCAAAATATGATATTGAGTCTATGTGACTTATAAATTTGGAAGATTATTTTGAGCTTTTTGATGACATTTAAAAGTGAAATATAATTAGAAATGTAGTTTTGACCCTCATTGCCTCTTAGATGCAAAATATGATGATGCTTCGGTAATCCTAAATGTGATATATGATATTGAGTCTAAGACTGATGGTATTGTACCCCGTTGACCCTTGCATGCGAAATATGATTGATTTGTGATTTGAAGACCCTAGAATGCAAAATATTGAATTGAGTCTATGCGACTTATAAATTTGTAAGATTATTTTGTGCTTTCTTGATGACCCTTAGAAGTTTAATATAATTAGAAATTTAGTTTTGAGCCTCATTGCTCCTTAGATGCAAAATATGATGATGCTTCGGTAATCCTAAATATAACATATGATATTGAGTCTAAGACTAATGGTATTGTTCCCCGAAGACCCTAGCATGCGAAATATGATTGTTTTGTGATTTGAAGACCCTAGGATGCAAAATATGATGTTGTGTCTATGTGACATATAAATTTGGAAGATTATTTTATGCTTTCTTATTGACCCTTACAAGTGAAATATAATTAGAAATATGGTTTTGAGTCCATTGCCCCTTAGATGCAAAATATGATCATGCTTCGGTAATCCTAAATATGATATATGATATTAAGTCTAAGACTAAAGGTATTGTGTCCCGTTAACCCTACAATGTAAAATATGATATTGTGTCTATGTGACTAATAAATTGAAAGGAAGATTTTGAGCCTTCTCGAGGACCCTTAGATGTGAAATATGATATGATTCAATGATACTAAATGTGATATATGATATTGTGTCCAAGAATCTAATGATATTATGCCCCGTTGTCCCAAGTATGCGAAATATGATTGATTTGTGTTTTGATGATCTTGAAATGCAAAATATGATATTGAGTCTATGTGACTTATAAATTTGAAAGATTATTTTGAGCTTTCTTAATGACCTTTACAAGTGAAATATAATTATAAATGGGTTTTGAGCCAAATTGCCCCTTAGATGCAAAATATGATGATGCTTAGGTAATCCTAAATGTGATATATGATATTGAGTCTAAGACTAATGATATTGTGCCCCGTTGACACTAGCATGCGAAATATGATTGGTTTGTGATTTGATGATCTTGAAATGCAAAATATGATATTGAGCCTATGTGACTTATAAATTTGGAAGATTATTTTGAGCTTTGTTGTTGACCTTTACAAGTGAAATATAATTAGAAATGTGGTTTTGAGCCAAATTGCCCCTTAGATGCAAAATATGATGATGCTTCGGTAATGCTAAATGTGATATATGATATTAAGTATAAGACTAATGATATTGTGCCCGGTTGATCCTACGCGAAATGTGATTGTTTTGTGATTTGAAAACCCTAGAATGCAAAAAATGATATTGTGTCAATGTGACTAATAAATTGAAAGGATGATTTTGAGCATTCTCGAGGACCCTTAGATGTGAAATATATTGACCCTAAGATGCAAAATATGTTGATTCTTCATTGATTGTAAATGTGATAAATTATATTGAATCTAAGGCTCTAATGAAATTGTGCCCCATTGTCCCTATCATGCGAAATATGATTGTTTTGTGATTCGAAAATTTTGAAAGGCAAAATATGATATTTAGTCTATGTGACTAATACATTGGAATCATGATTTTGTGCATTCTCATTGACCCTTAGATGCATAATATGATATGATACTTCGATGATTCAAAATGTGATATATGATATTGAGTCTAAAACACGAATGATATTATGCCCCGTTGTCCCAAACATGCGAAATATGATTGGTTTGTGATTTGATGATATTGAAATGCAAAATATGATATTGAGTCTATGTGACTTATAAATTTGGAAGATTATTTTGAGCTTTTTGATGACATTTAAAAGTGAAATATAATTAGAAATGTAGTTTTGACCCTCATTGTCTCTTAGATGGAAAATATGATGATGCTTCGGTAATCCTAAATGTGACATATGATATTGAGTCTAAGACTAATGGTATTGTACCCCGTTGACCTAGCATGCGAAATATGATTGATTTGTGATTTGAAGACCCTAGAATGCAAAATATTGAATTGAGTCTATGCGACTTATAAATTTGGAAGATTATTTTGTGCTTTCTTGATGAACCTTAGAAGTTTAATATAATTAGAAATTTAGTTTTGAGCCTCATTGCTCCTTAGATGCAAAATATGATGATGCTTCGGTAATCCTAAATATAACATGTGATATTGAGTCTAAGACTAATGGTATTGTGCCCCGAAGACCCTATCATGCGAAATATGATTGTTTTGTGATTTGAAGACCCTAGGATGCAAAATATGATGTTGTGTCTATGTGACATATAAATTTGGAAGATTATTTTATGCTTTCTTATTGACCCTTACAAGTGAAATATAATTAGAAATATGGTTTTGAGTCCATTGCCCCTTAGATGCAAAATATGATCATGCTTCGGTAATCCTAAATATGATATATGATATTAAGTCTAAGACTAAAGGTATTGTGCCCCGTTAACCCTACAATGTAAAATATCATATTGTGTCTATGTGACTAATAAATTGAAAGGAAGATTTTGAGCCTTCTCGAGGACCCTTAGATGTGAAATATATTGACCCTAAGATGCAAAATATGTTGATTCTTCATTGATTGTAAATGTGATAAATTATATTGAATCTAAGGCTCTAATGAAATTGTGCCCCATTGTCCCTATCATGCGAAATATGATTGTTTTGTGATTCGAAAATTTTGAAAGGCAAAATATGATATTTAGTCTATGTGACTAATACATTGGAATCATGATTTTGTGCCTTCTCATTGACCCTTAGATGCATAATATGATATGATACTTCGATGATTCAAAATGTGATATATGATATTGAGTCTAAGACTATTGTTATTGTGCCCCGTTGACCCTAGAATGCAAAATATGATATAGTGTCTATGTGACTAATAAATTGAAAGGATGATTTTTTGCCATCTCGAGGACCCTTAGATGTGAAATATATTGACCGTAAGATGCAAAATATGATGATGTTTCATTGATCCTAAATGCGATAAATTATATTGAATCTAAGACTCTAATGAAATTGTGCTCCGTTGTCCCTAGCATGCGAAATATGATTGTTTTGTGATTCGAAAATTTTGAAATGCAAAATATGATTTTATGTCTATGTGACTTATAAATTGGAATCATAATTTTGTGTCTTCTCATTGACCCTTAGATGAATTATATGATATCATACTTCGATGATTCGAAATGTGATATATGATATTGAGTCTAAAACTCGAATGATATTATGCCCCGTTGTCCCAAACATGCGAAATATGATTGGTTTGTGATTTGATGATCTTGAAATGCAAAATATGATATTGAGTCTATGTGACTTATAAATTTGGAAGATTATTTTGAGCTTTTTGATGACATTTAAAAGTGAAATATAATTAGAAATGTAGTTTTGACCCTCATTGCCTCTTAGATGCAAAATATGATGATGCTTCGGTAATCCTAAATGTGATATATGATATTGAGTCTAAGACTGATGGTATTGTACCCCGTTGACCCTTGCATGCGAAATATGATTGATTTGTGATTTGAAGACCCTAGAATGCAAAATATTGAATTGAGTCTATGCGACTTATAAATTTGTAAGATTATTTTGTGCTTTCTTGATGACCCTTAGAAGTTTAATATAATTAGAAATTTAGTTTTGAGCCTCATTGCTCCTTAGATGCAAAATATGATGATGCTTCGGTAATCCTAAATATAACATATGATATTGAGTCTAAGACTAATGGTATTGTTCCCCGAAGACCCTAGCATGCGAAATATGATTGTTTTGTGATTTGAAGACCCTAGGATGCAAAATATGATGTTGTGTCTATGTGACATATAAATTTGGAAGATTATTTTATGCTTTCTTATTGACCCTTACAAGTGAAATATAATTAGAAATATGGTTTTGAGTCCATTGCCCCTTAGATGCAAAATATGATCATGCTTCGGTAATCCTAAATATGATATATGATATTAAGTCTAAGACTAAAGGTATTGTGTCCCGTTAACCCTACAATGTAAAATATGATATTGTGTCTATGTGACTAATAAATTGAAAGGAAGATTTTGAGCCTTCTCGAGGACCCTTAGATGTGAAATATGATATGATTCAATGATACTAAATGTGATATATGATATTGTGTCCAAGAATCTAATGATATTATGCCCCGTTGTCCCAAGTATGCGAAATATGATTGATTTGTGTTTTGATGATCTTGAAATGCAAAATATGATATTGAGTCTATGTGACTTATAAATTTGAAAGATTATTTTGAGCTTTCTTAATGACCTTTACAAGTGAAATATAATTATAAATGGGTTTTGAGCCAAATTGCCCCTTAGATGCAAAATATGATGATGCTTAGGTAATCCTAAATGTGATATATGATATTGAGTCTAAGACTAATGATATTGTGCCCCGTTGACACTAGCATGCGAAATATGATTGGTTTGTGATTTGATGATCTTGAAATGCAAAATATGATATTGAGCCTATGTGACTTATAAATTTGGAAGATTATTTTGAGCTTTGTTGTTGACCTTTACAAGTGAAATATAATTAGAAATGTGGTTTTGAGCCAAATTGCCCCTTAGATGCAAAATATGATGATGCTTCGGTAATGCTAAATGTGATATATGATATTAAGTATAAGACTAATGATATTGTGCCCGGTTGATCCTACGCGAAATGTGATTGTTTTGTGATTTGAAAACCCTAGAATGCAAAAAATGATATTGTGTCAATGTGACTAATAAATTGAAAGGATGATTTTGAGCATTCTCGAGGACCCTTAGATGTGAAATATATTGACCCTAAGATGCAAAATATGTTGATTCTTCATTGATTGTAAATGTGATAAATTATATTGAATCTAAGGCTCTAATGAAATTGTGCCCCATTGTCCCTATCATGCGAAATATGATTGTTTTGTGATTCGAAAATTTTGAAAGGCAAAATATGATATTTAGTCTATGTGACTAATACATTGGAATCATGATTTTGTGCATTCTCATTGACCCTTAGATGCATAATATGATATGATACTTCGATGATTCAAAATGTGATATATGATATTGAGTCTAAAACACGAATGATATTATGCCCCGTTGTCCCAAACATGCGAAATATGATTGGTTTGTGATTTGATGATATTGAAATGCAAAATATGATATTGAGTCTATGTGACTTATAAATTTGGAAGATTATTTTGAGCTTTTTGATGACATTTAAAAGTGAAATATAATTAGAAATGTAGTTTTGACCCTCATTGTCTCTTAGATGGAAAATATGATGATGCTTCGGTAATCCTAAATGTGACATATGATATTGAGTCTAAGACTAATGGTATTGTACCCCGTTGACCTAGCATGCGAAATATGATTGATTTGTGATTTGAAGACCCTAGAATGCAAAATATTGAATTGAGTCTATGCGACTTATAAATTTGGAAGATTATTTTGTGCTTTCTTGATGAACCTTAGAAGTTTAATATAATTAGAAATTTAGTTTTGAGCCTCATTGCTCCTTAGATGCAAAATATGATGATGCTTCGGTAATCCTAAATATAACATATGATATTGAGTCTAAGACTAATGGTATTGTGCCCCGAAGACCCTAGCATGCGAAATATGATTGTTTTGTGATTTGAAGACCCTAGGATGCAAAATATGATGTTGTGTCTATGTGACATATAAATTTGGAAGATTATTTTATGCTTTCTTATTGACCCTTACAAGTGAAATATAATTAGAAATATGGTTTTGAGTCCATTGCCCCTTAGATGCAAAATATGATCATGCTTCGGTAATCCTAAATATGATATATGATATTAAGTCTAAGACTAAAGGTATTGTGCCCCGTTAACCCTACAATGTAAAATATCATATTGTGTCTATGTGACTAATAAATTGAAAGGAAGATTTTGAGCCTTCTCGAGGACCCTTAGATGTGAAATATATTGACCCTAAGATGCAAAATATGTTGATTCTTCATTGATTGTAAATGTGATAAATTATATTGAATCTAAGGCTCTAATGAAATTGTGCCCCATTGTCCCTATCATGCGAAATATGATTGTTTTGTGATTCGAAAATTTTGAAAGGCAAAATATGATATTTAGTCTATGTGACTAATACATTGGAATCATGATTTTGTGCCTTCTCATTGACCCTTAGATGCATAATATGATATGATACTTCGATGATTCAAAATGTGATATATGATATTGAGTCTAAGACTATTGTTATTGTGCCCCGTTGACCCTAGAATGCAAAATATGATATAGTGTCTATGTGACTAATAAATTGAAAGGATGATTTTGTGCCATCTCGAGGACCCTTAGATGTGAAATATATTGACCATAAGATGCAAAATATGATGATGTTTCATTGATCCTAAATGCGATAAATTATATTGAATCTAAGACTCTAATGAAATTGTGCTCCGTTGTCCCTAGCATGCGAAATATGATTGTTTTGTGATTCGAAAATTTTGAAATGCAAAATATGATTTGAAGTCCATGTGACTTATAAATTGGAATCATAATTTTGTGTCTTCTCATTGACCCTTATATGAATTATATGATATCATACTTCGATGATTCGAAATGTGATATATGATATTGAGTCTAAAACTCGAATGATATTATGCCCCGTTGTCCCAAACATGCGAAATATGATTGGTTTGTGATTTGATGATATTGAAATGCAAAATATGATATTGAGTCTATGTGACTTATAAATTTGGAAGATTATTTTGAGCTTTTTGATTACATTTAAAAGTGAAATATAATTAGAAATGTAGTTTTGACCCTCATTGCCTCTTAGATGGAAAATATGATGATGCTTCGGTAATCCTAAATGTGACATATGATATTGAGTCTAAGACTAATGGTATTGTACCCCGTTGACCTAGCATGCGAAATATGATTGATTTGTGATTTGAAGACCCTAGAATGCAAAATATTGAATTGAGTCTATGCGACTTATAAATTTGGAAGATTATTTTGTGCTTTCTTGATGAACCTTAGCAGTTTAATATAATTAGAAATTTAGTTTTGAGCCTCATTGCTCCTTAGATGCAAAATATGATGATGCTTCGGTAATCCTAAATATAACATATGATATTGAGTCTAAGACTAATGGTATTGTGCCCCGAAGACCCTAGCATGCGAAATATGATTGTTTTGTGATTTGAAGACCCTAGGATGCAAAATATGATGTTGTGTCTATGTGACATATAAATTTGGAAGATTATTTTATGCTTTCTTATTGACCCTTACAAGTGAAATATAATTAGAAATATGGTTTTGAGTCCATTGCCCCTTAGATGCAAAATATGATCATGCTTCGGTAATCCTAAATATGATATATGATATTAAGTCTAAGACTAAAGGTATTGTGCCCCGTTAACCCTACAATGTAAAATATCATATTGTGTCTATGTGACTAATAAATTGAAAGGATGATTTTGAGCATTCTCGAGGACCCTTAGATGTGAAATATATTGACCCTAAGATGCAAAATATGTTGATTCTTCATTGATTGTAAATGTGATAAATTATATTGAATCTAAGGCTCTAATGAAATTGTGCCCCATTGTCCCTATCATGCGAAATATGATTGTTTTGTGATTCGAAAATTTTGAAAGGCAAAATATGATATTTAGTCTACGTGACTAATACATTGGAATCATGATTTTGTGCATTCTCATTGACCCTTAGATGCATAATATGATATGATACTTCGATGATTCAAAATGTGATATATGATATTGAGTCTAAGACTATTGTTATTGTGCCCCGTTGACCCTAGAATGCAAAATATGATATAGTGTCTATGTGGCTAATAAATTGAAAGGATGATTTTGTGCCATCTCGTGGACCCTTAGATGTGAAATATATTGTCCATAAGATGCAAAATATGCTGATGTTTCATTGATCCTAAATGTGATAAATTATATTGAATCTAAGACTCTAATGAAATTGTGCTCCGTTGTCCCTAGCATGCGAAATATGATTGTTTTGTGATTCAAAAATTTTGAAATGCAAAATATGATTTTAAGTCCATGTGACTTATAAATTGGAATCATAATTTTGTGTCTTCTCATTGACCCTTAGATGAATTATATGATATCATACTTCGATGATTCGAAATGTGATATATGATATTGAGTCTAAAACTCGAATGATATTATGCCCCGTTGTCCCAAACATGCGAAATATGATTGGTTTGTGATTTGATGATCTTGAAATGCAAAATATGATATTGAGTCTATGTGACTTATAAATTTGGAAGATTATTTTGAGCTTTTTGATGACATTTAAAAGTGAAATATAATTAGAAATGTAGTTTTGACCCTCATTGCCTCTTAGATGGAAAATATGATGATGCTTCGGTAATCCTAAATGTGACATATGATATTGAGTCTAAGACTAATGGTATTGTACCCCGTTGACCCTAGCATGCGAAATATGATTCATTTGTGATTTGAAGACCCTAGAATGCAAAATATTGAATTGAGTCTATTTGACTTATAAATTTGGAAGATTATTTTGTGCTTTCTTGATGAACCTTAGAAGTTTAATATAATTAGAAATTTAGTTTTGAGCCTCATTGCTCCTTAGATGCAAAATATGATGATGCTTCGGTAATCCTAAATATAACATATGATATTGAGTCTAAGACTAATGGTATTGTGCCCCGAAGACCCTATCATGCGAAATATGATTGTTTTGTGATTTGAAGACCCTAGGATGCAAAATATGATGTTGTGTCTATGTGACATATAAATTTGGAAGATTATTTTATGCTTTCTTATTGACCCTTACAAGTGAAATATAATTAGAAATATGGTTTTGAGTCCATTGCCCCTTAGATGCAAAATATGATCATGCTTCGGTAATCCTAAATATGATATATGATATTAAGTCTAAGACTAAAGGTATTGTGCCCCGTTAACCCTACAATGTAAAATATCATATTGTGTCTATATGACTAATAAATTGAAAGGAAGATTTTGAGCCTTCTCGAGGACCCTTAGATGTGAAATATATTGACCCTAAGATGCAAAATATGTTGATTCTTCATTGATTGTAAATGTGATAAATTATATTGAATCTAAGGCTCTAATGAAATTGTGCCCCATTGTCCCTATCATGCGAAATATGATTGTTTTGTGATTCGAAAATTTTGAAAGGCAAAATATGATATTTAGTCTATGTGACTAATACATTGGAATCATGATTTTGTGCCTTCTCATTGACCCTTAGATGCATAATATGATATGATACTTCAATGATTCAAAATGTGATATATGATATTGAGTCTAAGACTATTGTTATTGTGCCCCGTTGACCCTAGAATGCAAAATATGATATAGTGTCTATGTGACTAATAAATTGAAAGGATGATTTTGTGCCATCTCGAGGACCCTTAGATGTGAAATATATTGACCATAAGATGCAAAATATGATGATGTTTCATTGATCCTAAATGCGATAAATTATATTGAATCTAAGACTCTAATGAAATTGTGCTCCGTTGTCCCTAGCATGCGAAATATGATTGTTTTGTGATTCGAAAATTTTGAAATGCAAAATATGATTTTAAGTCTATGTGACTTATAAATTGGAATCATAATTTTGTGTCTTCTCATTGACCCTTAGATGAATTATATGATATCATACTTCGATGATTCGAAATGTGATATATGATATTGAGTCTAAAACTCGAATGATATTATGCCCCGTTGTCCCAAACATGCGAAATATGATTGGTTTGTGATTTGATGATCTTGAAATGCAAAATATGATATTGAGTCTATGTGACTTATAAATTTGGAAGATTATTTTGAGCTTTTTGATGACATTTAAAAGTGAAATATAATTAGAAATGTAGTTTTGACCCTCATTGCCTCTTAGATGCAAAATATGATGATGCTTCGGTAATCCTAAATGAGATATATGATATTGAGTCTAAGACTAATGGTATTGTACCCCGTTGACCCTAGCATGCGAAATATGATTGATTTGTGATTTGAAGACCCTAGAATGCAAAATATTGAATTGAGTCTATGCGACTTATAAATTTGGAAGATTATTTTGTGCTTTCTTGATGACCCTTAGAAGTTTAATATAATTAGAAATTTAGTTTTGAGCCTCATTGCTCCTTAGATGCAAAATATGATGATGCTTCGGTAATCCTAAATATAACATATGATATTGAGTCTAAGACTAATAGTATTGTGCCCCGAAGACCCTAGCATGCGAAATATGATTGTTTTGTGATTTGAAGACCCTAGGATGCAAAATATGATGTTGTGTCTATGTGACATATAAATTTGGAAGATTATTTTATGCTTTCTTATTGACCCTTACAAGTGAAATATAATTAGAAATATGGTTTTGAGTCCATTGCCCCTTAGATGCAAGATATGATCATGCTTCGGTAATCCTAAATATGATATATGATATTAAGTCTAAGACTAAAGGTATTGTGCCCCGTTAACCCTACAATGTAAAATATGATATTGTGTCTATGTGACTAATAAATTGAAAGGAAGATTTTGAGCCTTCTCGAGGACCCTTAGATGTGAAATATGATATGATTCAATGATACTAAATGTGATATATGATATTGTGTCCAAGAATCTAATGATATTATGCCCCGTTGTCCCAAGTATGCGAAATATGATTGATTTGTGTTTTGATGATCTTGAAATGCAAAATATGATATTGAGTCTATGTGACTTATAAATTTGGAAGATTATTTTGAGCTTTCTTGATGACCTTTACAAGTGAAATATAATTATAAATGTGGTTTTGAGCCAAATTGCCCCTTAGATGTAAAATATGATGATGCTTAGGTAATCCTAAATGTGATATATGATATTGAGTCTAAGACTAATGATATTGTGCCCCGTTGACACTAGCATGCGAAATATGATTGGTTTGTGATTTGATGATCTTGAAATGCAAAATATGATATTGAGCCTATGTGACTTATAAATCTGGAAAATTATTTTGAACTTTATTGTTGACCTTTACAAGTGAAATATAATTAGAAATGTGGTTTTGAGTCAAATTGCCCCTTAGATGCAAAATATGATGATGCTTCGGTAATGTTAAATGTGATATATGATATTGAGTATAAGACTAATGATATTGTGCCCGGTTGATCCTACGCGAAATGTGATTGTTTTGTGATTTTAAAACCCTAGAATGCAAAAAATGATATTGTGTCAATGTGACTAATAAATTGAAAAGATGATTTTGAGCCTTCTAATGGACCCTTACATGTGAAATATTTTGACCTTAAGATGCAAAATATGTTGATGATTCATTGATTCTAAATGTGATAAATTATATTGAATCTAAGGCTTTAATGAATTTGTGCCCCATTGTCCCTATCATGCGAAATATGACTGTTTTGTGATTCAAAAATTTTGAAAGGCAAAATATGATATTAAGTCTATGTGACTAATACATTGGAATCATGATTTTGTGCCTTCTCATTGACCCTTATATGCATAATATGATATGATACTTCGATGATTCGAAATGTGATATATGATATTGAGTCTAATACTCTAATGATATTATGCTCCGTTGTTCCAAGTATGCGAAATATGATTGGTTTGTGTTTTGATGATCTTGAAATGCAAAATATGATATTGAGTCTATGTGACTTATAAATTTGGAAGATTATTTTGAGCTTTATTGTTGACCTTTACAAGTGAAATATAATTAGAAATGTGGTTTTGAGCCAAATTGCCCCTTAGATGCAAAATATGATGATGCTACGGTAATGCTAAATGTGATATATGATATTAAGTATAAGACTAATGATATTGTGCCCGGTTGATCCTACGCGAAATGTGATTGTTTTGTGATTTGAAAATCCTAGAATGCAAAAAATGATATTGTGTCAATGTTACTAATAAATTGAAAGGATGATTTTGAGCATTCTCGAGGACCCTTAGATGTGAAATATATTGACCCTAAGATGCAAAATATGTTGATTCTTCAAAGATTGTAAATGTGATAAATTTTATTGAATCTAAGACTCTAATAAAATTGTGCTCCGTTGTCCCTAGCATGCGAAATATGATTGTTTTGTGATTTGAAAATTTTGAAATGCAAAATATGATTTTAAGTCTATGTGACTTATAAATAGGAATCATGATTTTGTGCCTTCTCATTGACCCTTAGATGAATAGTATGATATCATACTTCGATGATTCGAAATGTGATATATGATATTGAGTCTAAAACTCGAATGATATTATGCCCCGTTGTCCCAAACATGCGAAATATGATTGGTTTGTGATTTGATGATCTTGAAATGCAAAAGATGATATTGAGTCTATGTGACTTATAAATTTGGAAGATTATTTTGTGCTTTCTTGATGACCTTTAAAAGTGAAATATAATTAGAAATGTAGTTTTGACCCTCATTGCCTCTTAGATGCAAAATATGATGATGCTTCGGTTATCTTAAATGTGACATATGATATTGAGTCTAAGACTAATGGTATTGTGCCCCGTTGACCCTAGCATGCGAAATATGATTGGTTTGTGATTTGATGACCCTAGAATGCAAAATATTGAATTGAGTCTATGCGACTTATAAATTTGGAAGATTATTTTGTGCTTTCTTGATGACCCTTAGTAGTTTAATATAATTAGAAATTTAGTTTTGAGCCTTATTGCCCCTTAGATGCAAAATATGATGATGCTTCGGTAATCCTACATGTAACCTATGATATTGAGTCTAAGACTAATTGTATTATGCCCCGTTGACCCTAGCATGCGAAAAATGATTGTTTTGTGATTTGAAGACCCTAGGATGCAAAATATGATGTTGTGTCTATGTGACTTATAAATTTGGAAGATTATTTTATGCTTTCTTGTTGACCTTTACAAGTGAAATATAATTAGAAATATGGTTTTGAGTCCATTGCCCCTTAGATGCAAAATATGATCATGCTTCGGTAATCCTAAATATGATATATGATATCAAGGTGTAAAATTCAGATCATAGTGAGTCATCACTTACTTTGTTGCAGTCTTACCAATAACAGTTAATCATGCACTAGATAATAAACAAGCAAACAGTTATTCAATTTTTTTATTAAGCATAAAAGGTTGTTTAGCAGATGACTTAGTCTGGAATTTAAGAGTACATTTTATTGAATTGAAATTACTGAAATTAAAATACTGAATGCAAATAAATGGCCTTGGGTTGCATCCCAAGCAGCGCTTGTTTAGCGTCGCTTAGCTTGACGCATTTCCCCTATTACAAAGGATAGGTTCACATGTCTCTTGTTAATGTATGTGTTTCACAATTTTTGTTGAAACAATCATCACACCATTCTTCTTCATAATCCAGCTCAATTCTGGTAGCATAATTTTCTGTTAACCATCTCCTGATTGGTTCCTTTTGGCGATTGATTTTTTTTTCCGAAGCTATCTTGGAAATGGTTTCTTTACCCCAAACTTGGATTTCATTACCACCCTGTGAAGCTTGTTCCATCTTTTTACCTACACAATATGTTCTTTCATCTTCTTGTATGGAAGCAGGAATTTTGCTTCTGGGTTCCAGTAATCTTCCAAACATGTTATTTCATCATATGATGCTTCCTGCATTGACACTGGAATTGTCTCTAATGGTGTCTCCTCATCCTTCGATCTACTGTTCTTTTGAATTCCAAAAGTTCTTCCTGCTTTTAGCCATATTGATGCTTTTTCTTTTCTCGAACAATCTTTCCTTGTTGCAGCCTTTGCTTTTGCAACCGAGTTCTTCCTTGACTGTGTTAGAGCTTCTACTGATATGTACCTGTTTTCGTTCACAAAAATAGAATACCTTATAGCACTGGAAGAAATATTTTGGGTTTGTCTCATGCATTTCTGTCACTATGAAAATTCATAGGTAAGTGAGGTGGATCACACGGACCGCTTAAATACCAAGACTCTGCCTTAGCCAAAACTTTCACAGATCAAGATTCACAATCATCAACAATTTTTTTTTTTTTTTTTTTTTTTTTTTTTTTTTTTGAAATATAAAGGAACTTAAATAACTTTAGTTGCTCTTGTAAACACAATCCCCAACAACGGCGCCAAAAACTTGACTACGGTCTGGAAAGTGAATCAGCCAGTCGTCGAGTAATAATTCACACTCTAGGTGTCTAGAATGAGTTCTATCTACATGGATCGTGCCAAGTACGACTAATTTTATTTAAGTTTGATAGTTGCATTCGCTTGGGGTTTTTGAAAAAGGTTTTGTTTTGAAAATAGTGTAATGCGTGGCAGAAAAGTAAAGACAGTTTGATTCAGAGATGTGAGGAAGACTAGTCGGATCGAATCTGTAAGACCCAAGATTTCACTGTACAGTTTTCCTAAGGAACTTTAGTGTCAGCTAAGTTTTTAGGGTTTTTGGTGAAACGGTTTTGTGAGTATCGTCACATTAATGAGATTTTTGCTGAAATGGAGCCTGTTTTGTGCTCGTGCGCTGGAAAGGCACATACTTTTGGGTTGTAGTCTTCTTTTGAGTATAAGAAGGTTTATGTGTAGTCAGAATAACGAGTTTTGGATTATTCTCGCTTTTGGAAAAACGAGTAGGAATTTTACCCGCTGATGTAAAATTTTACGGCTTCTGAATTCCGTAGAAATTTAGATGGAGGTTTTATATATCTGCGCGAGTTAGGATATGTCCCGAGAATCATTTTCGAGGGTGAGGAAGAAAATTACAGTCGAGGAAAAAGATTTAGCGATAATATTTGGAAACGGTTTACGACGGACGTTTATTTGGTAGATTTTATATTTTTGTGATTTCCGTCCGTTAGCGAGGTGCGACTCGTTTACGAGCGAACGCGAGAGCTGAGATGTGAGGAAGCTTAGAAAATATCTTGGAAGGATAAGCTTAGAATTGATCCAATGGCTAGGATTAAGTCTTAGAAACTTTACACTATTTGATCTAATGGTCCACATGTAACAAGACTATGACTTTTTGGTCATAAGGAGACTTGGCAAAAATCACAAACTCACTCCCTTTTCTTGTTGTTGGCCGTGAGCTTCTTCTTCTTCCAACCCTTGAGAGAAATTTCAATCCTTCACCAAATTGATCCATTTCAAGCTTGTTGGAACCATAGGAATTGCAAGTAGGATCTTCTCTAAGGTAACTAGACTTCTCCTTTCCTCTTAGTTGGTCAAACTCATGGAGTTTGTTGGATTTTTAGTTTATGTTCTTGAGAAATTTTTGTTAGAAAATGTTCATAAATGATTTTTGTTCCATGAGAGTTGTTCATGAGAGTTTAGTAAGCATGCTAGGCTTTGTTATTTCAATTTTTCATGAGTTGGTGAGAATCTCATGAGAAAAATAGTTAGGGTTTTGGAAAGAAAATTTATTGATCAAGAACATGAGATAGAATTTATATTTTTGTGAAAATGATGTTGTCCTTGAGCCTTTGGGCAAAATGGATGTTTGATTTTAGGTTTTGTTTTGGATAAAGTTGATGAAAATATTTTAGTGTTCTTGAGAATTTTGTGAAAACTATTTTGATTGTGGATTGTGTTTTGAAAATGCTTTGTTTGTTCAAAACAATGATTTTGGGAACTAAGTGATCAATGCCATGGTTGTGCAATGAAAAATGCTTGAACTACCTTTGTTTTTGGATTCTGGCCGAAATGGACAGGGGTATTTTCGTCCCTTTAAAATTATTTTTGTGACCTAGAAACTTAACTATTTGATTCGTCTTTTCGAGACGAAGATTTCGGCGTATGGCTCGTCTCGATTGGATAAAGAATGAGCGAGTTATGGCCATTTTATTTGAAAGGAAAAACTTGTAACTTGTGGCGCAAGTAAACTTTTATTTTTGTGAAAATTTTCAAAGAGTTTTTGGGTTGTTTTCAAATGGTTTTAGTATGTGAAAATTGATTGCCTTGGAGTTAGGAATCAAGTGTTTCTTAGTTTGTTTTGAAACGAAAATATTTTCGCGTAGCGAGAAATAGTGCAATTAACTTTGGGAATTTTTAATCACTATGGGGAGGACTCGTAATCACTATCCGAGAGTGTTAGAAAGTACCTTAAGCCTCTCTAGAACTTAGAGAACAAGTTTCGTTTCGATAGGATACGTTGGGAGTATTTTATTGATTGTACGCTGCTTATATTTTAGGAAGCGCGAATTGTAGAATTGTGGAGTTGAGCGAGTTTTAATTGCGGAAGCTTGCTGAGGTAAGGGCTCCACTTTATTTTCGTCTTTTGAAACGGTTACGACATGTTTGGTTTGCTATTTATGCATTGCTGTGTGCTTTGGCATGTTTGTACTTATGTATTCTCGTGATGAGAACGTGTTTAAAATACTTGCGCTGTTTACATATGATTATGAGAATATATGTATGAACAGGTGTTTGGGATACATATGATGAGAAATGTATGTATGTTGTTATGTCTGGTTTACATATGCTAGAGAGGTATGTATTCATTGCATTAGCATATATGGGGAAGCGTATGCTCATGCATTTGGTAGTTGCGTGCCCGGTGTGGTGATCGGGAGAGCCCACCCTAATGGTTCGTAGTGATCGGGAGAGCTACGAGACTTTTTGTTGAGATCGATACGTAGTGATCGGGAGAGCTACGGGGTGTGGTGATCGGGAGAGCCCACTCTAATCCTTGTAGTGATCAGGAGAGCTACGGGATTTTATTGATACTTATGGTAGGGGTGTGGTGATCGGGAGAGCCCTCTCTAATCCTGGTAGTGATCGGGAGAGCTACGGGATTTTATTAACATTGTTAGTAGGGGATGGACCTACGATTCCGGAATTCATGCATGTGGTAACTTTGGTTAAAAAAAAAAAAAAAAAAAAAATATACTGCCTTTTCAGGCCTTTGAAAAACGGGTCGTTACAATTGGTATCAGAGCACGGCTTTAAATCTTCAAAGGGAAAGTGTATACTTGAGTCGTTAGTCCAGAGTCGGTTAGAACGTAGCTAAAGTAGTGTCAGTTCTAGCGGTTGTTTTTGTTGTGTTGTTGATGGTAATAATTAGTTGAGTTGTTACTCTTACCTTTAGTTTCGAGGACGAAACTTCTTTTTGGAGGGTAGTAATGTAAGACCCAAGATTTCACTGTACAGTTTTCCTAAGGAACTTTAGTGTCGGCTAAGTTTTTAGGGTTTTTGGTGAAACGGTTTTGTGAGTATCGTCACATTAATGAGATTTTTGCTGAAATGGAGCCTGTTTTGTGCTCGTGCGCTGGAAAGGCACATACTTTTGGGTTGTAGTCTTCTTTTGAGTATAAGAAGGTTTATGTGTAGTCAGAATAACGAGTTTTGGATTATTCTCGCTTTTGGAAAAACGAGTAGGAATTTTACCCGCTGATGTAAAATTTTACGGCTTCTGAATTCCGTAGAAATTTAGATGGAGGTTTTATATATCTGCGCGAGTTAGGATATGTCCCGAGAATCATTTTCGAGGGTGAGGAAGAAAATTACAGTCGAGGAAAAAGATTTAGCGATAATATTTGGAAACGGTTTACGACGGACGTTTATTTGGTAGATTTTATATTTTTGTGATTTCCGTCCGTTAGCGAGGTGCGACTCGTTTACGAGCGAACGCGAGAGCTGAGATGTGAGGAAGCTTAGAAAATATCTTGGAAGGATAAGCTTAGAATTGATCCAATGGCTAGGATTAAGTCTTAGAAACTTTACACTATTTGATCTAATGGTCCACATGTAACAAGACTATGACTTTTTGGTCATAAGGAGACTTGGCAAAAATCACAAACTCACTCCCTTTTCTTGTTGTTGGCCGTGAGCTTCTTCTTCTTCCAACCCTTGAGAGAAATTTCAATCCTTCACCAAATTGATCCATTTCAAGCTTGTTGGAACCATAGGAATTGCAAGTAGGATCTTCTCTAAGGTAACTAGACTTCTCCTTTCCTCTTAGTTGGTCAAACTCATGGAGTTTGTTGGATTTTTAGTTTATGTTCTTGAGAAATTTTTGTTAGAAAATGTTCATAAATGATTTTTGTTCCATGAGAGTTGTTCATGAGAGTTTAGTAAGCATGCTAGGCTTTGTTATTTCAATTTTTCATGAGTTGGTGAGAATCTCATGAGAAAAATAGTTAGGGTTTTGGAAAGAAAATTTATTGATCAAGAACATGAGATAGAATTTATATTTTTGTGAAAATGATGTTGTCCTTGAGCCTTTGGGCAAAATGGATGTTTGATTTTAGGTTTTGTTTTGGATAAAGTTGATGAAAATATTTTAGTGTTCTTGAGAATTTTGTGAAAACTATTTTGATTGTGGATTGTGTTTTGAAAATGCTTTGTTTGTTCAAAACAATGATTTTGGGAACTAAGTGATCAATGCCATGGTTGTGCAATGAAAAATGCTTGAACTACCTTTGTTTTTGGATTCTGGCCGAAATGGACAGGGGTATTTTCGTCCCTTTAAAATTATTTTTGTGACCTAGAAACTTAACTATTTGATTCGTCTTTTCGAGACGAAGATTTCGGCGTATGGCTCGTCTCGATTGGATAAAGAATGAGCGAGTTATGGCCATTTTATTTGAAAGGAAAAACTTGTAACTTGTGGCGCAAGTAAACTTTTATTTTTGTGAAAATTTTCAAAGAGTTTTTGGGTTGTTTTCAAATGGTTTTAGTATGTGAAAATTGATTGCCTTGGAGTTAGGAATCAAGTGTTTCTTAGTTTGTTTTGAAACGAAAATATTTTCGCGTAGCGAGAAATAGTGCAATTAACTTTGGGAATTTTTAATCACTATGGGGAGGACTCGTAATCACTATCCGAGAGTGTTAGAAAGTACCTTAAGCCTCTCTAGAACTTAGAGAACAAGTTTCGTTTCGATAGGATACGTTGGGAGTATTTTATTGATTGTACGCTGCTTATATTTTAGGAAGCGCGAATTGTAGAATTGTGGAGTTGAGCGAGTTTTAATTGCGGAAGCTTGCTGAGGTAAGGGCTCCACTTTATTTTCGTCTTTTGAAACGGTTACGACATGTTTGGTTTGCTATTTATGCATTGCTGTGTGCTTTGGCATGTTTGTACTTATGTATTCTCGTGATGAGAACGTGTTTAAAATACTTGCGCTGTTTACATATGATTATGAGAATATATGTATGAACAGGTGTTTGGGATACATATGATGAGAAATGTATGTATGTTGTTATGTCTGGTTTACATATGCTAGAGAGGTATGTATTCATTGCATTAGCATATATGGGGAAGCGTATGCTCATGCATTTGGTAGTTGCGTGCCCGGTGTGGTGATCGGGAGAGCCCACCCTAATGGTTCGTAGTGATCGGGAGAGCTACGAGACTTTTTGTTGAGATCGATACGTAGTGATCGGGAGAGCTACGGGGTGTGGTGATCGGGAGAGCCCACTCTAATCCTTGTAGTGATCAGGAGAGCTACGGGATTTTATTGATACTTATGGTAGGGGTGTGGTGATCGGGAGAGCCCTCTCTAATCCTGGTAGTGATCGGGAGAGCTACGGGATTTTATTAACATTGTTAGTAGGGGATGGACCTACGATTCCGGAATTCATGCATGTGGTAACTTTGGTTAAAAAAAAAAAAAAAAAAAAAATATACTGCCTTTTCAGGCCTTTGAAAAACGGGTCGTTACAATTGGTATCAGAGCACGGCTTTAAATCTTCAAAGGGAAAGTGTATACTTGAGTCGTTAGTCCAGAGTCGGTTAGAACGTAGCTAAAGTAGTGTCAGTTCTAGCGGTTGTTTTTGTTGTGTTGTTGATGGTAATAATTAGTTGAGTTGTTACTCTTACCTTTAGTTTCGAGGACGAAACTTCTTTTTGGAGGGTAGTAATGTAAGACCCAAGATTTCACTGTACAGTTTTCCTAAGGAACTTTAGTGTCGGCTAAGTTTTTAGGGTTTTTGGTGAAACGGTTTTGTGAGTATCGTCACATTAATGAGATTTTTGCTGAAATGGAGCCTGTTTTGTGCTCGTGCGCTGGAAAGGCACATACTTTTGGGTTGTAGTCTTCTTTTGAGTATAAGAAGGTTTATGTGTAGTCAGAATAACGAGTTTTGGATTATTCTCGCTTTTGGAAAAACGAGTAGGAATTTTACCCGCTGATGTAAAATTTTACGGCTTCTGAATTCCGTAGAAATTTAGATGGAGGTTTTATATATCTGCGCGAGTTAGGATATGTCCCGAGAATCATTTTCGAGGGTGAGGAAGAAAATTACAGTCGAGGAAAAAGATTTAGCGATAATATTTGGAAACGGTTTACGACGGACGTTTATTTGGTAGATTTTATATTTTTGTGATTTCCGTCCGTTAGCGAGGTGCGACTCGTTTACGAGCGAACGCGAGAGCTGAGATGTGAGGAAGCTTAGAAAATATCTTGGAAGGATAAGCTTAGAATTGATCCAATGGCTAGGATTAAGTCTTAGAAACTTTACACTATTTGATCTAATGGTCCACATGTAACAAGACTATGACTTTTTGGTCATAAGGAGACTTGGCAAAAATCACAAACTCACTCCCTTTTCTTGTTGTTGGCCGTGAGCTTCTTCTTCTTCCAACCCTTGAGAGAAATTTCAATCCTTCACCAAATTGATCCATTTCAAGCTTGTTGGAACCATAGGAATTGCAAGTAGGATCTTCTCTAAGGTAACTAGACTTCTCCTTTCCTCTTAGTTGGTCAAACTCATGGAGTTTGTTGGATTTTTAGTTTATGTTCTTGAGAAATTTTTGTTAGAAAATGTTCATAAATGATTTTTGTTCCATGAGAGTTGTTCATGAGAGTTTAGTAAGCATGCTAGGCTTTGTTATTTCAATTTTTCATGAGTTGGTGAGAATCTCATGAGAAAAATAGTTAGGGTTTTGGAAAGAAAATTTATTGATCAAGAACATGAGATAGAATTTATATTTTTGTGAAAATGATGTTGTCCTTGAGCCTTTGGGCAAAATGGATGTTTGATTTTAGGTTTTGTTTTGGATAAAGTTGATGAAAATATTTTAGTGTTCTTGAGAATTTTGTGAAAACTATTTTGATTGTGGATTGTGTTTTGAAAATGCTTTGTTTGTTCAAAACAATGATTTTGGGAACTAAGTGATCAATGCCATGGTTGTGCAATGAAAAATGCTTGAACTACCTTTGTTTTTGGATTCTGGCCGAAATGGACAGGGGTATTTTCGTCCCTTTAAAATTATTTTTGTGACCTAGAAACTTAACTATTTGATTCGTCTTTTCGAGACGAAGATTTCGGCGTATGGCTCGTCTCGATTGGATAAAGAATGAGCGAGTTATGGCCATTTTATTTGAAAGGAAAAACTTGTAACTTGTGGCGCAAGTAAACTTTTATTTTTGTGAAAATTTTCAAAGAGTTTTTGGGTTGTTTTCAAATGGTTTTAGTATGTGAAAATTGATTGCCTTGGAGTTAGGAATCAAGTGTTTCTTAGTTTGTTTTGAAACGAAAATATTTTCGCGTAGCGAGAAATAGTGCAATTAACTTTGGGAATTTTTAATCACTATGGGGAGGACTCGTAATCACTATCCGAGAGTGTTAGAAAGTACCTTAAGCCTCTCTAGAACTTAGAGAACAAGTTTCGTTTCAATAGGATACGTTGGGAGTATTTTATTGATTGTACGCTGCTTATATTTTAGGAAGCGCGAATTGTAGAATTGTGGAGTTGAGCGAGTTTTAATTGCGGAAGCTTGCTGAGGTAAGGGCTCCACTTTATTTCCGTCTTTTGAAACGGTTACGACATGTTTGGTTTGCTATTTATGCATTGCTATGTGCTTTGGCATGTTTGTACTTATGTATTCTCGTGATGAGAACGTGTTTAAAATACTTGCGCTGTTTACATATGATTCTGAGAATATATGTATGAACAGGTGTTTGGGATACATATGATGAGAAATGTATGTATGTTGTTATGTTTGGTTTACATATGCTAGAGAGGTATGTATTCATTGCATTAGCATATATGGGGAAGCGTATGCTCATGCATTTGGTAGTTGCGTGCCCGGTGTGGTGATCGGGAGAGCCCACCCTAATGGTTCGTAGTGATCGGGAGAGCTACGAGACTTTTTGTTGAGATCGATACGTAGTGATCGGGAGAGCTACGGGGTGTGGTGATCGGGAGAGCCCACTCTAATCCTTGTAGTGATCGGGAGAGCTACGGGATTTTATTGATACTTATGATAGGGGTGTGGTGATCGGGATAGCCCTCTCTAATCCTGGTAGTGATCGGGAGAGCTACGGGATTTTATTAACATTGTTAGTAGGGGATGGACCTACGATTCTGGAACTCATGCATTGTGGTAGCTAGGGTTAGTACCACACATTGTAGAGGTTGCATTATAGGCTATGTGTGCATTGCTTATATGAACCCGTTGGTGGGAATGACTATATGTTTAAAGAGCTTTCTCTGTTGGTATTTGTATGTTTGGTATTTGTATACTCTCTCGCACCGGTTATATATATATATATACCTTTTATTTTGTGGTGACCCTTTCTTTCATTTGCGGGCTCATCCCACCCAGATGATGGGTTAGGTCGTGGTGACGACGGTGGCTGTTCCAGGCCCAGTGAGCGGTTGGAGCTTTAGCTTAGTTAGACTATGCGCCGGTGTGGGTTGTACACCGTGCTTTTTGGGTTTAGGCATAGGATTCTAACTTGTGTTGTTGTAAGTATTTGAATACTTAGACTTGGATTGTAATTATTCAGGAATACACTTTGCTTGTCGAAGCACCTTATGGTAATGAGTTCTTTTGTATATTTGAATGCCGGCTCATTGAAAAATATTCTATGCGCACTCTGAGTGTTAGTTGAAAAGAAAAAAAAATATTGACTTTTCTGGCCCTGGAAAAACGGGCTGTTACAGAATCCCTCCCCTAATCCTGCTTGATACCTGGCGCATATCCAGAATGTTTTCAGTAACTTCTAATTGTTTGGCGATAAATCATCTTTGTTGATAACTGACTACGGCCTGGCAAGTGCACTAGTCTGTCGTCGAGTAATAATTCACACTCTAGGTGTCTAGAATGAGTTCGAATCCACAAGCATCGCACCGCAGCTTCGTTAGCGTTATTTAAGTTCGTATATTTGCATTCACTTTGGTTTTGAAAAAGGTTTTATAATAAAAGAGCGTAATGCGTTGCAGAAAATATAAATAAATAAATAGATTCAGAAACATAGAGGATACATATGGTGGTTGGACTTACTCCCTTCTTCCTATTTTGCATGATCGATGTATAACATAACTAATCAGATTATTGTTCGGCGGTGACTTTTCCTTGTTGTAGTAACACCTTACTGTTACTCTATGTATATTAAAGTTTCCCTACGCTAATAACCAAGGTACCTACGAGAGCCTAACATCGCTGTGTCACATACCCTAATTACTATGTGAGTTGTTTATTACACATGCATTATTACCTTCACCCACCCAAAGCCTCTAGGTCCTAGTATCGGGCTGTTCATCTTCTAAGTGCTCAGTTCACACATAGTTCATGATTCCTCCTCTAATTGCTCAGTTCACAACTAGTTCAGGACGTTACCGTCTCTATACACCTAGCATTATTTACTACTAGTTCCGGACGAATATTAGTTTTATTCCTAATATAGATTCTATGAGCGCTCCCGCTTATCCGGTCAGATTACGAAAATACGTTATTAAAGTGCGAGAAAGTAAATAACAAACATAATACTGAATAACATTTATTATAACTTTAGACTCAACCACACACTCCAAATATTCATATGGGAGTTCATCGTCTCCACCACAACCTAAGACATCTATTACAAAAGACAACATATTTAAATTAGGCTAAACATTAACAACATGTTTGGTCCCTTACGTTTAATTTAGGTTTCAATTTGGTCCCTTACGTTTAAAAAGTTTCAATTTGGTCCCTTACATTTTCAACGTTTGTATTAGTTGGCCCCTTCCGCCAGATTTCACTATTCCACTATTTCAATTGGACACGTGTCAACGTTTTCAGGTGTCCACGTGTCAATCCACGTGTGCAAACCGCCCCAATTGGCACTTAATATACACAATTTCTTTTAAAATCATCACTTCTTTCACCAAATCAAATCAAAATCCAATCTTTCTTTCAAAAGTACACAAATTAATCATTTTATCAAAAACAACAAAATACTCAAATTCCACAATCAATCACAAACAAAACAATCATCGAATTATATATACAAAATCAGTCACACACATAACTTATGATATATTAAAAAGGCATAGAATTGTTATTAAAATAGTTCTTGTCATTCATTCGATCACTACTTCTTCTCAACGGTTAAATATTAAATTATCAATCTATAACCTAAACCCTATGTGCATGTGTGTGTCTTGAAAAAGCCATTACCTTGGCCGCTTTTATTCCGAACACAATACTAGCCTAAATCTGCAACTACCGTGCACACGCAATATCTCTCGCTCCAGAGTTCATTTCGATGATCCGACGGTGGAAAATGTAGAGTCATGTTTCGTCAAAATTAATTGATTTAATAGGAAAGGAATGACTCATCGTATAAAGAAAACAATGTCATACTTATCACTAGAACAAAGTTGTAGTTCATGTTTTGCTTTCTTCATTTGCATCGCTTGGTGTGTTGTTTCAAAATATGAGGAAATTGAGTGGTATTTGTTGTAACAAATTGCCTTCCGTTGGAAATCAAGAAGAGAAAGGAAAACATGGTTATTATGATATTGAAGGCCATTAAATTGGAATAAAATATGTGGGGGCAAGAAATAATGGTGTCATTGGTGTGAGGCTTATAATGTAAAGGAGGTCATTATTTTGTAATATAATGTGTAGTCAATTGAAATAATGGAAATTTAAGTGAATGAATGTGCAATCAATTGAATCGCATCTCTTTCCTTGCTAATGTACGTGAATGAGATTTGGGTGAGAGGTACATATGTATCGATAGACTTTAGGAAACGGTTCATGTGACTAGCTTGATTAGGCTGAAAATTATCTTAAATAATGCTATTAAATAGGAGTAATTGGCTTCAAGATTATAGAAACAAAGAGACAAGTTGAGGAATATTCACGTGTGATAAACTTGTAGCACCAAGAGAAATTCAATTTTGACTTTGACAAAATTAAGACTAATAATATACAATTGATTTAAAACTCACAAATTAGTTAAATAAAAATATTTTGCAAGGGGAGAATCTTAAAGAAATTTTTTATAGGGGGTAAAGCAAAATTCGCCTATTTTGCAGGGGGGTAAAAGCCTATTAACCCAATAATAAAACAGATAGAATATAAAATAAAATAATTAATATTACTATATTATCAAATAATAAATCAATAAAATGCATAGTTAAAATATTGGGGCGTTACACTTCTCAAGGAAGAAGTTGTTCTTCTGAGGTGACTTTGCAGATTGATTCTCCTGATTGCAGTAGTTCATCACTGATGGCCTATCTTTTCTCATGTCATCTTTGCCAATGGTTCCTGTGTCCCCGAACCATTCCTGTTAACAGCCTTGTCTTCTCTCACTTCCTATGGAAGCTTTGGTCAAATGATCCTCCTGACCATTGACTCTGTTGCAACTTTCTCTTTTACACTTTGTTTCATCTCCTATCACTTTAGGAGTTTTCCTGTGAGAATGCTGTCTTTAGTTGGCTATTTCCAGCCCTTGTGATCCCTAGAGCCTTGAGTACCTGTCTGCATGCACTTAAACAAATACCTTAGTAGCACTGAAATTTAATATTTTTGGTAGAACTATTTTTGGTTTATCTCATGTGTCCTTGTCACTATGAAAATTCTCAGATAAGTGAGGTGTATCACAACGGATCGCTCGGAGACCTTGACTTATCCTTAGCCAGAATTTTCACAGATCAAAATTCACAATCATCAACAAGATTTTTGATTTTTTAATTTTTTTTGTATTTTTGAAATTTTTGACAAACTTAAATAAATCTAACGATGCTTTGTAAACGCAATCCCCGACAACGGCGCCAAAAACTTGACTACGGCCTGGCAAGTGCACCAGTTTGTCGTCGAGTAATAATTCACACTCTAGGTGTCTAGAATGAGTTCGAATCCACAGGGATCGCGCCGCAGCTTCGTTAGCGTTATTTAAGTTCGTATATTTGCATTCGCTTTGGTTTTGAAAAGGTTTTATAATAAAAGAGTGTAATGCGTTGCAGAAAATATAAATAAATAAATAAATAAATAGATTAAAAAACATAGAGGATAAGTATGGTGGTTAGACTTACTCCTTTATTCCTATTTGGCATGATCGGTGTATAACATAGCTAATCAGATTATTGTTCGGCGGTGACTTTTCCTTGTTGTAGTAACACCTTACTGTTACTCTATGTATATTAAAGTTTCCCTACCATAATAACCAAGGTACCTACGAGAGCCTAACCTCGCTATGACACATACCCTAATTACTATGTGAGTTGTTTATTACACATGCATTATTACCCTCACCCATCCAATGCCTCTAGGTCCTAGTATCGGGCTGTTCATCTTCTAAGTGCTCAGTTCACACCTAGTTCATGATTCCTCCTCTAATTGCTCAGTTCACAACTAGTTCAGGACGTTACCGTCTCTATACACCTAGCATTATTTACTACTAGTTTCAGACGAATATTAGTTTTATTCCTAATATAGATTCTATGAGCGCTCCCGCTTATCCGGCCAGATTACGAGAATACGTTATTAAAGTGCAAGAAAGTAAATAACAAATGTAATATTGAATAACATTTATTATAACTTTAGACTCAACCACACACTCCAAATATTCATAGGGGAGTTCATCGTCTCCACCACAACCTATGACATCTATTACAAAAGACTACATATTTAAATTACAATAAAAGAATTATAACCTAAACATAAAAGCCTAAAGAAAACATACCTTGCTGAGTTAGTTTACCCGTAAGGGGAGAAAACTATGCCCAATAGAGCTCCTCTGAACCTTTCCTTATAGTAGTGAATGTTCTACTATTTCTGAATGAATAAAACAATGACAGGAGGGCTCTATTTATAGTTTTCGTAATGGGCCTCAGCAAGGCATCGTACTGCGATAGATCCATTGCAGTACGATGTGAAGATTCAGTTCAATTTTATAACTGATCCAGTGCATTTCATCAGCTTGGTCGCCAAGTAAGTTCACCGTGCTGCGATGGCACTCATCGTGCTGCGATGAACATATATTCTTCAGATTTATTTCTTCTATTTTCTTGGCCAACAAGCAGCTCCCATCGTGGCACGATGGGTGCCATCGTGCAGCGATGGAATGCTCAATTTCTTCACTTTTTGGGCTTTTTCTTGTCTTTTTGCATCTTGGACCTTGTCTTGATGCTTTTCTCTGCTTTTGTAGGTTTTCCTTCGTATTTGGGCATGTGTTGGTCTCTTTACTACTAATAATACTACTAAAAATACCATAGAAATTCCTGTCATCACAACCCCAAACTTAAACTGTTGCTTTCTTGTCCTCAAGTAACATGCTGTCAGACAAGATCGTTAGAAAAATAAGAGATAAATAAAGGGTTAAACTGTTCATTTGGTCCCTTACGTTTATTTTAGGTTTGAATCAGGTCCCTTACGTTTTAAAAGTTTGAATTTGGTCCCTCACGTTATCAGCATTTGCATTAGTTAGTTCATTCCGTCAAATTTTTCACTAACTTTGTTTGATCCTTACACGTGGCTGACGGTTTACACAGGTCGAAGTGATTTTGGGCACGTGGAATGCCATATAATAAACAGAACATTCGCAAACACTAACTGTTTTTTTCTATTTGCGAAGGTTCTGTTTATTATATGGCTGTGAACGTGTCAAAAATTGCTTCCACCTGTCCAAACCGCCAGCCACTTGTAAGAATCATACAGAGTTAGTGAAAAATTTGACGGAAGGAACTAACTATGCAAACATTGATAATGTGAGGGACCAAATTCAAACTTTTCAAACGTAAGGGACCTGATTCAAACCTAAAATAAACGTAAGGGACCAAATGAACAGTTTAGCCTAAATAAAGATGATACGAATTTCACAACCTTGCTTGTATTTCAGCAATGGTACCGCTGATTTCTTACTGCAGCGATCATGCTCAGTCCTGCTAGGCTCAGGAGACGTTGATAGTAGCAAATCGGACAAATGCCTGCAAGAGTCCGTGTTCAACTTTTTCTCTCTCTCACATTTGTGTTTTTCGCTCATAATTGAAAGAGTTATCTCTCAATCATCGTACAACCTGCCATTTTACCATAGGCTTGCAAGAACTCTTAACAACCAGTCAAAATTCAATACACATGCATTATTGGAGGTCTTTTCAAGGTTATAACGTGGCTTAGGTCAAGGTAGGACATTTGTGGGAATAGTAGGCTAAACATTGGAGTTAAGTTCTACTGTTGTTGTTCCTTTTTGTGTACGCAACTGATGACAGGAATTTCTATGGTATTTTTAGTGTTAGTATTAGTAGTAAAATGACCAAGACAGACCCAAATACGAAGGAAAAAGCATCAAGACAAGGTCCAAGATGCTAAAAGACAAGAAAAAGCCCAAAAAGTGAAGAAATTAAGCATTCCATCGCAGCACGATGTCTTCCATCGTGCTACGATGGAAGTTGCTTGTTTGCCAAGAAAACAGTAGAAATAAATCTACAAAATATCTGTTCATCGCAGCACGATGAAGTAACTTGGCACCCAAGATGATGAAATGCACAAGATCAGTTATAAAGTTGAACTGAATCTTCACATCGCAGTACGATGGCTTCATCGCAGTGCGATGCCTTGCTGAGGCCCATTACGAAAACTATAAATAGAGCATCCCATTCATTGTTTAAATCATTCAGAAATAGTAGAACACTCTCTACTATAAGGAGAGGTTCAGAGGAGCTCTATTGGGCATAGTTTTCTTCCCTTACGGGAAAACTAATTCAGCAAGGTATGTTTTCTTTAGGCTTTTATGTTTAGGTTATAATTTCTTTATTGTAATTTAAATATGTAGTCTTTTGTAATAGATGCCTTAGGTTGTGGTGGAGAAGATGAACTCCCCAATGAATATTTAGAGTTTGTGACTGAGTCTAAGTTATAATAAATGATATTTAAGTCTTATGTTTGTTATTTACTTTCTTGCACTTTAATAACGTTTCTCGTAATCTGGCCGGATAAGCGGGAGCGCCCATAGAATTGATATTAGGTTTTAACTTAATATGGTCCGGAACTAGTAGTAAATAATGCTAGGTGTATAGAGACGGTAATATCCTGAACTAGTCGTGAATGAGCGGTTCGAGGAGGAATCATGTACTAGGTGTGAACTGAGCACTTAGAAGATGAACAACCCGATACTAGGATCTAGAGGTTAATTGGTGAAGATAATAGTGCATGTTTATAAACAACTCACTTAGTAATTAGGGTATCTGACACATCGAGGTTAGGCTCTCGTAGGTACCTTAGTTATTAACGTAGGGAAACTTTAATAGACATAGTGTAACAGTAAGGTGATACTACAACAAGGAAAAGTCACCGCCGAACATTAATCTGAATAACTATGTTATACACCGGTCATGCCAAATATGAAGAAGGGAGGGATTCCAACCACCATACCTATCCTTTATGTTTCTGAATCTATATTTATAAATTATGTTTATTTATTTATCGCAATCATTACGCTATTTTTATAAAACCTTTTTCCAAAAACCCAAAGCGAATGCAAACTATTCGAACTTAAATAACGATAGTGAAGCTTCGACACGATCCATGTGGATTCGAACTCATTCTAGATACCTATAGTGTGAATTATTACTCGACGACAGACTGGTGCACTTGCCAGACCGTAGTCAAGTTTTTGGCGCCGTTGCCGGGGATTGTGTTTACAAAGCATTACTAGATTTATTTAAGTTTGTCAAAAAATTTCAAAAATACAAAAAAATTAAAAAATCAAAAATCTTGTTGATGATTGTGGATTTTAATTTGTGAAAATCCTGGCTAAGGATAAGTCAAGGTCTCCGAGCAATCCGTTGTGATCCACCTCACTTACCTGGGAATATTCATAGTGACAAAGACACATGAGACAAACCAAAAATAGTTTTACCATTTAATTTTCCAGTGCTACTGAAGGTATTCATTTGTTGTGCTTGATAACAGGTATCCTGGAGTTTAAGTACGATCCTGAACCAGAAAGAACACTCTGGGAGAGAAGGCGAGCACAAAGGCTTGCAGAGTCCAGTAATCTTAACAAAGAAGCAGAGCCTACCACCGAAGCCATGGGGGACGAGCAAAAAGAATCAATGAGGGATTACTGTGGGAAGATCAGCATGAAGCAAGAACCATAATGGACACCACCTCACAACAACAACAGTTCTGAAGGAATATTTTGGGATGACCTAGCAGATATAGAAATGGAATCTCAAGGGGACAACTTTTCTGATATCTGAAAACCGTGCAGGGAAGACCATTGGGAACCCATACCTTCAAATGAAAGGTGGACGGAACATGTGAAGTGGATCAAGAGGTGGATGAGGTTGGCACCAAAGTCCAAGTTCTATGCAAAGAGACCATACTCAGCCAAGATGCGCCGGAAGATAAAGTACCAGAAACACGTCGTCCGTGAATGGTTGTACAGTTCCGACACCATGTTCGAAGAAGACTTCACTAAAGACAAAGAAGTGGAAGCTCTAATAAAGAAAATGGAAGACGAATGTAAAGAAGAGTGCAAGGCGTTAAAAGACAAAAAGCGCAAGCACTATGAAGAGAAAGCTGGAAGCGAGTTCAAGGAAAGACTAGCGAAAAGAGCACAACTGCCACCCAAAAAGGAGGATCCTGGAAGGGTCACCATGATCTGTCAGATTGGGAAAGCAAGAGTCAATGCACTATATGATGTGGGCTCAAGTGTGAACGTAATACCATTATCTTTGGCAGACAAGTTCAGGCTCGCACTACCTACTGCAGGGACATCACGAGAACTCATATTGGCTAATCAATCATCCATCCGATCAGTCAGCACAGTCAGAGATGTCTTGGTGAAAGTCAAAAATCTAGAATTTCTAGTAAACTTCATGATCCTAAACATCAATGAAGACGAAGAACATCCCATCATACTTGGAAGGCCATTCCTAGCCACCAGCAAGGCACTCATTGATATGGACCTTGGGGAGATAACGCTAAGGAGTGGAGGTAAGTCAATAACTGTAAAAATTTCCAATGCAGGGAAGGACAAGTGCTACATGCTCGAGTGGAAGGATAGAGAAGCTACACCACCGACTCCAACTCAAGAACTACAGGTAAAGATAGAGACAACTCAGGAAGAGGAGGTACCCGAAGAACAAACTAACCAATTGAAGAGGCAAACTATTGAAGTGGACATCCGAGCAACATGGGTCAAAGAATGGGGTAGAAACCGAAAAGTGGCCAGAAGATCTAAGTTTGGGGTTAATACGCCACCTCTGAAGAAGCCTGCTGCTGAGAGAAAAGAGGAAAGAAAGAAAAATAGCTGGGTCAATGAACCAAAAGAACAAAAGAAGGAACATCCACCAAAAAGCAAGGGGAAGTCCATCATAAAAACAGTACCTTCAGAAGATGATGAACGACTCTGCTTTGTCACCTTCAAAGAAAAATAGAACCCAGAGAAGTATGAAAAAAGCAACAAGAAAGAGGGAGGAGCTAAGGCGAAAGCTCCTACAGAAGAGAGAGACATGCGAACCTATCCTCTGTAATGGAGGAAATGCCTCAAGCTAATGAGAGGCTAAACAAGCGCTGCTTGGGAGGCAACCCAAGGATAAGTATTTTATTTCAGTAATTTGAATTCAGTAATTTCAATTCAGTTTTTCAAATCAATAAAGTATGCCTAGAATTCTGCATGTCATCTTCATCTGTAACAACCCTTATTCAAATTTACAAAAAAAATTTAAATAACTGTTTGTTGTTTATTATCTAGTGCATGATAAACTGTTATAGGTAAGTGACTAGGGTCTGGCAAGTGTACCAGTCTGTCGTCGAGTAATAATTCACACTCTACCGAGTAGAATGAGTTCATATCCACAAGGACAGCGCCTCAGTCACTAAACTTATTCTAGGATTTGTTGAGATTACCTCAGCTTTATAAGTTGAGATAATTTTAGATTCAAGAAACAGAGAATATATGAAGATAGGTTAAGTAGTTGGAATCCCTCCCTTATTCCCGCTGGGTAAGTGGTGCTATATCGTTGACTATTCCCTTTTATTATTGGTGAACTAATATAATTAGTAATAACCGCGTACGATAATTACCCTAATTACGAGTATAGAGAATCTCAATTATTAGACAGGGAACCCGTGTTAGCCACGTTGTCACGTCCCTAACCTAGTGATTAGACTCTAAATATGTAGTCAATTAAGCATGGTTTCATTAGTTCTTTTACCCTTAACTTGTTAAGCTATTATATATTGATCGGGGTTGGCTGCCGGTTTTGAGGCACAATACTAGACCACTAAACTATAAGTTAGTTGCCGAACCTTGGGTAATCCTAACCTTGAGGCACAATATTAAATATCACTAACCCTATTGAGGTTAGTTGCCGGCCAGTGATAAACCCTGGCCCTAGGCGCAATGCTAGATATCACCATCCTTAAGAGCGTTCCCTAATTGTGTACTTTAATCAGGCGTAATTAAAACATAGATAATAGACTAAATAAAACTGAATAGAAAATTATATAAACTTAGTACCAATTTACATGATTCCAACATTCATAAGGGAGTTCATCTTCCCCACCTAACCTAAAGGAGTTTAGCTACTAATAGACATAATTAAATTACAAGAATTAAATAAATGCATACCAATAACCTTGCTACCTTGCGGAGGAAGTTACCTTTCCCGTTGAAGGGGGAAAGTTCCTTCCCTAGAGCTCCTCCTCCTTTGCTCCTTATAGAGATATAGTTCTTTAAATTTCTGAATGAATAATTGTGAAGGAGGGAGGCTCTATTTATAGTTTTTATGACTTGGGCAGCAAGGCTCATCGCACTGCGATGGACCCATCGCAGTACGATGTGTAGATTTTCTTCAAAAATATAACTGCGATGGCAAATTTAGGTTTGGGCTTCAACACAAAAGTCGTAACTCTTCGTCTTAGCTTTCCAACGCATGGTCACGGACCTCATTCCGATACTCGTAGCTCAAGTTATGGTCCGCAGACTGAAAGTTGCGTATTTTCTTCCTTTTAGCCTCTTTTTAAGCATTTTCTTCAATTCTTGACTTCTTGGACAAGTAGCTTCACTTCTTTAGGTTTTTGCCTTGTAATTGGTCTAAAACTAATACTAAACTAATAATAAATAATACTCCATCCGTTCCTTTTTATAAGAAACAAAAGTGAAATTTTTTTTGTTCCTTTTTATAAGAAACTTTGACTAATTTCAAATATTTTAAATGTTGAAATTCACTTATGCCCTTATTTATTATGAAAGAGAATGTTAAAAATAAGTAAGTTAATTGAATTTAGAGTAATTAAATCACGGTATAGATGGAATAAGTTTAAATTTATAAAAGTATTAAATGAAAAGAACTATTTACAATGTGTTTCCTTGGTATGTGTAATTTTTTCAAACTGTTTCTTATAAAAAGGAACTGAGGGAGTACTAAAACATCACATAAATTACTGTCATCAGTAAGATTGCGGCAAAGTAAGTTATAAATGTTGATGAGCCGAATTTCACGTCTTCATACAGAAAACCAAAGGTGATTGCTCCGAAGTGCGAAGTTCGGGAGACAGAGAGACGAGTGATGAAGCTGGTGTCTGTGAGACAAATGATCAACTTTCATATATACCTAAGCCATGTGAGGATTTGAGCCAAATATTTCCAAACGGTATTACCACTTTCTTTCGAATTATTATGAGAGTACCGTGCACTTGTTTATTTTCTAGAACTTGCTCTAATTCTCTGCTGACTAGTTGATTTGATATTATATGCATTGAGACAATTTTTTGTTATAACCCAGAGCCTTTTCAAGCCACCCTTTATATATTATATCCTTTGCTAACCAATTTTGAGCCGTAAAAAAAAATATTCCTTTTTGTTTCGGTGACAAACCACATTACAAGCCTATAGACCGGGAAAACAATGAAATTACCCTCTTTGGAGTTAGGTAATAGTTCTCTAAGTCTTGGCAACAAAATAAGTTTGGGGTTGCTTATGGAACAAACAACGTTTAAGTTTGGGGAGGGTATACAGAGAACTATCACTACAAAAAGAAAAAAATAAATGAAAAAGAGACGGGAAAACATCAAAAATTCCCTAAAAAAATAGTCTCTTAAAAAAAATGAATAAAAAAGAGCCAAAGGGCAAAAGAAAGAGCCAAAGGGCAAAAAAAGTGATAGAAAAGAACCATACAAAGACACATCCGGTTCTTAATCTCCGATACCACCACAAAAAGGCACCCTAAGGAACAAATGTTGCGTACACAAAAGGAACAACAAAGTAGAACTTAACTCTAATGTTTAGCCTACTATTCCCAAAAATGTCCTACCTTGTCCTAAGCCACGTTATAACCCTAAAAAGACCTCCAAAAAGGCATGTAAATTAAATTTTGACTGGTTGCTTAGAGTTCTTGCAAGCCTATGGTAAAATGGCAGGTTGTGCGATGATTGAGAGATAACCCTTTCAATTATGAGCGAAAATTACAAATGTGAGAGAGAGAAAAAAGGTGAACATGGACTCTTGCGGGCATTTCTCCGATTTGCTACTATTGACGTCTCCTGAGCCTAGCAGGACTGAGCATGATCGTTGCGGTAAGAAATCAGCGGTACCATTGCTGAAATACAAGCAAGGTTATGAAATTCCAATCATCTTTATTTATCTCTTATTTTTCTAACGATCTTGTCTGACAGCATGTTACTTGACGACAAGCAACAATTTAAGTTTGGGGTTGTGATGACAGGAATTTCTATGGTATTTTTAGTGTTAGTATTAGTAGTAAAATGACCAAGACAGGCCCAAATACGAAGGAAAACCTACAAAAGCAGGAAAAAACATCAAGACAAAGTCCAAGATGCCAAAAGACAAGAAAAAACCCAAAAAGTGAAGAAATTGAGCATTCCATCGCAGCACGATGTCTTCCATCGTGCTACGATGGAAGCTGCTTGTTTGCCAAGAAAACAGTAGAAATAAATCTACAAAATATCTGTTCATCGCAGCACGATGTGTGCCATCGCATCACGATGAAGTAACTTGGCGCCCAAGCTGATGAAATGCACAGGATCAGTTATAAAATTGAACTGAATCTTCACATCGCAGTACGATCACTACTAGAAAAAAGACTTTTGGTTTAGACTTTTTACATCAGGTAATTATATACCATATGTTAAAGGGGACACGGTGGCAATCTGGTAATTAAGAGAAAAATATGCTATAAGGGTATTACATACGGTCATGGTTCCACCGATGTAAAATCCTTTTCAATTAGAAATCCTTCTTTCCCCTTAACTTAAAACACGCGTGCCAGGAACATAATACCCTCTCACTCTTTCTCTGTCACGAAGTAAACCCTAAACCTCACCTCACCGAAATTGAATCTCTCAATCCTCACCGAAACCGATCTTTCTCTCTTGTTTCTCTCAATCCTCATATAAATCGAACCTTTCTTTCTCTGATTCACGAAATTTCTAATTGAACCTTACTCAACTCATTCACGAACCTTTCTCTCTCATTCACTAACCATCTATGTTTCTTTGTCTCAGTCACGAACGAGGTTTCTGGTCGCGTTTTAGGTTCGTGAGGTTGCTGGTGGCGTATTCAACAACAACGAGGTTCGTGTTCGTCTGGAGTTCAAACACAGAAACCCTAAAACGCAGAAATTTGATGTCTTCGTTATAGGTTCGTCTGAGTTCATATGATTCTATGTTATTTTAATTAAATGTTTAGTTTTTGTTGTTGTGAATTGGTTAATCTGGTTATTAATTAAGTGAAACTCGAAAACTCTGTTTAGAGGGGTTAAGCTTGTGACTGGTTTAGCAAAATTATGTTTAGAGGGGTTAAGCTTGTGACTGGTTTAACAAAATTAACTGATTGAGTTCCCTACACAAAGTCTTAGTTGTGATTGGTTTTACATAAGATTTGATGTTGAGGTTAGAGTATGCTATGATATTTGCTAGAGAGCAAATAAAATGTTGAAGCCTGGCTCTAAATCAAGCTCATATGCTTCAGTGGTGAAACTTTCAATTTCAAAGAGTTTATGAGTTGAGGATTAATCCAAATCCTATAATTTGGATAGATAAATGGAAAGCCACCAAGGTGCAATAATTTTTATTTTTCTCTAAACAATTCCTTTGCATATGCTATGTCAAGTTTTGGATTTCTATACTAAATAAAATTGTTCACATGTTTTGATTCTGCAGAGTATTTGCAAATGAAGGCCAAATAAATGATTGAAAATGCTAAGGTAGAGGTTTTCATGGTTCTCTTTACATGAACTAAAACAGATGAATCTGATTTACATGAACTAAAACGTAAAAAATAAAAAATAAAAATAAAAAATTTCAGTGTTTACCTATCTAAATTTGGCTACCTATCTAGATTTCAGTGTTGACGAGGTACTTTCCAATAAGTGCTTATCATTTAAGAGCTTACCTCCCATAAGCTGTTTTCTAACATGAAGAAAGATGAGCAAATTGCATATAAACTCTGAATAAGCTGGTTTTGAGCTCTACAAGTTAATCAAAATATTCAAAATAATCTATGCAAATATGTACAAGTTTTTTTCAAAATTACTTATGGGTTTATGCATAAGATGATTCTAAGATGAAAATTGAATCTCTTGCTGACTTTTCAATTTATAACTATGCCTTTCCAGGTCTGGTGTCTGATGCAGTTCACTTGACATTTGGATGTGGTCTTCTCACGTTTTCGTTGTTTGTTATGGGTGCATCTAGGAAAAAACCAGATGGAGATTATACTTATGGGTGAGATTTTTGTTTCTTGTATTTGTTGGAACAAAGTGAGTTTGACATGAACCTCTAATGTTTTAAGTGGTTTTGATAATAACAAAGTATTAAAATTACAATTGGAATTACTAATGATTATTCTAGTGTGCAGAATTACAAGTTAAAGTTTATTCAGAAGCACTATGAATAACAGCAGAGAAGACAGTCAAAATGAGCTCTGAAAGCACATCACTGTTCATCAGAAGCTTAAATTTTGCATGTTGAAGAAAGTGCCTCTGAGGACAAAAACAAGGCTCTGACGGACTCAGAAGCAAAAGGACCTCAAGAAGCAATGTCAACAGCAAAAGAAATTTACGTCACTCAAGAACTGACATATCCAGAACCAATGATTGAAGAACAATCTACTTCAAGGGTCTGTCACGTCCACAGGAAGGAATATTCGTTAGTACAACGTTAACCTTATCCATATGTGGAGCGCAATTGAGGATCGTACTATTGTACTATTATTACTCAAAATGGATGAGTGATAATTGAAATAGCAAGGTAGTGGAATTGGATATCTTTACCAAAGAAGGTAACTACAGCTATCATAATTGTACGAGTAAATTCCAGCTGGCACCTCTCTCTCTCTCTGCAACGGTCATCATCTTCCTCCAAGTATAAATAGAAGACTCAAATGGAAGAAATGACTACTGTTCCATTAACACTATTCTATTACTACGTTCAAAGACTAAGAAGCATTCTGACACCATAATTTCAATCTGTCATTCTAAGTCTTAGAACAATTTGAGTTGTATTTTGTAAACACCTCTGATAGTATATCAAGTGTCCCTAAACATTCATTCTTAGATTTTAAAGTTTGATTGTGAAGTCTCTTGTTAAGTATAACTTGAGCATTTGAGAAGTCTCTTGCAAGTGTGCTTGAGCAAAGTGTAATCTTGTAAAGATTATAGTGAAAAGCTCTTGTTGAGAACAAAGGGACTGGACGTACCTTCAATTTGTGAAGGGAACCAGGATAAATCTGTGTGTCTATCTTTCTCTCTCTCAGCATCTCTTTGAATTTGTTTTAAATCCGCTGCATTAAACATCTTAAGAACCAAAAAGTTTTAAATTCCTAAAACACAATTCAACCCCCCCTTCTTGTGTTTTTCCACCTTCAATTGGTATCAGAGCCTGGTTGTTGCCTAACTCTCACCTATCAGTGAAACAGTTAAGATTCAGGAAGGAAAAACATGTCTGCTGAGAAAGGAAACAATAGCAACAACAACAACAACAACAACAACGTGAACTATGACTATGATTCCAATTCTAAAGACAGAAGGTCTTCTGACAAAGTTCCCTTTTTCAATGGAACTGAGACCGGTTATCCATTCTGGAAAACCAAGATGTACAGTCACATCATGGGGATTGATTGTGATCTGTGGGACTTGGTAGAAGATGGAGTAAATTTTGAAAATATGGATTTGGAAGGAATAGTCAGCTCTAAAGACAGAAAGGCTTTTACACCTACTCAAAAGCTGGAGTATAAGAAGCACCACAGTGTAAAAGGGATGATGACAAATGCCATCTCTCATGATGAGTACTTGAAAATTGGAGATAAGAGAACGGCTAAGTCTATCTGGGATTCTCTTAAATCCAAGTATGAAGGAAATAAACAAGTTAAGGAGGCCAAGGCCAACTTGTTAGTACATCAGTATGAATTATTTAAAATGAAGGACGGAGAGGACATTGAGACAATGTTCTCTAGGTTTCAAATTCTTGTTTCTGGACTTCAAGTTTTAGATAAGAGCTATACAGAGGCTGATCATGTAAGGAAAGTACTCAGAAGCTTGCCGCCAAAGTGGAGACCAAAAGTAACAGCGTTTCAGGAATCTAAGGATTTAGATACTGTGTCTCTTGAAAGCTTGGTTAGTTCTCTAAAGAGTCATGAGATGGAACTCATGACTGATGAATCGACTAAGAAGCTAAAAGGGATAGCCCTAAGCACCAAGAGTTCCTCTAAGGCTCTGAAGGCGAAGGTTATAGTATCTGATGAAGAAGCTTCTGAAGAAGGTCACGAGATGGACTCTGATGAAGAAGAAGAAATGGTTCTAATGGCTGCAAGAGTATCGCAATGGGCTAAGAGAAGCAAGAAGTATTCTGGTAAGTTTGGAGGTTCTTCCAAGAAGGTTGGTGCTTCTAAGGATAAGAAGGAAGAACAAAACAAATGCTTTAAGTGCAACAAACCAGGACACTTCATTGCTGACTGCCCAGAGAACCTGAGTAAAACATCCAAGAGAACCTCTAATAAAGAAAGATACAAAAGTAAGCTCAAGAAGGGGTTCCTTGCCACTTGGGATGATTTGGATCAGGAATCAGATTCTGATGGGGAAGAAGAAGCAAACCTAGCCTTGATGGCAACCACTTCTGACCAAGAGAACTCTGAGCACGAAGCTGATTCAGATTCAGAAGATGAAGATGAGGTACTTGCTAATCTTTCTCACTCTGAATTAATAGATTCCTTGAAAGATGCCTTAAAACTTTTAACCAAAAAGGCAGGTGAGTGTAAGGTCCTTAAAAAGGCCTACAACAACCTGACCAAAAAGGCAAATGAAATAATTGAACAAAATGAGTCTCTAAAATCAAGAAATGAATTTATGGAAACTCATTATGTTCTTGATGATAAGGTTCCTCCAGAGCATGAATTTGCTCTTCAGGAATTTCTTATCAATGGAATGAAAAGAAGCAAAATAGCCTCTTTGATTTATCATGTGAGTAGAAATAGAGGAGAAGGTCTTGGATTCTCACGTTTTAAAAATAATCCATTATCTTCAAAATCCTCTAATGTAGATAAATCAAAACCTAAGGTTGTCTTTGTAAAGAGTCAATCAGAAGTTCTAAATGAGTCAGCTTCTAATAGAACATCAAAGCCAGAGGCTCCAAAGTCAAAGGCTCTGAAGGTTAAAACCTCAGAACCTAAGATTTTTAAGCCTCAAGCTAATGTTAAATCTAAAGAAACTCTGACACATTCAAGAACAAAGCTCAAGAGTTATGATAAACCCAAAAACTTTTCAACAAGGGTGGATAACTCTAGAGGCTCTGATAGGCCCTTCAAACAAAGATCACCTAGGCCTGTAAAGACTAACACAAAAGGACCCATAAAGATATGGGTACCAAAGTCTCAAATAATATTTGCTTCAGGTTTGCACACCAAGAAGGCCAAAGCAGCAATGCTGGTACCTGGACAGTGGCTGCTCACGTCATATGACGGGAGAAAAGCGTATGTTCCAAACCCTGACTCTGAAGGAGGGAGGTACTGTGGGGTTTGGAGGAAACCAAAAAGGGAAGATCATTGGTACAGGTATAGTTGGTAACTCTTCTCTTTCAATTAAAAATGTTTGGTTAGTTAATGGCCTCAAACATAATCTGCTTAGCATTAGTCAATTTTGTGATAGCGGATTTATTGTTAAATTTGATAAAGAGGCATGTACAGTAATCAATGACTCTGACAAGTCCATATTGTTTAAAGGATTAAGAAGAGGTAATGTTTATAAGGTGAATCTGTCAGAACTCACTGAGCAGAAAATAGTTTGTCTTCTATCTCTGAATGATGAAAAGTGGGTCTGGCACCAACGCTTAGGTCATGCTAACTGGAGATTAATCTCTAAGCTTAGCAAACTAAAGTTGGTTAAAGGCCTGCCAAATCTTAAATATCATTCAGATGCTTTGTGTGGTCCTTGTCAGATTGGCAAAATTTCAAAAACTTCTTTTAAACCTAAAAACATTGTCTCTACCTCAAGACCTTTATAACTACTTCACATTGATTTGTTTGGTCCAGTAAGTACTGCCTCAATCAATGGGAAGAAATATGGATTAGTCATTGTTGATGATTACAGTAGATGAACTTGGGTAAAGTTTCTAAGAGTGAAAGATGATGCATATGATGTGTTCAGCATCTTCTGCACTCAAGTGCAAAACGAGAAAGGTCTCAAAATCTTAAAGGTAAGAAGTGACCATGGTGGTGAGTTTGAAAACGAACCATTTGCAACTTTTTGTGAAGATCATGGCATTGTCCGTGAGTTCTCTACTCCTAGAACACCACAACAAAATGGTGTTGTAGAGAGAAAGAACAGGTCTTTACAAGAAATGGCAAGAACCATGATGCATGAGACAAAACTTGCTAAGCACTTCTGGGCAGAAGCTGTAAACACAGCTTGTTATATTCAAAATAGGATCTATATTAGACCTCTATTGAATCTAACAACATATGAACTCTTCAAAGGAAGAAAGCCCAACATCTCTTATTTTCATCAGTTTGGATGTACCTGTTACATTCTAAACAACAAGGCCTACAAAAGAAAATTTGATGCCAAAGCTTGTAAGGGAATCTTTATAGGTTACTCTGAACGCTCAAAGGCATACAGAGTGTATAATTCTGAAACTAACACAGTGGAAGAATCTATACATGTTAGATTTGATGATAAAGAGCCTGACAGTAAAATGTCAGAGCAAGATGATAGTTATGCAGGTGTTTCATACCAATACATCAATTCAGAACCTGAAAAAGCATCAGAAGCTGTTGAAGCTTCAGAAGCTGTATTGGAAGAAGATGCTGAAGAAGGATCTCAATTAGAAGCATCACAAGAACATGATGACACTTCAGAAGAAGACACCCAACCAAGTGCTGATGTTGATGAAGCTCCAAGAAGGAAATTCAAATATAGATCATCACATCCAGAAGATCTAATTCTTGGAAACAAAGAAAGTCCAAGAAAGACAAGATCAGACTATCAACAACTTGATTCACTTCTGGGACTAATCTCAATGATAGAGCCAAAGAATGTTGATGAAGCACTTACTGATGATGGATGGATTGTAGCTATGCAAGATGAGCTCAATCAGTTTCAAAGAAATGATGTATGGGACTTAGTGCCAAGACCAGCACATAAGAACATCATTGGAACCAAGTGGCTATTTAGAAACAAAATGAATGAACAAGGTGAAGTGGTAAGAAATAAAGCTAGACTGGTAGCACAAGGCTACAGTCAGCAAGAAGGTATAGACTTCACTGAAACATTTGCTCCAGTAGCAAGACTGGAAGCAATTAGGTTACTTCTTTCATATGCTGTTAACAATGGGATTACATTGTACCAAATGGATGTTAAGAGCGCCTTTCTAAATGGTGTTATTTCTGAAGAAGTATATGTCAAGCAACCTCCAGGTTTTGAGGATTTGAAAAACCCTGACTATGTTTTTAAATTAAAGAAATCACTTTATGGTCTCAAACAAGCTCCTAGAGCTTGGTATGAAAGACTAAGTAATTTCTTATTAGAAAATGGTTTTCAAAAAGGACAAATTGACAATACATTATTCAGAAAGACATCTAAGAAAGATATCTTAATTATTCAAATATATGTTGATGATATTATTTTTGGTTCTACTAATGCTTCCTTGTGCAAGAGTTTTTCAAAGCTGATGCAGGATGAATTTGAGATGAGCATGATGGGTGAATTGAAGTTCTTCCTTGGAATCCAAATTAATCAAGGAAAAGATGGCACTTACATTCATCAAAGCAAATATACTAAAGAGCTTCTGAAGAAGTTCAACCTTGATGACTGCAAGATAATGTCTACACCCATGCATCCTACAAGCAGCCTAAGCAAGGAAGAGATTGGAAGCAAAGTAGATCAGAAGCTGTATCGAGGTATGATTGGTTCTTTACTCTACCTAACAGCATCTAGACCGGATATCTTATATAGTGTATGCTTGTGTGCAAGATTCCAATCAGATCCTAGAGAACCTCACTTAACTGCTATTAAGAGGATCTTTAGATATCTGAAAGGAACTACTAATCTAGGACTTCTTTATAAAAAATCCCTAGATAGTAAGCTAGTTGGATTCTGTGATGCTGACTATGCTGGTGATAAGATTGAGAGAAAATCCACTAGTGGAAATTGCCAATTCATTGGTGAGAATCTCATATCTTGGGCTAGCAAGAGACAAACAACTATTGCTTTGTCTACAGCAGAAGCAGAATACATCTCAGCTGCTAAATGCTGCACACAGCTTCTCTGGATGAAATATCAGTTGGAAGATTATAACATAGCTGAGAGTAGTATTCCACTATATTGTGACAATACTGCTGCTATTCACTTGTCTAAGAACCCTATTCTACACTCTAGAGCTAAACATATTGAAATAAAACATCATTTTATAAGAGATCATGTTCAGAAAGGTACAATAGATATTCAATTCATTGATACTGAACATCAATGGGCTGACATATTTACTAAACCTTTAGCAATTGAAAGATTTGATTTTATCAAAAAGAATTTGAACATGCACTATATCTCTGAAGAAAATTAGCTCTGAGAAGTAGAATAGAATTAGCATCTGAAGCTCAATCAGAACCCCTTATAATTTAGAGTCTCCTTTGGGAAGCTCTGAATGATTTGGGCTCTGAAGGGCAACAGGTTCTGATATGGTATCAGATACAAATAAGCTTGGCTCTGAACCTTTCGGAAACGAAACGTTCAGTACTAGTAAGTGTATAACAGTTGTCTGTACACGCGTCAGCTACGATTAAAACTCTTTCAACACGTGTCTAGATCCTGACGGGCAGAGAACAGTTAATGATGATTATGGCAGTTAAGTATATTATTTAATTTTTTAAAACTGCTCGCGCTCCCTCCCAATGTTTATTTTCTCTGTGTATGTGTGCTAGTTACTATTTATAAGTCACTTCACTCACTTGCACAACTTTTTACACGAAATCACTACCTACACAACCCTAGACTTTACAGAAAAAATCCCAATCTTCATCCTCTCAATTTTCTGCAATTATGGCTGCTCGCTCGTCAAACGAAATCATCCAAGAACCGTTTAACCCTTCCCTACCACCCATCATTGATCTTAATTCGAAAGATAATCTAGTTTATCAACAAAATCAAACGGACGCCGGTCCAGACTCATACGATTTCTACACGGAGAAGTGTGTAGATTTCGAAAGTTTGAAAGCTAATGGAATCGATGTTCAAAATCTGTTCTTTGATCAAAAATGGGAAAATTATTTTGAAATGTTGAATGGTTTTGTGTATTATGACATTGTCAAATATTTCTGGCAAAAAGCAAAGGTTTTTGACAGAGCAAGTGCTGATGAAAAATATAAAAATCTAATTGCCAAGAACAAATTTCTTAAGGGTAAATCAAGACAGGAACTTGGTTTGAAACCATATAGAGGAAGGGAAATAAGGTCAAACATTTTGGGTATAAATGTTGTGATTACTCAGGCACACATTGCCAAGATTCTTGGTCTGGATAATCAAGGGGAAGATATAGAAGTGTATGATACAAAGAGCAAGCATTTAGACTCAATCAATCAGGACCTGTTTAAACCTGGGAGTACCAACAGGGACTTTGGAAAGTTGAAGTGCATGAGGCACCAGTTTGAATTTGCTTTCAGAATATTTCTCGCTACAATAGTCACTAGGGAAGGTGGATTAGATACCATATCTATCCCACATAAGCACTTCATTTGGTTCCTATACAAGAAGGTGAAGGTTAATCTGGCTAAGATTTTATTTGATCACATGTGTTTAACCATCACTGCAAGCAGAACCAAAATGCCTTCTAACATTCATCATCCTAGGCTCATATCAGAACTCATCAGGCAAACTAAACTCACAGACATTCTGAGTGCCAAAGAGAAGCTTAGAGTTTTTCAAACTGCTAAGTATGATGCTACGGATCTGGTGAATATGAAAAGAAAAACCAAGAATGAAATTATCTCAGTGAAGACGCCTCTGGAGCAAGTTTATGAAAAGTACTTCTGGTGTGATGGGTTTCCCACCATATCAGAACATGACAATGAGGATGTCATCAATAATTTCATTGAGATAGTTAGAAGAGATACTGGGGTAAGAGTACCCAGAAGGATGATTGTGAGTGTACCTAATTGGGAAATATTCAAAGGTCCAAAGGCTATTACAAGGTCTTTGAGGAAGCCAAAGACCACTGAACAAGAGATTGCTGATGATGGTTCTGAGGACCAAGAAAACTCTGGTGCTGATGAGGCTATGGGAGGAGATAGTGGTGCTGAGGATATGGCCACTGAAGTTGTTCAGAAGGAAAGACGGTCAAAGAAGAGAAATGACAGGCCTCAAGCTTCTGAGGAGGATCAGAACCCTCCTATGCCTGCCAAAAGATTGAAGTCTTGAGCTTCAAAGCCAAAAGGTAAAATCTCTGAGCCTAATACTTCTAGCATTCCAGTAGCTCAAAATGTTAATCCTGAACCTCAACCCTCTATCTCTCAACCTCCTCAAACTACCAATCAAACAACTCCAATAGACTTCACTGTACCTCTTAGTGTAGTCTTACCTGATCATGGAACTATATCATCATCATCATCTGATACTAGCACTGACTCTGAGGAGTTCATTGCTAAGATAATCAGAGAAGGACCAAAGAAAACAAATCTTAAAAAGACTACCAAGAGACCCATTAAGAAACCAATCCAACTCTCCTCTGATGAAGAAACCCCCATCATCATTGACACTACCATCCTCAATCAACCTTCCAACCCTGAATCTGTTCTTGAGCACCTTCAACAACACTTATCTGGAGATGCATTTACGCACTCCAATCCAAACACACCACCTCGCTTTCCTTTTAACAATCCCTCTGCTGATCAAGTTGATCATGAACCACCTGTTACTCAATCTATTCAAACTCCTCCTCCATCACTTGATCACATCTCACAAGTTAATCCACCCACATTTACACCTGTTCAGGATGAGTCAATTGCTCATTCTGAAGCCCAACAAGAATCACCTCATCAATCACCCAAAAAAGTCATGACTGAACAACAACATCAATCACCTCCACCTGAAGTATACACTGATGAATCATCTCCTGCACCTTCACCACAACCCTTCTTTGGACCACTCAACAAACCTCTAGTCTTAGAAGAGGTTCTTGAGCTTTACCAACACATTTCTAAGGCTGAAGCCCAATCTTTCAAAGATTCCATCAATGTTGATGATGACATCATTCCTCCTGACCTCAGCAAAATAAAAATCATAAATCTCAAACGAAAACAACCTGAGCCAACTATTCCCTTTTATCCATCAATACCCTTTTTCAACTCTGACTCTGAACCAAACCTTGAGCTTTTGCGCAATGCTATTGGTATTAGACTTAAGAGATTCAAACAAAGGGAGGAAGAAGTTCTTATCTTCCCTTCTGATTTTGATGCTGATGTCAGAGAGATGGAGTACTTGTTTAGTCAATCTTTACAAATTCTTAGTACTCATTTGAAGAACAAGACAAAGGACAGGGGAATGAAGACAGCAAGGGAATTATTTGAGATTGCTGAGAGGTTAAGTGCTCCAAGGCTCACAGTCTACAATCATGAAGAGGAATGTGCAAGGTTGGCAGCTTTGGAAGCTGAGATCAAGAAGTTAGCTGAGCAGGCCTTGATAGCTGCTGAACAGGAAAGGGCAGCTGAAGCTGAGCACAAAAGGCTAGCTGAACAAGAGGCATTAAACTTATTGGTGGATAGGGCTGTGCACATTGCTACATTTGAAACCAATAAGCTCAATGAAAATCAAGCTGCTGAACAAGATGTTGACATGCTTGATCAGAATCTGATAAGAGAAGATAATGATATGGATATCAATGAAGATTCTGACAAGGGTAAGAAGCCCATTATTGATCCAACTCCTTCTCACTCTCCTATGAGGATTGACATAGCTTCTACCTCGTCTGCAATACCTCCAGCAGTTCAAGATGCATTGGATAGCATCAGAACTGAAATGGCTAATGAAATTGATGAACTAAGAGTGGATGTGCGCACTGATATGAATGCTGCTGTGGAAACAGTTCACAAAAGGATGGATGACATGATGTTAACCCTTCTGAAAGCCATAGCAGATGTTAAGAAACCTTAGTCATTGTTTGTGCACTTGTTTTGTTGTTAGTTCTTGTGTAATATTTGGATAATTTTTTTTTAATTAAAATCTATATTATCCATTCTTGTGTGTTTGTATATTTACTTGTGTGTTTGTTTTATATTTGTTTTTCAAAATTTAACTTCTTTATATACCATGATTTTGTCTGGTACTCTTGAGAATTCTGGCTCTAATGAAAGATGCTGAAGAGCATCTTAGTTTTTAAACTAATAAGTCTAGGATTTTAAAAACCTAAGAGTCCCTCTCATCAGTACTCCTGTTTACTCATGAAATAGCTTCTTAGTATTATGGCCTATTAAATAGCCGGGGCATCTAGTGATTACTTTTGAAGTATCCTAGTTTAATACTGTATGAGGCGTGTCTGGTAACTGGTGTTCTGACAATAAGCATGTGGTATATAAAAGAAAGCAAGCTTAAAAGAGAGAGATAGGTAGAGGAACAACTTTTATTATTAATAAAAAGATTCTTTATTACATATGATCACACCTAGCCTAAGGCTTAGATTTAGAAGCCTCTGATTCTATACTCTTCAGTTTCTCATTGAGAAGAGATAGTGCTTCATCAGCAAGCTTCTGAACCTCAGCTGGATAATCTGCTAGATTATCTTCATATGTCCATAAGAACTCTTCCAGATCAGAGCCCAATTCTTCCTCCTCTGACTCTGTTAAAATCAGTTCTTCCTTGTTTCTCTCATATCGTAGCCTGTTTTCTTCGCAGCGCCAGGGCTCTGCTTCCTTCTTGCTCTTGTCTTTTGAGCCTGAAGCATCTTTGGTAACCTGCTTTTCCATTGTATGTTTGTTTTTGGAAATGACTTGATTACTCTGAATGAGTAAAATGAGAGGAATCATCCTTTATTTATAGTACCTTCAAGATATCTTGTCAGTAGGATAATCAATGCCATTCATTGAATGCGTTTGGTTGTCACTGCCTTTTGACTTGACTACCTTGTTTGGCGCTTTGACTGCTTGGTTTTCTGTGTCTTTTTGACTGATGCCAAAAGGGGGAGTAAGAGTAGCGTTAAAATTAATGTTGATTCATTCATATACTGCTCAATCTGAAACTGTAATGTTAAATGCATTATGAATCAATATTTATTCCTTATGATTCTTTCTCATTCTGAACGATTATTGAAAGGGGAGAAAATTTAAGAACCTAAAATAAAATTCATAGATAATATCAGAAGAACTTGCAAACCACCTCTGAGCATTATCAGACTCTAAGAAGCAAAACTTACAAAACTATGCTTCTGAGAGTTAAATATGAAAATTTATTTTAAGTTAATAAATCGACTCTTAAACTGTTTTAATTAATTATGGATAAAACTTAGGGGGAGCTTACAAACCTACCCTTATGGATTATCAGACTCAGGGGGAGATTGCAAACCTTTGAAACCTGAAGTCAACATAATTAAATTAAATCAACAACAATTGAATTTTAATGCTTTGGTTTGTCATCATCAAAAAGGGGGAGATTGTTGGAACAAAGTGAGTTTGACATGAACCTCTAATGTTTTAAGTGGTTTTGATAATAACAAAGTATTAAAATTACAATTGGAATTACTAATGATTATTCTAGTGTGCAGAATTACAAGTTAAAGTTTATTCAGAAGCACTATGAATAACAGCAGAGAAGACAGTCAAAATGAGCTCTGAAAGCACATCACTGTTCATCAGAAGCTTAAATTTTGCATGTTGAAGAAAGTGCCTCTGAGGACAAAAACAAGGCTCTGAAGGACTCAGAAGCAAAAGGACCTCAAGAAGCAATGTCAACAGCAAAAGGAATTTACGTCACTCAAGAACTGACATATCCAGAACCAATGATTGAAGAACAATCTACTTCAAGGGTCTGTCACGTCCACAGGAAGGAATATTCGTTAGTACAACGTTAACCTTATCCATATGTGGAGCGCAATTGAGGATCGTACTATTGTACTATTATTACTCAAAATGGATGAGTGATAATTGAAATAGCAAGGTAGTGGAATTGGATATCTTTACCAAAGAAGGTAACTACAGCTATCATAATTGTACGAGTAAATTCCAACTGGCACCTCTCTCTCTCTGCAACGGTCATCATCTTCCTCCAAGTATAAATAGAAGACTCAAATGGAAGAAATGACTACTGTTCCATTAACACTATTCTATTACTACGTTCAAAGACTAAGAAGCATTCTGACACCATAATTTCAATCTGTCATTCTAAGTCTTAGAACAATTTGAGTTGTATTTTGTAAACACCTCTGATAGTATATCAAGTGTCCCTAAACATTCATTCTTAGATTTTAAAGTTTGATTGTGAAGTCTCTTGTTAAGTATAACTTGAGCATTTGAGAAGTATCTTGCAAGTGTGCTTGAGCAAAGTGTAATCTTGTAAAGATTATAGTGAAAAGCTCTTGTTGAGAACAAGGGGACTGGACGTACCTTCAATTTGTGAAGGGAACCAGGATAAATCTGTGTGTCTATCTTTCTCTCTCTCAGCATCTCTTTGAATTTGTTTTAAATCCGTTGCATTAAACATCTTAAGAACCAAAAAGTTTTAAATTCCTAAAACACAATTCAACCCCCCCCTTCTTGTGTTTTTCCACCTTCAGTATTGTCTTGCACAATGCAGGACCATTTATAGGTACAATTATATGAACATATTTACTTAGTGACTGAATTTTGATTGAAAGTATTAAGTAGTGCGGTAGAGGGGATATGTTTGATTGGATACTTCTGGAAATAACCCATTAGTTATCAACTTATCATGAATAGTGCAATTACTTTTTTGCAAACTTACTTATGTGTGTCTGCTGTCTTCCATGCCATGTACTATGAGTTACTTATGTTTTACATGCAAGAATAGGAATGTGTATTTCTACTGTTGTATGTTTGTTACTAGTGATAATATTGAAACTGTTATTTATTGTTTGATTAATCATTTCAATCCTGTTAATGGTTTTATTATTGATGTATTTCAATTTCAGGTATAAAAGATTAGAAGTCTTGTCTGCATTTACAAATGTTGTAAGTATTCCACATTTATCCAAAGTGAAGTTCGAATTTGTCATGTAAAAAATTTGGCTACCTATCTAAAAATTTGTTATGTGTTTCACTTTTGCAGACTGACACAACTTCAGTATTGTATGAAGCCATTGGATATATCAAATTTTTTCATAGTCAAGTTGAGGTCATGTTTCTTATTTTGTTGACTTGTTGTGTTTGTGACATGTATGTGAATGTGTGAATGTGTATTTTATTTGCCTTGGTGGAATTGGTTTCTGTCCTTTGATTTATGATTGTTGTTTGTAGTTATTTTATTGGTGTTGGTGGGAGGGGAGGGAGTTGGTGTTAATCTACATTGGATGGTTGCTTGAAGTTTAGCTTTAGGTGTTCTTAGTATTAGACTATTAGTAGTGTTATCATGCTATTAGGTTTTGATTTGCTGTCAAGGGTATCACTGTTTATCTCGTGTATTGTGTTTTTATGCTTTCATTTGTTTTATCTGGGTCAGCAATTGTAGATGATGTTAAGTATAGTATACTCTATATTTCTATACGTAAAACATGTCATTGTTACTGGTGATTATTGGTTTGCTATGTATTTTATTCTTTTTGTTCTTGTAATTGTTTGTTTGAGTTCATGCTCACATTAGTAATAGAATGTGATTTTGATTTGAACTGTAAATTCATATTTGATATTTAATTTGTTATTGTCCTGAACATTGAGGTGATATAATTCGTACCTCAAAGTCATGTTTATTTGGCTCTTTGCTTCTTATGATATCAATGTAGTGGCTGAAGTTAAGGTTGTTGTTTTTCATGTCAGGTGCGTGTTAACCGGCAGTCCAAAACTCGTTTGATAGGACCAAACTGGCCATGTATATCCTCAAGACAGATCACGGCCTTATTTTTTGCTCAGCTAGCAGACATTTGATAGTGGCAAGCTACATCTGCAATTTTGCTTTCTCCTCCTTGCTATCATAGTTAGTGTAAAATGGAGAATTAATGTTCTTTTTTCTTTTGTGTTGCATTGGTCTTGTGTTGACCATGTTGATTGCTTTTTGTATTAGGGAGGACTTAATTTAGCGCTACTTCAGTTGGATTCGATTTTGGTGATTTTGCATTAATTTGTGTTTGTAGAAATATTATAACCTTTTGATAGCTATTAATTTGAGTTTTGAACAATTATTATTAGAGCTATATGTTATAACCTTTTGCTAGCTATTAATTTGAGTTTTGAACAATTATTATTAGAGCTATATATGTTTGTGGTATGTGTGTGATGATATGGAAAACAATTTAGGTACCCAAAGGTGGTCGGTGTGATGTACGAAAAAAAAAATGAGAAATTGAATGCCAAAACCCAAAAAAAAAAAAAAAGAAACAAGGATTTCACATCGGTGTCGCCAAAGCAAAGATGTGAAATACACCTTTGTTTTTTATAAAATATAATTAAAGTTGACATTTGACATCAGATAAAATTAATAACCGATGTAATATGCAGGTTTTAACATCAGACCCTGGCCCGATGTGAAATGGGTCAGACTAATTACATCAACTGTGTTTACATCGGACCCTGGCCCGATGTAAAAGGTCAAAATGGGCCGATGTAAAAACCCCTTTCTGTAGTAGTGGATGGCTTCATCGCAGTGCGATGCCTTGCTGAGGCCCATTACGAAAACTATAAATAGAGCCTCTCATTCATTGTTTAAATCATTCAGAAATAGTAGAACACTCTCTACTATAAGGAGAGGTTCAGAGGAGCTCTATTGGGCATAGTTTTCTTCCCTTACGATAAAACTAACTCAGCAAGGTATGTTTTCTTTATGCTTTTATGTTTAGGTTATATTTCTTTATTGTAATTTAAATATGTAGTCTTTTGTAATAAATGCCTTAGGTTGTGGTGGAGAAGATGAACTCCCCAATGAATATTTGGAGTCTGTGACTAAGTCTAAGTTATAATAAATGATATTTAAGTATTATGTTTGTTATTTAATTTCTTGCACTTTAATAATGTTTCTCGTAATCTGGTCGGATAAGCGGGAGCGCCCATAGAATTGATATTAGGTTTTAACTTAATATGGTCCGGAACTAGTAGTAAATAAAGCTAGGTGTATAGAGACGGTAACATCCTGAACTAGTCGTGAATGAGCGGTTAGAGGAGGAATTATGAACTAGGTGTGAACTGAGCACTTAGAAGATGAACAGCCCGATACTAAGATCTAGGGGTTAATTGGTGAAGATAATAATGCATGTTTATAAACAACTCACTTAGTAATTAGGGTATGTGACACATCGAGGTTAGACTCTCGTAGGTACCTTAGTTATTAACGTAGGGAAACTTTAATAGACATAGTGTAACAGTAAGGTGTTACTACAACAAGGAAAAGTCACCGCCGAACATTAATCTGAACAAATATGTTATACATCGGTCATGCCAAATATGAAGAAGGGAGGGAGTCCAACCACCATACATATCCTCTATGTTTCTGAATCTCTATTTATAAATCCTGCTTATTTATTTATCGCAAACATTATCCTATTTTTATAAAACCTCTTTCCAAAAACCCAAAGCGAATGCAAACTATACGAACTTAAATAATGCTAGTGAAGCTTCGGCACGATCCCTGTGGATTAGAACTCATTCTAGACACCTAGAGTGTGAATTATTACTCGACGACAGACTGGTGCACTTGCCAGACCGTAGTCAGCAACCTTGTTTCCTTAGGGTGCCTTTTTGTGTTGGTATCAGAGATTAAGAACCGGATGTTTCTTTGTATGGTTCTTTTCTATCACTATCTTTGCCCTTTGGCTCTTTTCTTTTTTCTTTTACATTCATTTTTTTTAAGAGACTATTTTTTTAGGGAATTTTTGATGTTTTCCCGTCTCTTTTTCATTTATTTTTTTTCTTTTGTAGTGATAGTTCTCTGTACACCCACCCCAAACTTGAAATGTTGCTAGTTCCATGAGCAACCCCAAACTTATTTTGTTACCAAGACTTGAGAACTATTACCTTAACTCCAAAGAGGGTAATTTCATTGTTTTTCTGGTCTATAGGCTTGTATCGTGGTTTGTCACCGAAACAAAAGGGATAATTTTTTTTACTGCTCAAAATTGGCTAGCAAAGGATATAATAAAGGGTGGCTTGAAAAGGCTCTGGGTTATAACAAACAATTGCCTCAATGCATATAATATCAAATTAACCAGTCAACATAGAATTAGAGCAAGTTCTAGAAAATAAACAAGTGCACGGTACTCTCATAGTAATTAGAAAGAAAGTGGTAATACCGTTTTTGAAATATTTGGCTCAAATCCTCACATGGATTAGGTATATCTGAAAGTTGATCACTTGTCTCACAGACACCAGCTTCATCACTCGTCTCTCTGTCTCCCGAACTTCGCACTTTAGAGCAAACACCTTTGGTTTTTTGTGTGAAGGTGTGAAATTCGTCTCATCAGAATTTATAACTCACTTCGCTGCAATCTTACCTATAACAGTTTATCATGCACTAGATAATAAACATCAAACAGTTATTTAATTTTTTTTTAAGTTTGAAAAAGGGTTAAATACATGAAAATGACATGCGAAATTCCATACTATACTTTATTGAATTGAAAAACAATACTGAATTGAAATTACTGAAAATATAAATACTTATCCTTGGGTTGCCTCCCAAGCAGCGCTTTTTTAGCCTCTCATTAGCTTGAGGCATTTCCTCCATTACAGAGGATAGGTTCGCATGTCTCTTTCTTGTGCTTCTTTGTTCCAGCTTTTAAGCACTGGCCATCTTCCATTCTTTTGATCTCAATTTGGGCAGGACAAGGTCTGTTTCACCATACCCTCAACTATCCGGTTGACGACTAATTTACCGGTGCAGTTTCATAGAATGTAGTGCTTTCACCCCAAACTTATATTTGTGCATGTCTCTTTGTTTTGACGCTTTCTTCTCAAGGAAGAAGTTGTTCTTCTGAGGTGACTTTGTAGATTGATTCTCCTGATTGCAGTAGTTCATCCCTGATGGCCTCTCTTTTCTCATGTCATCTTTGCCAATGGTTCCTGTGTCCCTGAACCATTCCTGTTAACAGCCTTGTCTTCTCTCACTTCCTGTGGAAGCTTTGGTCAAATGATCCTCCTCACCATTGACTCTGTTGCAGCTTTCTCTTTTACACTTTGTTTCATCTCCTATCACTTTAGGAGTTTTCCTGTGAGAATGCTGTCTTTAGTTGGCTATTTCCAGCCCTTGTGATCCCTAGCGCCTTGAGTACATGTCTGCATGCACTTAAAAAAAAACCTTAGTAGCACTGGAATTTAATATTTTTAGTAGAACTATTTTTGGTTTGTCTCATGTGTCCTTGTCACCATGAAAATTCCCAGGTAAGTGTGGTGGATCACAACGGATCGCTCGGAGACCTTGACTTATCCTTATCCAGAATTTTCATAGATCAAAATTCACAGTTATCAACAAGATTTTTGATTTTTTAATTTTTTGTATTTTTGAAATTTTTGACAAACTAAAATAAATCTAACGATACTTTGTAAACGCAATCCCCGACAACGGCGCCAAAAACATGACTACGGCCTGACAAGTGCATCAGTCTGTCGTCGAGTAATAATTCACACTCTAGGTGTCTAGAATGAGTTCGAATCCACAGGGATCGCCCCGCAACTTCGTTAGCGTTATTTAAGTTCATATATTTGCATTCGCTTTTGTTTTGAAAAAGGTTTTATAATAAAAGAGCGTAATGCGTTGCAGAAAATATAAATAAATAAATAAATAGATTCAGAAACGTAGAGGATAGGTATGGTGGTTGGACTTACTCCCTTCTTCCTATTTGGCATGATCGATGTATAACATAGCTAATCAGATTACTGTTCGACGGTGACTTTTCCTTGTTGTAGTAACACCTTACTGTTACTCTATGTATATTAAAGTTTCCCTACCATAATAACCAAGGTACCTACGAGAGCCTAACCTCGCTGTGTCACATATCCTAATTACTATGTGAGTTGTTTATTACACATGCATTATTACCCTCACCCATCCAATGCCTCTAGGTCCTAGTATCGGGCTGTTCATCTTCTAAGTGCTCAGTTCACACCTAGTTCATGATTCCTCCTCTAATTGCCCAGTTCACAACTAGTTCAGGACGTTACCGTCTCTATACACCTAGCATTATTTACTACTAGTTTCGGACGAATATTAGTTTTATTCCTAATATAAATTCTATGAGCGCTCCCGCTTATCCGGCCAGATTACGAGAATACGTTATTAAAGTGCAAGAAAGTAAATAACAAACATAATACTGAATAACATTTATTATAACTTTAGACTCAACCACACACTCTAAATATTCATAGGGGAGTTCATCGTCTCCACCACAACCTAAGACATCTATTACAAAAGACTACATATTTAAATTATAATAAAAGAATTATAACCTAAACATAAAATCCTAAAGAAAACATACCTTGCTGAGCTAGTTTTCCCGGAAGGGGAGAAAACTATGCCCAATAGAGCTCATCTGAACCTCTCTTTATAGTAGAGAATGTTCTACTATTTCTGAATGAATAAAACAATGACAGGAGGGCTCTATTTATAGTTTTCGTAATGGGCCTCAGCAAGGCATCGTACTGCGATAGGTCCATCGCAGTACGATGTGAAGATTCAGTTCAATTTTATAACTGATCATGTGCATTTCATCAGCTTGGTTGCCAAGTAAGGTCATCTTGATGCGATGGCACTCATCGTGCTGCGATGAACATATATTCTTCAGATTCATTTCTTCTGTTTTCTTGGCCAACAAGCATAGTTATGGCTGTTGGACTTACTCCCTTCTTCATATTTGGCATGATCGGTGTATGATGACAGGAATTTCTACGGTATTTGTAGTATTATTATTAGTAGTAAAATGACCAAGACAGTCCCAAATACGAAGGAAAACCTACAAAAGCATGAAAAAGCTTCAAGACAGAGTCCAAGATGCAAAAAGACAAGAAAAACCCAAAAAAGTGAAGAAATTAGCATTCCATCGCAGCACGATGGCTCCCATCGTGCCACGATGGGAGCTGCTTGCTTGCCAAGAGATCAGAAGAATAAATCTGAAGAAAATTCCACCCATCGCAGCACGATGCTTCACAACGTAGCACACGATGGAGTAACTTGGCGACCAAGCTGATGTAATGCACAAGATCAGTTATAAAACTGAACTAAATCTTCACATCGCAGTACGAAAACTATAAATAGAGCCTCCATTTCATTGTTTAATTCATTCAGAAATAGTAGAACACTCTCTACTATAAGGAGAGGTTCAGAGGAGCTCTATTGGACATAGTTTTCTCCCCTTACGGGAAAACTAACTCAACAAGGTATGTTTCTTTAGGCTTTTGTATTTAGGTTCTTTATTGTAATTTAAATATGTAGTCTTTATATTTATGCCTTAGGTTGTGGTGGAGAAGATGAACTCCCCTATGAATATTTGGAGTCTGTGATTGAGTCTAAGTTATAATAAATGATATTTAGTAGTTATGTTTGTTATTTACTTTTGTGCACTTTAATAACGTATTCTCTTAATCTGGTCGGATAAGCGGGATCGCCCATAGAATTGATATTAGGTTTTGACTTGATATGGTCCGAAACTCGTAGTAAATAATGCTAGGTGTATAGTGACGGAAACATCTTGAACTAGTCGTGAACTGAGCGGTTAGAGGAGGAATCATGCACTAGGTGTGATCTGAGCACTTAGAAGATGAACAACCCGATACTAGGACCTATAGGTTAATTGGTGAAGAGCATAATGCATGTTTATAAACAACTCACTTAGTAATTAGGGTATGTGACACATCGAGGTTAGGCTCTCGTAGGTACCTTAGTTGTTAACGTAGGGAAACTTTAATAGACATGGTGTAATAGTAAGGTATTACTACAACAAGGATAATTCACCTCCGAACATAATCTAAGTAACTATGTTATACACCGGTCGTGCCAAATATGAAGAAGGGAGGGAGTCCAACCACCATACCTAGCCTCTATATTTCTTGAATCTATTATTTATACATTCCGCATTTTATATTTCTGCAAGCATTACGCTATTTTTATAAAAACCTTTTTCCAAAAACCAAAGCGAATGCAAACTATCACAAACTTAAATAACGCTAGTGAAGCTTCGGCACGATCCCTGTGGATTCGAACTCATTCTACTCGTAGAGTGTGAATTATTACTCGAGGACAGACTGATGCACTTGCCAGACCATAGTCAGTGTATAACATAGCTAATCAGATTATTGTTCGGCGGTGACTTTTCCTGGTTGCAGTAACACCTTACTGTTACTCTATGTATATTAAAGTTTCCCTACACTAATAAGCAAGGTACCTACGAGAGCCTAACCTCGCTGTGTCACATACCCTAATTACTATGTGAGTTGTTTATTACACATGCATTATTACCTTCACCCATCCAATGCCTCTAGGTCCTAGTATCGGACTGTCCATCTTCTAAGTGCGCAGTTCACACCTAGTTCATGATTCCTCCTCTAATTGCTTTGTTCACAACTAGTTCAGGCTGTTACCGTCTCTATACACCTAGCATTATTTACTACTAGTTCCGGACGAATATTAGTTTTATTCCTAATATAGATTCTATGAGCACTCCCGCTTATCCGGCCATATTACGAGAATACGTTATTAAAGTGCAAGAAAGTAAATAACAAACATAATACTGAATAACATTTATTATAACTTTAGACTCAACCAGACACTCCAAATATTCATAGGGGAGTTCATCGTCTCCACCACAACCTAAGACATCTATTACAAAAGACTACATATTTAAATTACAATAAAAGAATCATAACCTAAACATAAAAGCCTAAAGAAAACATACCTTGCTGAGTTAGTTTTCCCGTAAGGAGAGAAAACTATGCCCAATAGAGCTCCTCTTAACCTCTCCTTATAGTAGAGAATGTTCTATGATTTCTGAATGAATAAAACAATGACAGGAGGGCTCTATTTATATTTTTCGTAATGGGCCTCAGCAAGGCATCGTACTGCGATAGGTTCATCGCAGTACGATGTGAAGATTCAGTTCAATTTTATAACTGATCCTATGCTTTTCATCAGCTTGGTCGCCAAGTAAGGTCATCGTGCTGCGATGGCACTCATCGTGCTGCGATGAACATATATTCTTCAGATTTATTTCTTCTGTTTTCTTGGCCAACAAGCAGCTCCCATCGTGGCACGATGGGAGCCATCGTGCTGCGATGGAATGCTCAATTTCTTCACTTTTTTGGCTTTTTTTTGTCTTTTTGTATCTTGGACCTTGTCTTGTTGCTTTTGTAGGTTTTCCTTCATATTTGGGCTTGTGTTTGTCATTTTACTACTAATAATACCATAGAAATTCCTGTCATCACAAGCCCAAACTTAAACTGTTGCTTGTCCTCAAGTAACATGCTGTCAGACAAGATCGTTAGAAAAATAAGAGATAAATAAAGATGATAGGAATTTCACAACCTTGCTTGTATTTCAGCAATGGTACCGCTGATTTCTTACCGCAACGATCATGCTCAGTCCTGCTAGGCTCAGGAGACGTTGATAGTAGCAAATCGGACAAATGCCTGCAATAGTCCGTGTTCAACTTTTTCTCTCTCTCACATTTGTGTTTTTCGCTCATAATTGAAAGGGTTATCTCTCAATCATCGTACAACTTGCCATTTTACCATAGGCTTGCAAGAACTCTAAGCAACCAGTAAAAATTCAATACACATGTATTATTGGAGGTCTTTTCAAGGTTATAACGTGGCTTAGGTCAAGGTAGGACATTTTGTGTTGGTATCAGAGATTAAAAACCGGATGTGTCTGTCATACCCTAATTTTGCCCCACCCTATTTTCACTCTTTTTTCATTTTACCACAATTTTGCATTTGTTAGAAAAGTCAACAAAAGTCAACCTTTGACTTGAAAAAGTCAACTGTTGACCCAAAAAAGTCAAAGTTGGCACAAAAATAATTAGAATTATTTTTCTTGCATGGTTTGGCATGGCATGATCAATAATGATGAATTTTTACCATTTTGCCCTTCCATTAAATTTATTTCTTATTTATTAATTAGTTACTTGCATTGCAAGAAACCTTTTTATACATCAAATTTAAATCCTTTTTCTTTCATTTTAATCCATAAACATGTTACATAATCATATTTCATCATGCTTATCATTAGAGACCTAGAACCTTCTTTTTCTTACACCTCACCATAGTACAACTCAAAATTCCACATTATCCATAACAAAAAATCACAAAAAACCAATCATTTACACTTTGTCCTTTCTACCCTCATTCTCATTGATTCTAACCTAATTCCAATCATATATAAGCCTTCATGAAACCTCAGAGGCGCAGCCACAAGCTACAGAACCCTAGATCAGAAATCACCCAAAAAATTCATGAACTTTTTCTCTCTTTTCTCAAAATTCGAAATCCCTTTAAACCTCTTTCAAACTTCAAATTCTTGATCAAATAAGCTTCTAATAACTTCCAGTAGCACAAAACAATCAAAAAACACAAGCTCTAACCCATAATTTGAGAGATTCAAAGCTCAAAAAACCTCCAAAAATGTGAGAATGGAGTAGGAGCTTTTAGCCTCTGTTTCTGTCATTTTTCAACACCATTCATCATCAAATCATACCAGGAACCTTTCCCCATCATCAATCGAACATAATCTAGTCCAAATCGTGTTTTCCCAAATTTTTATACAAACTTTATCTCAATATATCTCAAGCTTGAAACACTTTCTGTAAAAACTAATGGAATATTCATGACCATCATGAAAAATCAAGCAGGATAGAGCTTTGTTTTGCACGATTTGGTTAAGATTTGATGATTTTCGAATTTGACCGAAGCATGTGTTGTTGTTGTTCTTCGTGAGGAAGAAGAAGACTCACCGTACTCCCTCAGATTGCCAGATCTTATAGCATGCGTTGGATTGTGAGGATTTGTCGTAGCCGTTGATCAGCCGATCACATCAGGCGCGTTGGATCAATTAATGAAAGGATCCTGCGCTCCACAACGCGCTTTCCACTGTGTTCCTTACTTCCAGCGTAACACTGAATCTATTTTTTATTGACTTTTTTCTTTCCGCAGACTTGCTATTCGCACCCCTGTTTGCATGCTATTTGCACCCCCTTTTGACTTAATTTTTTAGCTTATTTGTAAAAGCACTTTTGTGAACTTTAGCTTATTTAAGCTTATTGTTCACATGTTTATGCTAAAATCATGTAAGTCACTTTTGACTGCTTTCCAAACTTTTTTTAACTTATTTTCATAAGTGATTTTTCAATTAAGCTATTTTGTTCATAAGTGCTTATTTGAGATTTCATTAAGCTCTTTAGCTTATTTGATCCTAATTCTTACACAACATTAATCCATATACAGTAGTCACTGTATACAAACTTTTCCAACTTTTTTCAACTTATTTTCATAAGTGATTCTCAATTAAGTTGTTTTGCGCATAAGTGCTTATTTAGGTTTTCATTAAGCTCTTTAGCTTATTTGTCCCTAATTCTTGCACAACATTAATTCATATACAGTAGTCAATGTATAAAAACTTTTCCAATTTTTTTCAACTTATTTTCATAAGTGATTCTCAATTAAGTTGTTTTGCGCATAAGTGCTTATTTAGGTTTTCATTAAGCTCTTTAGCTTATTTGACCCTAATTTTTGCACAACATTATTTCAAATACAGTAGTCACTGTATATGAATTTTGTCTAACTTTCTTAACTTATTTTCATAAGTCCTTTTCTAACTTAAGTGCTTTTTAGCTTATTTAAATAAGTGCTTAAGTGGTACAAACACTTTTTTAAGCGCTTTGGACCACTTTTTCTTGGCACAAACAGAAACGTATACCTTGTTTAATTGTCATGTGCTTCATTCTTGTTTATTCTTGATTGGTTAGCCTTTTGTCATTTATTATTTCATTGTTCGCTACATTAGTTTGCGCATTTTTATTTAATTCTTGCTTCATACATGTTTGCTTACTCTTATTTTTTGTCATGCATATTTAATTACATCATTTTGGTTCATGCATTTTTATTTATGAATTTGCATTCATGATTACTTGTTCATTGCATTAAAATATTATGCTTCATGTTCGTTTATATTGATGTAACCCTTCAATTTCTGTACCTCTCATCTTTCTCCTATTCTTGGACTGTTTGGTTTAAATTTGAGACTTGGTTTCATAATATACATAGTGAAAAAGGGTTGATCTGACGTATGGCTTTTCACACCCGGATAATCCCTATCCCTGACGTATGGCTCGTGATCTTGGGATTATCCTCACTATTAACTAAATCAAGGTTTTCATAATAAACAAGGATGAAAAGGGGTTGATCTGACGTATGGCTTTTCACACCCCGGATGGTTCTTATCCCTGACGTATGGCTCGTGATCTTGGGACCATCCTCATCCTAAAACGTTAAAATAAACCAACATTCGTCTTTTCCTTTTGAAATACTTTCTTAATCAAACTAAATTAAGGTTTTCATAATAAACAAGGATGAAAAGGGGTTGATCTGACGTATGGCTTTTCACACTCCGGATGGTTCTTATCCCTGACGTATGGCTCGTGATCTTGGGACCATCCTCATCCTAATCAAGCGTTAAAACTAATCCCACACACTTAAACTTCTTTTAAAAAAAAACATGGATATACGCTTTATCCATTCCTCTGACACATACACAGCTTAAGCCTCTAAAGTAGAGCATACAAGCGTCGTTGTATCAGCGGAATGCGAAATTAGCAACATCCGTTATTCAACTCTTTCACAATGGATACACGTTTTATCTATTCCTCTGATACACACACAACTTAAGCCTCTAGGCAGAGCATACAAGCGTCGTTGTATCAGCGGAATACGAAATAAACGTTATTCACTAAAATCAACCAACCACACAAACAATTTTTTACCAGAACTATGTTAGTTTTGAGTTTCCCATTGCACCGGGGAATACGTAGGAGCGGGCTCCTACAACCGTCAAACTCAACTAATAAAAACCTTTTTTTTAATTTATTCGGAAACGAAGTAGAGATTAGCCAAGTGACAGATTAATTTAATTTAAACCTGCGCAAACAAACCCAAACCACCTAAACGGTTCCCATCGAGTACGATGGATGCGAGGGGTGCTAATACCTTCCCCTCGCATAACCAACTCCCGAACCCGACACGGTTCGTCAACCGTGTTAAACCAAGGTTTTAGTGATTTTTCCTTTCCCCCTCCGGGATAAATAAACGTCAATGACGACTTCATTGTATGAAAAATGGAAGTGATTTTCCAGCCCGCTACAGCTGGCGACTTCACTGGGGAAGATGATTTTGAGAGTTAAACCCAGTTTAGTTGGTTTGTTTGTTTGCTTTTTCCAAGTTTGCAGTATCTTGCTTTATCTTTTATTTTTCTGTCATTATATGCTTGGCTGGCTGTTTTCTCTTCTTCTACACCTTTTTTTTCTTTTTGCCCTGGTGGCATGGTTACTGTGTGAAGCTCTATACCCGAGCTTGAGGAAAACCTAAGTTAAGCTAGAGGTATTTATGCTGGCCTCCCTGACGTATGGCTCGTGAGCGCTGGCATAATCACCTCGCCTAGGGTAGATTCTTTTGAAAATACTGGCCGTCCTGACGTATGGCTCGCTAGCGCCAGTGTTTTCTTGGAGAATCTGTGACCCTAGGGACCTTTTGTTAACCGGTCTAGAACCAAACCTTGTTATTAGGGACCTCTATTTAGAACCCGAGAGATTCTTCTTTGGACGCGTTTGCCGTGCAATAACGGCATCGTTTCCAAAGAGGTGATCTGTGATTTAACCATATTAAACTTAGAACAACATGCGACAGGGGTGGGTTGCAGGTGACTTTGAGCCTTTTGACCTCAGAAATGATAATTGAACCTCTGCTTCGCTGTGACAGAATCTGCTACAAAAGTGCATCCATGCATTCATTCATAAAAAAAAATCATGACAAAAATATTTTTTGCATAACATTTGCATAAAAAAATAAAGTGATAAAGCATAAAAGACTTTTTACATGCATTTGCATTCATACAATAGATCATTATCTCATCCTCACCCATTCACATCAACAGCTTCATTCCCGACACTGATACCAGACTCAAAGCATTTCAAGGAAACCATGGAAAACATGCAGAAGCAGATTGATGCCTTGAGAGGCGATGTGGACCAAGTGACTGATAAGTTGGACCGTGTTTTGGAGATACTAGCTAATCTCAGTTTGCCTTCAAGAGTGGACGCTGCAACAGTAAGGGCAAATCCTCCAATTGATTCCCCATTGTCAAAAGTGGTATGGCCTTCATTCAGCTCATCTTCTGGACATACTTCCGCAGCTGCTCAAGTCACTCAAGAGCCAATGGCCACCAACACTGAATTCATGGTTGGCCAGCCAAGAACTCATCAAGTCCAACTCGGGTTTGCTATGCCTCGAAGTCCCGAGGATCACATGAACGCTCATCAAGGTGATAACTCTAAGGGAAAATCTGTTGCGTCCCCAAGTGAGGAGACTCGCCAAAAGTTCAAGGCAATGGAGGACAAGCTAAGGATGATGGAATCGTTCTTGCCCAGCAATGTCAGCCCACCTCACTCTCACTCTCGCTCAACGGTGTATGCTCGCACCCCATGCTTTGATCATCAGTATCCAACAGTTGGTCAACCTCAACAATTCCAAGGGTTTCCAAAACAGGCAATACAGACGCCTTTGAATCATTCCCAGTCAGGACAGTTCACACAGAACTTGGGACATCAACAGAACCAACACGGGCCCCGAAGGGAAAGGAGAATGTGCACTATGATCGTATACCCATGCCATATGAACAAGTCCTGCCACGCTTACTCTATAAAGGGTTGGTTCAGCTAAAACCCCTTGACCCCGTGTCACCACCATATCCACCTGGTTTTGATGAGAATGTTAGATGTGACTATCATAATGGGTCACCCGGACACAACGTCGAGAAATGTAGGGCTTTCAAACACAAGGTTCAAGAGCTCGTTGATCAGAAACTGTTGACTTTCAAAGGGGGAGAGCTCAACCGTGAAGGTTAATCCATTGCCCGGTCACGTAAACCCATTTGAGGATGCTAGTTGAAGAGTTCAAGGATTGAATCAAGCCATGAAACTATCTTTAGGCTGTCTTATTTTAATTTCCTTGTTTGTTAAGTTTCATTAGCATTTTAACTTTGTTTGCTTGCAATAGTAATCTTAATGAAATAATAATGCATGTTTTGAATCCATGTTCATCCACTTTTCTTTCTTATACTTCTTCACAAAAGCAAAAAATATCAATACGCCTCATTTCATTTCTTTATCATTTCTGTTTGAACGAAGATTGGAGAGAGGATGATGAAAAATGAAATAACCAAGTTGCTACAGTATGCTTTCAAATAAAACTTTGTTGACGATGTAAGGCATTGTTTCAAATCCCCAAACACCGGAGAAATAAGGGAGATAATCCATAGTCACCCCCTTTGAGCCTAGAAGTTGGTGTTTCTTTCTATACGAAAAAACCCGCTATATTAACCCGGGGCAGGGTAGTGTTCAATTAATTCGACCATGCGTTGGAATTTCAAGAGAAAAGCAAAAAAAATCAATAAGGTGTTCCTCATCACCCATTATCAAAGGCAGTCACAATTCGCCAAACAAAATTCAAAAAAAAGAGAAAAGCCCGCTAAGTCAAAATCTCAAAATGGCTTAGGCAAAAATTAGGGTATCCCGCTAGACTAAAAATGCAAAAGAATAGTCTAGGCAAAAGTTAGGGATTGAAAAAAAAAATGAAAAAAAAAATGCAAAAAACGAAGGTCACCAAGATTCACGACAAAACAAAATCATGTGACCAAAACAAAAGCCAATGTGACAGTCACACCAAAAAGGGAACACATCCTCTGTTCCCGAGCCATCATATTTTCACCATTACAATCTCAAAAACCTCTTGGGACTTGAATACATGAGTGGAGTTAATTGAACTTAGGACCGAAGATCATCACGAAGAGGGTGGGTTAAAATTAAACTTTGAGCCCTATATCCTTTTATTCAGAAACCGTGAACCAGGCCACGTTACAACCTTCAAAAGACCTAATTGAAGCAAGGTTTAGCTTGAAAGCATACGGTAGCAAGGTTGCGTTAACCTGACTCCCAAAAATCTTTTGTTAATATCTTACTCTCCCACCATCTTCCACAATATATATTCATTGTACATAAATACCATCTCAACTTCAATTTCAAAACTTGCATTAAAATTGCCTTAGAATTACTATTTCAAGCAAACAGGTTTATCTGCAAGTCATCACCTGACAACAAGGAAGTTCCAACTCTGAGCTGTTACCAAGCAATCAAGAAGAACCTTGGACTAATCTGGGGCAGCTATCTCAGGACTTCACTTAATCATGGGGCACATCCCTTAGAAAGGTCATTCGGCACGGACAGAGTGTCCTAAGATCGCATCATGGAAAGCGGTATCAAAACCCAGACACAAGGACCTAATAAATCAGTTCAAGACACTCTTGATTAGGGGCAAACCACCTTGGGGTTCTGCCAATCAAAGCAAACTCTGATGACTAGGGGCAGATCACATGAGGATCCTGTTGGCCCAGCCAATCATGTTTCAAGAATGGGTCAATCTAAGGGCAAACCTCTATGAGAGGGAGAACCAATATCAGTAAGTTGGCCAAGAATCAGGAAAAAAGCTAAACACTTCAAATGCCCAACAGACTGGGGCAAGACAAAATACACAGGGTCAAGTTCTCCCTATACCTTCCAGCTACTCAAGCTAAGACTGATATATATCTGCAACCATTAAGTCTGGAACTGGTGTCGGGGATCAACATCAAGCCATCATTCCACAAAAGCCTTGATACCCGAAACATTCCCACCCTCCATAGGGGCATCAGTCATCGTCATGCATTAGTCATGTCATTTCATTCATGCAAATAAGCGTCATGCATTAGTCATGTCATTTCATTCATGTAAATCATTAACATGCATTGATCACGTCATTTCATTCAAGCATCAGGTATGCCCCATACCACATATCCAATAACCTCATAACCAAATAGCCAAATCAAACATCCACAATCAAGAACTTAATCTTGCATTGACAAGTCCAATGATTATTGGCACACCTTCAAAGTCCAATCATTACTGCCAAACACCTTCAAAGTCCAATCATTATTGGCACACCCTTAAGGTCCAATCATTATTAGCAAACCCACTCAAAGACCAATCATTATTGGCACCCACTCAAAACCCAATATTCAATGGAACCTAAATAAAACCAAGTGTTCATTAACACCCATTTTGAAACCCGACTTCCAATAGCACACAGTCATTTCATGTCATCACATACATTAATCATGCATTTCATTTCATAAATGATCATGGTAAACATGCATACATCAAGCAAGTTCAAAGGTTTCTCCTTGCAGAATACAAGCTTTGGTCACTTAATCACAAGAAAGGCAGTTTGACCTATTTTCTAGCAAGTCGGTTGGTAAATTGTTTCCCCAGCGGATTAGTTGAAAAATCATATCCAATCTCCTCCCCAGTGAATTGCAAATTTTCTGGAAAAATTCTTCTACAAGATAATCACAACAGCTTATTCAAGCACATCATCACAGCAACTTCTGATTGAGTTTCGGTTCGAGTGGCTAGATAAGACATCAACTTTGTACGGTTCCCCAACAGGAATGACAGCAGATATATTCAAAACTCTGTCCGGTTCCCCAAAAGGTGTTATAGCAATTCCTGAGATACAGAATCCTGAAATAGGGATATCTAGTGGAATCCGTAGGTCTGAGGGTGGTGATTTCTCTTCAAGTGCAACACCGAGGTGTTACATCTATCTTTCTCAAGGACGTACAACTCCTGGTTTAAGCGTTAGCTCCTTCAGATACAGAATCCTGAAATAGGGATATCTAGTGGAATCCGTAGGCCTGAGGGTGGTGATTTCTCTTCAAGTGCAACACCGAGGTGTTACATCTATCTTTCTCAAGGACGTACAACTCCTGGTTTAGGCGTTAGCTCCTTCAGATACAGAATCCTGAAATAGGGATATCTAGTGGAATCCGTAGGCCTGAGGGTGGTGATTTCTCTTCAAGTGCAACACCGAGGTGTTACATCTATCTTTCTCAAGGACGTACAACTCCTGGTTTATGCGTTAACTCCTTCAGATACAGAATCCTGAAATAGGGATATCTAGTGGAATCCGTAGGCCTGAGGGTGGTGATTTTTCTTCAAGTGCAACACCGAGGTGTTACATCTATCTTTCTCAAGGACGTACAACTCCTGGTTTAGGCGTTAGCTCCTTCAGATACAGAATCCTGAAATAGGGATATCTAGTGGAATCCGTAGGCCTGAGGGTGGTGATTTCTCTTCAAGTGCAACACCGAGGTGTTACATCTATCTTTCTCAAGGACTTACAACTCCTGGTTAGGCGACGACTTGCTCTCAGAATCTAAGCACCGGGTTAGGCGACGGTTCATCTTCATCAGTCCAAGCACCTGGTTAGGCGACAACTTGTTCTCAGAATCTAAGCACCTTTGAGGCGATGGTTCACATTCAAGAAGAGATCCTGAAACAAGGATACCAAAGATACCAAGCAGGTTTACTCGTTTCTCTCATCATCACTCATGCTCCGGCAAAATTAGGGCATTCTGTATTTAATTATCTTTTACCTGAAGAATACGAATACCGAGGTTATCCGCATTCTTACGGTCCAAGCTAATTAAATAGGGGCAGCTGTCATACCCTAATTTTGCCCCACCCTATTTTCACTCTTTTTTCATTTTACCACAATTTTGCATTTGTTAGAAAAGTCAACAAAAGTCAACCTTTGACTTGAAAAAGTCAACAGTTGACCCAAAAAAGTCAAAGTTGGCACAAAAATAATTAGAATTATTTTTCTTGCATGGTTTGGCATGGCATGATCATAAATGATGAATTTTTACCATTTTGCCCTTCCATAAAATTTATTTCTTATTTATTAATTAGTTACTTGCATTGCAAGAAACCTTTTTATACATCAAATTTAAATCCTTTTTCTTTCATTTTAATCCATAAACATGTTACATAATCATATTTCATCATGCTTATCATTAGAGACCTAGAACCTTTTTTTTCTTACACCTCACCATAGTACAACTCAAAATTCCACATTATCCATAACAAAAAATCACAAAAAACCAATCATTTACACTTTGTCCTTTCTACCCTCATTCTCATTGATTCTAACCTAATTCCAATCATATATAAGCCTTCATGAAACCTCAGAGGCGCAGCCACAAGCTACAGAACCCTAGATCAGAAATCACCCAAAAAATTCATGAACTTTTTCTCTCTTTTCTCAAAATTCGAAATCCCTTGAAACCTCTTTCAAACTTCAAATTCTTGATCAAATAAGCTTCTAATAACTTCCAGTAGCACAAAACAATCAAAAAACACAAGCTCTAGCCCATAATTTGAGAGATTCAAAGCTCAAAAAACCTCCAAAAATGTGAGAATGGAGTAGGAGCTTTTAGCCTATGTTTCTGTAATTTTTCAACACCATTCATCATCAAATCATACCAGGAACCTTTCCCCATCATCAATCGAACATAATCTAGTCCAAATCGTGTTTTCCCAAATTTTTATACAAACTTTATCTCAATATATCTCAAGCTTGAAACACTTTCTGTAAAAACTAATGGCATTTTCATGACCAGCATGAAACATCAAGCAGGATAGAGCTTTGTTTTGCACGATTTGGTTAAGATTTGATGATTTTCGAATTTGACCGAAGCATGTGTTGTTGTTGTTCTTCGTGAGGAAGAAGAAGACTCACCGTACTGCCTCAGATTGCCAGATCTTATAGCATGCGTTGGATTGTGATGATTTGTCGTGGCCGTTGATCAGCAGATCATATCAGGCGCGTTGGATCAATTAATGAAAGGATCCTGCGCTCCACAACGCGCTTTCCACCGTGTTCCTTACTTCCAGCGTAACACTGAATCTCTTTTTAATTGACTTTTTTTCTTTCCGCAGACTTGCTATTCGCACCCCTGTTTGCATGCTATTTGCACCCCCTTTTGACTTAATTTTTTAGCTTATTTGTAAAAGCACTTTTGTGAACTTTAGCTTATTTAAGCTTATTGTTCACATGTTTATGCTAAAATCATGTAAGTCACTTTTGACTGCTTTCCAAACTTTTTTTAACTTATTTTCATAAGTGATTTTTCAATTAAGCTATTTTGTTCATAAGTGCTTATTTGAGATTTCATTAAGCTCTTTAGCTTATTTGATCCTAATTCTTACACAACATTAATCCATATACAGTAGTCACTGTATACAAACTTTTCCAACTTTTTTCAACTTATTTTTATAAGTGATTCTCAATTAAGTTGTTTTGCGCATAAGTGCTTATTTAGGTTTTCATTAAGCTCTTTAGCTTATTTGTCCCTAATTCTTGCACAACATTAATTCATATACAGTAGTCAATGTATACAAACTTTTCCAATTTTTTTCAACTTATTTTCATAAGTGATTCTCAATTAAGTTCTTTTGCGCATAAGTGCTTATTTAGGTTTTCATTAAGCTCTTTAGCTTATTTGACCCTAATTTTTGCACAACATTATTTCAAATACAGTAGTCACTGTATATGAATTTTGTCTAACTTTCTTAACTTATTTTCATAAGTCCTTTTCTAACTTAAGTGCTTTTTAGCTTATTTAAATAAGTGCTTAAGTGGTACAAACACTTTTTTAAGCGCTTTGGACCACTTTTTCTTGGCACAAACAGAAACGTATACCTTGTTTAATTGTCATGTGCTTCATTCTTGTTTATTCTTGCTTGGTTAGCCTTTTGTCATTTATTATTTCATTGTTCGCTACATTAGTTTGCGCATTTTTATTTAATTCTTGCTTCATACATGTTTGCTTACTCTTATTTTTTGTCATGCATATTTAATTACATCATTTTGGTTCATGCATTTTTATTTATGAATTTGCATTCATGATTACTTGTTCATTGCATTAAAATATTATGCTTCATGTTCGTTTATATTGATGTAACCCTTCAATTTCTGTACCTCTCATCTTTCTCCTATTCTTGGACTGTTTGGTTTAAATTTGAGACTTGGTTTCATAATATACATAGTGAAAAAGGGTTGATCTGACGTATGGCTTTTCACACCCGGATAATCCCTATCCCTGACGTATGGCTCGTGATCTTGGGATTATCCTCACTATTAACTAAATCAAGGTTTTCATAATAAACAAGGATGAAAAGGGGTTGATCTGACGTATGGCTTTTCACACCCCGGATGGTTCTTATCCCTGACGTATGGCTCGTGATCTTGGGACCATCCTCATCCTAAAACGTTAAAATAAACCAACATTCGTCTTTTCCTTTTGAAATACTTTCTTAATCAAACTAAATTAAGGTTTTCATAATAAACAAGGATGAAAAGGGGTTGATTTGACGTATGGCTTTTCACACTCCGGATGATTCTTATCCCTGACGTATGGCTCGTGATCTTGGGACCATCCTCATCCTAATCAAGCGTTAAAACTAATCCCACACACTTAAACTTCTTTTCAAAAAAAACATGGATATACGCTTTATTCATTCCTCTGACACATACACAGCTTAAGCCTCTAAAGTAGAGCATACAAGCGTCGTTGTATCAGCGGAATGCGAAATAAGCAACATCCGTTATTCAACTTTTTCACAATGGATACACGTTTTATCTATTCCTCTGATACACACACAACTTAAGCCTCTAAGCAGAGCATACAAGCGTCGTTGTATCAGCGGAATACGAAATAAACGTTATTCACTAAAATCAACCAACCACACAAACAATTTTTTACCAGAACTACGTGAGTTTTGAGTTTTCCATTGCACCGGGGAATACGTAGGAGCGGGCTCCTACAACCGTCAAACTCAACTAATAAAAACCTTTTTTTTTTAATTTATTCGGAAACGAAGTAGAGATTAGCCAAGTGACAGATTAATTTAATTTAAACCTGCGCAAACAAACCCAAACCACCTAAACGGTTCCCATCGAGTACGATGGATGCGAGGGGTGCTAATACCTTCCCCTCGCATAACCAACTCCCGAACCCGACACGGTTCGTCAACCGTGTTAAACCAAGGTTTTAGTGATATTTTCCTTTCCCCCTCCGGGATAAATAAACGTCAATGGCGACTTCATTGTATGAAAAATGGAAGTGATTTTCCAGCCCGCTACAGTGTCTTTGTATGGTTCTTTTCTATCACTATCTTTGCCCTTTGCCTCTTTTCTTTTTTCTTTTTCATTCATTTTGTTTAAGAGACTATTTTTTTAGGGAATTTTTGATGTTTTCCCGTCTCTTTTTCATTTATTTTTTTTTTCTTTTGTAGTGATAGTTCTTTGTACACCCACCCCAAACTTATTTTGTTGCCAAGACTTGAGAACTATAATCTTAACTCCAAAGAGGGTAATTTCATTGTTTTTCTGATCTATAGGCTTTTATCGTGGTTTGTCACCGAAACAAAAGGGATAATTTTTTTACCCCTCAAAATTGGCTAGCAAAGGATATAATAAAGGGTGGCTTGAAAAGGCTCTGGGTTATAACAAACAATTGCCTCAATGCATATAATATCAAATTAACCAGTCAGCAGAGAATTAGAGCAAGTTCTAGAAAATAAACAAGTGCACGGTACTCTCATAGTAATTCGAAAGAAAGTGGTAATACCGTTTTGGAAATATTTGGCTCAAATCCTCACATGGCTTAGGTATATCTGAAAGTTGATCACTTGTCTCACAGACACCAGCTTCATCACTCGTCTCTCTGTCTCCCAAACTTCGCACTTCGGAGCAATCACCTTTGATTTTTTGTGTGAAGGTGTGAAATTCATCTCATCAGAATTTATAACTCACTTCGCTGCAATCTTACCTATAACAGTTTATCATGCACTAGATAATAAACAACAAACAGTTATTTAATTTTTTTGTAAGTTTGAAAAAGGGTTAAATAGATGAAAATGACATGCGGAATTCCATAGTATACTTTATTGAATTGAAAAACAATACTGAATTGAAATTACTGAAAATATAAATACTTATCCTTGGGTTTCTAAGCTACTATTTACATAATAAAATATTACAAGAATATATGACTATGCATAACAATGGCGTAGATGCCTTGGTGAGTAATTTACCTTTCCCGTTGAAGGGGAAAAGTTATTCTAGTAGAGAGCTCATTTGCCTTTCTTATTCCTCCTCCTTAGCACTAGTGAGTACTTTAGGATTCTCAACTTCTGAATGAATAATAGTGAATGAGGAGAGCTATATTTATAGTGTTGACTATTTTGTGTTGGCTGCGTTTTGGTAAAACAAGTATTGAAGCAGGATGTGGTATGTAATGTTACAACATCGTAACCTGACGTGTGCGCGCCAGCTGGCGGTATCTTTTATGCGCGCGTTTTATTTTTAGAGAAGATCTTTTCTCTTTCATCAGTTCTTTGCGTGTGCATCAAGGAATGTTTTATTTTCTAAACATATCTTTTGTCTGAAGATTGTTTTAGAAATTATTGTGAAGACTTATTTTAAAAAACATATCTAATCTTTTAAAGATATGGTTTTATTTTATTTTATGAGTTGGATGTTTCTCTTGGGTCAGATCTTCTGAAGCCCATGTTACCAGCTATATATTAAAGGACGAAAAACCTAATCAAGGCAGTTGTTCAAGCGTATAATTTGAGTCTAGCCGTATTAGGGTTTGCGTGTGTGCTTGTGATTTGTGAGCCTTTCTTGTGTCACTTTGATGCAAGCTTATGACTGTGTGTTCATTGAGTTGTAATCATAATTGTCTCTGAAGCTTTTAAGCAAGGAGATAGTTATTGTGTGTGTTGTCCTCTCCAAAGCTTTAAAGCAAGGAATTTGGATCGTGTTACTTGTGTAGTTGTGTATCACTCGAAGCCTTTAGGTAAGAGTGGTCTAGTGTTTAGGAGAGTGTTTCCACCATAGTGATTGCGTTAACAATAGTGCTGTTTGTACTATTGAAATTAAGGAGTGAGTTGGGAACTCATACCTAGGAGTTCTTAGGTAGAAGTGTATAAGGATAGTTGCTAGGTGATAAGTTGTAAACGAGGAGTTTGCTGTAAGACTTTGAACTAGGGCTATTAGTGGATTTCCTCCTGGATTGGTATCCCCCAGATGTAGGTTGCAGTTTGCACCGAACTGGGTTAACAAATCACTGTGTGTTTGTTTATTTCTGCACTATTTACTGTTTTATACTTTGTCTATCAAATTTGGTAAAGTGTTGTAACATCGTATACAACATCTTATATTGGTGTGCCAGATTTCATATAGTTTTCCACAGCGGGCCTTGTGTCCATCGTGACCACGATGGATCCCATTGTGTCACGATGGAGTCAGATTTGTTTCACAAAAATAAAGATACGCTCCCCTCCTTGGGCGCTAAGTCGGTTCCCATCGTGCCACGATGGGAGTCATCGTGGTCAAGATGGAGCGCATTTTTGTGCATATATGATTTTAGCTCTTTTTTTGGCATTTTTCTTGTATTCTTGACTTCTTCTTCAAGTAGCTTGACCTTTTAGAAATTTGCTTGTTTCTGGTATAAAAAGCCCTAGACTATTGCTAATTACATACTAAATAACTACTAAATATACAATATAAATTCATGTCATCACATGCGAAATATGATTGTTTTGTGATTAGAAGACCATGAAATGCAAAATATGACAGAGTCTATGTGACTAATAATATGAAATATATTTGGAAAGGTAGTTTTGAACTTCATTGATCCTTAGATGTGAAATATGATATTATTCAATGATACTAAATGTGATATATGATATTATATCAAAGAATCTAATGATATTATGCTCCGTTGTCCCTAGCATGCAAAATATGATTGGTTTGTGATTTGATGACTCTAAAATGCAAAATATGATATATCAAAAAAATAAAAAATAAAATGCAAAATATGATAGAGTCTATGTGACTAATAATTTGGAAAAGATTATTTTGTGCCTTCTCAATGACCCTTAGATGTGAAATATGATCGGAGAGGTAGTTTTGAGCCTCATTGACCCTTAGATGTAAAATATGATATGCTTCGATAATACTAAATGTGATATATGATATTATGTCCAAGAAACTAATGATATTATGCCCTGTTGTCCCAAGCATGCGAAATATGATTCGTTTTCTACTTGATGACCTTAAAATGCAAAATATGATATTGAGTCTATGTGACTTATAAATTTGGAAGATTATTTTGTGCTTTCTTGATGACCCTTAGAAGTGAAATATAATTAGAAATGTGGTTTTGAGCCTCATTGCCCCTTAGATGCAAAATATGATGATGTTTCGGTAATCCGAAATGTAATATATGATATTGAGTCTAATACTCTATGATTTTGTGTCACGTTGACTCTAGCATGCGAAATATGATTGTTTTGTGATTTGATGACCCTGAAATGCAAAATATGATATTGAGTCTATATGACTAATATATTGGAAGGATGATTTTGTGCATTTTCGATGACCCTTAGATTTGAAATATTATTGGAAAGATGGTTTTGAGTCTCATTGACTCTTAGATGCCAAATATTATGATGCTTTGATGATCTTAAATGTGATATATGATATTGAGTCTAAGACTATATATTTTAATATTATGTTGTCCCTATTTTAATATTATTTTTCATATAAAATCACTAGTAATTTATTGATAATCAATATGATATTCATAATACTTATTTAACAACTTTGTGACAATGGTTCAATTATATTGGAATCAATCTAGCGTTACCCTTAATATTTGACGAGTTTAATATTCCAATACATGATGCTTAGGCGTAATTTCATTAAAAAATTCTATACTATAAATATATCAAATTGCGTTTTCACTAACGACAATTACTTTTAGCATAGTGTTAAGTGCTTGATCCTACAAATTAGTTAAACATTTTAATTTACCTTTAATAAATTGAAGTTTTTTTAAACAAAAAATGACATTGTAATTATAATAGCATTCAAATAATATCTTTAGGCTTTTTGACTAAGAAATTTGCAATGTCTAAAAGTAGCAAATCAAAGATGTGACATACTATTCTAAGTGGTTTAGGCGACAAAAGGTTTTGTATTTAAACATAAAATTGAGTTAGAATGTCAAAGAAGAGTGATAAAAGAAAATGCATACACATACAGCAATATAGGAAATGGATTAGATTCAATAAAAATTGATGAATATGCGCTTAACATATTATTATCATCTTATCTTGATTAGATAGTTCAAATTTTAAAATAATGGTTATAACTCCTGAAGTTTAATTTTAGTCTAATAGTCTTTTTAATCAGATTAATTAGTGATTATGTTAAAATAATTGATAATAAAAAATGCGGTCTATAAATTTTAGTTTAATTAACAATGTTGATTATGTTGAACCATTTCACCTGAAGTTTTATAGATGTAAATTTAAGTTGAATTTGTCGTTTCTTCTATAGATAAAAAGATAAATTAAGGAGAGCAAAAATTCCACTTAAAGTTTAGGAATTAGCCAAGAATACAAATAAACATAATAGTTTCCCTTTTTAACCACTCTTGTATACTTTCAAACATAATAACTCGTATTTTTATTAATACTATCAAATAACATTGATATATGGGAATTTCATTCTCTATATTATTTATTTAAGTATGATAAACTACATAAACAAGCAGGGCCGTCTCCGAATATTTCGAGGTCCCATGCTAATAATAATATTGGACCCCTAATAGAAAATATATTATTTTTTAATAAAAAAAACATAATATATTCAAATTGTAAACATATCAATTACATCAAAAGTAATTATAATCTTTGTGACTAACAAAAAAATGTCATATTCTAATCAATATCATCAAAATTCATTATAGAGTTCTAGCTAATTTGTTTTTTTTGTTACATATATTTGCTTTTTGGGCCTCCAGTTTACTACTACACCCCCTACTTACTACCCAAAAAAAAAAACAATTGAGGCCCCAAATTTTTTAAGGCCCGGAGATGCAGCACTGCCTGCACCCCCTCAAAACCGGGCCTGTAAACAAGTCCTTAGCTTGCATTTTCTTGTCTTATTTAATTTTATTTAGTACTACTAATTAACCAAATGGAAAGTACACACTTTATTTTCTACAAATTCTAATATCCTTCCAACGAGATTCCATGTAACCGGAAGGATCATTCTGTACGTAAACCCCAAACTTGAAGTAGTGAGTGTTATCTCCATTATCACCTCCACTAAACTTGAGATCCCCATCGATATAAACCTTAACATTGTTAGCATTTGCATCATGAATCACGTTCACTTTAAACCACCTATCATAGATATTTGTAGACAAAGTCGGAGACCTATAACGAGTTAATGAACCACTATAGACCCTAAGTTGTGAGGCTGTGGAAGCACTACTTCCTCCGAACACTTGCTGAATACACACCCCGCTTGTGCCACTTGGAACATAAGCATATCCTTCAAATTGTCTTATACCAGATGTATAATCATATCCCTGAAAATCATGAAAAGTGAATGAAACCTTATGTATCATGTCATGTATAAATTGTCATATTTGTGAATTGTGACGATTCAATATAACTTAGTTGATGTTGAGTTGACTTTATCCGTTTTTTTAAAAAAAAATAGATGATGTTGACTAAAAATGATTTGTCTTTAAAATAAATTAATTTGTAGTGCGTCCATTAAGATTTATATATAACTTTTAACAATGAGGTTTTACTTGTAAATTTATTATTTCTCTCAATTTTTCATGTGAATGTATACCAACATAGAGCATTTACAAGTAAAGTAACTTTTAATTAAAAATTATATAAAATTAATTTTTGTCATCATCGAACCAAATATACACTTACAGTTACACGAATCTCCGTTCGTGGTTGTGTAGTACTACCACTCTCGAAAGGCTTATCTGTGGGGTATATCCAAAATTTGTGCACACCATTTGAAAAGCTGTAACGATCGTTTAGTGAAACATCATAAGGCTTTTGAATAACATAGTGTGAGCTATCTAATGGATCACAAGTGAACCCTATTGTGGGATCAACTGCAGAAACAAAGAAGGTGGTTTGGTAGATAATTAATGACAAAAGGGTGAGGTGCAGAATTGATAGCTTCATTGTTTTATGTGGAAGATGACTTGTTTTTTTTTCTTTCTTTCTTGAGGAATGAGGAAATATTGTTTCTTGTGCTATATGGTTGTAGATAGAGGGGGTATATATAGTAGTTATAAACATACAATGTTTCAAACTTGAAGGTGGTCAAATATAGCATATTATGGTTATTCAATTGATTAATATGACAATTAATATTACCGTATTGTTTATTCAATTTATAAAAAAATCATCAATTTATTCTTTTTTCCTTTTTTATAAGCAAATATATTATAATAGAGTACAAGGGGTACTCAATCCCGTACAAAGCAAAATACATTATTATAGGCTTTGTAAACAATCTAGAGAAGCTAAACACCAATTAAAAAAAAAAAAGACAAGAGGAATTGCTTCCAAAACGCCCACTAAACCAAATCCAAAAAATTGCTTTAATATCATCCACAAGCTTAGAAAGATTAGGAGTGATTCCATTAAAGATCACATTATTATGCAATTTCCAAAGGCTCCATGTAGTGGCCAACCAAATCAAATGTCTCACCCGATTTTCCTTACTTGATTTAGTCAAATCTCCAAAGCAAAGAAAATAATTCCAACCATCCAATCCTAATGGACAAGACCGTCCTATCCAATTTATTCTTTTTTCTGTTGGTATAGTTTCCGAGTTTGGATCCGAATTTATACAATGCGATGTTTTTGTATATAAATTATGAGTCATGCTAACTGATGCCTCCAGAGCACTAGTTAAGAAACCAAAAAGAGAAGCTTTTGCATTGAAAATATCACATTTTACATTCTTAAAAAGTTGATTGCACAAATTTTAAAAGAACCTTACTATACTTAGCTACCTTAACTAATGTCCCAAGAGCACTATTTAACATTTTCCATAAATTATAACTATCACTTTATCTTTAATTTTAATTTTTTTTGGTGGGCTCACTTTATCTTTAATTTTAGTTCTTAATCTCTCTCTTTTCATATAAAATTAATAATTTCTAAATTGATAGACTTAATTTATATACTTTGAAAATTATTTATGATATTTATATATATATTTTATAAAATAAACTAAAAAATAAAATATTATAGTTTATGAATTAAATTATGATTATTTTTCAATTATTATGAACCAATTTTCTGTTTGAAATATTTTTGCTTGGAAATTCAAGCTGGTATTTGGATTGTGGCTTCTAACTTCAATGTGTGGATGGATTCGCTTTTTCTTTCGGTGGCTTTCAAAATATATTTATATATTTATGTAAATAAATAGAGAATGAAAGAATTTATTTCATATGTATGTTTTTGTATACATTTTTTTTTTCATATTCATCCTAATACTACATATGTATTAAAAATGGAATAAAAGAATTTTTTTTTTGGTACAAGTGGAATAAAAGAATTTATCCTATGTATATTATATTTAGGAACCAAATAAATAGAATAAAAAGAATTTAATTCGTATTTATTTTTAGTATACATTTTTTTGCACATTCATCCTAAATATCTTCATAACTATATGTATTTATTTTTTGGGGAGATTAACTATATTATATTTTGTAAAGAAAAATTATATTATGTATATAAATGTGTAAAATAATAATACACTCACAAATGATATTACATTAATGAGTTTTCTTATAACAAATTGTTTGGAAGAATCTATTTTTTTTAATGACAAATATATTATATTATATGTTAGAAATAATATAAAATCATTGATGTGGTATATCCTTAGTCCTAACAGTTTAAATTTTGGGATAATTATAATATATATAAATATAAAAGCGAATTGAATTTTACTTACATTACAATTGATTTTTTATTTTTTTTGCTTTCGCACCGGTTCCGACCCACCAAAGGTGAGCGACTAATCAGACTCGTGCGTAGAGGCATGCACACTGGCCAAGTGTTATTCCCCCTGGGAATCAAACCCGGTATTCCCCGGGCACGTCCTTAGAAGGAGTTCTTTGCCACCGGAGCTCAAACAACTTGGTTCATTACAATTGAAATTTGAATTATGGGTCTTTTTTCTGAGAATTAGGAGGTTATTGAAAGAAAATCATATTTTAGTTCAAATAAAATAATGTACAATCAAAAATCATATCCAAGTTGTACCAAAAAAAAAAATCATATCCAAGTTTCCATTTGCAATAAATTGGATCTTATCCAGTATTTATGACACACAAGTTCTTGTCTATAATATACTCCTTGTCAATGTCTATTTGTAGTAAGTTTAGATATAACCAGCTATTTATTTAGCCGCCAATATATGTTGATTTCTCCTTTAAGCAACAAAATAAAAAATTAAAAGTCTTAAATATAAGCAAAAATAACCTCTAATTATTACAATAAATATCATTTTTTCAAATATATATCTACTTTTTCACATTCTCATGTTTTTAACGGTTTCCAAGTTAAAATATAGAGGTAAAATTAGAAAAGTGTATCAATTAAATGCATTTAGATACCTTATTTAAAGAAAAAGCTTTTTTGTAAATTTGACCCGAGGAAGTATATAGTTTTTTTAAAGCCCCTTGTCAATGTCTATTTGTAGTAAGTTTATATATAACCAGCTCTTTATCTAGCCGCCAATATTTGTTGATTTCTCCTTTAAGCAACAAAATAAAAAATTAAAAGTCGTAAATATAAGCAAAAATAATCTCTAATTATTACAATAAATATCATTTTTCCAAATATATCCCTATTTTTTTACATTCTCATGTTTTTAACGATTTTTAAGTTAAAATATAGAAGTAAAATTAGAAAAGTGTATCAATTAAATGCATTTAGATACTTTTTAAAAAAAAGAGTTTTTTTATTTTAAATTTGCTTATAAAGCTCCTTGTCAGGCTCTGTTTGGTAAACCAAATAAGCTAGCTTATAACTTTTAGCTATAAGCTAAAAGCTCTGTTTGGTAACAGTTTTTAGAAAAGAGCTTATTTTACTAACTTATAGCTTATTTTCCAAATGTTATTTCAAGTAGCTTATGAGCTTATAGCTTATTATATTTTCTTCCAATTTTACCCCTATCATCTTACTTGAAAAGAATGAAATATTAATTAAGCATATCATTTTTTATGTAATTTCATACTATAAGCTAGTCCAACCGTAAATTTTACCAAACACTACAAATTCAATCAGCTAGCTTATTCGCTATAAGTTAAAAGCTGGCTTATAAGTTATCCGCTATAAATTCATCCACTATAAGCTAGCTTATCAGCTATCCGCTATTTTTTATCAAACAGAGCCAAGGTCTATTTGTAGTAAGTTTAGATATAACCAGCTCTTTATCTAGCCGCCAATATATGATTTCTCCTTTAATTTGTATTGGTCCGTGTACCGTGTGATACATGGCACAATGTTAAAGTTTGAATCGTGTTTAAAATTTGTACAATTTTCTATTACCAAACTATATATTGATCAATAATCTTAAATAAATTCTAAATATATACTAAATTATCAATGTTTATTATCAAAATTATATACTTAATTTTTTTTTTTTTTTACGGAGGGTTTAGTAGGACTATTGTTTGTTGTTTGTTGGGAATGGAAAATTGGAAGCTGAACTGAAACGGGTGGCAGCAGTGTGAGTATGATTATTATTCACCTAAATTGAGGAATGATAATATGAATATGGATGGGACTAGGCGGGTTGATGAAAAGTTAGGCGCTTAAACATATTGTTATTGTACACTTACATGGTTGAGTTTCTATGTGATCATACAGCGAGGTTATATTTTGGAGATATGATGAATATATTATGTCATCCATTGGGATACAATAAGGTGATCTATTAGGACTGCTCATTTTTACTCTTGTGTTACACCCACTTGTTCATAAGATCAAAGATAATTACAAGTTTCTTTTTCATGCTTGGTATCTTGATGACGAGCCTATTGTAAGAGATTCAATGGAAGCGGCTAAAACACTTGATATCATTCGGGAGACGGACCCATGATTAGGTCTTGATTTAAATATTTGTATGACTGAACTCTTTTGGCCTTCATGTGGTGGAAATAAATTACGTGAGGGGTTGTATCTAATACTATTTATTTATATTTGTGTCTATACAAAATATTTGTGTCCTATGTAGTAGATGGAAGAATACAACTTTTATAGACTCACTCCCATTGCAAATTTCTATTGGTAGATAAATAGATGTAGCTAGTAAAAATAGTGTCAACACATATATACTATTAAAAAAAAATCTCAAAACTTTGTGTAGGCTGGTGCCCCACACCCATTCAAGTGCCTCTGTCCCTGATACCAATTAAGGTTGGGAGATTGAGGTTGTACTCAATAGTAGAGACAACTTTGTATGCTTTCGTGGCTTTCAGATTCTCAGTTTTGGGTGTTGCAAGATCATATATTAAGAGACAATGAAGTTTGTGGTATGGACTCTGATTTTGACAATGCTTTGGATGGTCTTCGTGATATGATTCCAACTTTTGACTTTAGTAGTTTCACTAGCAAAGACATCGTTCCCCCTAAACCCCAACATGTTTTGACGAGTGCCTTGTTTAGTAAAATTGTCGAGGATATGGAAGTTAACTTTCAATTGACCACTAGACAACAAAGTTGTCTTTGGATGTTTACAGTAACAGCCCGAACCCTTTTTTTATGTATTTACTAGGCAATCCTGGCACTTTACCTCATGATCTTCTCTACTCCCCTCTCTAGTAGAGTTTTTGTCTTCTGTGGAAATCGAACCATGTATCATAGGGTTCAAGTACATGTTTCATCAATTCAATTGAGCTAAGTAGTGGTGGGAATCAAACCTTGGCTCTCCTGTAATCCGTCCTTTGGTGAACACTGAAACTTATTAATCACTTGAATCCAATGACCTGATTAAAGAGAAGATAATATTGAATTGAGAGCGATAGATATAATATCAGTTAGAGATTATATTTGAAACATGCATTTCTTTTATAATTCGGGACAAAAAAATTTCTTTATATTTTGGAACGAAGTGAATACTTACTATTATATTAAAAATATATCGGAAATAATGTTCGTCTAAGGATAAAAAAATTTTGAGAAAATAATACAACATCGACAACATAAAAAGATTTTCTTATAAGCTTTGTGTAATATGCATGCATAAGTGGGACAAATTTTTTACTATGCATAAGTTTGTTTTGACTATTAAATTATTAAGTTTTACTATTATTTACTTTTACTCAAAGTTACATAAAAAGATTTTCTTATAGGCTTTGTGTGATATGCATGCATAAGTGGGACAAATTTTTCACTATGCATAAGTTTGTTTTGACTAATAAATTATTAAGTTTTACTATTTAATCAATATGTCATTTCACATCTTTTCGATTTAATGGTAACACTCATTAATTTAATGATCAAAACAAATTTGTACGTGGTAAAAAATTTGTGTCATTTATACATCATAAACTTTGTTCTTTTTATAAATGTTTTACTTGTGAAAATGGAATACTAGTAATTTACCTTCGTGCCATGTCTTTATCAAAAAAATATCCTAAAATAATTGTCTTAATTTATTTAATATATTCTCTTCAGTCTTTTTTATAAAGAACACTTTGGAAAAATTTTGGTCCTTTTTATAAGAAATACTTTTTAATTATTCTTATTAAATACACAATACCATTTGTATACTTATTAAATAAAATCAAATAATTCATTCCAATACCGATGTATTAATTAGAGACTTATTTCTTATGCTAATTCAATAAAATTTTAGACCCTTTTGAGATTTTTAATAAGGGGGACCAATTTCGTGAAATGGTAAAAATAGGGGGACCAAAACTGTAATTAAGCCTTTTATTTTTTAAAAGAGAGAATTAGTTAATGTTTTTTAGTGTATTTATTATAGATTGTAGAAAAATATGCATTTCGATTAGGATTATGTCGTGGTGAAGAAATATTTAATGCTTTTGAAAATTCGAAATAAATCTTATAAAAAGCGACAAATAAAAATCTTAAAAGTCTTATAATTAAGGACGAAGGTAATATTGTATATACGCACAATTTGGTAAAAAAAATAGACATATATAGTTCAAATTTTAAATTAGATAAATTAATCTTTGTTGACTCAATTTTTTAATGTAATTTAGAAAGAGATGAAGCACAAAAATTAATTGAGGTGTAAGTGTCCTCATTGCCGTGTAGACGAGGGTTGTGGCTACATATTGTAGCTAAGGCTGCTGCTGCCTGTTGCCTTATAGGCCCAACGTTGCCAACCATATTTTCTTTGAATCAACTTTGGCTAACCATTGCTATCATCACTATTAGGGGTGTACATAGATTGGATTGAGTTGTGTTTAGGTAAAACCAAAACCCGAATCGTATAGGGTATTCCAGATTAGGTTGAACAAAATAACCACTCATTTTAATATTGGGCCGAGTTGGGTAAACCCACTCATTTCCGGTTTGGGTTGGGTGGTTGTGTGGGTCACCCAAATTTTAAAATTTTTTAATATTAAATGACTAAATAACGAATCATCATTTTTTTTAATAAAAATGATAACTTTTTATTTTCTTAAAAAATAGTGTAACATATTTTCATTACTTTTTTAACATCATAAAATGATAATATCATCACCATATTTTTTTCTCCATAAAATGACTTATTTTCACTATTTTCAAATAATGATCTTTTTTAACACCACTATTTTTAAATAACAAAAAAGAAGTCGAAGAGTGGAGATCCGATGGAGGTGATTAAATAATGGGTTAAAACTATGATATATGGAAGTGTAATGCGTTAGCCGTTTGGAATAAACACGCATATGATTTATTTTGGAAATTTGAGTATTGAACTTGTGGTTTTTCTATTTTAATGATGGAAAATCTTTAATATTAATATGAAAATTATTTTAAAAAATCATAGCACTACAGATTCAGTGGGTCGGTGAATTTTTTGGGTTTGGGTTGGGTTTTTCCCGAAACCCGATTTTTTTAAGAATTTTTCATTTTAAAATCCATATCGACCCAATAATACAATCCAACCCACTTTTTGGATTGAATTAAATGGATTTGACCGAATTGATTGAATTTGCCCAACCCATACACCCCTAATCACTATCACTATTTTGGTAATAGTCAAAGAGAGATCTCTTGTAGAAGCTGGCGCCCACAAAGGAGCAACTTTCACAAGTTGTTTGAATTATTAGAGAAACGTTGACAAATTATTAGAGAAATGTTGACAAATGTTTAGTGGCAATTGTTGAAAATTTAAATGTCAAAATACAGTATAATTTTGAAAGTACTGTATGCGAATGCGAATGTTTTTATAACTGGTCTATTACGGAATCAATGTTTAAAATTAGACTTAATTAATTAGTGATATGAAAATAGTTCTTTTATTTTAATTTCAATCGATTTTAGTCTTTCTCACACAATTCTGATCTTTGTGTCACATTTTTAATAGTGTAGAAAATATTCACATGTATTAACACTTTCCACAACACTAATTATATACTCCAAACACTTCATTGTTGGGTACAATCAATAAAAAATTTGTTTGCAGAATCTTTTATTATATTTTTTTTTCTATTTTTATGCAAAATATTAACATTGATGAGTACAAATTAAATAACTTGATAGGTATAGATTTAGAAACAAAAATAAAATAAAAATTAATCGAACAAATTTTTTATTAGTTGTGCCCAAGAAGGTGTTGTGTTTATGCATAGATTAAACTTTCTCATATTTTAAATTATAATGAAAACACAAAAATAAACGCAAAAATTAAAATAATAAAATATTCTCTTCATTCCTTTTTATTTGTCTTCTTAGAACAGTAATATCAAATTAACAAAGTGTATTTTTGCACCTTATCTTCCTACTATACTCTTAATTTAATATTCTTATTTTTTTTCACACAGTTTCTCTTTCCAATAATTTTAATATATTATGTAAAAAACCAAGGCTAAACTACATATTTAATTTGGTCCCTTACGTTTAAAAAGTTTCAATTTGGTCTCTTACGTTATCAACGTTTGCATTATTTGGTCTCTTCCGTCAGATTCCACTGTTCCACAGTTTTAATTTGACACGTGTCAACGTGTCCAGGTGTCCACGTGTGCAAACCGTCTGCCACGTAAGCAAACCATCTGCCACATGTGTAAAAACCGACGGAATGAACCAAATTGAAACCTAAAATAAACGTAAGGGACCAAATTGAAACCTAAAATAGACGTAAGTGACTAAATGTGTAGTTTAGCCAAAAAACAAAAATTTAATATGTTATGTACAAAAAAAAGTTTAGTTTTTCAAATATATATTAATAATTAGGCTAGTAAAAAAAACTTGTTAACAAACACCTTCAATTTTAGTTATGTAAAAAAAAACTATAATTAAGCTAGTAAAAAAAACTTGTTACCAAACACCTTCAATTTTATGAAACAAGTTTATAAATAAGCTATAAGCTAGCTTATTTGTGTTACCAAACAACCCCTTAGTATATTGTATTTTCAAAATGATAAGGGTAAATAGACTTATACCCCTTGCAATGTAGACGAGTTTTGTTTTTCCCCCATGTAAATTTTTTTTTTGCGATTCACCCCTTACAATGTTGATTTTTTTTTTTCTAGTTCATTTTACCCTCTGCACCCCCTGCAATGTTGGCTTTTACCCCATGCAGGGGGGAAAATGAACTAGAAAAAAAAATCAACATTGCAAGGGGCTGGTCACAAAAAAAAAATATTACAAGGAGGAAAAACAAAACAGGCCTACATTGCAGGGGTAAAGATCCATTTATCCGATACTAGGACCTAGAGGTTAATTGGTGAAGATGAACAGCCCGATACTAGGACCTAGAGGTTAATTGGTGAAGATTATAATGCATGTTTATAAACAACTCACTTAGTAATTAGGGTATGTGACACATCGAGGTTAGACTCTCGTAGGTACCTTAGTTACGAACGTAGGAAAACTTTAATAAACATAGTGTAATAGTAAGGTATTACTACAACAAGGATAATTCACTGCCGAACATAATCTAAGTAACTATGTTATACACCGATCATGCCAAATATGAAGAAGGGAGGGAGTCCAACCACCATACCTAGCCTCTATAGTTCTTGAATCTATTATTTATACATTCTGCAATTTATTTTATCGCAAGCATTACACTTCTTTTTATAAAAACCCTTTTCAAAAACCAAAGCGAATGCAAACTATCACAAACTTGAATAACGCTAGTGAAGCTTCAGCACGATCCCTGTGGATACGAACTCATTCTACTCGTAGAGTGTGAATTTTTACTCGACGATAGACTGATGCACTTGCCAGACCGTAGTCACCCACCCCAAACTTATGTTGTTGCCAAGACTAGAGAACTATTTCTACCTAACTCCAAAGAGGGTGAAATATTTGTTTTTATGGTCTATAGACTTATATTGTGGTTTGTCACCGAAGAAAATGGATATTTTTTCACGGCTCAAAATTGACTAGCAAAGGATATAATAATGAAGGGTCGCTTGAAAAGGCTCTAGGTTATAACAAACAATTGCCTCAATGTGTATCAATTAAATTAACCAGTCAACAGAGAATTAAAGCAAGTCCTAGAAAATAAACAACTACACGGTACTCTCATAGTGATACGAAAGAAATAGTAATATCGTTTGAAAATATTTGGCTCAAATTCGCACTTCTGGGCAATCACCTTTGGCATTCTTTATATCAAGGTGTGAAATTCAGATCATAGTGAGTCATCGCTTACTTTGTTGTAGTCTTACCTATAACAGTTAATCATGCACTAGATAATAAATAAGCAAAAAATTATTCAATTTTTTTATTAAGCATAAAAGGCTGTTTAACAGATGACTTAGTCTGGAATTTAATAGTACATTTTATTGAATTGAAATTACTGAAATTAAAATACTAAAAGCAAATAAATGGTCTTGAGTTGCCTCCCAAGAAGTGCTTGTTTAGCGTCGCTTAGCTTGACGCATTTCCTCTATTACAGAGGATAGGTTTGCATGTCTCTCGTTAATGTATGTGTATCACAATTTTTGTTGAAACAATCATCACACGAGGAGACATATATAGAAAAAATAAACCCCCTATTACCCAACGGACAAAAAAGAGGAATTGAAACATTTGAGTACCCATTGGACAAAAGGAGAAATTCTAACGCGTGTCAATAAAGCGCAATAAATGGCGAGTACATGTCTCGGATAAAGCGGGAATATCAAACGTCTACAGAAGTAAGCACGTCCAACAGGGAGGCGAGGTAGGACAACAAGTGAATACTTATAAAATTCAAATTTCCTTCATTCAAAAGGCATAGGACTACAAGGAATTGGGAATGAAAAGTACGTGAAATGCAACAATAAGGGAAATTATAACCAAATTTGTTATGATTATTGACTAGGGTCTGGCAAGTGCATCAGTCTGTCGTCGAGTAATAATTTATACTCTAGTGTATAGAATGAGTTCGTATCCACAGGGATCGTGCCGAAGCTTCACTAGCGTTATTTAAGTTTGTGATAGTTTGCGTTATTTATCGGTGCAGTTTCATGGAACACAGTGATCTCACCCCAAACTTGTATTCATGCATGTCTTTCTTTTTTGCGCTTTCTTCCTGAGGAAAAAATTGGTCTTCAGATGTGATTTTACAACTTGATTCTCCTGATTGAATTATTTTTTTCCTGATGGCCTTTCTCTCTCTTCTTTGTCATCTTCGCCAATGGTTCCTGTGTTTTCGAACCATTCCTGTCAACAGCCCTTTTACTCTTTTACCTATTGTGGAAGCTCTTTAATCAAATGATCCTCTTGACCATTGACTTTTTGTTACAGCGTTCTCTCTTACAATATATCCCATCTCTCGTCACTTTTAGAGTTTTCCTGTGAGAATGCTGTCTTTAATTGGCTTTTGCCAGCCTTCCAAGTGCCTTGAGTACCTGTCTGCATGCACTTTAAACAAAATACCTCAGTAGCACTGGGATAAATATGTTCTGTGGAACTATTTTTGGTTTGTCTCATGTGTCTTTGTCACCATGAAAATTCCAAGGTAAGTGAGGTGGATCACAAAGGATCGCTTAAATACCAAGACTTATCCTTAGCCAGAATTTCACATATCAAAATCCACAATCATCAACAAGATTTTTTTTTTGAATTTTGAATTTTTTTGTATTTTTGAATTTTTTTTGACAAACTTAAATAAATCTAGTAAGGCTTTGTAAACACAATCCCCGGCAACGGCGCCAAAAACTTGTCTAGGGTATGGCAGGTGCACCAGTATGTCGTCGAGTAATAATTCACACTCTAGTGTATAGAATGAGTTCGTATCCACAGGGATCGTGCTGAAGCTTCACTAGCGTTATATAAGTTTGTGATAGTTTGCATTCGCTTTGGGTTTTTGAAAAGGTTTTTATAAAATAAGCGTAATGCTTTGCATAAATATAAATTACAGAATGTATAAATAATAGATTCAAGAAATACAGAGGCTAGGTATGGTGGTTGGACTCTCTCCCTTCTTCATATTTGGCATGACCGGTGTATAACATAGTTATTTAGATTATGTTCGGCGGTGAATTATCCTTGTTGTAGTAATACCTTACTATTACACTATGTTTATTAAAGTTTCCCTACGTTAACAACTAAGGTACCTACGAGAGCCTAACCTTGATGTGTCACATACCCTAATTACTAAGTGAGTTGTTTATAAACATGCATTATAATCTTCACCAATTAACCTCTAGGTCTTAGTATCGGGCTGTTCATCTTCTAAGTGCTCAGATCACATCTAGTGCATGATTCCTCCTCTAACCGCTCAGTTCATGACTAGTTCAGGATGTTACCGTCTCTATTCACCTAGCATTATTTACTACTAGTTCCGGACCATACCAAGTCAAAACCTGATATCAATTATAAGGGCGCTCCCGCTTATCCGGCCAGATTACGAGATACTTTATTAAGTGCAAGAAAGTAAATAACAAACACAATTACTAAATATCATTTATTATAACTTATACTCAACCACATGCTCCAAATATTCATAGGGGAGTTCATCTTCTCCACCACAACCTAATGCATAAATAATAAAGACTACATATTTAAATTACAAGAAATTATAACCTAAATACAAAAGCCTAAAGAAATCATACCTTGCTAAGTTAGTTTTCCTGTAAGGGGAGAAAACTATGCCCAATAGAGCTCCTCTGAACCTCTCCTTATTGTAGAGAGTGTTCTACTATTTCTGAATGAATTAAACAATGAAAGGGAGGCTCTATTTATAGTTTTGGGATTTTTCTTGTCTTTTTGCATCTTGGACTCTGTCTTGATGCTTTTTCCTGCTTTTGTTGGTTTTCCTTCGTATTTGGGTCTGTCTTGGTCATTTTACTACTATTAATACTACTAAAAATACCTTAGAAATTCCTGTCATCAATTAACTTTATTTGAAAAAAAATAATAACAACTTAATCAATCATTATAAATAGAGAAGTATAAGAAAAAAATTATAACCAGTCACAAAAAAATATGAACGTTTGTCGGGCCGGCCCGTCGGGCCGGCCCGTCGGGCCATGTAGGCCTTTGCTTTTCGGGGCGGGCTAGGCGGGTCGGGCCTTGGGCCTTAACGAGCCGGCCCACTTAAGCCCATGTATATGTCTTGGCCCCTAGGCCGGGCCGACCCCTTTGACAGCTCTACTTATACCTCTTAGCAACCTTGGAGTCAAAAATCACTTTGTCCAGGTCATCATTTAAAGTCTTTTGCTTCTGTTGGAGATGAGACATGAAGGAACGAGTCTTGATCAACTTAGCAATATCGTACTGTATGTCCATCTGCAAGTTCCTTTTCCTCTTCATCAAAGGCCTGAGTTCCTTCTCCAAAACCTCAATACAGTTATCAATGGCATCCTCAACAGACATGGAGATGGATATAATCTCTTCTTGCACTTGAATACGTTCCTTAGTAACTGCAATCCGCTTGGACATGGCTCCCTCCATCTCTTTATGGCAATCTGCGACATTCTCCGCCGTCTATATAAAGGCGGCGTGACTAGGGTTTGGCAAGTGCACCAGTCTGTCGTCGAGTAATAATTCACACTCTAGTGTATAGAATGAGTTCGTATCCACAGGGATCGTGCCGAAGCTTCACTAGCGTTATTTAAGTTTGTGATAGTTGCATTCGCTTTGGGTTTTTGGAAAAAGGTTTTTATCAAAATAAGTGTAATGCTTGCAATAATATAAAAGCAGAATGTATAAATATAATAGATTCAAGAAATATAGAGGCTAGGTGTGGTGGTTGGACTTCCTCCCTTCTTCATATTTGGCATGACCGATGTATAACATAGTTATTTAGATTATGTTCGGCGGTGAATTATCCTTGTTGTAGTAATAACTTACTATTACACTATGTCTATTAAAGTTTCTCTACATTAACAACTAAGGTACCTACGAGAGCCTAACCTCGATGTGTCACATACCCTAATTACTAAGTGAGTTGTTTATAAACATGCATTATAACCTTCACCAATTAACCTCTAGGTCTAGTATCGGGCTGTTCATCTTCTAACTGCTCAGATCACACCTAGTGCATGATTCCTCCTCTAACCGCTCAGTTCACGACTAGTTCAGGATGTTACCGTCTCTATTCTCCTAGCATTATTTACTACTAGTTCCGGACCATACCAAGTCAAAACCTGATATCAATTCTAAGGGCGCTCTCGCTTATCTGGCCAGATTACGAGAATATGTTATTAAAGTGCAAGAAAGTAAATAACAAACACAATTACTAAATATCATTTATTATAACTTAGACTCAATCACAAACTCCAAATATTCATAGGGGAGTTCATCTTCTCCACCACAACCTAAGGCATAAATATAAAGACTACATATTTAAATTACAAGAATTATAACCTAAATACAAAACCCTAAAGAAATCATACCTTGCTGAGTTAGTTTTCCCGTAAGGAGAGAAAACTATGCCCAAATGAGCTCCTTTGAACCTCTCCTTATAGTAGAGAGTGTTCTACTATTTCTGAATGATTAAAACAATGAAAGGGAGGCTCTATTTATAGTTTTCGTAATGGGCCTCAGCAAGGCATCGCAGCACGATAAGGCCATCGTACTGCGATATGAAGATTCAGTTCAATTTTATAACTGATCATGTGCATTTCATCAGCTTGGGCGCCAAGTTACATCATTGTACTGCGTTGGAGGGCATCATACTGCGATGGAAGATTTTCTCACGATTTATTTCTTCTAATTGTTTGGCGTGCAAGGAGCTTTCATCGTGGCACGATGGCACACATCGTGCTGCGATGGAATGCTGTATTTCTTCACTTTTTGGGCTTTTTCTTATCTTTTTGCATCTTGGACTCTGTCTTGATGCTTTTTCTTGCTTTTGTAGGTTTTCCTTCATATTTGGGCCTGTCTTGGTCATTTTACTACTTATAATACTATTAAAAATACCGTAGAAATTCCTGTCATCACGGCGTCATTCACCAACTTCTTCTGGAGCTCAAACACCAGTTACAGGAAAGCAGTTTCCTTCTCTTACAGTCTCCATGAATAATCTTTGAGTTCGCCCAAAAAGGTTTTGAACTCTTCCACTTGGTCTAAGAGATCATCAGTGTCATAGCTCAACATATTCTTTATCTGCCTAATAGCAGACGCTGCAGGAGATTCCAAAATAAGGATAGTAGAATCCATGATTCAGTTACAAATATGATAAGGTTAAATGAAAGATGAATGGAAGTCAATGCTACAAGCACTACTATTTATAGAAACTGATCATGAAAGCAGGCTGAGGTAGTGGGTGGTTATTCCCCCATGTCCTGCCATTATCAGCACTTCGCCTCTTTGAGCCTCGTGCTTGGGGGGCTATGGACTGAACTATGGCCCAAAAATAAATAGCGTAGGCTCAATAGCAAGAGGACCCAACTTTCAACTTATACAATTCAAATTGGAAACTTGGCAGGAAAGGCAAAAAGAAGGGTAACTGCTCACACCTGGTGTCCAAACAGAGCCCATTACGTGGGAGGAGGTAACCACCCCTCACTGTTGGTGTAAGTCCTAGAGGCCAATGGATTTAGTACTTGTATCGAATTAATTATTAATAATATATTGTTTCTTTTATTAATAATCAAAGTCATTTTCTTTATTATGTTTGTAACGTTCAAAATAATGAAGTCCCTAGAATAGAAAGTCTGTTTAATATTAAGTATGACTTAATCATGAGATTACATTAAACATAAAGACGCTATTCTTAAAGTATCCATAGTCAAGCTTTAAGGTGAAAATGGATAGCCTTAAAGCATAAAGACTATTATGAAGATAGGCTGATGATCGCATCTCATGGATCATGGGATAAGGAGTTATCAAGTCTTGACATAGGTATAAGAAATATTAGGAGTAATATTTATACCGGATTGACCCGCTATGAGAGTACTACATGCAAAGTTATGCAAAGTGTCATAAGTCACTCTCATGGTGATAATGGTGTAAGTCGCCCTTAGACCTGAATCCACTTTGTAACCTAGATGTGGAGTCAAGTACTTTGTTGCTGATCTAACGTTGTCCGTAACAGGATAACCATAAAGACAGTTGATGGGTACTTCACAAAGCATGCTGAGGGACAGTAGTGACCTAGAAGAAATTTGCCAATCCTGCATAACAGGATAAATGTCATGGGCCCAATATTGAACTGGACAAAGATGACACCAAGTATGCTTTGTGTTCAATATAGACATAAAGGGCAAAGGGGTAATTATACACGCATATATTATCACTAAAGGTTATGTTTTGATCACATGTTAATTTCTCATAACTTGGGTAGCAATGATGTGTTGCTAGATACCGCTCATTGTTTATTATATTAAATAAAGGATTTAATATAATTACAAACTTTATGGAAACCTACAAGGGTCACACACATAAGGACAGTCTAATATTGAGATAAAAAGGGAACACCGTAAGGTACGGTGTATGTGCAATGTGATAAGGGTATCACGGTAATTTAAATGAGCAAGAACACCATATGATATGGTGGGAGGGTGCACACATGAGTAATATTACTCATGGGGGCGCACGCCCTAGTACATTGTTTCTTGTTGGGCTTTGCCCAATAAGAGATATCTTGGTGCCCAAGATAAAAGTTGTCTTAATGCACAAGACAAGAAATATCTATAAATAGAGACCTCTTGTCATAGCTCTTTTAGTTGTTGGTTAGTTGTTTTTGAACACACTAAAAAACACAAGAATTATTTTAGAGTTAAAATAATTTCTCTCTCTCTCTCTCTCTCTCTCTCTCTCTCTCTCTCTCAATATTCTTGCAAAGCCTTCAAACATAAAGGGCTAGCACTCTATTGAAGGTGACTGTTCGTGTGGACTAGTTAGAGGCGTCGGTGACTTTCATCAACGCTCGTGATCATCATCATTGTTCGTGATTTAAGGTTCTTCTCTACAAGAGGTAAAAACTCTAAAACACGAATTATGCTCATTCGTAAGGATCCAAACTAAGGAAAATTTTTATATTCCGCTGCTTTTTCGAACGCTATTTTCCTTCAGTGGTATCAGAGCCACTTACGAATCCATGATTTGATGATTGTTTAATTCTTATACTTTGTTTTAATTTGATTAAAACACTTAATAAAGATTAAAATTGAGTAATTAAAATTTGGCATCTATTTGCGTATAAATTGGATGATTGACATTGAAACGGCTTCGGAATCCGACTTTTGTATGGTGAAGCAGCGATATGTTAATCGTCCTTAGTTTACACAAATAAGAATGATCAATTCTTATATGTGATATAAGTGATCATGATGCAAAACGGTGTATTTGATACATCGTTCATAATTTCGTTAATTAAAACATATTATGAAAGTTATTTGATATTGAATTGATTCATGTTCATTTGCTTTGGAATCCGACATTAGTATGGTGAAGCAATGACATGTTAATCAATCATATTGAATTTCGGTCATGAAAGGTTTTGACGGCACGAAATTGTTGCATTAGGATTCGCGAAAAACAAGGGTTTTTTCACGGGCATGCGCTGGGCGCAGGGCATATGCGCTAGGCGCAGATGGCAGAATCAAAATTGAAGTTTCAGCTGCAGACCTGCGCGGGGCGTAGCTAGCAGTAGCTGAAATTTTGATCGTTCGCCGAAATTTTAATTTTAATTATTCTACACGACTTAAACTGATAATAATAAAATATGTGTTTATTATTATGTTTTTGTGATAATTGGTTATGGCCTTAGTTTACTCTTTTGTTTTAATTTGGGATTTTAAATACGGCCCGCGTGTCGTGCCTCTCTCTAAATTTCTTGATGTAACTTATTTTCTCATCTTACTCCCTCGTATGTAAAACGAGTATTCTTTGATGTAATATTGTAATAGAATTATTAGAGGAACAAAGGAGGACAGCCATGAAGATGATGCTTGGTGAAGTAGATCATCGTTAGGCTAGTTTAGGGTTCTCTCATTGGCTTGAGAGAACACTTGCGTTAGGAGGCCATAATCATATCATTTTATATTATTGTATATATGTATGTTGATGCATGTGAGAGCATTTAATATGTTAAACAAGTCGGTGAGATCAAATTAATTAAATATCCCTCAAGAGACACATAAGAGATTAATAAAGAAAATATGGGTTCGCCCACCGCGGAGTGCATTCTCTTGATTAATAAAATATGTGAATATTAAGTTTACGCTTTCCAAGCTTTAGAACTCATCAAGATTAGTATCGAACTATGTAGGTTCGCCCACCGCGAAGTGCATACTCTATATTGGTAAGGTGCGATGGGATAATTGTAATATCCAACTTCTAAAGTAAGGGTCAAACTTAACATAACAAATATAATGAGATTATATGAGTTTAAGAAGCAATGGTTGGGAATAATTCATAAGATGAATTAGAATAAGGAGTTATTCACCCAATTGATATATTCAAGAATTGTATGAGATACAATTGGAAGGAGTTCCTACCTAAATAACTAAGTCTTGTGTAATCCGCCCACCGCGGACTTAAGACAAAGTGAAATATGGATCTTGACCCACTAGAAAATCTTCCAACGGGATTTTCCGAATCAAATGATGAGGGTCATTTGTTTTGAGTAAAATAGTGGGAGCATATTTAATTAAAGACCTAATTAAATAAAATGATACTTATATTTTCACTTCTTTATGTAGATAACCATGTCATCAAACACATCAAACAATATTTTGCGATCAATCCTTGACAAAGAAAAATTGAATGGTTCAAATTTTCTTGATTGGCACCGTAATCTGAGAATTGTCCTCAAGCATGATAATAAGCTGTATGCCTTAGAGGAACCTGTTCCTGAGGAGGAGCCTGCTAATATTGCTCCTAGGGCTGAAAAGGATGCTTACAAGAAGCATGTTGAAGATGCTAATGAGGTTGCATGCCTCATGTTGGCTACCATGAATTCTGAGCTGCAAAAGCAACATGAAAACATGAATGCTGTTGAAATGATCGAACATTTGAAAACTCTATATGCGGAGCAAGCCCGTCATGAGAGGTTCGAAGTTTCGAAATCCCTTTTTCAATGCAAGTTAAGTGAGGGATCTCCGGTAGGTCCTCATGTGCTCAAGATGATTGGGTATGTGGGAAACCTTGCAAGGTTAGGATTCCCTCTTGAGAAAGAACTTGCAACTGATCTCATTCTGCAATCGTTGCCGGATAGTTTCAGTCAGTTTATCCTAAACTTCAATATAAATGATTTGGATAAAACTCTTCCTGAATTGCTAAGCATGTTGAGAACTGCCGAGCAAAATCTGAAGTCTAAAGGGAAATCCATTCTAATGGTTAGTAATGGAAATAAGCATCACAAGAAGCCCAAAAAGCAAGGTGGTAAATGGAAAGGCAAGGGAGTTGCCAAACCAAAGCAAACTGCCCCTGCTTTAAAACCTAATGGAGGCATAGAAAAGGAAGACAATTGTTCCTATTGTGGTAAGACCGGACATTGGAAGAGGAATTGCCCAAAGTATCTGGAAGATAAGAAGAAAGGAGTAGCTCCTACAACTTCAGGTATTTTTGTTATAGAAATTAATTTATCTACTTCTACATCATGGGTATTAGATACTGGATGTGGTTCTCACATTTGTACCAATGTGCAGGATCTAAAGGAGAGTAGAGAATTGGCAAAAGGTGAAGTGGACCTACGAGTTGGCAATGGAGCAAAAGTTGCTGCTTTAGTTGTAGGGACTTATAATTTAGCTTTACCTAGTGGTTTAATAATTCAGTTAAAAAACTGCTATTATGTACCTGCCATTAGCAGGAATATTATTTCTGTTTCTTGTTTGGACATGTTTGATTTTTCATTTATAATAAAGAACAATTGTTGCTCTATTTATTTAAATGATATATTCTATGCTAGTGCTCAAATGTATAATGGACTATATGTCCTTGATCTTGAAACACCAGTCTATAACATTAATACTAAAAGGATGAAACCTAATGAGTTGAATCCATGTTACCTTTGGCACTGTCGTTTAGGCCATATAAATGAGAGACGCATCTCCAAACTCCACAAAGATGGACTTTTGGATTCTTTTGATTATGAATCATATGACACATGTAGATCTTGTTTAATTGGAAAGATGACAAAAACCCCATTCACAGGAAAAGGTGAAAGGGCTAATGATCTTTTGGCACTCATACATACTGATGTGTGTGGACCATTGAACATACCTGCTAGAGGTGGTTTTTCATACTTCATAACATTTACCGATGATTTTAGTAGATATGGATATGTGTATCTAATGAAACACAAATCCGAATCCTTTGAAAAGTTCAAAGAATTTAAGAATGAAGTGCAAAACCAATTAGGTAAGAATATTAAAACTCTTCAATCAGATCGAGGTGGTGAATATTTAAGCCTAGAATTTAATGACCATCTTAAAGAATGTGGTATAGTATCACAACTAACTCCTCCCGGAACACCACAATGGAATAGTGTATCTGAGAGAAGAAATCGAACCTTGTTAGACATGGTGCGATCCATGATGAGTCATGCGGATCTTCCAAACTCCTTTTGGGGACATGCCCTATTGACAGCAGCTTATACAGTTAACCACATTCCATCCAAAAAGGTTGAAAAGACACCATATGAGATATGGAGTGGAAAGAAACCACATCTATCTTTCATGAAGGTTTGAGGTTGTGAAGTCCCTCAAATAAAACACATCAAACTTCTTTGTTTTTTCCTAGCCGCGTGGAATCCCTCCCTCAAATAATCCATTTTAATGAGTTGTTCATTGTGCTAGTTGACTTTTTTATTGTCATAACAATTTCTGTCACGCCGCTTTAGTTGATCAATCTTACCTTCTCGTGAGGTTATCTCCAACACCACTCTGTTAGAATTAAACTTGATTTGAAAAACCCCAGAATCCAATCATGTTAATCATCAAGAAAATTACCGTAAACATAAGCATAAGCGGAAGCGTACCTGAGTTTGTCATCGAAATAGATCAAAGAGATTACAAGTATATGATCTTCCAACCGTAGAGTTCCATATGGGCTCCTTGATTCTCTTCTGACGGGGATGAAGATAAAACCTTTTGTCTGAGCCTTCATTTTCACGTTATGTTTACAGTCGGGGACCATAACCCCTATAAATAACCTAGGGTTATTTCCTAGTTTTCAATACTCTAATTTGGCCCCTCGTCAAATTAGATATTGACTTATGGTCTCTACACAATAAATTACTTTTCATGATATTTATGCTTTTAGCCATAGACTTATTATTAATTAGACCACTATAACTTTGGCTAATTACACAATGGCCCTAACACATGTAATATTATAATTGTGACCCAAAATTTCTAACAATCTCCCACTGGTCACATATGTAATCCTACACATGTGTTAGACTTTATGAGCTCAAAATTTGTCATTATATTCCCTAAGCATATCCAAATTATCTCGTCCATTAGTCATGCCAATATATAAAACCAAAGTGATTTTCGTTATATCAATCATAACTAAACCCATCAATGATCACTAATAGTGACACAACTAAATGACATAGATCCATCATGAAATGTGCAGCATGAAAATCACATAAAGTTGGTCTGTAGATGTCGATTTTCAACTGGTCCTCTTTAATCCTTAGTAAGATCAAACCTTAAACAAAATCAGAGTGTAAAATACCAAAATTTTATTTCTGCAGAAAATATTCTTAAGCCTTTCTTAAACTGAAGTATGTCTATATTATAAAAGCATTAAAAAATGACAAACTCCCACTAAAACTGAATATCACTTAATCTTAACACCCACACGAGCAATATGCTCATGAAACCTTTTGGGTGGGAAACTTTAGTAGGCGGATCCGCAAACATGGAGTTTGTACACATATGCTTTACAGATAACCGTTCACTCTGAACTTAATCTTTATTGTCACAAATAACTTTAGCGGTCCTTTAAATCCTTATCCACTATGCGCAGCCTCGTGGCAGAGTTCTATGATCGGATGCATCATAATACATTATCTTTGCATCCAACAATATAGGAGTCAATATACCAAATGATCTCAAGCTGATCTGACCTCCAATATATGAGCATGTAATATTTTGTTTTCTTTAAATACCGTATGACCCATTTGGCTGTTTTCCAATGGTCTAGTCTTAAATTTCTTAAATACCTGCCCAACAACCCAAAAATTGTACGCAATAGCCAAACGCGTACAAAACTGATCATACATTAGACAACTTACAACTTTTGCATAAGAAATATTTTGTATTAACTTTTCTTTAAAGTTATTCATAGGGCACTGATTGAGACTAAACTTGTCTCCCTTAGCCATAGGGGTATCACATGATTTATTGTCTTATTATCGACATATAAAACCAATAAAATATATTTGCTCCCACAGAATTCATGGTATGTACAATCATCAACCAAATTCACCTCAACACCAAACGAGATGAACACTTGGTGAATTTTGAAATACCATAATTAAGATGCTTACTTGAGTTCATAGATGGATTTCTTAAATTTGCAAACCATATACTTTAAATCTTTTGAAATAAAGTTTTCTGGTTGCACCATATACATTGTTTCATCAATGTTACCCTTTAGAAACATTGTGTTTAGATCCATCGATGTAACTCAATTTCTGAATGTGTCACTAAAGCCATTGTGGTCATCAAAGAGTCTTTCAAAGAAATCAGAAAGAAAGTCTCTTTATAATCAATGCCTTCTTTCTGTGTAAATCCTTTTGTGACAAGACGAACCTTTTACCTCTTCTCATTGCCTTTCGAATCATTTCGCACCTTATGGCAATGGGAAAAGATACCAAATGTCGTTGTCCTTTATGGATTTCATCACTTTATTCTTGGCATCGAGATCCACCTTTGAGAGTTAGAACTTTTCATTGCTTTATGAAATCTGATCAGATCATCATCCATCATTCCAATGTTAACCTTATGTCCCTGAAGAGATACAATATAGTCATCTGGTATTATATTTCTCTTTTCTCCCGTGGATCTCCTGAATGACATATGTTCTTAAGGTGTAAGAGTTTGTTCTTTTGGAATAATCTCTCTTATGGGGAGTTAAACACTTGTGGGAATATCAATATATTCCTCTTCAAAAAAGGTCCTCTTCAAAAACTGGCATTTCCTGATTAAAAAAAAAACCAAACTTAATTGTGGGATCATAAAACTTGTACCCCTAGATCCTTTTAGAGTATCCAAATAACATAGCCAGGAAGTTTTGTAGTTGCTATAATTGGAACCATATTAAGGACATGTGCTGCAGTTTTAATTGGAAAAATAAATAAAAAATATTGGACGTTGTTCACCTGAATTGTTAAATCTACCACAATATTTAGCACCACGGTTAAACTTAACTCATTTGATTCTTTAGTCGAGTTGATTTACAACTCTATCCTGAATAAAAATTGAACACGTCCAATAACTTACTTATATCAAGAATGAGATAAATAGTACCATGTAGAAAATTGTCTATGAACATTATAAATATTGTTTATCATTCCAAACAACCAGAAAGAATGACACACAAATATCAATATTTATAAGCTCAATGACACCTGAAGTCTTATTGGCCTCATATCTCCTTTATTGGTTTGTTTCCTTTTTCTGTAAAATATGAGTCTGAGATTTCATTTACCACAAGTCTCTCTATTCTCCGTTTGGAGATGTCACCCAATTTCTTGTGTCAAATGTACCTGCATTCTCATTGGTTAATCAAATGAAGCAATTGTGTCTGAATGAATAAAGATTATTGTAACTTGACCCCATAAATAAAAAACTTGAATCAACTGATTTTAAATTTTGAAACGATTTAAATTTCTATTTCCAAATAATCAAGAAAAGCCAAATAGGTTCAAAACATAAATAGAAATTAAATTTCATTTCGACTGAAAAACAATACAGCAATAGTTTCATCAAAATCAAAATAGAATTTAGTCTTTATCAATAATCTAAATTTTTCAATTGCCTCAACTTGAACTATTTTATCGTCGGCCGTATAGATGTATCTTTTCACCATCAATTATATTCCGACAATACATAAAATCTTGCATAGGCACACTGTTGTGAGTTGTAGCACCAGAATATATCCAACACGTGTATCTACGTACCAAAGTTAAATTTACCTCAAGAAAAACCAAATTAAGAATCTTATACTACCTTAGCATGTCATGTTTGACAGTTAAAGTAATGTTTCTTTACCTTTTAGCTCCACAAAAGAAGCAACTATTGTTACCTTATTTAAATTATTTATGTTGTTGTTCCTTTTGAGGCACTGTACCTGCAACTTATCCTTATACTTTGTTGAATTGAAGTTTCCCAAATGCATAGGTATATCACACTTTTCCTTCTTGAGAAACCTCTTTTCAATTTTCTTACTGAAATATGTTACCGTAAGAGGTGAGGGAAAATCAATCTTTAACATAACATGAAGATCCATATTTCAAGAACTATCAAAAGATTTACTTTCTAGAACTTGACTTTTGAGCCATTTAACTAAATTGATGTTAGAAGTAAACTTCAACAGACCATTCATAACCGAAGAGAGAACAAAAATCAAACAAAACATTACTAGGGAGAAAATCTAAATCCGATTCATTTACTCATTTTAATATTATTTTTCTTAAAAAACTACTAGTAATTTATTCATAATCAATTTTTTGTGAATACCTTTTCTATTTAATCAAAATGAAAATATTTGAAATACCTTACGAGATATGATATATAGTATAGCTTGTGTTTTGGACTGGGCTTAGAGGCCCAATAGCTGAGGAAATTCTTTCTTTGGACCGTCGAGCAAAGCCCAATAAGGAACAATCCGCGTCGTCATCTTCACTTGGCCAACAGTCTAGATATCCTCACATATCGTAACGGCTGACACCGGAATGATGAGCATTAACTGCTCATCATGACTTTTCATCCGTTTTCCGGCAGTCACTTGATGAACATTTATTGCCATCAGTGTCCTTAGCTCAGCGCTGGGGGACTATATATACACTCCTCATTGCAAGGAGTCAGATACAATCTCTTTCTCTCTGAAAACCTTCACTCTACCTCTACTGACTTGAGCGTCGGAGTGTCTGCAGGTACACAACCTCCTTCCACTCACCAGAACTTGGGACGGAGCAACCGTAACAACCGGACATGGTCGACTCTGATCACAGGTAAGATCAGCTTGCAACTTGTTTGAAGTTCAAATTTTAATTACTATATGATATTCATATTAGTTTTTTTAACTAGTTTGTAACAATGATTTAATTATGTTGGAATCAATCCAGCGTCACCCTTAAAATTTGATGAGTTTAATATTCCAATACATGATGTTTAGGCGCAATTTTTTAAAAAAAATTCTATACTATAAGTATATTAAGATGCGGTTTCACTAACAATAATTATTTTTAATATAGTGTTAAGTGATTGGTCCTACAAATTAGTTAAACATTTTAAATTAGCTTAAACAAATTGAAGTTTTTTAAACAAAAAATGACATTGTAAATATAATAGCATTCAAAAAATATCTTTAGTTGTAATTAGGAATTTGCAATGTCTAAAAGTGGCAAATCAAAGATATGTCATACTAAGTGGTTTAGGCACCGTTTGACCTGACTTATTTTCTACTTTTTTCCTTCTCCTTAAAGATAGTAAAGTAGAAAAAATTTGTGTTTGATTCATTTTTCTTTATTTTTTACTTCTTTACTTTATTTCTCTAATACTTTTGAGGAGAAATAGTGTCAAATATAATTTTATACTTCTTTATTTCGTTTAAGCTAAAATAAAAAGTAAAAAATAAACCGGACCAAATGGGGCCTTAGTGTAACAAAAAAAAAAGTGGTTTAGTTGCTTTTGGAGTTTACACTTGAGACTAAGCGACAAAAGGTTTAGTATTTAATTAAGGAGAATGTTAACATGTGCCCTAAAGGCACATGTTAAGAAGATAAATGTGGAAAAAAACTATTGAACTTGTGGTGTATTCAATTATCTAAACATTAAATTCTTTGTATCATTAAATGCTATATTTTTATTTTTAGATAGCTTAACATGTGCCTTTTTGTGCACAAGTTAACATGACCCATTTAATTAAACATAAAATTGAGTTAGAATGTCAAAGAAGAGTGATAAAAGAAAATGCATACACATACAGCAATATAAAAAATGGTTTAGATGTAATAAAAATTGATAAATATGCGCTTAACAATTTTTTTTTAAATAAAAGCAAGGTGAGCCTAGCAAGCTAAGGCAACACCAAAAGATAAATATATAAAGAAAGAAGTCAAAATACAAAGTGGGGGAACATAAACCGAACCCTCAAACTAGCAAAATCTAAAACAAGGAAGACCTAACCTATTCCTAGAATAGTCTTCCCTAATTACAAGAGGAATATCAACCCACCAAACATAGTTTTGCAACGAAAGATCAAGATTGGCTAATTTGTCTGCACAATGATTACCCTCCCGAAACACATGAATGATCATAAAATTCATACTCAAAGGCTTGAACAAACAGTTTTCCCAACGGTTTCTCAAAGACCAAGACACCATATTGGGAGACTTAAAAGCTAAAACCGCAAGCTTTGAGTCACATTCCACCCACAAAGAATGCCAACCTCTATCAAACGCAGCTTCAATGGCACACAAGACACCATGAAGCTCTGTAGCAAAAGCATTAACATTCCCAAGAAAATCAGCAAAGCTACCTAACTGCACACCATGACAGTCTCTGAATAAACCACCACAAGCAGAAGGACCCAGACTACCACGCGCTTAACACTTGATTATCACCTGATCTTGATTATACGTTTTAAATTTTAAAATAATTTTTAACGTATATTTAATATAATTTTTTTATTAAAATTTAGACTGTCTAATCTCAATTAGACAGTCTTTAATTAATGACTGCATGACTGTATATTCCACCCGATTGCACATAATCCATATATGAAGATATGGCTTATGCATAATTTGATATTCACATTTTAATAAAGTTTTAATTTTTTTGTTTCAAGTTGTCTAATAATTAGACTCACATATTTAAATATGAAGATATGTGAAATTCGGGATTTGAACCCCGACCACTACAATAATATCTCTAGTAATTTCCATCTAAGCTACAAAATTTTAAAATTTGACATTCACATTTTTTGTCTTTTTCACTTATGTCACATCATTCACGTTCATTTAATTTTATGTATGTTGTATTGTTGTAAAAGTACCGCAAGAGCTTAGTCCATTCTTTGATTATTTTATTTTTTCCTTACATCCAATTCAAGTACTCATACTCAAATAATTCTTAAATTAATACAAAGATTTAGACATATTTTTTAGACAGTACACATAAAATAGAGATAATGAAAATAAATAAAATGTATTTTTAAAATAATTATATGATTTGTAATCATTTTTTTATGCGTAAGGAATTTGTCTAAATTTGTATACTACCCTACCTCTAATTATTTTATGGTCACATACGTTGATCAAATATACAAATAAGGAATCGTTAGAGTACTAATTCTTTCAATAGGGGAAATGTGTTTAATCATACTTATAACCATTAGTGACTTTGTGTCTAATATTCTTTTTAACTAGATCAGTGAAACTTTTTATTGATAATAAAAAGTGCAGTCTATAAATTTTAGTTTAATTAACAATGTTGATTATGTTGAACGTTTTCACCTGAAATTTTATAGATGTAAACTTAAGTTGAATTTGTCGTTTCTCCTATAGATAAAAAGATAAATTAAGGAGAGGAAAAATTTCACTTAAAGTTTAGGAATCAGCCAAGAATATAAGTAACCATAATAGTTCCCTTTTTTAATCACTTTTGTATTCTTTCAAACATATGTATTTCATTCCAAGGTTTGAAATTGCGGACCGCAACGCGTGATGCGGCCGCAATATTGCGGATGCGGACCGCAGCGCAACCGCATCAGGCCGCAATTGCGGTGTGAACTCAAATCACATATGATGCGGCAACGAAACCGCAACGCAACAATGTTTTTCCGCAACGCAACGGCGCATTGACCGCAACAGACCGCAACAGAAAAAGGTGTTTAAGAAAACAGAGATCTCAAATCAATTTTAGAAAAGAGAAAGAAAAAAATAACTTACTTTCCTCTTTTCAATCAGTGTACTTTGTTGTCTATGAAGGTATGTTACTCTTCCTTTCATTGGTGTTGTTGCGTTGTGATCTACTAAATGAACAATTGAAGATTTGGAGGAAAGAAGAAGATGAAATATTATTGTTTGGAAGTTTGGTGTGGTTAAGTTTGGTGTTTGGATTCCATTGATTTGGATTTGAAACATTGTGTGCCTTTTGATCAATTTTTGGTATCAGGGTTGTAAATGGGAAGATGGATCAGAACTGAGTAGGTTGTTTTGTTGTTTGAAGCACCTTGTGAATCTACTAGACTACTACTAGTTTCTATAAATTCTTATTAAAATTAATTATAATAATAATTTATTTATTTAATTGGGTAGTGGGGGGAACCGAAAATTTAATGGGGGGAAGCTGTAAAATGTCAGTGAAGAAAATATTATCGGTGGGGATATTTTTAAATTTTTTTAATTTATTAGTAATAGATTTGTAGTTTATTTTTATATAGATATTCATATTAGCTTATATTTGTATTTACTATTTAGATAAATGAGATTAGTTTTGATATAATATTAGTGTAAAAACAATTATGTGTTAGATTATATTTTAATATGTAGATAATTATTGGTTAGTGTTTACTGTGAAATTTATTAAACAACGCTAGTTTGAGTTATGACAAGAGAGATCAACTAGTAAATCTCGGGACATAGGGCTTTTGTTTATATTTTCAAGACAATTAGTGTTCATTATTGTTCTTATTGTTTATAAATGTTGTTTTTTATGTTTTCTTTTGTTTAACTTGAATTGCAAGAAAGAATGTTTATTCTAATGAATAAACAGAAGGATAGATTGAGTCTGAATAAAGTGAGAAGGGAATTGAATTGGAAAAGCAAGTAAATTGCATTGAATATAAAATGATTTACAAAGAAAGTAAATGGTTCACAGTTACATACATTCTCCTTCGATCACTCGTTTCTCTCGTTGACATGGGTACTTTGAGTTTGGTAAGGATTTCTGTATTAAGATTGTGACCCTTTTTTCGATCATAGAACTAACCTATTTATAAGCACTAATTCCTAACTGCTAATAACGCCTAAGTTACTACAGAGAAGACGCGTGTCTTGACATGTATTTTGAATTTGAATTCCTCCTTATCCTTTGAATTTAGCCGTTGTATCTATCGAAGTCGAAATAGCAATGCTTTTTCCTGAATATTTTGCTAAGTCCATACTTTTCTTCTGCATAGCTGAACGTTTCGACCCTATTGACGCTTCGACCAAACGAAAGGATCCTAAAGAAAACAAAGTTAAGACTAATGCTGTAAATAGAACATTTATTATATGTTCATTCATGATTAATCATTAAATTCAATGGCTCTGAAAACCAAACATCTTTAATGACTTTTGAGATAATAATAAAATAATTGAATAATTATTTTAATTATTCATTTAGAACATATTTTGACTTAGTAAAAATATGGGCTAACAAATTGCCCCCAAAATGCCTGTTTCGATCGAGTAGCTCGAACGAGAAAGGAAAAGACATTTTAAAACACACATGCTTGACACTTTTATCAATGACGGCGTTGATGTCATGCACAGGAGTAACTGTCACCTTGATCCCCACAATCCATCATTTCTCCTAGGTTTTAGGCATAATGGATGACGTGGCGCTCGTAGAAGTTGAAAAGAAACTATTTGAATTTCTTTTTGATTTATTTTTAAAACCAGACACGTTTCCCTATAAATAGAAGTGGATAAACAAGGAAACACTTTTTACCAACTTCCATTTCAGAGCTTTTTGCGACAAAAACCTCCATTTTTGGTTTTCTGCGAAATCAAGCTTTAAACCCCCAAGAAATCAGTGATTCTGAACCATTCAAACATTTCTAAACTAAATTCCGCTTTGATTTAAACCAAAAATTTCAGCTTTCCACAGATTTATAAAAAACCCATTTTCATTTCTTTTGAACTTCATCACTTGTTCATCAATGGCTTCAAATAAAGAGTACGAAATACCATCTGCTGAGAAATGGAAAGATCTGATGATTCTTGAAGATGGGGAAGAAGTTGTTCCTGAACCTTCTGGTAGTGAGCCTGAAAGGAAGATCTGGACGGCTCAGCTCATGATTCCTTTTTCTGTAAAGAAGGAAAATTATGCATTCTGTGGCCCCTATTCACCACACTCAGAGATCATATCGAAAGAGGTAAATGATCTTTTTCCTAAGTATGTAACATGTGAACCTAGGATATTCGAAGTAGCACCATATAACTTTGAATACCTTAAAAATCCAATGAAACTGTTTAGAGCTGCCCCTTACATTGCCCATAAGGACTATATCCCCTGGTTAAATCGGGTAGAAAAAGAATATAAGGGAGTTTGGGAAACATATGGGATCTACCCCCTTATTCAATTTAGTCGAACTGGTCCCAAATACAAACCAGAGCTCTTTATAGATGCCCTTCATTTCTATGAAAAATCCACCAACACCTTCCAATTTAGATGTGGTATGTTAACCCCCACCCTTTTGGATGTAGCTGCTATCACAGGCCTTAGGCCTAATGGTGATCATTTCGATCCCACCAAAACTGGTGATAAGGTCGAACTCAATTACAGGGAGAACACTTTCTCCAAGTATATTGCTGAAAATATGAGCAAAGCAGGAGAAGAAGTATCAACTGAGGAGCATGTTGCCTTCTTGACATTATGGTTATCCCATTTTGTCTTTTGCTCGAAGTCTCTCCAGGTTGCAAGGATGTTCATCCCAATGGTCCAACAGATTAATGAAGGCAGGTTGTTTAGTTTGGGGCGCTTATTACTGGCAACTCTTTATGAAGTTATAGGTAATGCAAGTGATGCAATCAAGGCATCAAAGGATGGGTCGAAATTTTCTGTTACTGGACCCATGTGGTTGCTACAATTGTGGTTGAATGCCACATTTGAAACTGAGCTTGGACTGATAGTTCCTTTTGACTATCAAAAGAAGGTAGATGAAAGGGAGGTTGAAGGGCAAAGGTTGGTTAGGTTAGCCCCTCGATCTCTGGATCAAGACAGCAGAATACTTTTCATGAGGCACATGAAAATGTTTTTGAATTTTAATCAATTTTTACCACGCCATGCCCCCTTCGTTGAGCGCAAATATGGCGCTGCATGGTTCATTGAGGAATTCCCTGCGTTCGACCCGAATAATGAAGACGAGGTCAACGAGGTATGGAGAGGTTACTTGAAGCAAACAGTATTGTCTTGCAGGATTGGGGACAAATCGAACCAATTTGGTTTAGTTGGTTACCAATCTAATTGTGTTGCTAGGCAATTTGGCATGTCTCAAATCAGGCCAAAAAGCTTTTTCGAAAAGGCAGATCGAATGGTGCCGGGGACTGGTATTACTGAGAAGATTTACAAGAAATACCTAAGGATGATTGAGAGTTATGAGTACACCCTCAAGCCATTCGAGTTCAAGCCATCTTTCTACTGCACTGATGGATTTAGTGTTTGGTGGCAAGATTACTACTCTCGCTCGTCCATTGGTAATGCAGAACACATGTTGGGCATGGTGGAGAGTGGCTTTATTGTGCCAACTCTTGGAGAGAAAGTTGCTGTCTCAGGTCGAGGTAAAAACTTAGCCTTTATCTTTCTTTATATTGATATTACACTTTATTTTATTGTCACTAACTAATGCAATATCTCTTAGGCAGAGCTGCAAAAGGAAATGTTGGGTCTTCAAAAGCTTCAATCGAAGTGAAGAAACCCACAGGAGTGAAGATAAAAACTGAGGTCGAACCTCCCAAACCAAAGGTATCTTAGACTCTTATTTTAAATCCTTTTTCGACTTTTACTTCTGAGAATTTGCACTTAACTAGCATTTATGTTTTTAGAGTGGAAAAAGGAAAGGTAGTACTGAGACTGTGTCTACTACCTCAAAAAAGTCGAAGGATACAATTGTATTGGATGCAGAGGTTTGTATTAAAGTTTTTCTGCCCCAAAACTTTGGCTCTTTTCAAATAATATTTCTCAGCCATATTTTACATCTCTCATCATTCACTATTTTGTCATTTCAGGATGATGATGATGATGAAGAAGAAGAGGAGGTTCCCTTTGTTAGAAAAAGGAAGCAACCATCTGCTTCGACTTCACACAAAGGTGAAGGGGAGCCCTCTTCAAACGAAGACGAGGCTGAGGAAGCCAAGAAAAAGAAGAAACAAGAGCCTAAAGCTCAAAAGACCCCAAAGAAGGATCAAGGGGAAAAGGTTGAGAAAAGAAAGAAAAAGAAGAATGAGGACACCAAACTTGTGGTCACTGAGAGGGAAAAATCAGCACTAAAAAGGCCTACAGTGCACAAGGCACTCAAGATTCACACCCTCAGTGGCAATGATGAGATCTCTAAACCCAAGGAAACCCCTGTTCAAGAGAAGGAAACATTGGTCGAAAAGGACCAAAATGTTAATGTTGAAGAAGATAAGGTTCCTGGGCCTAAAGAAGATCCATTGCCACAGCTAGATCTATTGGTCGAAGACCATAATACCAGCAATGAGGGGAAGCAGGATGCCCCCAATACTGAGAAGGAAATTGACCCCAAAACCAATCAAGAGGTTAAAGATGCAGAGGTAACTCTATTCTCTATTTCTAACTTCATTTTCTCTTCGAACCTTTGACTTATTTTTAAATTGACCTTTGTTTTTGCATTTGTAGGATAAGTCGAAAGAGGAGACTCTCCCAGAACAAGATCAGCAAAAACGAAAAGAGACTCTAATCTCATCTCCTGAAAAACACAAAGTTGATAAGAGCAAGAGCCCTGAAAATGATGAACCCAATAAGGCTAATGATGGAAAGGTCGAACCAGAGAACAACAATAAAGGGCCAAATGACGGAGAAGGGCCTAAGGTGGACACTGATAATGGTAATACCAAGGTCTTGCCAACCATTTCAAGCATCAACTACACTCTTCCCAGTGATTCCACCAAATCTGGACAAGCCAGTTCAACACAAGAATCTCAGCATGATTCTGAAGATATGCCTGAAGCTGAAGCTGGTGGCCCAGACCTAGCATCTGTCTCCTCGACCTCGAGGCTTTCTGCAAGTCTTGGAGTGCAAGAAAAAGAGTTTGCCAATATGCACAAGTCTGATCTTGCGGGCACTCTTCGACTCCTACTCACAAGGAGACAAAGCCAAGCTACTACTTCAAGTGAACAAACCACCAGTGATTCTGCTCCTTCGAACGCTGATATAAACTCAATGGTGCATCAAGATTCAATGCTCCTGAAACTCACCACTGACTTTGCTCAACGAGATGTGTTAAAGCAACTCGAGGAAAATCCTGCCTGTGCCTACAGCCATTTAGCCTTTCTGAAGAAATTGCACAATCCCTTGACTAATGAAACAACTTTGGGCAAGGTTTTTCAACTTAGTTCGATCATTGATCAATTTGCTAAAGCTGTGCAGAAACGGAATGAAAATGACACGAGATTGGCTACTCAACAACAGGCTCAGGCCATGTTTTATGAGAAGGCACAAAAGGCACAAGCTGAAGTTGACAGGTTGTCTTCCCAAGCCAACGAAGGCAATCCAGGAGTTGAGAACTGTAACAAGAACATTACCTTTTACAGGCAACATATTGAACTCTTGGAGAACCAAATAGTGGGGTATAGGCGCAAGATCATTGAAGAGGAAGTCGAAAGGACTCAAATTGAAAAAGAAGCAAAGGCCTCTACTCAAGAGTTGATTGATGCGCAGGGCAGGGAAGGACTTCAAGCTTTCAGCGCAGCAGAGGTGGTTGCTGATGAAATCAAGTCTTTGGAGAGCTCAAATCTAGTGGTCGAAAAAGAGCTTGCTACCTTGAAGAGGATTTATGCTGATTGTACTAAAGACTTGTAGTTTTTCTCATTTGCTCTTTCGAACAATTTGTAATGTTTTAATCCTATTTGGATTTTGTTTGTAAACTTTGAACAAAGTCCCTAATTTTGTGGCAAATTTTAATTTACAATTGCCATTTCACTTTCATGTTTGAGTATTATTCTGCGCTTATTTTTACTTCGAGTAAAACAGGTTTATATTTTTTCAAATACTTGCCATTTATACCCAAAGTACGTTTTTCAGGAGTTAATTCCTCAATTTCATAAGCACCATTCGAATAAACTTGAACAATTTTAAATGGTCCTTCCCAATTTGGGGACCATTTGCCTAGGAGTCTATCTTTCCTATCCATAGGCAAAATTAATTTCCATACTAATTCTCCAATATTAAAAGAGTTAGACTTAACTTTCTTGTTGTAAGCTTTAGATACTCTTTCTTTTTGCTTTGTTAAAACTTCTAAAGCACTAAGTCTTTCTTCATCCAAATCAACTAATTCATCTGACATCATCTGCCAATAATGGTCCAAGAGTATTTCCATTTGCCTTTGGACCCTTGCTGAATGCAAATGTATTTCGACTGGTGGTACAACATCATGACCATAAGTTAGTCGAAATGGAGTAGTATTAGTTGACTCTTTAGGAGAATTTCTACAAGCCCATAACACTTGGTCTAAAGTTTTATTCCAATTTCTTGGTTTTGGGGCTATGTGTTTCTTTATCAAATTAATGATGATTTTATTGGCTGCTTCGACCTGACCATTTGCTTGTGCATAATATGGTGTTGAGGTCAAAAGCCTGAAGCCAATTTCTTGGGCAAATTCCTGCATTTTTCGTCCCACAACAACTGAGCCTTGATCAGTAGTAATTGTTTCAGGAATTCCAAACCTATAGATTATATGATTTTGAATAAAATTAATCACTACCTCTTGATCAACATTTGGTAATGGAATTGCTTCGATCCATTTTGTGAAATAATCTATTCTAACTAAAGGGCCATGGTTTAATCTCAACAATCAAATCTATAGCCCAACCCCTAAAGGGCCATGGTTTTATTATAGAGTGTAGTTCACTTGCAGGTACATGTTGGATCCCTGAATGTTTTTGGCATTCTTGGCACCCTTTGGCATATTCTATGCAGTCCATTAGCATGGAAGGCCAATGTAGGCCTTGTTGAAACAAAAGCCATTTCATTTTATGTCCTGCTTGATGGGAACCACAAGTACCACTATGAACATCAGAGATTGCTATGTTAGCTTCTGTTTCAATTAGGCATTTTAACAAAATCCCTTTAGAAGTCTTTTTGAAAAGATCATTTTCAAAAATTATATAGCTTAGAGCCCTATATTTTATCTTTCGATCCACATTTCCTGTTGGATTCCTAAGATATTCCACAATTGGTTTTCTCCAATCATCGTCTGAGAGATTGTCAATGGCAAAAATTTCAAAATTATCATGGAAATTTTTAATCTCATTATTAATTTGTGGCGTAGCATCTGCCCCACAAGTTTTGGCATTGACAATTGTTCAGAAATTGGTTCTTGTAAAACCATTTTTTCTTTGATTTCGATCAATTGTGTCAACTTTTCTTTTGACATCTTATATCCTGAAGCAATTTGAGCTAAGTCATTTGCTTCTTGATTCTCTAGTCGAGGTACATGTTCAATATCCACATGATTGAAACAGTCTAACAAAGCACTAGCTATAACAAAGTATTTGGCTAAGTGTTCTTTAACACATTTATATTCTTGTGTTAGTTGTTTCAATACTAATTCAGAATCACCTCTTATTTTAATGTTCTTTGCCCCCATGTCTTTCAATATTTCTAAGCCTGTAATTAAGGCTTCATATTCAGCTTCATTGTTAGAGCAAAGTCCATATATTTTATATTTGAATTTAGTTGGAACTTTAGTAGGTGAAATTATTAGGATTCCAATCCCAGTTCCATGTTTATGTTTGGATCCATCAAAGTAGAGAATCCAAGGTTGAATATCCACATATTCTTGTGGCATTTCGACCAAAGAATGATCAACTATGAAATCAGCCACAATTTGACCTTTAACAGCTTTTAAAGGTTTATAAGTGAGTGAATATTCAGTTAATGCTAATGCCCATTTTCCAATTCTACTATGTAATATAGGTTTAGTTAACATATGCTTAATAACATCGAAATGGGAATAGACATAAACATCAACAGACTTTATATAATGCTTAAGTTTTGTACAAGAGAAATATAAACAAAGACAAAGTTTTTCTATGGCAGTATATCTAGTTTCTGCATCATTTAAAACTCTATTAAGGTAATAAACTGCATTTTCTATGCCATTATCATCTTCTTGAGCCAACATGCTTCCTATTGTCTTCTCAGACGCAGCAATGTACAACTTCACAGCTTTATTCCTACTATGAGGCATTAAAACTGGAGGCTTTATCAGGTAATATTTTATGTCATCAAAAGCCTGTTGATGCTCTTCATTCCATTTGAATGGATCATCCTTCTTGAGTCGAAGCAGTGGTGAGAAAGCTTGAGCCTTTCCACTTAGATTCGAAATGAATCTCCTCAAAAAGTTGATTTTTCCTAACAAGGACTGAAGTTATTTTTTGGTCGAAGGAGACTTTGTCTTTAAGATAGGCTTTGTCTTGTTTTGGTTTATTTCAATGCCTTTTTTATGCACCACAAAACCAAGGAAATCTCCTGCATGCACACAAAAAGCACATTTTAATGGATTCATTTTTAATCCATGTTTCCTCATTCTTTCAAAAGATTGCCTAAGGTACATCAAATGGCTATCTTCATAAGAGGACTTGATGATAATATCATCAATGTAAACTTGCATGAATGTATCTATAAAATCATGAAACATAGAATTCATGGCCCTTTGATATGTGGCCCCAGCATTCTTTAACCCAAAAGGCATGACAACCCATTCATAAGTGCCTAGGGCACCAGGGCACCTAAATGTTGTTTTAGATACATCCTCTTCAGCAATAAATATTTGGTTATAGCCAGAATAACCATCTAGCATGCTTAAGAAATCGAAACCTGCTGCTGAATCAATTAACATTTCTGCCACAGGCATGGCATATTCATCTTTGGGTGTAGCATTGTTTAAATCCCTAAAATCTATGCATACTCGAAGTGTGCCATTCTTTTTAATAACATGAACTATATTTGCTAACCATTCGACATACCTGGCAGTTCTGATGAATTTACTCTTCAGCAGCCTTTCGATCTCCTCCTTGATCTTGGACATGATTTCTGGTGCAAATCTTCTTGGTAATTGTTGCACTGGTTTTTTACCTGCCTTGATTGGTAGTCTTAATTCGACCATTTCTCTACTTAGTCCAGACATTTCGTTATAATCCCAAGCAAAACAATCACTAAATTCTTTAAGAAGTAGCACCAATTTTCCTTTGAGATCAGGATTGATATTAGCACTAATATAAGTTGGCCTTTTCACTGAGCCATCTCCAATGTCAATTTCCTCCAAAGGATCTTGAGCTTGAATCTTTGGGGTTTCATTTAATGGATCCATTTCGAACCCCAGGGGCTCATCATCATAGATACAATCAAGCCTTTGAATTTGTGGCATGAGAGTGCCATCACTTTCGACCTTGGCTTCTGTAGCCATATTTTGTTGGATATCAACATCCAAAGCCGTATTTAATTTACTTTCGGCCATATAAGCCGTAATTCTGGCCCATGCATTGGACTCAGTCATAGTAATCTTCGTAGATATTCCACCCAGATGGTGGTATAACTCCATCTTCTGAGGATGCATCATCTATTTCCTCTCTTTCCCAAATAAAGCCTTGGGTTGGGTGGAGTTTGACAGAATGTATGACATTATCAGAAGGCTTGAAAGCATTCTCTCTGTCATAGCATGGCACAATATTCGCCAAATTCTTGTCAAAGGTTTGCTTAGATATAGTATCTACCTCTGACATGTAGAAACTTTGGTCTGCTTCGATATTTTCTACACAACCATCCTCTCTCCAAAGTATCAACTTTTGGTGAAGGGTAGATGGGACAGCACCCACTCCATGAATCCACTCCCTTCCCAATAGCAAGTTGAAGTTCGCCTTGGATTCAACCACCAAGAACAAAGTTGGTCAAACTATACTTCCCACAGGCCACAGCAACATCCACTTGAATTGCCCCCCTAGAATACCCTGTTTTGCCTTCATAATTTGACAAAACAATGTTATGGGCTGACAAATCACAATCATATTTGCCTATTTTTGGCAGCATAGATAAAGGCATCAGATTGACAGCAGCACCTCCATCTATTAGCACCTTGTTAATTCCCACTTCCTCAACTTTTGCTCTGATGAAGAGAGGTTTGAGATGGCTTTTCATGCCTAAGTCTGGGTTTTCGAATGTTGCTTGTTGCTCTTCGATACATCCATTATTCATGATATAATAGCACATTGGCTTTGGGTCAGCCATTTCTAACTGGTCGAAATCAGTTTCGAGCTCAGTTACTTCAGATTGGACATCATATTCTGATGGCAATATAAAAACCACGCATATGACATCAAAATCTGGCTCAGAATCCAGCAGATCATCATCTTCCATTTTATTTTCATCTATTGGGGGAAGGATTCTTTCTTTAGCTGGGCTTCTAGCCACTTCTTTGTATTGGCTTGTTTGAGGATTTTTTGCAGCCAATATCTTTTGGCGTTGGAATCTACGCCACTGAGTTCTAGTCATTGGATGTTTACCCTTGTAATTATTTCTGTAAGAGTATTTATTAACATCCTCTGAATAGTTTGATTTGGTACCACTGGAGCCACCAACTTCCATTGCACCTTTGTTGAATCTAATCATTCCTTGGTGCATCCAGCGTTCCACAGGGATCGAACCAGATGGGCGGAAAGTGGGCCTTCGATCCGTTTGAACAGGATTATTTGGTCGAGTTAGGATGTCTTTTCCCTTGTCCTTGTACTGTTTTGGTTTTGCCCCCTGCCTATTTGTCACATGTTGGAACTTCATAAGGCCTGTAGTAGCCTCTTTATCACAAACAGCACTGCAACGGGCACAAAGCATAACTCCTTTGTTCTCCAATTTGCACCTGTTCAGAAAGTCAATTAAGTCCTCTTCAGCACGAGGATAAACTACTTTCATTTTCTCGAAGTAATCCTCTTCAGGGATTTTTTCTGCTTGCACCTCTGTAACCTCCATGGCTTCGACCATCATTATTTCTTGTGGTTCAGCATAGAGAGTATCAGCATTCTGCAGAGGCTCAGCATCAATCTTCATGGCTTTGGGTTTCTCACCAAATTTGAGTCTTCCTGATAAACTCCAATTTAGTGTATTTATATATATATATATATATATATATATATATATATATATATATATATATATATATATATATATATATATATATATATATATATATATATACACTTTTTGTGCTAATTTAGAGTAATTATTTATTATTATATAAATAACTCATTTGATTTGGTCTATATTTTACAAAAGAGAAGAAAAGATAAAAAAGTGGCAAATTCAATTGAATCACTTGAAAATAGATATGATATATATTGTACTATTTATTAGTTATTACTACTAGTATTATTTCTATTATTATTATTGAAAATTCTGGCACACCAGTACAAGATGTTGTACACGATGTTACAACACTTTTACCAGCTTTAATAGACAAATCGTAAAATAGTAAATAGTGCAGAAATAAATAAACACACAGTGATTTGTTGACCCAGTTCGGCGCACCTACGTCTGGGGGATACCAATCCAGGAGGAATTCCACTAATAGCCCTAGTTCAAAGTCTTACAGCAAACTCCTCGTTTACAACTTATCACCTAGCAACTATCCTTATGTCCTTCTACCTAGGAACTCCTAGGTATGAGTTCCCAACTCACTCCTTAAGCTCAATAGTACAGACAGCACTATTGTTAATTCAACCACTGTGATGGAGACACTCTCCTAGACACTAGATCACTTTTACCTAAAGGCTTCAAGTGATACACACGCACTAAGATCCAAACTCCTTGCTTAAAAGCTTTGGAGTGGACACACACACAACAACTATCTCCTTGCTTAAAAGCTTCAGAGACAATTGTGATTACAACTCAATAGAACACACAGTCCTAAGCTTGCATCAAAGAGATACAAGAAAGGCTCACAAAACACAAGCACACACACGAATCCTAATACGGCTAGACTCAACAATATCGCTTGAACAACTGCCTAAATTAGGTTTTCGTCCTTCAATATATAGCTGGTAATATTGGGCTTCAGTAGCTTTGCCCACAAGAGAAACATCCAGCTCACACATAAAATAAAACCATATCTTTGGAGATTTGATATGTTTATAAAATATAATTTTTCAATATTAATTCCCAAAACAATCTCTGAGTGAAAGATATGTTTAGGAAATAAAACTTCCTTGATGCACAAACCAAGAACTGATATGTAAGAGAAAAGATCTTCTCTAAAAATAAAACGCGCGCGCATTAAATGCTGCCGCCAGCTGGCGCGCTCACGTCAGGTCATGATGTTGTAACATTACATACCACATCCTGCCTAAATATTGTTTTACCAAAATGCAGCCAACATCAAATAGTCAACAAACTCCCCCTTTGGCAAATTTTTGGCTAAAACAACTTGGGATCACACAGACAAGCTACAAGGATACATACATCACTACAACTTCTTCACATCAACATAAACACACAAAAGAAGAGAAGCGTAGCACATCTTCAAAAATGATTTCCAAACATACTCCTCCATGGAAAACATTAGATCAGAATGCAGTCGTATCTTTAGAGCACATCAGAGGCATACAACAGCAGAAGCACAGAAAAACAACATCGCCTTAAGTGATCACAAACATAAGCATGGATGACACAAACAGAATGTTCCAACATCACATACAACATCTCCCCCTGCATCACATACATAGTACTCCCCCTGAAATGGTGCATAGTAGACTAACACATAGGATCATGCATATCAATCAGGTACTAACACATAGGCATATCATAACAGATCATTTCAGCACAGAATATCTACCACTACCAGAGTACCGTACATCTACTACCAAATACCACATACAACTACTACCAGAGAACAACTACTACCAGAGAACATGTGGAAACAAATGTTGTAACTTTCTACTCCCCCTTTTTACCACAAATTTGACAAAGATGCTTTTGGGAGCCAAAATAGAGTAGTAGCAGCACAGATCATAGAGTACTAAGTACTATTACAGCCAAATGCACTAGGGAGTGCTTAAAAATATCCAGGGCATAGCCCAGCAAAAGAACATAAGTACCAGAATTACAGCCAGAAACAACTTTAAAAAAGTACACATAAAGGTGGAATACAACCAGTAAAAATCAGCACTAGCATCTGAGAGCTCCAGCTCCTCAGTGCCTCCATCCTCACTTTGATCACCTCCTTCTTGTCCAACCTGCACCTGCTCACCCTCTTCAGCAGCTTCTTCTTGCTTAAGAGCCACAATCACTTGCTCAAGGCTCTTTTTCTTTTCATCTAGAGCTCTGCAAGCTGCTTCCAAAGAAGCTATCATCTCCTTCCTGCTCATAGAACCAGAACCAGTAGGAGCAGCAACAGAAGGGCCTGTAATCTCAATATCTGCAGCATGTGTTCCTTCAAACAGTCTAGGGTGAAAATCAAGAGGAGATTCCCTCTTACTCACCTCATCATCAGCAGTTAAGATACTAGGGTGTTGTGCCAGAATAATGCTACATATCAAGGATGGAAAAGCTATAGGCATTCTAATAGCCCATGACTTACCATGTTGCACAGTTTCATCAAAAATGTGAGCTCCATAATTAAACATAGTCCCAGTACCAACAGAGTAAATAAACCTAGCTAGACCCGTAGCTATATCTGAGGTGTGGGTAGTGGGAACCCAATTAGCAGTACCAATCCTATTAAGGATGGCATACTTAACAGAGAGCATGACAGAAGGGACTTTACCTTTCAATGGCCAAACCTTGACCTGATTAGCAGTAATGGTCTTGCAGACCTGAGTGTTGGTGACCTCCAATTCAGCATAGCCATCTTCTTTGTTCCCCAGAAATTTGTTGATAATAGCAGGAGAAAAATGAACACATTTACCTCGCACATACACTTTATGGTGCTCTTTGCTCAGAGGATTATCACAGTCTTCAGGTATATTGACCAAGAATTCCTTGACCAATTTCTCATAGCATTCACCAATGCCAGACACAGTCTTCATCAACCCAGCCTTCTCAATGAGAGCAATGATCTCCTTTTGCTCCAAGGCTTCAGCACTCAACTCCCTCTCCAGAGCAAGTCTTCTATTAGCAACAAACTTCCACTTCTGAGCACTCTCAATGAAATGGAATGATATATTGTCCATGGGGACATCAGGAACATTTTGGGGAATAATCTTTCCACCAACTTTCTTCTTGCCAGTAGACACAATGTTTGGCACATCATCTACCACATCAAGATCAGGAATAGCAGCTCTGCGAAATTTCTTTTGACTTTTCTTCTTGGAAGGGGACACAATGTTGGATGCAATGTGTGGCACATCCTCTTCCACTTCATAGTCAGAGTCTCCAGCTTCAACATGCTTTCTTTTCCCACTAGCTTTCTTCTTTTCACTAGCAATTTCAACTTTGCTAGGCTTTCTGCTAGGGCCAATCACCTTTTTCTTCTTGGATGGGGTTGCCTTAGGCACAACCTCAGTTACCACATCAGCAACTTTCCCTTTTCTGTTTCTTAACCTTCTTGCAATGCTACCACTAGCCACTTCACTAACTGTTTGCTCCAGATCCTCCATAGCATCCACATCAACCACATCATCATCTACTGACATAGCATTGTCAGTAGAAAGTATATTTGTATCTTCCTCCTCATCAGTAACAGGTTCCTTTTCAGTCTGGGGAACCACAATCTCATCAGTAGCAGGTCCTTCATCAACCTGTTCTGCATAATTAACAGCATTACCAACTATATCAGGAGTTGGTTCATCCTGTGCCAAGGATGTTTCAACATCCGGCACAACATTGGATGTTGGAATGGTATCCTTCAAGGAGTTCAGAGCTTCCTCCACAACTTGATTGTTCATTGTTTCTTCAGCATCAGGTGAATCCTGAACAATTCCTCCACCAACGGCTTCAGTCACAACAGTATTGTCACCTGTTACCCCTTTTTGGTTTTCTAGGGTTTCAACAACAAAATCAGAGTTACCTTCTTTAACATTCAAATCAGAAGTATCATTGTTGGACGCTTCAACATTCGATTCCGCATTCCCTTTAGTAAGATCATCCACATACAGCTCTTGCATGGTGTGGATCGGCTTCGATTTTGATGATTTGGCTTTTGTTGATTTCTTCGAAACAGAGGACGAAGAGGTCTTAGATTTCTTCTTTGATTTTGGAACTTTGGAAGTAGAAGTCCTCTTTGCGGTGGTTTTCTTTGGTTTTGGGTTGAGAGCAGATGCGAATGAGGGATGAACGGTGGTGATGGGGGTAGCATTGATAGGTGATGAGTTTGGTGAATCGGTGGAGTTCATGGGAGAGATGGTGTTTGGTGATTGAGACATGATTGAGGTTTGAGTTTTGATGGAGTAAGTTTGAATGTAGAGGTTCTGAGAATTGGAACGGTTTGAGAGGTTAGAGAGATGGTGAAATTTAGAAAGAAAATATTTGAAAGTTGATTTGGTAAGGAAATAACCACTAGTGTTATGTGGCGTGTTTATAGGGATGTAAGAACCATCATTGCCTTGTTTATCGTGCAGCACAAGGATTGGAGAGAGAGAAATAATAACTGCTGCATATCTCCCTCCAAATAACTGTAATTGCTACAGATCTTCAAATAGGCAAATCCCTAATTTGCCCCTTAAGTTTTCAAATTGAACAGCATCAAGTGCTTTGGTGAAGATATCAGCCACTTGATCCTTAGTTCCTACATGCTCCAGTGTCACAACTTTATTTTCCACTAGATCTCTGATGAAGTGATGGCGAATATCAATGTGTTTGGTTTTGCTATGTTGAACAGGATTTTTTGAAATATTTATGGCGCTCAAATTATCACAGTACAATGTTATAACATCTTGTTCCACATCATATTCCTTCAGCATCTGCTTCATCCAAACAAGTTGAGTACAGCTACTTCCAGCAGCTACATACTCTGCCTCAGCTGTGGATAGGACCACACAATTTTGCTTTTTGCTGAACCAAGAAATAAGATTACTTCCTAGGAAGAAGCACCCACCAGATGTGCTTTTCCTGTCATCAGCACTACCAGCCCAATCAGCATCACAATATCCACACAAGCTTGAATCTTCACAATGTGAATACATCATCCCATAATCACATGTTCCATTGACATATTTCAGAATCCTCTTGACTTGATTGAGATGGCTTACCTTTGGTTCTGACTGGTACCTAGCACAAACCCCTACAGCAAAGGTAATATCTGGTCTACTTGCAGTCAAGTACAGTAGGCTTCCTATCATGCTTCTATACATACTTTGGTCTACACCCACACCTTGTTCATCTTTGGTTAGCTTCAGATGGGTTGGAGCAGGAGTTCTCTTGTGAGAAGCATTATCTAGACCAAACTTCCTGACAATGTTTCTGGCATACTTGCTTTGGCAAATGAAGATAGTATCCTCCATTTGCTTGATCTGTAGTCCCAAGAAGTAGGTCAATTCTCCTACTAAACTCATTTCAAATTCTGATTGCATTTGTTGAACAAAATGTTGTACCATCGTATTCGACATTCCTCCAAAGACAATGTCATCCACATAAATTTGTGCAATCATGAACTTACCTTTCACTTGCTTTACAAACAAGGTTTGATCAGATCCACCCTTTCTATAGCCTTGACCTACTAGGAATTGAGTAAGTCTTTCATACCAGGCCCTAGGCGCCTGTTTTAGACCATAGAGAGCCTTTTTCAGTTTGTAGACATGATTAGGATACACAGGATCAGTGAACCCTTTTGGTTGCTCCACATAGACTTCTTCATGAAGATACCCATTCAGAAACGCACTCTTGACATCCATTTGATAGAGTTTAAATTTCAGGATGCAAGCAACCCCCAATAGTAGTCTAATTGATTCCAATCTAGCTACAGGGGCAAAGGTCTCCTCAAAGTCAAGCCCTTCTACCTGAGTGTAACCTTGAGCAACCAGCCTAGCTTTGTTTCTGGTAATGACCCCTTTTTCATCAGATTTATTCTTAAAGATCCATTTTGTACCTATGACATTTACTTTATCAGGTCTTGGAACCAGATCCCACACTTCACTTCTCTTGAATTGATTCAATTCCTCTTGCATAGCCTCAATCCAGAATTCATCAGTGAGAGCTTCTTTCACATTCTTAGGTTCAAACATGGAAACAAAGCAGGAATTTGCTATCACATCATTGGATCTTCTAGTGGTGATTCCTTGTTCAGGATTTCCAATGACTAGATCCAAGGGGTGATTCTTCTGGACCCTCACAGATGGTCCTTTGTTCTGAGTGAGTTGATTAGTGGTGTCACATGTAGTATTCTCAATATTCTCTTCTTGTTTATCATCAGATTGTTCTCCTAGATCATGCTCTTCTAGGACAGGGCCTGATGTTCCAACATCGTATTCCACATTGTCAACCTTCTCAGTCTCCACATCATTTACTACCACATTGTAAGATTCCATAACGACTTTAGTTCTTGAGTTGTATACTCTGTAAGATCTGCTGTTGGTAGAGTATCCAAGGAAGATCCCTTCATCACTCTTGGGATCAAGCTTCCTTCTTTGCTCTCTGTCTGCCAGGATATAACATTTGCTACCAAAAACATGAAAATGCTTGACAGTTGGTTTTCTTTCCCTCCATAGCTCATATAAAGTAGCTGATGTCCCCTTTCTTATAGTCACCCTGTTGTGTATGTAGCAGGCTGTATTCATAGCTTCAGCCCAGAAATGGTAGGGTAGGGATTTTGCATGTAACATCACTCTAGCTGATTCTTGAATAGTTCTGTTCTTTCTTTCCACCACACCATTTTGTTGAGGAGTTATGGGTGATGAGAACTCATGCTTAATTCCTTCATTCGCACAGTACTCACTGAATTTTTCATTTTCAAACTCTCTTCCATGGTCACTTCTGATTCTCACAATTCCACAGTTCTTTTCTCTTTGAACTTGAGTGGATAGAGTCTTGAAGATATCAAATGAGTCAGATTTGTCTCTAATGAAATTAACCCAGGTGTACCTGGAAAAATCATCTACTACCACAAATGCATACCTCTTACCTCCTAAGCTTTCAACTTGCATAGGCCCCATGAGGTCCATGTGTAGAAGTTCTAGAGTTCTTGATGTTACCTGATGTTCCAACATTGGATGCGACATCCTGGTTTGTTTTCCAATCTGACATTTACCACATATACTTCCCTCAGTGATTTTTAGTTTGGGAAGCCCTCTGACAGCTTCAGCAATAACAACTTTCTTCATTCCACTTAGGCTTAGATGACCAAGTTTCTGGTGCCACAGTTGAACTTCATCTTCTTTACCAAGTAGACATTTTCCTTGTTGTATTTCTTCATGGGATACCCACAAGTAGCAATTATCTTTGGATCTGCCACCTCTCATCAGAATTTCTCCTTGATCATTGCTAACAAGACATTCTTCTTTTGTAAAGTTCACCCTTAATCCTTGATCACACAGTTGGCTTATACTGATCAGATTTGCAGTGAGTCCCTTTACTAGCAACACATTTTCTAAGTTAGGCAACTCTTTGTTGACAAGTTTGCCTATCCCCAGAATTTCACCTTTGGCTCCATCTCCAAAAGTTACAGAACTAGAAGCATACTCTTTCAAGTCCTTCAGATACGTCTCTACCCCTGTCATGTGTCTAGAACAGCCACTATCGAAATACCAGTCTTCTCTGGATGATGCTCTGAGAGATGTGTGTGCAATCAGCCCTCTGTTCTCAGCTTTTGGTTGCCACACTTTTCTGACAGGATCCTCTCTAGGAGCAGTTTTTGGTTGTTGCCAATGTCTTGGATATCCATACAATTTGTAGCAAAAAGGCCTTATGTGGCCCTTCATTCCACAATGATGACAGAACCATTTTCTTGAACGACCATGGTGTCCTGGGGCACGACGATGGTTAGCAAAAGTCCTGGGGCCTTGTCCAAGCTTAACATTTGGATAGGTTTTAGGATGTGGTACAGGAGGTTGTAACATCTTTTCCCCAGTGTATGGATTAATTACCTCATCAGCTGGAAGGAATTTGGTGTTTTTGTCCTGTTGGTGTTGATTAAGAGCAGTGTAGTTATATCCTATAGCTTTCATTCTTGTACTAGGGACACCATCTAAGATTTCCTCAAGTAAGTTGGCCCCACAGTTCAGTTGATTGACTCTTTTCTTCAACTCTTCCATGTCTGCATTTGCTTGAGTTAACTCCTTCTCAACTTTCAGCACTTGGCCAATTTGGAAATCCTTTTCTGTATGAAGTTGATTTATAGTCTTCTTCTGTTTCTCCAGGATTCTACACACCTCTTTATAGCGAACAAGAAGGTCATTGTAGAGACCAAGTAATTCCTCATAGGTGTCATTCTCCTCATCATCAGAATGCTCTTCATACACTACCTCCACATCATCATCTGAATCGGCCACAGTATCACAAACCCCAGTCATAGCAGAAACATGTCTAGCAGATTCCTCACCTTCTTCAGGATCTTCATCAGACCAAGAAACAAACAAACCTTTCTTTTGTTTCTTCAGGAAGGTTGCACATTCAGTTCTGACATGTCCATAACCTTCACATTCATGACATTGTAATTCTTTGACTGGTCCACTTTTCTCCTCAGGTCTAGCTTTCTTGACATTGTTTTGCTGTTTGTTGATGTCGAATCCAATGTTCTGCCCATTCTGCCTGGCTCTCCTATCAACCCGCCTTAGAACTCTTCCAAATTGTTTTCCAATTAGAGCAAGAGCATCAGAAATACTTTCATCTCCTTCAACAACAGTCTGGGATTCCTCTTCATCATCATTTGAGATAAAAGCTACATTTTTACTCTTTTTATCTCCTCTCTCATTAATGGTCAGTTCAAAAGTTTGAAGAGAACCCACCAGTTCATCTATCTTCATGTTAGCTATATCCTGAGCTTCCTCAATGGCAGTCACTTTCATGTCAAACCTTTTTGGAAGTGACCTGAGCATCTTTCTAGACAACTTCTCATCAGATACTTTCTCACCAAGTGCCTCAAAGGCATTAGCAATGTCAACCAAACTCATGTGAAAATCTTGAATACTTTCCTCCTCTTTCATTCTCAGATTTTCAAATTTGGTAGTAAGAATTTGAAGCTTTGACATCTTTACCTTAGAGGTGCCTTCATAGCATGTCATCAATATCTCCCAGGCTTCCTTTGCAGATAGACATTTTTTGATGAGCTTGAACATATTTGTATCTACTCCATTGAAGAGAGCATTTACTGCCTTATTGTTGCTGAGAGCTGCTTCATCTTCTTCCTTTGTCCAATCTGCCTCTGGCTTTAGTTCACCAGTGGAAGTACCTTCTTTGGTCACAATTAAAGGATGATCCCAACCTTTCAAAACTGCCTTCCAAGTCCTACTATCAATGGACTTTAGGAATGCAATCATCTTTGGCTTCCAATGATCATAATTGGAACCAGTCAGCATAGGGGGTCTGTTCACGAATCCTCCTTCCTTGTCCATTTTGCCAGTTAAAACTTCCTGAATCTCACCCTAAACAGGCAGGGTGCCTGCTCTGATGCCAATTGAAAATTCTGGCACACCAGTACAAGATGTTGTACACGATGTTACAACACTTTTACCAGCTTTAATAGACAAATCGTAAAATAGTAAATAGTGCAGAAATAAATAAACACACAGTGATTTGTTGACCCAGTTCGGCGCACCTACGTCTGGGGGATACCAATCCAGGAGGAATTCCACTAATAGCCCTAGTTCAAAGTCTTACAGCAAACTCCTCGTTTACAACTTATCACCTAGCAACTATCCTTATGTCCTTCTACCTAGGAACTCCTAGGTATGAGTTCCCAACTCACTCCTTAAGCTCAATAGTACAGACAGCACTATTGTTAATTCAACCACTGTGATGGAGACACTCTCCTAGACACTAGATCACTTTTACCTAAAGGCTTCAAGTGATACACACGCACTAAGATCCAAACTCCTTGCTTAAAAGCTTTGGAGTGGACACACACACAACAACTATCTCCTTGCTTAAAAGCTTCAGAGACAATTGTGATTACAACTCAATAGAACACACAGTCCTAAGCTTGCATCAAAGAGATACAAGAAAGGCTCACAAAACACAAGCACACACACGAATCCTAATACGGCTAGACTCAACAATATCGCTTGAACAACTGCCTAAATTAGGTTTTCGTCCTTCAATATATAGCTGGTAATATTGGGCTTCAGTAGCTTTGCCCACAAGAGAAACATCCAGCTCACACATAAAATAAAACCATATCTTTGGAGATTTGATATGTTTATAAAATATAATTCTTCAATATTAATTCCCAAAACAATCTCTGAGTGAAAGATATGTTTAGGAAATAAAACTTCCTTGATGCACAAGCCAAGAACTGATATGTAAGAGAAAAGATCTTCTCTAAAAATAAAACGCGCGCGCATTAAATGCTGCCGCCAGCTGGCGCGCTCACGTCAGGTCATGATGTTGTAACATTACATACCACATCCTGCCTAAATATTGTTTTACCAAAATGCAGCCAACATCAAATAGTCAACAATTATTATTATTACTAATATTATGATGATTTTTGTATCATATTTATTATTAGTAGTAGTATACTTACTATTTGTCTCTTTTGAAAGGAAACAAGTGCAAGCCCAAATTGAAACATCACGCTGGCTCAATCATATGAAAGTGAGGTTATGCAAGTTGGAAGGAAAAATTGGGAAAGAAAACAAGATGGCAGAGGCGGTGAAACATGGGAGGAAATTAGAAAGGGAAATACAAGGGGCCTTTGGCGGTGAAGATTAAAGAGTTCTCTTAATGCTTAAGAAAATTTATCACTTGCAAGTTGCAACTGTCGAATTGTGTTTGAAGTCCCACATTGCTTAGGTTCCCGGACTGTTGGGTGTATAAATATGTGAGGGCAACCCCACCCTTTGAGTTAGCTTATGGGGTTGAGATCCGAGCATATTTAACATGATATCTAGAGCATGGTTTGATCCTCCTTGAACTACTTGATGCTTCCGTTGTCGTGTTCCCAAAAAAAATTTGGGAGTGATTTTGTTTTGATTTTTGATGTTTGATTGTTTTGTTTTTTTGGTTTCAGAGTTTCAGGATTTGATTTTAAGTTTGTTTCATTGGTATTTGATTTGGAGGTTTTTAGTTTGGAAGGAATTGGTGTTGGATGGTAATCCGTACATCTCCCTTGGTTGGTCAAAGCATGAATTATTGGATTGAAAGCAACAATTTATTCTTCTTGTTTACGGTTTGGAAAATATTTCCCCCATTGTTTGTTATAGTGCAGTTTGATTGATGTGATTTGGTTCTGATTGGTTTCATTTAATTTTGTTTGGTTCTATCCGATTTGTTTGATTTTGTTTGGTTCGATCCGATTTGTTTGATTTCAGTAAGTTTGGTTCTGTTTGGTTATGTTAGTTTAGTTTCTTGTCGTTTGTTTTGTTATGTTTGGTTTTAATTTGAATATATCCGGTGAGTCGAGAGAATACTCACATATGAATCCGGTGAGGGAATACTCACATCTGAATCCAGTGAGGGAATAATCACATCTGAAAATCTGAATCCGGTGAGGGAATACTCACAATCTGAAAATATGAATCCGGTGAGGGAATACTCACAATCAGAAAATATGAATCCGGTGAGGGAATAATAACAATCTGAAATTTAAAGTCTGAAGCTGAAAGTCTGAAGTTTAAAGTTGAAAATGATATTAGTTTATTTTCAGGGTTGATTTTGTGACAAGCTCAAAGTTTTATAAGCTTTAACTTGAGGGACAGTATTAGAGGTTTATTTTTATTATAAGTTTATTTTATTAGATATATGTTTTTCGTATTGTGTTTGACAAACTCATAATGCTTTTGTTGATGCATCATGAGTTTGAGGGGAAGTGTCAGATATATAAGGGCTTAAGTATTGGGCTTTATATGTTATTAGTGTAGTAGTCCATTAGGTATTATTCTATATTCTCTTTGTAATCCGTATTTTGTTAAGCAATGTCATTCTGATATTATTGAAAACCTAGCCGTCACTCTGTGTTTCTCTATTTTGTATCTCCGATTCTAACATGGTATCAGAGCCGGGTTAAGGACTGCAATGTGGGCGTTTGACCCAGGACCACGCTTGGCGTGAGGGTGGGTGTCGAAGTGTGTTTGAAGTCCCACATTGCTTAGGTTCATGGACTGTTGGGTGTATAAATATGTGAGGGCAACCTCACCCTTTGAGCTAGCTTTTGGGGTTGAGATCCGAGCATATTTAACAGCAACAACAACTAGAGGCCGCCACACAACAAGGCTATAAATAGGAAGCAACATCAGACTTTGAAGGGGCAACGATTTTGAGAAACACGCTGTACAGAGAGAATAGTTTTGGAGGCAGAGATTAATGAAGGACACAGAGTAGAGATTTAACAAGGCAAAGTGAGAACAACAATTGAAGTATTATTATAACACCCCACGAGAGAATATCTAGAATACTTCGTGAAATTTTATAATATAGCACAGTAGTCATTAAATTATTACAACAACATTAGAAATTATTGAATGCACACGCAGGTGCTTAATACATAGTACCGATACAAGCACGAAACTGGAAGAAAGATACATAGACTGATAACGATTACGACAAAATTAAAACATAAGATGGAAAGCATGGCAACATCTAAACTGAATTAGAACAACAAGATAGGGAATTGAAAGCAAGAAGCAGCATAATCATATAAATCTCCTGATGTAGGCCTAGGCAAAATCCATAGCTTACCCTGCAACCTGCTTATCTGAAAAAAAAATAGAAGGAGTGGGGTGAGACTACTAAGCCTCAGTGAGTCCTACTACCCGCCTAAAGGTGACTACACCGGGGAACTAAAGTGTGTAATAGTACTAGGTTATCTGTTTACATGTTCTGATTAATAATAACAAAAATAAAGGTGTGTCACAGAACTTATTATCTTGATCAATTACTCTTCAAAGGTCACCGAGGCAAGCCGGTCTCGATGCCTGACTCTGCGTACTACCGAAACAGAGGCTCGGATTCCGTCGTTGGCTCACAATAATAATAACAGAATACAGAGGCATTCTATTAATCTTGGCATAGTGCCATTAGTCTCTAAGTTTTACAATTTCTACCAATATATATTTCCCCCAAAGGTTCCTAACATGTTGTTGCTCATAAATAATAATTTACATGTTAATTGTTAACCATATAGTCTAGATTATATCGTTAAATATGTTCATAAAAGGCCCTGGTTGCTTTAAGATATAAAACGAGTGTTTTCTTCTTCTTTGAGAGATAATTTAGAAATTATGCAGATCTGTTCTGTCATGCTCGCTCAGTGAGCTCTTCCTCGCTACAGCGAACAATTCATGCCAGGTCCCGTAATGCTCGCTCAGCGAGTCAATAACTCGCTCAGCGAGCTATACAGTTCAGGAACGTTCGCTACAGCGAGCAGGTGGTCGCTTAGCGAGAGTTGCAGAAACAGCCCCTGTTTTGCAGAAAATACAAAAATTCCAGTTTTTCACCTACAATCTTCATGCAACCAGTTATGACTACACATAATAATATAATGTAGAATATATAGGAGTAGGAATTGGGCTTGATTCCTGCTCTAATCATAAAATTAAACTTAAACCCTATGTTTGCATGCATTTCTCATATTTGGGGAAAACTAGTTTCTAAAGCAAAACTAAGGTAAGGAACCTAAGAACCCACCTGAAATGAGCTTCTAAACTTGACTTCGTGCTCTGCAACTACCCAGAACTTCTGCTCCTAGCTTTGACTCAAAAACCCCAATTTGCACAAAAACTTGAAAATGGAGGAAGAATGATTTTGTGAAGTGGAGAAGTGTTTACTGAATTGATGCTTTGTTTCTGAGGTCTCAAGGGTATTTATAGTAGATTGGTACAGATAGAGGACAATGGGTAGCATTGATTTTGGTTTCCTTGCATGTCTTGTGATAGGTTGGTTTTGTGGTGAGTTGGTGCATGGCTTAGGTGATCAGAATTTGGGAAGAGAGAAAGGTTGAAGAGTTTCAGAATTGATTCCCTCTCTGTTGAGGTGCAGAATGCATGCATCACTAGTGGTTAAAGTTAGTAGGATGGTTTGGTGGTTAGTGTTTGTTGTTGATGATGATCACGTGGTGGAGGGGTGGTTTGGAGTGGAGAAATTTGTTTCTCTTGCATGTGTTTATGCAGAAAATGAAAGAGTTAATGTGGAATGAGAGATGAGATAACAACTTAAACACCTATCCTTCCTTGCATGCGTTTTCATTGGTTAAAGGAGTTAGTGGGGAGGCTCTAGGAGAAGCTTGGAGGCGTGGGAGAGAAAGGAAATGAGTGGAGGGAAATGCTCTTGTTCCAAATTAATTAGTTAAGTAATTGATAAAATACCTTTATACCTTACTAACTTACTAATATGGAGAATATTTTACTTAAGTCATAACAATACCACTTTATCAAATTAATATATTTTTAATTAATTTGTGGGATGTTACAATTATTGGGTTATTTTCTATTCTTAATTTCATGATTTTTTCCTTTATTTCAGTGTTCTTCATGATGATGTTGAAGTAGCAAAGTTTTTCACAAGAAAGGGGGGTTTGAATTCTGAACCTTTTAAAAATTAACCTATTAAAAATTAATTGAATACTTGAACAAAAGAAGATGTTAGAATATCTTGAGAACGTTGGTTAGTTAAATGAGAGAACGTTCTCAGATCAATCTTTGAATATATAAAGTAAATAAATAATCAAACTTGTGTGTGTTGTGTTTGCATAAAATGAAAGAGTTAAGGGAAGAGAGATGCACACAAACACTTATATTGGTTCACCCCTTTAATGATGGGCTACGTCCAGTCCTCACGTTCCAGTGAGTTTTTCCACTTTGAGATACTAACGATCCCAAAAGTACACTTTTCTTCTTGCAATCTTTGATCAAGATCCAAGACCCTTTAAGCCTTACAAGCTCAAAGATACCCCAGCCCTCCAAGCTAGTAAGGGTATTACAACACTCAAACAATACAGCCCTATTGACTTGAGTAGTTCTTTTACAAGTATGATGATTAAGATCTAAGCTTTACAAAACTCAGTGAGAAGCCTAGAGAAATAAACTCTCAATACACTCAAAAGAATTTATACTAATCCTAGTATAGAATTACAGAGTTGGAGTGAAAGAGATCAAAAGAAGAGCTTTAAAGAATGCTTGCACGATAAAGACAAGTTGGCAAAATGATTGTGATAAAAACTCTGGTTCTTCAAAGTTACCAAGAGGCTCTATTTATAGATGGAATATGTCCTTATATTTCTTGGTAAAGAAGTATAGCCGTTTGTAACAGATACTTACTTGAAACTTCTTCAATAAGATGATAGTATATGAAATTCAAATGTTGCTGAACCTGGGAGACTGTTCAGAGAATGATCTCAGATCTGAGCCTTTGTCTTTGATTCAAATGGAGCGTAGTAAAGAAGCTAGCTGTGAGCTGTAATTGATTCCTTGTAATCTTATTCAACAAGTAAAATCGTTGTTGTCCTTTAGGGCACGTGAAATACAGCTGGCTAGAGCTTTGAATATTAATGTGATGAAGAGTCTCTCTCTTATGAACGTTCTGAGATTGATCTCAAATCTGGGCAAATGATGAACTTGTTCTTCAAGTAAAAATGAACAATCACATGTGATGACAGCTTGTCAAAGATCAGTACTGAAGCTTCCTTGTCCTTGAGATACTATTCATTCGTCCTTCTTGTTCAAAAAAGTCTTTGGAGAGAGGAAAGTGTGTTGGAACAAAATAGGTTCTGACATGATCCAATTAAGTTTTGATGATAACAAAGGTATTAATATACAATAGGGTATACTAATTATTTAATCCAAGTGTGCAGATATACAAGTTAATTCTTTAAATTTACTAGAAGCACATTGGAAGCTCTGATATGTCAAAGCAAACTCTGACCAGATTTTCAAGGCATCAGAAGATGCAAGTTATATTCGTCAGAAGCTAGTATCAGACTCTGATAAGAGCAGTGAGAGCCGTTTTGTCAGAAGAACATTCTCTGCAACAATGATTGGAAATCATCATCATCCTCTGACATTCCAAAAGCTGATGGAATCAATCTTATCCACAAAATAGTGATGTTAGTACTGTTGTACGAACTCATTACCAGATTTGGCTAAAACGTTATCCCCAAGATTGATCGTATACAAGGTTACCTGATTTGGTTAAGAATGGTACTATCTACAGCTGGCACAATCTCACCGCATCAAATTCAAATCAAACACGCTCCACCTTCGTCTATAAATTGGAGCAAGTTTGAAGTTTTAGGATATGACACTTGAACAATTTGAAAGAGCTGTTATTCTGTCAAAATCATCCTAGAGCACTAAGAACTTCAAATACAACTTGAACTCATATTCAAATCCAAGACTCCAGTTTCAGCTTCTGTTAATTCGTTAGTTGAACCTTAGAATTCTTATATAAAGATTCTAAGTTAAGTCTTGTATCAAAAGTTGTATTTATTTGTAACTGAACATTGATCTTCATATCATTTGTTCAGACTCTGTTTTTCTTATATTTGTATTTGGAAGTCTCTTGCCTGCGTGCTTGAGCATTAGGAAGTCTCTTGTAATTGTTACTTGAGCATTGGAAGTCTCTTGCAAGTGTGCTTGAGCATTTGTAATCTTTGGTGATTATAGTGAACTCTCTTGGTAGTACAAGAGGACTGGACGTACTCTCGGTTTGTGAGGGGAACCAGTATAAAATCTCTGTCTCTACCTTTCTCTCTTTCTCTCTACCTTCAAAGTTCTGATCAATTGTGTTTTGTTTTTCTAAACCGCTGCAAACTCTGATAAGTTTTTCATAACTTAGAAGAATTTTTAAACTACCCAAAACACAATTCAACCCCCCCCCCCCCCCCCCTTCTTGTGTTTTTCACACCTTCAATTGGCATCAAGAGCCCGGTTCTGTTTTTAATCACCTTACAGTGAAACAGTTTCTAGTTGAAAAACACTATGACTGAAGGAACTCCAAGTGTGAGCATGAAATCAGTTCATCATGACTATGATGTTGAAGATAATAAGACAAGCAACAAAGCACCAAAGTTCAATGGAGATGCATCTAACTTTTCCTGGTGGAAAGATAGAATCTACAGTCATCTTATTGGTTTAGATGATGAGCTTTGGGACTTAGTTGAAGAAGGGGTAACCTTCTAAGGACTTGATGGAAATGGAAGGTTATCTATTGAAGAAAGAAAGAAGTTCACTCCTACAGACAAGAAGCTATACAAGAAACATCACAAGGTCAAGGATCTTCTCATTGGATGTATAACTCATGATGAATACCTCAAGATCACAGACAAATCTACTGCCAAGAGCATCTATGATTCCTTGTGTTCCACATATGAAGGAAATAAACAGGTTCAAGAGGCAAAGGCTACTCTTCTGATCCAACAGTATGAACTCTTTAGAATGAAGGATGATGAGAATATTGAATCCATGTATTCTAGGTTCAAGATTCTAGTGGCTGAAGAGAAGCTACACAACTTCTGATCATGTAAGAAAGATTTTGAGAAGCTTACCTTCAAGGTGGAGGCCTAAGGTAACAGCTATTCAAGAAGCTAAGGATTTGGACAAACTTGGCTTGGAGGAATTGATAAGTTCACTCATGAGTCATGAGATTGAATTATCTTCTGATGAGCCTCAGAAGAAACTAAAATTTTTGGCCTTGCCATCTATTTCAGTTTCATCTAAGGCTCTGAAAGCCAAAGTTGTAGAATCTGAAGCAGAGGAATCTTTCGTAGATAATCAAGAAGAAGGATCAGACGATGATTTCTTTGCACTCTTGTCAAAAAAATTTCAAAAGTGGTCACTAAGGAAGGGCAAAAAATTTCAAGGCAGAGGATCTGGATCAAGAAACAACACCAGCAGAGAGAAGAAGGATGACACAAAAAATTGTTTCAATTGTCATAAGCCTGGACACTTCATGGCTGATTGTCCTGAACTCAACTCCAAGGGTAAAGGAAGAAAGAGTACAATCAAGAACAAAGCCAAGAAGAGTCTGATGGCAACATGGGAGGATATCAATGAACTATCTGAGGATGAAGACTCTGAGGAAGCAAACCTAGCGCTTATGGCCACTGGTGAATCAGACCATGACAGTGATTCAGAGTCTGACACGGACGACATTGATGAGGTAATATCTAAAATGTCTAGTACTCAAATGACCAAAGCTTTGAAAGATGTAATGGTGAAGTGCATGGAAAAGTTGAGTGAGCTAGATTTTTGTAAACAAAAAATGAAGCTACTCAATGAAAATTTCACCCAGACTCAAGCAAACTATCAAAAATCTCTTAAAACAATTAAAGTGCTTGAGACTGGATGTAGAACATGTCACAAACCCTATGATGAGTATGAAATCTCTCTTCAAGAGTTTGTTCACCATAACATAGACAAAATTAGGGTAACTTCCGTAATTCATGGTGGACTTAGCAATTATTATAAAAAACAAGGACTTGGTTCTCTTACATCTTCTAATGTGGGAAAATCAAACAAACCTGTCTTGTTGAGCAAGTCACCATCAAAATCTTATTCAAACTTTACTAAGGGTGCATCAGAACCTCTGACTGTGTCTGGTACTCTTGTGAGCTTGGAACCACAAGATACGGTATCAGAAGATGACTCATCTTCTGAACCTAAGTCTTCTAAAACCCAGGTTCCCCTCACATCAGTACCCATGTCTACTCAAGTTAAAGCTGTCAGAGTACCAAAGCCTGTTGATAAGCGGGGCACTAGTACTTCTAAAGCAAACTTGGTAACTGGTTCTCTGACACACTCAAGAGGAAAGTCTCAGAGACAACATAAGCCTAAACCTTTTTCTAAAGGCTCTGTTGACTCCAGATCTTCTGAGTACTCTAACAAGAAGAATAAGATTCTCAAAACTAACCAAAAAGGACCCATCAGAGTATGGGTACCAAAATCTGAAATAGTGTATGCTGCAGGTATGCACCCAAAGAAGAAAAGAAAGCTCATGGTATCTGGACTCTGGCTGCTCACGTCACATGACAAGAGACAAGCTCTTATTCCACACCCCGAATCAGCAAGAGGGAGGAACAGTAGGGTTTGGTGGCAACCAGAAGGGAAAAATCATTGGTATAGGTATAGTTGGTAATTCTTCTTTGTCAATTTCTGATGTTTGGTCAGTAGATGGACTACATCATAATTTACTTAGCATAAGTCAATTGTGTGATAGTAATTATGATGTTATGTTTAATAAGGATTCATGTACTGTAATCAGAAACTCTGATCAATCTGTTGTCTTTAAGGGAAATAGAAAAGGCAATGTTCACAAAGTAAATTTTTCTGATTTAAAGGAACAACAAGTGCTTTGTCTCTTGACACTGAGTGATGAAAAGTGGGTCTGGCACAAAAGATTGGATCATGCTAACTGGAGATTAATCTCTAAGCTTAGTAAGGACAATCTTGTCAGAGGTCTTCCAAAAATAAAATATCACTCAGACTCACTTTGTGGTTCCTGTCAAAAAGGAAAAATTGTAAAAAGCTCTTTTAAGAACAAGAACATTGTCTCTTCTACAAGACCCTTAGAACTCTTACACATTGATCTTTTTGGACCAGTTAGCACTGCTTCAATCAATGGTAAGAAATATGGATTAGTCATTGTAGATGATTATAGTAGATGGACTTGGGTTAAATTTCTGAGAACTGTAACGTCCCAATATTATTATTTTTTTGGTTTTCACCACCAGTTGAATCTGGTTCGGGGGTCAGTTCTGGCATCAAGTGGTTCCAGCCCCCTCCCGATCGCAGTTGCGGGGGATCGAACCGTGGTCCTCCCTACCAAGTTCAGCGCCAATCACCACTGAACCAACTAACGATTGGTATAACGTCCCAATATTTTATATATACATTTTATTGATTTATTATTTAATAATATAGTAATATTAATTATTTTATTTTATATTCTATTTGTTTTATTATTTGATGAGATGATTGGTTGTTTTAATTATTATTTAACTTGATTTGTGAATTTTGAAATCAATTATAGTGAGCTATAACAAGAGAACTAGAAGACCGTATATCTTGTTCCAATTTCTATCATTTTGACATTAAGCCATACATATGATTGCTTTAATTGCATGGAACCGTTTCCTAAAGCTTATCTCTCTCACTCAATTTCTTTCGGATAAATTAGCAAATTAAGGCATGTGATTCAATTGCCATTATGTTAATTGATTAGGAGATAGTATCAATTTAATGTCTTGTCTTGTAAAAGAAGAGAATAGGGCTGCTAGGAGACTCACGCCCAAGTGTTTTAATCTTCCATAAGTGTACAAATATATTCTTCTACCATTCTCTTGGGTACTCATTGAATCACAACTTTATGAGATTTATTCTTTTCCAATTTTCGTGTAACACCAAGCTTCAATTTTCTTCCCTCGTATGAGCATCACTTTGTGGACTTTAGAGTTTATTTGGCTAGGAATGAAAGTGTCTAAGGTAAGGGCTTTTTCCCCATACACTCATGCTGCATAGGATTATGTTGTGAGATAATAGTAGAGCATTTGTCACTTAAAATAAACCAACAGAATCAATTTTAATAAATAAATAAATAAATAATTGGGTATTGTTAATTGTGTTTTGTTTGATTCGGTGAATTTATTTTATAAGCACTGTTATATATTGTTAATGGTTATCGCAAGTTCTTCGGAATTGTATGTGCATCTATTTGTTGTTATGAATATATATGTGTTGCTACGTGGATGTTTTCTAGTTGTAAATTTATATTGTTCATAAATGGATAAAGCTAACGAAATTATGTTATGCTAATTCATTCTATTAAGTATATAAATTAAGTATAATTTGATCATGTGATATGTACATGTATTGATGTTGATCCGATGCTGGAAAGTTTTGTTTATGGTTTTATTTCATGACTTGAGTTTGGTTTGAAGAAGATGCATATATATAAAGGTGTAGAGACTAGTTTTTCTATTTATTTTTTGTTACGGTCATGTGGTTTATTTTCGTAGAAAAAGACTTTATATTATTGAGACATGCATCATATAAGATGTGGATAGGAGTCTGTATGTTTGCCTGTGTGGCAGGTGCCTTTGTGGCAGGTTTGATATGTTTGCCTGTGTGGCAGGTGCCTTTGTGGCAAGTTTGATATTTTTGCCTTTGTGGCAGGTGCCTTTGTGGCAGGTTTCTCATTGGTATGAGATTTTATTATCCGGATCATTTGTATTCTCATATAGGGAGGTCTTAGTCGCATTGCATTGCATTTGATAGGAGAAAAAGTTACTTTTCAAAAATAAACTAATAATTATATTTTCGATAAGGTGAAGTGTTTTGTTATTGTTTTATGATATATTCTTGTGGTGAGTATGATTCAATGTGGATATGGAAATTGACCCTTGCATGATTATTGTTGTAGGTACTAAAGATGAAGTGTGTGAAATTGATAAGTTGCTTGTACGTGCGCGGGGATAAACAAATATGGGTTTTCTCAATTTGTAATTTGAATGAAACATTTTTCTCATTGTATGATTATTATTTATAAACTTCAATAATTAATATTCTTTATAAGATAAAAAAAAATGATAGTCAGACTTTTTAAAGAAATAAAGTTTTTTTTTCTAAACAATTTTTTTATTAAAAATCTAGGCTGTTACAAGAACTAAAGATGACACATATGAAGTGTTTAGCATCTTCTGTACCCAAATTCAAAATGAAAAAGATTCCAAAATTTTAAAAGTAAGAAGTGATCATGGTGGTGAATTTGAAAATGAACCTTTTAAAAAAATTTGTGAAGAACATGGAATTCTCCATGAATTCTCTTCTCCTAGAACTCCACAACAAAATGAAGTTGTAGAAAGAAAGAATAGATCTTTACAAGAAATGGCACGCACCATGATGCATGAAAATAATTTAGCAAAATTCTTTTAGGCAGAAGCTGTTAACACTGCTTGTTATATTCAGAATAGAATCTATATAAGACTTATTTTGAACAAAACAACATATGAACTCTTTAAGGGAAGGAAACCCAATATTTCTTATTTTCATCAATTTGGTTGTACATGTTACATTCTGAATAACAAAGTCCATCTTAAGAAATTTGACTCTAAAGCCTGTAAGGGTATCTTCATTGGATACTCTGAACGCTCTAAATCATACAGAGTGTATAATTTTGAAACTAATACAGTGGAAGAATCAATGCACGTAAAGTTTGATGATAAGGAGCCTGATGATAAAAAGTCAGAGTCTGTTAAAGATTTGTCAGGTTCTGATGAATCAGAAGATGAAGCTCCAGAGTATGACAACTACATAGAACCTGTAGAAGACTCTGAAGCGCAAGAAGCTACACCTTCTGATGCTGCTCAAGAACATCAAACAAATGAAAACAACTTTGAAGCAACAGAGATTCCAAGAAATACGTTCAAGTACAAATCATCACATCCTGAAGAGCTTATCCTAGGAAACAAGAATAGTCCAAGAAAAACAAGGTCAAACTTCAGAAATGAAGAATCATTGTTTGGATTAGTATCCTTGATTGAACCAAAGACAACAAATGAAGCTCTCTCAGATGATGCTTGGATAGTTGCTATGGAAGAAGAGTTAAATCAATTCAAGAGAAATGATGTATGGGATCTGGTACCCAAACCTAAGCACAAGAACATTATTGAAACAAAATGGGTATACAGAAACAAATTGAATGAGCAAGGTGAAGTTACAAGAAATAAAGCAAGACTTGTTGCACAAGGATATAGTCAACAAGAAGGAATTGACTTCACTGAAACCTATGCTCCAGTAGCAAGACTCTTATGCAGTTAACAATGATATCACTCTTTATCAAATGGATGTTAAAAGTGCATTTCTTCATGGTGTTATTTCTGAAGAAGTATATGTCAAACAACCTCCTGGATTTGAGGATTTAGCAAATCCAGATCATGTGTTTAGACTAAAGAAATTACTCTATGGACTCAAACAAGCTCCCAGAGCTTGGTATGAGAGACTGAGTACTTTCTTAGTCAACAATGGTTTTGAAAAAGGGCAAGTTGACAATACATTATTTAGAAAAACACTAAAGAAAGACATTTTGATCATTCAAATTTATGTTGATGATATCATCTTTGGATCAACTAATGCCACTTTGTGCAAGAATTTTTCTAAGCTTATGCAGGATGAATTCGAGATGAGCATGATGGGAGAATTGAAGTTCTTTCTTGGAATTCAGATAAATCAAACAAAGAAAAGAACATTCATTCATCAATCAAAATATATAAAAGATCTTCTGAAGAAATTCAATTTTGAAGATTGCAAACCCATGAACACTCCAATGCATCCTACATCAAGCTTAAGCAAAGAAGAATCTGAAGGCAAAGTTGATCAAAAGCTCTACCGAGGTATGATTGGATCTCTTCTTTATCTAACTGCATCAAGACCTGATATTTTATTCAGCGTATGCTTGTGTGCAAGATTTCAATCAGATCCTAGAGAATCTCATCTCACTGCTGTGAAGAGAATCTTTAGGTATTTGAAAGCTACTTGTAACATTGGATTACTGTATCAGAAATCCAATGATTAGAAGCTGATTGGATTCTGTGATGCTGACTATACTGGTGATAGAATTGAAAGAAAATCCACCAGTGGCAACTGTCAGTTCATTGGTGAGAATTTAATTTCATGGGCTAGTAAAAGGCAAACCACCATAGCTATGTCAACAACAGAAGCTGAATACATATCAGCAGCTAAATGTTGCACACAACTACTTTGGATGAAATATCAATTGGAAGATTATCAAATAAGCAGCAACAATATTCCTTTATATTGTGATAATACTACAGCTATTCACCTCTCTAAAAACCCTATTTTACATTCAAGAGCTAAGCATATTGAGATTAAACATCATTTTATCAGAGACTATGTTCAAAAAGGAGTAATTGATCTCAAGTTCATTGAAACTGAAAATCAATGGGCTGATATCTTTACAAAACCTTTAGCTGTTGAACGTTTTGATTTTATCAAAAAGAATCTGAACATGATGGAAATCTCTGATTAACTTAGACTCTGATGAAAAATTTGAGTTTGTAAGAATCTAATAGTAATCAGAAGCCGAAGTCATCAGAACCTTCTGTATCAGAAGTTGTGATGAGGACATCTTCTGACAAACTATCAGAATCTAATTAGAAGGTAAATAGTTCTGGCGCGTAAGTTAAAATCTTTTATAAAAACCCTTTCGTTTCCCTCACTTACGTGTCAGTTATTCAAATAATCTTTTGATACACGTGTCTTAGTGCAAGAGGATAAAGAAGTTGGTTAATGATGATTAGCATTTCTAATCCCCATTTGTGGTAAAATACTCTGCTACCCCTACGTGTTTGTACTTGTTTTTGCGCGAAACTTTCTATTTAAACACACTAACTGTTCACATTCACACTTTTGCACTCTCACAACCTACACTTTCATCTTCTAAAACTCAGAGCAATTTCCTTCTCCCTCATTAGAAACCCTAACCCCCAAACTCCTTCAATGACTTCAATCATTCCTAGAGATTGTATTATCGACATTGCTAACTCCAAACCTACTAAGTTTGCTAAAGATCAACGTCCTTACAAGTATGATGACCTAAATCTTGCGATTGAAAACCCTGTTGATTTAGAAGGGTTAAGAGTAAACGGTTTCTCTAATGTGGTTGATCTGTTCAAGAGACAAGGATTGGAATACTACTTTGATTTATTGAATGGACCAACATATACTGAACTGGAGAAAGAATTCTGGATGAAAGCATCAATTATCAACAAAGATATGTACATTCAGAGAATCATAGATATGGTTGAAGAAAAACCTGAACTTCAAGGTAAAACTCCAGAGGAAATGGGTTTGAAACCTTCCATATCAACAGAGATTGAATCGTTTGTGGCTGGGTTCAGAATTTCTATCAGATTATGTCATATCTGTGAGGCTCTGAAGATAGATTGTGGTGGTCTTGTCATCAGAAACTTTGATGAGGTTGATTCTGATGTTGAGGAATTTATATTCAAACCTAAGGCTGACCCCAAGGATAAGTTTGAATGGACCAACAACTGCAAAGTCATCTACAAGATTTTAATTGACAGCATTTTGTCCAAGTTGGGAGGCACTGATCAAATTTCAAACCTTCAGAAGCTGTTTACCTTTCATGTTGGTAAATGAAATTTTGTAGATATTGGTAAGCTTATCTTTGATCATCTTGCCCTTTCTATTCTCTCTTCCAAATCTATTGTACGACATTCAAGGCTACTCAGTCATATGTTTGCACAGTATGGTTTGTTGGATACTATCACACCGTTTCTCCCAGGATATGGTTCCTTCCTGCTCAGTTCTAAATTTGTTAATAACACTACTCTAAGGTACATGAAATTTGGCTCTGAAGGATGGGTATGAGTGTGGTATTGAAGAATCTGCGTTTGATGAGATGCACTCAAAACTTCCAAAAAGGAATGATCCTCATAATCTGCTGGAACAACAGACTTTGTATGGACCAGAAAATGCACAAGCTTCAACAAGTACTGCTGTCATACCCTAATTTTGCCCCATACATTTTTTATTACCCTTTTGCCCCCCATATTTTTTGTTTATTCCAATTTTACCCCCCATGGCATTTTGCATTTTTAAATAAGTCAACAAAATCTTTTTTTCAATTTAAAAATCAATGTTGACACAAAACACATGGAACTATTTTTTCTTGCATGATTATGGCTTAACATGATCATAAGAGATAAAATTTTACAATTTTGCCCTCACATTTTCTTTATTTATTTATCCTTAATTAGTTACTTGCATTTCAAGAAACCTTTTAAAAATCAATTTTCAATTCTTTTTTCTTCCATTCTTGATCCATAAATATTTCACATAATCATATTTCATCATGCATATTTTTATTTCTTGGCATATTTATTTTATTTTCATATATTATTTTTAATTTGTTTTATTCCAAAAAAAAAAAATCAAAAGAGATACAAAAATTTCCCCAATCATTTGACAACTCATCATGGAATAGAAGGTTCCATTCCTTCTCACCACCTCATCACTTGGTACAAAAAAAAATCAACAAATGATAGTACAAAAATCATCAAAGAATCAATTTCCATTTTACCCTCAACAACTCTCACAAATCACCATTTCTTTAACCTAATTCATTCCTATAAATAGAAGCATGAAATTCAGAGCCCTAGGTTAGCCAAGAACACTGAAAACGGCGCAGCTCCCTCTCCTCCAAATAACTCCATTTTTTCATTTTTTTCTCAAAAATCAAAATCAATCAAAAACACCTCAAACCTTCAATCTCTTGATCAAAATAGTTTCCAAACACTTCCAGTAGGTGATACTAGCTTCAAATCGCACTCAAAACGACCCATAAACCCCTCATCCAAATCTCAAAAAAGCTTGAAACCAACGTTAATGGATAGAGAGTTTCAGAGCACCATTTGACATGATTCCAGCTCCATCGTGTTCGTAAAGGACCCAAGAAGCTTAATCCATGGCTAATTTGATTTAATTTGGGCTGTATCACGTTTTGCCATTTTTGGTGTTCGTGAGTTTTTGCTTCGTTTTCGTCTTTCTAGGCATAATTTCAAGCACATAAGCCCAGATTCATGATCTACGCGAAATTTCGAGCAAGATAGTGTACCCACTTGCCACTTTTGGTGGAGTTTTGAAACTCCGGTGAAGGTCACCGTCGCCGGCGCCGTCGTGGCTCAACGGAGAAGACGAAGTCCACGGTGAGTCTTGTTTCAGGTAAGTTTGAATCCTAGCCGTCCGATCTCTGCTTTATGTTCTGTTCGTTGATCTGTGGATTAAAATAGATCCGTCAGATCTCATTTAAATGAGATCTGACAGTGACGAAGCTGTGGCGTACGGTGCACCCTTTCCCAGAGCCACACTGGATTATTTTTTTGTTTTGACTTTCTTTTTTTGTTTGACTGGGCTTTTCAGCCCAGAATTGATATCTAGACCCCCCTTCTGCTACGTTTTAATTTTTGCACCCCCTCTGATTATTATGTTAAGTGATTTTTAGCTTATTTGCAAAAGCACTTATGTGACTTATTAGCTTATTTAAACTTGTTAAGTCACTGTTTATGCTTATATCATGCTAACTTCATTTTTGAATTTTTTCTAACTTGTTTAAGTGATTATTTTGGTTAATTGATTTTAAACCTAAAAGTGAATAAGTGCTTATTGTTGATGCTATTTAGCTTTTTAGCTTATTAGACCTCAACACATGCACAACATTGATTTAAACACAGTAGTCACTGTACACAAATCATTTACAACTTTTTTTCAACTTATTTTCATAAGTAATTTTCAATTAAGCTATTTTGTTCATAATTGCTTATTTAGGGTTTCAAAAAGCTCTTTAGCTTATTTGACCCTAATGCTTGCACAACATTGATTTAAACACAGTAGTCACTGTATACAAATCATTTCCAAACTTTTTTCAACTTATTTTCATAAGTGATTTTCAATTAAGTTGTTTTGTGCACAAGTGCTTATTTAGGGTTTCAAAAAGCTCTTTAGCTTATTTGACCCTAATTCTTGCACAACATCAATTCATATACAGTAGTCACTGTATACATTTTTTTTCAAACTTTTTTTCAACTTATTTTCATAAGTGATTCTCAATTAAGTTGTTTTGTGCATAAGTGCTTATTTGGGGTTTCAAAGAGCTCTTTAGCTTATTTGATCCTAATTCTTGCACAACATTGATTTAAACACAGTAGTCACTGTACACAAATCATTTACAAACTTTTCCAACTTATTTTCATAAGTAATTTTCAATTAAGTTGTTTTGTGCATAAGTGCTTATTTAGGGTTACATTAAGCTCTTTAGCTTATTTGTCCCTAATTCTCGCACAACATTAATTCATATACAGTAGTCACTGTATACAAACTCTTCCAACTTTTTTTCAACTTATTTTCATAAGTGGTTCTGAATTAAGTTGTTTTGCGCATAAGTGCTTATTTAGGTTTTCATTAAGCTCTTTAGCTTATTTGACCCTAATTTTTGTACAACATTATTTCAAATACAGTAGTTACTGTATATGAATTTTGTCTAACTTTCTTAACTTATTTTCATAAGTCCTTTTCTAACTTAAGTGCTTTTTAGCTTATTTAAATAAGCGCTTAAGTGGTCCAAACACTTTTTGAAGCGCTTTTGACCACTTTTTCTTAGCACAAACAGAAACATATACCTTGTTTAATTGTCATGTGCTTCATTCTTGTTTATTCTTGCTTGGTTAGCCTTTTGTCATTTATTATTTCATTGTTCGCTACATTAATGTGCGCATTTTTATTTAATTCTTGCTTCATACATGTTTGCTTACTCTTATTTGTTTGTCATGCATATTTAATTACATCATTTTGGTTCATGCATTTTTATTTTTGAATTTGCATTCATGATTACTTGTTCATTGCATTCAATTATCATGCCTCATGTAGTCCCTTGAACTTCTATACCTCTCGTCTCTCTTCTATTCTTGGACTGTCTGGTTTGAATTTGAGTTTTGTTTCCATAATAAACATAGTGAAAAAGGGTTGATCTGACGTATGACTTTTCACACCCGGATAATCCCTATCCCTGACGTATGACTCGTGATCTTGGGATTATCCTCACTATTGATTAAATTAAGATTTTCATAATAAACAAGGATGAAAAGGGGTTGATCTGACGTATGACTTTTCACACCCGGATGGTTCCTATCCCTGACGTATGACTCGTGTTCTTGGGATTATCCTCACTATTGATTAAATTAAGATTTTCATAATAAACAAGGATGAAAAGGGGTTGATCTGACGTATGACTTTTCACACCCGGATGGTTCTTATCCCTGACGTATGACTCGTGATCTTGGGACCATCCTCATCCTAAAACGTTAAAATAAACCAACATTCGCCTTTTCCTTTTTGAAATACTTTCTTAATCAAATTAAATCAAGGTTTTCATAATAAACAAGGATGAAAAAGGGTTGATCTGACGTATGACTTTTCACACCTGGATGGTTCTTATCCCTGACGTATGACTCGTGATCTTGGGACCATCCTCATCCTAATCGAGCGTTAAAACTAATTCAACTCACTCAAACTTCTTTTCAGAAAACAATGGATATACGCTTTATCCATTCCTCTGACACATACACAGCTTACGCCTCTAAGTTGAGCACACAAGCGTCGTTGTATCAGCGGAATGCGAAATAAGCAAACATCCGTTAATCATACTCTCTTTTTATAATGAATACACGTCTTATCTATTCCTCTGACACACACACAGCTTAAGCCTCTAAGTAGAGCATACAAGCGTCGTTGTATCAGCGGAATACGAAATAAACGTTATTCACATAAAACAAACAACCACACAAACAATTTTTTACCAGAACTACGTGAGTTTTGAATTTCCCATTGCACCGGGGAATACGTAGGAGCGGGCTCCTACAACCGTCAAACTCAACTACTAAAACTTTTTTTTAATTTATTTGGAAACGAAGTAGAGATTAGCCAACTGACAGATTAATTTGATTAAAACCTGCGCAAACAAACCCAAACCACCTAAACGGTTCCCATCGAGTACGATGGATGCGAGGGGTGCTAATACCTTCCCCTCGCATAACCAACTCCCGAACCTAAACCAAGGTTTTCGCGATATTTTCCTTTCCCCTCACGGGATAAATAAACGTCGATGGCGACTTCATTGTATGAAAAATGGAAGTGATTTTCCAGCCCGCTACAGCTGGCGACTTCATTGGGGACTATAGAGAGTTAAGCCCAGTTTAGTTGGTTTGTTTGTTGTTTGCTTTGCCAGGTTTGCAATATCTTGCCTTTATCTTTTATTTTTCTGTCAATTATATCTGCTTGGATTGGCTGTTTCTCTTCTTCTACTCCTTCTTTTATTTTTCTTTTTGCCCTTGTGGCGTGGATACTGTGTGAAGCTCTATACCCGAGCTTGAGGAAAACGTAAGTTAAGCTAGGGGTATTTATGCTGGCCTCCCTGACGTATGACTCGTGAGCGCTGGCATAATCACCTCGCCTAGGGTAGATTCTTTTGAAAATGTTGGCCGTCCTGACGTATGTCTCGTTAGCGCCAGTGTTTTCTTGGAGAATCCATGACCCTAGGGACCTTTTGTAAATCGATCTAGAACCAAACCTTGTTACTAGGGACCTCTGTTTAGAACCCGTGTCAAGGTTGTGCAACAACATTACCTAGATGAGATTCTCTTTTGGACGCCTTGTCATGAGCTCTTGCAATGACGACATTGTTTCCAAAGGGGCAATCAGTGATTTTAGGCACTTTGTGTACCCTAGAACAACATGTGAGAGGGATGGGTTGCAGGTAACGCTGAACTTTTGACCTCAGAAATAAATTAAACATCTGCTTCAGCGCGACAGACTCTGCTACGAAAGTGCATCCATGCATCCATGCACTCATGCATTCATTCATAAAAAATTCATGATAAAAACTTTTCTGCATAACATTTGCATAAAAAAATAAAATGATGAAGCATAAAAACTTTTGCATGCATTTGCATTCATACAAAGGACCTTTGTCTCATCTTCATTTGTCCACCTCAACAGCTTCATTCCTGACACTGATCCCGGATTTCAAACATTTCAAGGAAACCATGGAAAACATGCAGAAGCAGATTGATGCCTTGAAAGGCGATGTGGACCAAGTGACCGACAAGTTGGACCGTATTTTGGAGATGCTAGCTAGTCTTGGTTTGCCTTCACATCAAGCTATGGGAGTGGATGATGCAACCGTAGGGGCAAATCTTTCAATTGACCCCTTATTGTCAAAGGTGGTATGGCCTTTATGCGGCTCATCTTTCGGACATACTTCTGCAGCTGCTCAAGTCACTTAAGAGCCAACGGCCACCAACACTGAATTCATGGTTGGCCAGCCAAGAACTCATCAAGACCAACCCGGGTTTGCTATGCCTCGAAGTCCCGAGGATCACATGAATGCTCATCAAGGTGGTAACTCTATGGGAAAATTTGTTGCATCCCCGAGTGAGGAGACTCGCCAAAAGTTCAAGGTAATAGAGGACAAGCTAAGGATGATGGAATCATTCTTGCCCTACAATGTCAGCTCACCTCGCTCTCACTCAGCAGTGCCTGCTCGCACCCCATGCTTCAAGCGTCAGTATCCAGTAACTGTTCGACACCAACAACCCAAGAGGTTTCCAAATCAGGCAATGCAGATGCCTTTCCATCACCTCCAGTCAGGACAATTCGCACAAAATCCAGGACAACAGCAGAATCAGCCAAAGGCCACTAAAAAGAGAAAGGTCTTTGATTCCATCCCAATACCTTATGGTCAGCTTTTTCCACATTTGGTGCATAATAAGATGGTAATCCCAAGAGCTTTAAAGCCGATAACTGCGTCATTCCCTGCTTGGTATAATCTCAAGGCCAATTGTGAGTATCATTCTAGGGCTGAAGGGCATACTATTGAAAATTGCAGAGCCTTTAAACATGAAGTTCAGGGACTCATCGATCAGAAACTGTTGATTTTCAAGGAAGATGGGGCAAATGCTGTCACTCCCCAAAATGGTCTGACATCACCAACGCAAGTCCCACACCTAGCAGCTGCACAACATCAGCAACCTCATGGATACTCTGTCCAAGTGCCTGTGAATCTTGTGCCTCAAAGAACTCAGCAAGTACAACAGACTCAACAGCAAGCTAAAGAGGTCTTTGATCCGATTCCTTTGTCATACAGTCAGCTTTTGCCATATCCGGTGCACAATGGGATGGTGACCCCAGAAGCTTTAAGGCCAATGACTGCGCCATTCCCTGTTTGGTATGATACCAAGGCTAAATGTGAATACCACGCTGGGACTGAAGGTCATTCTACGGACAATTGTAGGACATTCAAAAACAAGGTTCAAGAGCTCATTGAGCAGAAACTGTTGACTTTCAAAGAGGGAGAGCCCAACCGCGAAGGATAATCCATCGTCCGACCATGCAGACCCATCCGTGGATGCTAATCAAAGAGTCAAGGATCGAATCAAGCCATTGAATTTATCTTTAGGCTGTCATGTTTTAATTGCTTTGTTTGTTAAGTTTTATTAGCATTTAAACTTTGTTTGTTTGGAATGTTAATCTTAATGAAATGATAATGCATGTTTTGAATCCATTCTTTCATGTCCATTCACTTTTCTTTCTTACTCTTCACAAAAGCAAAAAAATATATATCAATATTTCTCATTTCATTTCTTTCTTTATCATTTCTGTTTGAACGAAGATTGGAGAGAGGATGATGAAAAACGAAATAACCATGTTGCTACGGTATGCTTTCCAATAGAATTTTGTTGATGATGTAAGGCATTGTTTCAAATCCCCAAACACCGGAGAAATAAGGGAGATAATCCGTAGTCAACCCCTTTGAGCCTAGAAGTTGGTGTTTCTTTCTATACGAAAAAACCCGCAAATTTAACCCGGGGCAGGGTAGTGTTCAGTTAACTCGGCCATACGTTCGAGTTTCAAGATAAAAGCAAAAAAATCAATAAGGTGTTCCTCATCACCCATTACAAAGGCAGTCACAATTCGCCAAACCAAATCAAAAAAAAAGGAGAAGAAAGAAAAGCCCGCTAAGTCAAAACCTCAAAATGGCTTAGGCAAAAATTAGGGAATCCCGCTAGACTAAAAATGCAAAAGAATAGTCTAGGCAAAAGTTAGGGATTGAAAAAAAAAATGAAAAAAATGCAAAAAAGCGAAGGTCACCAAGATTCACGACAAAACAAAATCATGTGACCAAAACAAAAGCCAATGTGACTGCCACACCAAAAGGGGAACACATCCTCTGTTTCCGAGCCATCGTATCATCACCATCACAATCCCGAAAACCTCTTGGGACTTGAACACATGAGTGAAGTTAATTGAACTTAGGGCTGAAGATCATCACGAAGAATGGGATGGGTTAAAATCAAACTTTGAGCCTTATATCCTTTTATTCATGAACCGTGAACCAGGCCACGTTACAACCTTCAAAAGACCTAATTGAAGCAAGGTTTAGCTTGAAAGCATACGGTAGCAAGGTTGCGTTAACCTGACTCACAAAAATCTTTTGTTAATACCATACTCTCACACTTTCTTCCACAATATACATCCATTGTACATAAATACCATCTCAACTTCAATTTCAAACTTGCATTATAATGGCATTAGAATTACTATTTCAAGCAAACAGGTTTATCTGCAAGTCAGCACTTGACAATAAGGAAGTTCCAACTCTGAGCTGTTACCAAGCAATCAAGAAGAACCTTGGACTAATCTGGGGCAACTATCTCAGAACTTCACTTAACCATGGGGCACATCCCTTAGAAAGGTCATTTGGCATGGATTGAGTATCCTAAGATCGCATCATGGAAAGCGGTATCGAAACTCAGTTTTCAAGGACCTAACAAATCAGATCAAGACACTCCTAATCAGGGGCAAATCACCTTGGGGTTCTGCCAATCAAAAGCAAACTCTTGTGACTAGGGGCATATCACATGAGGATCTTGTTGGCCCAGCCAAACATGTTTCAGAATGGCTCAATCTAGGGGCATACCTCTCAGAGAGGGAGAACCGATATCAGTAAGTCAGCCGAAGTCAAGGCAAAGCACTTCAAATGCCCAACAGACTGGGGCAAGATAAGATACACAGGGGAAGGTTCTCCCTATATCTTTAAGCTACTCAAGCAAAGCCTGTGAATATCTGCAACCATTAAGTGCGGAATTGGTGTCGGGGATCAACATCAATCATCATTCCACAAAAGGCCTTGATACCCGGAACACTCATTACCCACTATAGGGGCACCAATCATCCTCATGCATTAGTCATGTCATTTCATTCGTGTAAATCATTAGCATGCATTAATGATGTCATTTCATTCATGTAAATCATTAGCATGCATTGATCACGTCATTTCATTCAAGCATCAGGTATGCCCCATACCACAAGACCAATGACTCAGAAATAACCAAGAAGCCAAATCAAACATCCACAATCAAGAACCTGACCTTGCATTGCCACCTTCAAAGTCCGATGATTATTGGCACAAAGTCAAAGTCCAATGATTATTGGCAAACACCTTTAAAGTCCAATGATTATTGGCAAACACCTTTAAAGTCCAATGATTATTGGCAAACACCTTTAAAGTCCAATGATTATTGGCAAACACCTTCAAAGTCCAATGATTATTGGCAAACACCTTCAAAAGTCCAATGATTATTGGCACACCCTCGAAGATCAATCATTATTGGCACCTACTCAAAATCCAATATTCAGTGGAACCAAAATAAAACCCAGTGTTCATTAACACCCATGTTGAAATCTGACTTTTAATAGTACCTAGTCATTTCATGTCATCATATACATTAGTCATGCATTTCATTTCATGCATAAATAATCATGATAAACATGCATTCATAAATCAGGTTCAAAGGTTACTCCTTGCAGAATACAGCTTTTGGTCACTTAATCACAAGATGCAGCTTGACTTTCTCCAACAAGTTGGTTGGTGAATTACTCTCTCAGCAGATCAGGAAAGACCTCCTCCCCAGTGAATCGCAAACTCTATGGAAAATTTCTTCTACAAAGATAACCACAACAGTTTGCATAAACACATCATTACAACAACAAAGGGATCTTCAGTGAGAGCTGGATAAGATCTACAACAACTTCAGAGAAATCTTCAGCGAGAGCTGGATAAAACAAGCTTCAGATTGGATCTTCGGCGAGAGCTGGATAAAATCTTTCAACAGATGGGTCTTCGGCGAGAGCTGGATAAAATCTTTCAACAGATGGATCTCCGGCGAGAGCTGGGTAAAATCTTTCAACGGATGGATCTTCGGCGAGAGCTGGATAAAATCTTTCAACAGATGGGTCTCAGGCGAGAGCTGGATAAAATCTTTCAACAGATGGATCTCCGGCGAGAGCTGGGTAAAATCTTTCAACGGATGGATCTTCGGCGAGAGCTGGATAAAATCTTTCAACAGATGGGTCTCCGACGAGAGCTGGATAAAATCTTTCAACAGATGGATCTTCGGCGAGAGCTGGGTAAAATCTTTCAACGGATGGATCTTCGGCGAGAGCTGGATAAAATCTTTCAACAGATGGATCTCCGGCGAGAGCTGGGTAAAATCTTTCAGCGGATGGATCTTCGGCGAGAGCTGGATAAAATCTTTCAACAGATGGGTCTCCGGCGAGAGCTGGATAAAATCTTTCAACAGATGGATCTCCGGCGAGAGCTGGGTAAAATCTTTCAGCGGATGGATCTTCGGCGAGAGCTGGATAAAATCTTTCAACAGATGGGTCTCCGGCGAGAGCTGAATAAAATCTTTCAACAGATGGATCTCCGGCGAGAGCTAGGTAAAATCTTTCAGCGGATGGATCTGCGGCGAGAGCTGGATAAAATCTTTCAACAGATGGGTCTCCGGCGAGAGCTGGGTAAAATCTCAAACTTCAGAGGGATCTTCGGCGAGAGCTGGATGGAATCTACTCAACTTCAGAGGGATCTTCGGCGAGAGCTGGATGGAATCTACTCAATTTCAGAGGGATCTTCGGCGAGAGCTGGATGGAATCTACTCAATTTCAGAGGGATCTTCGGCGAGAGCCGGATGGAATCTACTCAACTCCAGAGGGATCTTCAGTGAGAACTGGATAAAAACCTCAACTTCAGAGAAATTTTCAACGAGAGTTGGGTAAAGTCTACACAGATGGATCGTCAACGAGAGTTGGGTAAAGTCTACACAGATGGATCGTCAACGAGAGTTGGTTAAAGTCTACACAGATGGATCGTCAACGAGAGTTGGGTAAAGTCTACATAGATGGATCGTCAACGAGAGTTGGGTAAAGTCTACACAAATGGATCGTCAACGAGAGTTGGATAAAGTCCACACAGATGAATCTTCAGCGAGAGCGAGGAAAATCTACACAGAGGAATTTTCAGCGAGAGTTGGTTAAAACCTCTACAATCACAGATCGACCTTCAGTGAGAGCGGCTGGATAAAATCTCTTCAAACTTCACCAAGTTTTTCAGCATAGATGGCTGGTTAAGGTTGGTGTCATTCATCTTACTTTGGGGTTTGCCCGGTTCCACAAAAGGAATAACAACAGGTATACTCGATCCACTTATCTCATCAACATTCACTTCCTGGCAAAATTAGGGCATTCTGTATTTAATTATCTTCCACCAAAAGAATACGAATATCAGGGCTATTCGCATTCTTATGGTTTAAGCTAATTAAATAGGGGCAGCTGTCATACCCTAATTTTGCCCCATACATTTTTTATTACCCTTTTGCCCCCCATATTTTTTGTTTATTCCAATTTTACCCCCCATGGCATTTTGCATTTTTAAATAAGTCAACAAAATCTTTTTTCAATTTAAAAATCAATGTTGACACAAAACACATGGAACTATTTTTTCTTGCATGATTATGGCTTAGCATGATCATAAGAGATAAAATTTTACAATTTTGCCCTCACATTTTCTTTATTTATTTATCCTTAATTAGTTACTTGCATTTCAAGAAACCTTTTAAAAATCAATTTTCAATTCTTTTTTCTTCCATTCTTGATCCATAAATATTTCACATAATCATATCTCATCATGCATATTTTTATTTCTTGACATATTTATTTTATTTTCATATATTATTTTTAATTTGTTTTATTCCAAAAAAAAAAATCAAAAGAGATACAAAAATTTCCCCAATCATTTGACAACTCATCATGGAATAGAAGGTTCCATTCCTTCTCACCACCTCATCACTTGGTACAAAAAAAAATCAACAAAGGATAGTAAAAAAATCATCAAAGAATCAATTTCCATTTTACCCTCAACAACTCTCACAAATCACCATTTCTTTAACCTAATTCATTCCTATAAATAGAAGCATGAAATTCAGAGCCCTAGGTTAGCCAAGAACACTGAAAACGGCGCAGCTCCCTCTCCTCCAAATAACTCCATTTTTTCATTTTTTCTCAAAAATCAAAATCAATCAAAAACACCTCAAACCTTCAATCTCTTGATCAAAATAGTTTCCAAACACATCCAGTAGGTGATACTAGCTTCAAATCGCACTCAAAACGACCCATAAACCCCTCATCCAAATCTCAAAAAAGCTTGAAACCAACGTTAATGGATAGAGAGTTTCAGAGCACCATTTGACATGATTCCAGCTCCATCGTGTTCGTAAAGGACCCAAGAAGCTTAATCCATGGCTAATTTGATTTAATTTGGGCTGTATCACGTTTTGCCATTTTTGGTGTTCGTGAGTTTTTGCTTCGTTTTCGTCTTTCTAGGCATAATTTCAAGAAAATAAGCCCAGATTCATGATCTACGCGAAATTTTGAGCAAGATAGGGTACCCACTTGCCACTTTTGGTGGAGTTTTGAAACTCCGGTGAAGGTCACCGTCGTCGGCGCCGTCGTGGCTCAACGGAGAAGACGAAGTCCACGGTGAGTCTTGTTTCAGGTAAGTTTGAATCCTAGACGTCCGATCTCTGCTTTATGTTCTGTTCGTTGATCTGTGGATTAAAATAGATCCGTCAGATCTCATTTAAATGAGATCTGACAGTGATGAAGCTGTGGCGTACGGTGCAGCCTTGCCCAGAGCCACACTGGATTATTTTTTGTTTTGACTTTCTTTTTTTGTTTGACTGGGCTTTTCAGCCCAGAATTGATATCTACACCCCCCTTTTGCTACGTTTTAATTTTTGCACCCCCCTCTGATTATTATGTTAAGTGATTTTTAGCTTATTTGCAAAAGCACTTATGTGACTTATTAGCTTATTTAAGCTTGTTAAGTCACTGTTTATGCTTATATCATGCTAACTTCATTTTTGAATTTTTTCTAACTTGTTTAAGTGATTATTTTGGTTAATTGATTTTAAACCTAAAAGTGAATAAGTGCTTATTGTTGATGCTATTTAGCTTTTTAGCTTATTAGACCTCAACACATGCACAACATTGATTTAAACACAGTAGTCACTGTACACAAATCATTTACAACTTTTTTTCAACTTATTTTCATAAGTAATTTTCAATTAAGCTATTTTGTTCATAATTGCTTATTTAGGGTTTCAAAAAGCTCTTTAGCTTATTTGACCCTAATGCTTGCACAACATTGATTTAAACACAGTAGTCACTGTATACAAATCATTTCCAAACTTTTTTCAACTTATTTTCATAAGTGATTTTCAATTAAGTTGTTTTGTGCACAAGTGCTTATTTAGGGTTTCAAAAAGCTCTTTAGCTTATTTGACCTTAATTCTTGCACAACATCAATTCATATACAGTAGTCACTGTATACATTTTTTTTCAAACTTTTTTTCAACTTATTTTCATAAGTGATTCTCAATTAAGTTGTTTTGTGCATAAGTGCTTATTTGGGGTTTCAAAGAGCTCTTTAGCTTATTTGATCCTAATTCTTGCACAACATTGATTTAAACACAGTAGTCACTGTACACAAATCATTTACAAACTTTTCCAACTAATTTTCATAAGTAATTTTCAATTAAGTTGTTTTGTGCATAAGTGCTTATTTAGGGTTACATTAAGCTCTTTAGCTTATTTGTCCCTAATTCTCGCACAACATTAATTCATATACAGTAGTCACTGTATACAAACTCTTCCAACTTTTTTTCAACTTATTTTCATAAGTGGTTCTCAATTAAGTTGTTTTGCGCATAAGTGCTTATTTAGGTTTTCATTAAGCTCTTTAGCTTATTTGACCCTAATTTTTGCACAACATTATTTCAAATACAGTAGTTACTGTATATGAATTTTGTCTAACTTTCTTAACTTATTTTCATAAGTCCTTTTCTAACTTAAGTGCTTTTTAGCTTATTTAAATAAGCGCTTAAGTGGTCCAAACACTTTTTGAAGCGTTTTTGACCACTTTTTCTTGGCACAAACAGAAACATATACCTTGTTTAATTGTCATGTGCTTCATTCTTGTTTATTTTTGCTTGGTTAGCCTTTTGTCATTTATTATTTCATTGTTCGCTACATTAATGTGCGCATTTTTATTTAATTCTTGCTTCATACATGTTTGCTTACTCTTATTTGTTTGTCATGCATATTTAATTACATCATTTTGGTTCATGCATTTTTATTTGTGAATTTGCATTCATGATTACTTGTTCATTGCATTCAATTATCATGCTTCATGTAGTCCCTTGAACTTCTATACCTCTCGTCTCTCTTCTATTCTTGGACTGTCTGGTTTGAATTTGAGTTTTGTTTCCATAATAAACATAGTGAAAAAGGGTTGATCTGACGTATGACTTTTCACACCCGGATAATCCCTATCCCTCACGTATGACTCGTGATCTTGGGATTATCCTCACTATTGATTAAATTAAGATTTTCATAATAAACAAGGATGAAAAGGGGTTGATCTGACGTATGACTTTTCACACCCGGATGGTTCCTATCCCTGACGTATGACTCGTGATCTTGGGATTATCCTCACTATTGATTAAATTAAGATTTTCATAATAAACAAGGATGAAAAGGGGTTGATCTGACGTATGACTTTTCACACCCGGATGGTTCTTATCCCTGACGTATGACTCGTGATCTTGGGACCATCCTCATCCTAAAACGTTAAAATAAACCAACATTCGCCTTTTCCTTTTTGAAATACTTTCTTAATCAAATTAAATCAAGGTTTTCATAATAAACAAGGATGAAAAAGGGTTGATCTGACGTATGACTTTTCACACCCGGATGGTTCTTATCCCTGACGTATGACTCGTGATCTTGGGACCATCCTCATCCTAATCGAGCGTTAAAACTAATTCAACTCACTCAAACTTCTTTTCAGAAAACAATGGATATACGCTTTATCCATTCCTCTGACACATACACAGCTTACGCCTCTAAGTTGAGCACACAAGCGTCGTTGTATCAGCGGAATGCGAAATAAGCAAACATCCGTTAATCATACTCTCTTTTTATAATGAATACACGTCTTATCTATTCCTCTGACACACACACAGCTTAAGCCTCTAAGTAGAGCATACAAGCGTCGGTGTATCAGCGGAATACGAAATAAAAGTTATTCACATAAAACAAACAACCACACAAACAATTTTTTACCAGAACTACGTGAGTTTTGAATTTCCCATTGCACCGGGGAATACGTAGGAGCGGGCTCCTACAACCGTCAAACTCAACTACTAAAACTTTTTTTTAATTTATTTGTAAACGAAGTAGAGATTAGCCAACTGACAGATTAATTTGATTAAAACCTGCGCAAACAAACCCAAACCACCTAAACGGTTCCCATCGAGTACGATGGATGCGAGGGGTGCTAATACCTTGCCCTCGCATAACCAACTCCCGAACCTAAACCAAGGTTTTCGCGATATTTTCCTTTCCCCTCACGGGATAAATAAACGTCGATGGCGACTTCATTGTATGAAAAATGGAAGTGATTTTCCAGCCCGCTACAACTGCACCAGTCATTCTTACTTTAGAAGAAGATTCTGTAAGTGCACTAGTTCATCCTCATGTTTTAATAATTGTCAAAACACATGAAAATAGAGTAGAACATATTTTGGCAACATTACAAATGACTTGACAGCGAAAAACAATTTTTAACACTTTGAAAAATCGTTTTTAGGTATTATGTATCGATACATAAACATGTGTATCGATACAAATGTCCTGAAATTACTTCTGACTGATTTTGTGCAATTTGTATCGATACATACATCACTTGTATCGATACAAAAGTGATCTCTTAGAGGCAGATAGTTGCCTGTGTATCGAATCATGCTTGCATGTATCGATACACACCTATGCCTCTCAGAAATCTAGAAATATCATGATGTATCGAATCATGCTTGCATGATTTGATACATATCAGTCAAGATTTCAAGAAACTGATGAATGTATCGATACACAACCGTGTTTGTATCGATACATAGGTCAAATCTTTCATTTTTAACGTTGGTCAAAGGGTTTGTATCGATACAAACCATCAGTTGTATCGATACATGTCTGTGAAATTTTGCCCAAATTTGCTCAATTCTATTCTCTCTTTAAATAGCAATGTGTTATGTCATTGTAATCAAGAGAAATCATTGTGAAAGATCAAAAAACGCTTTGGAGTTCAAATTGAGTGAGAATTTGGATCAAAGGTTTCATTCAACACAAGTTCATCATCTTCATCAAGTTTGCAATCATATTGAAGTTTGAGTATGGGATCAATTCAATAGAAGCTGCAGATTTGTGTGATAACGTTCGGTACGGTTCGCGGTGAATCAGAATCGTGATCGGGTTGAATTGTGTTGAAGGTGTGGTTTCTCTCAAGGGTTCAAGATTGTGTTAATCTTGGTGTATCAACAACAAGAAGCAAAGGACTCAGCTGGACGATCGGGTGCGGATTGGCACGGGTTTGATCGTTGGAATCAGAGGGCGAAGCTTCGTTGTGTGTTGAGGTTTATTCGCATAGTTTACTTTTGATTCGTTATAGGATTATAAGTGTTAATTGTAAACTGTGCACTTGTTGTTCATCGTTTTGATCAATATACTCTCAAATAACCCGTTTGGTTATTTGGGGGGAGACGTACTCGGCCAAACGCGTGGACGACGCGAAAGCCGGGGAACTCCCTAATCAAATGCTTGTGTCTTTCTCTCTTTCATCTTTTACATTTTATTAATCGCTTTAATTTCGTGTCAATTGAATATTTCGTGTTCGTACGTGTACACAAAAATTCAATTGGTTTATCTTGATTGTGATTGATTAAATTGGAGACCATAACACTTGCTTGGGTTGTTTTTAGTTGAAAACGTTTAAATTCGAATTATTTGATTTCAAGCATCTCTTAATCTTTTCATAATCGTTCTTAGGCGATATTACCTTTCCTTTGATCAATCGGTGCATAGACTACCGATCCGGTGGTGCTTCCGCGCACGATTTAAAAGAAATATTTTTTGAAAAACCTACATTGTTTTTAAGGGCACTTATTCAACCTCCCCTTCTAAGTGATAGCCAAGTAGTCTAATAAGTGGTATCACGAGTCCGGTTCAATTTTGTTTACAAAATTTCGGAGGATTGTGCCAATTATTAGAAAACATGGCTTTTGCACCGAAAGGGGCGTATAATAGGGCTCCTATATTCAATGGAGATCATTTTGATTATTGGAAAAGTAGTATGCGGATTCACATCAATTCTTTTGATGGTGAAGTGTGGAATGCTATTGAGACCGGTCCGATTGTTCCGACAATCACCGATCCTAATGGCATTGTCACTATTAAGCCTATGGCACAATGGACGGATGATGAAAAGAAAAAGGTCAATTACGATGCAAAGGCACAAAACATACTTATTTCATCCCTTGGGATTGAACAATTTTATCATGTGTCGCATTGTTCTACGGCCAAAGAAATGTGGGATACATTAGTTACTCATTTTGAAGGAACTAATGAAGTCAAAATTTCGAAAATAAACACCTTAACTCAAGAATTTGAATTGTTTCATATGCAAGATGGTGAAACCATTGCGGATATGCAACAAAGATTTGTAAAAATCACCAACAAGTTACATGGTCTAGGTAAACCAATCGCAAATCAAGATGCTACTAATAAGATTTTGAGATGTCTTAATAGGTCATGGCAACCAAAGGTCACCGCAATCAAAGAAGCGAATGATCTTACTACTTTGAGTCTCACAGCCTTATTTGGTAAGCTAACGGAACATGAACAATTGCTCAATTTGTTGGAAAAGCATGAGAAAGGTGAGAAAAAGGAAAAACACAACGAAAAAGAAAAGGATAAGAGGTCCATTGGTCTAAAGGCCTCCAAATCCAAGTCCAAAAAGGTTGAGCAAGTGGAAAGTAGCTCAAGCGAAGACGATTCCGATGATGAGGAAATGGGGCTCTTCGTTCGACGCTACAATAGATATGTGAGAAAGAATGGGATAAAACATTCCGATGACAATCTTAAGAAGTTTCGGAAAGATAGTGGTTACCGCCGGAAGAATGAAGATGCTAGGTACTCCAAGAAAGGGGTATGCTATGAGTGCGGCCAAGTTGGTCACTACAAGCCGGATTGTCCTAATCTCAAAAGAAAAGAAAAGGAGTCATCTTCAAACAAAAGGAGGAGCAAAGGAAAGAAAGCTTATGTTGCATGGGAGAGTAGTAGCTCTTCATCTCATTCATCATCAAGCTCTAGCTCAAGTGATGAAGACGAAATGGCTAATGTATGCTTCACATCTCATCATCACAAAAAGAAGGACAAAGCTCCCAAAAAGGTAAACCAAAATCCCTCTAGCTCATATACCTCGTTAGAATATCATGTCTTGCAAAATGCATTTGAGGACCTATGTAGTGAAACTAGGAAAGCTTTCAAACGATTAAAAGAGATTATAAAAGTTAACAAAGCTCTTGAAAAGAAAGTTTCCGAAACGGAAGAAGAATTGAAAGCTTTCAAAGTATCATTATTAGAAAGGACTAGTGCAAGTCATAATAATGGTGATATAGTTGGTTGTGATAATTGCATCACTTTGTCAAAAAATATTAAAGCTCTCAAGGACAAAGTGGAAAATTCATCAAAACCTAGAGTCTATCATCAAGTTGATCCAAAACATTTTCAAAATACTTTGAAAGTCAAAAACAAAAATTCAAAGAATATTAAATTGGATCAAAAGAAGAATGACTCACATATCACTTGTCACTATTGTTGTTGTGAAGGTCATACCATTGCAAAATGTAAAGCTAGGAAATTGTTGGTACCTAAGGGCGTATTGCAATAGATGCCAAAACTCAACAAAACTTATTTGCCTCACCAATTAGGACCCAATGAAAATTGGGTACCTCTCTCTTATGTTTAATTGTTGTAGGAAAAGTGTCTTGGTAGTCTAGAAAGGAGATGGTTTCTAGATAGTGGATGTTCAAGGCACATGACGGGTGATGCCTCGCTTTTTATTGAGTTCAAAGCAAAGAAGAAAGGCTATGTCACCTATGGAGACAACAATAAAGGAACTATTCTTAGTGTAGGTATTATTGGTAATCCCTCTACTATAACTATATCTAATGTTGTACTTGTGGATAACCTTAAGCACAACTTGTTGAGTGTTGCTAAGCTTTGTGATAAAGGGTTCATAATCAATTTCAAACCAACCTTTTGCACAATCGAAAGTAACAAAGACAAGAATGTGAGTCTTAAGGCTATTAGGCATGGAAATGTATACATGTTGGACCTAGATGATAATTGCCTAAGTGGTGCTAAGTGTCTCATAACCAAGAATGATGAATCTTGGTTGTGGCATAGAAGAATGACACATCTTAATTTCGATTTACTAAATAAGATAGCTTCTAAAGATCTTGTAATCGGTCTACCAAAAATTCGTTTTTCAAAAGATCACTTGTGTGACGCATGCCAAATGGGTAAACAAACTAAGGCTTCTTTCAAATCTAAAAATTTTATTTCAACTACTAAGCCTTTAGAGTTAATCCATATGGATCTTTTTGGACCATCAAGGACCAAAAGTCTTGGTGGTAATTACTATGGACTTGTGATTGTAGACGATTACTCAAGATTTTGTTGGACATTATTCTTATCTAGTAAAAGTGATACCTTGTCCGCTTTTAAACAATTTGCTAAGATGATTCAAAATAAGCTAGACCTTAAGACCACTTCCATTAGGAGTGATCATGGAGGTGAATTTGAAAACAATAACTTTGATAAGTTTTGCTCCAAACATGGCATTGAACACAATTTTTCGGCTCCACGAACACCACAACAAAATGGGGTAGTGGAGAGGAAAAATCGAATTCTAGAAGAGTTAGCTAGGACTATGTTAAGTGGTCTTCCTAAGTATTTTTGGGCCGATGCGATAAGCACCGCAAGTTATGTTCTAAATAGGGCGATCATTCGACCTATTTTGGACAAAACTCCCTATGAAATACTTAAAGGAAGAAAACCTAATCTTAGTCACTTGCGCTCTTTTGGATGCAAATGCTTTATTTTAAATAATGGAAAAGAAAATCTTTGCAAATTTGATCCAAAAGTGGATGAGGGCATTTTCTTAGGTTATTCATTATCTAGCAAGGCATATAGAGTATACAATAAAAGGTTACAAATTATTGAAGAGTCGGTTCATGTAAACTTTGATGAGACTTTTCCGGAAGAAAACGGGAAAGGTGATTTTATTGGTACAGGTGTCGACACAATGGACATTCTAAAGGATCAAGAAGTTGTTGGAAGTGATCAACCCTCAACGGATGTTCCAAAAGAAAAGGACGATAAGCCGTAACCATCCAATGAAGACAAAGACGATGGAGGATCTTCTTCATCAAAGAATCATCATAAGCAAAGAGGAGCCGGTCTTGCAAAGGAATGGCGTACTCTAAAAGACCATCCCATTGACAAAGTCTTAGGTGATATCTCAAAGGGAGTGGCTACTCGATTTCATATAAGTAACTTTTGTTCTCACTATGCTTTTGTTTCACAAGTTGAACCTAAAAACTCAAAGGCCGCATTACTTGATGAACATTGGATTCTTGCAATGCAAGAAGAACTAAATCAATTTAAAAGGAATGATGTGTGGGATTTAGTACCACCTCCTCCAAGTCATCAAGTGATTGGGACACGTTGGGTTTTTAGAAATAAACTCGATGAAAACGGTGTTATTATTAGGAACAAGGCACGGTTGGTAGCTTAAGGCTATAACCAAGAGGAGGGCATTGATTATGAGGAGACCTATGCTCCGGTAGCTCGCCTTGAGGCCATTAGACTTTTATTAGCTTATGCATGCAATATGAACTTCAAGTTATACCAAATGGACGTTAAGAGTGCTTTCCTAAACGGATACATAAATGAAGAGGTGTATGTCAAACAACCTCCCAGTTTTGAAGATAACGAACATCCGGACTATGTTTTCAAATTAAAAAGAGCTTTATATGGTCTTAAACAAGCTCCTAGAGCTTGGTATGATAGACTTAGCAAGTTCTTGATTAAAAACGGATATTCAAGGGGAAAGGTTGATACTACACTCTTCATTAAACGTAAAGGAAAGGACATCTTAATGGTTCAAATATATGTTGATGATATTAACTTTGGTTCCACTAACCCATCTCTTGTCAAGAGTTTTTCTAGTCTTATGCAAGGTGAATTCGAGATGAGCATGATGGGTGAACTAACCTACTTCTTGGGACTACAAATCAAGCAACTAGAAGAAGGAACCTTCATATATCAAACTAAATATTGCCTTGAGTTGCTAAAGAAGTTTGGGATGACGGATTCAAAAATTATGGAAACTCTCATGGCATCAACTTGTGCGTAAAGCAAAGATGAAGAAGGTAAAGATGTGGAAATTACAAAATATAGAGGTATAATCGGATCCTTACTCTACTTAACGGCATCTAGGCCGGACATTATGTTTAGTGTTTGCATGTGGGCACGATATCAATCATGCCCCAAAGAATCACACCTAAAAGCCGTAAAAAGGATTTTAAAATACTTAAAAGGAACATCAAATTTTGGCTTATGGTACTCTAAGGGGAATGATTGTTCTTTGGTAGGTTATTCCGATTCCGACTTTGCCGGTTGCAAGTTGGATAGGAAAAGTACTAGTGGAACATGTCACCTATTTTGTAATAGCTTGGTAAGTTGGCATAGCAAGAAACAAGTATTGGTTGCTTTGTCAACCGCCGAGGCGGAATACGTTGCAGCCGAAAGTTGTTGTTCCCAAATACTTTGGTTAAAACAACAACTTCTCGACTACGATTTATAACTACAACGTATTCCAATCTTGTGTGACAACACTAGTGCTATAAACCTCACAAAGAACCCCGTGTTACATTCAAGGACTAAGCATATAGAGATTAGGCATCACTTTCTTCGCGATCATGTAGAAAAAGGGGATGTTGTTTTTGAGCATGTGGACTCGAAAAACCAACTTGCAGACATCTTTACAAAGCCACTTGCAACGGAACCCTTTATCTTTATTCGCGGAGAATTAGGGATCCTAGATATCTCTAACCTAGAATAATATACATTTGTACATGCACTTTATATACATATCATACTTCTTGGCAACTTGGAGTTTTATACAATGGGAAGTGCATCAACACCCTACGGTACAAGGTTAAAAAGTATCATCTCTATCTTCTCTTCTTAAAACTTACACTCTTATGCCTATGTGAATGCTTTTCAAACATCAACATCACATATTAGTTCTTTTCAATACATACATATGTTTGCTCATTTCCAAAAATTCTTGCTTTAAGATAAGTAATAATTCTTGAAGTCCATATGTATCAAATGGCAATGTATGAAATATTGATTAATTGATGTGTCTATAGCTTAACATGTTGCATAAATACTATCCGTGTATTTCATTTCTTCATGAACATCGTTATATGATATGGCAACATGAAATTATGCATTTGTTGCATTGTTTTGTTTATTCTCGTCCCATATTTTGATATGTTGGTTGATTTAAAATGTCGATGCGTTACGATATTCATGCTTTGGTTTTGGTTTGTTATTCTACATTCCATATTTGTCATGAAATTTGGTATTTGTCATTGACATATTTTGGCATATCTTTGTATGTATTTATATTGATTAGGAACTTTCATCATATATGTGCATTTCGACAAATGTAAGTGCACGATATGACTTTGGTTGAAATTGTTTGAACATGATACTTCTAATAGACTCTCTTCTTCTTTTTGATATTGTCAAAGGGGGAGAGATTTGGATGCACAAGCTAAGGATGAATAGCTAAAATAATTCTTGAATATTATCAACAATGTCAAACGCATTTATGGCATCAACTCAGGGGAAGCGTTGCTTATTGTTAGCCTTGATGTTTATTGCGTCTGTATACATATTGCTATTTTATTGCATATTAGGTATAGGCTTAGTTAGCTTATGCATAGTTTTGACAATTATCAAAAAGGGGGAGAATGTAAGTGCATCAGTTCATCCTCATGTTTTAATAATTGTCAAAACACATGAAAATAGAGTAGAACATATTTTGGCAACATTACAAATGACTTGACAGCGAAAAACTATTTTTAACACTTTGAAAAATCGTTTTTAGGTATTATGTATCGATACATAAACATGTGTATCGATACAAATGTCCTGAAATTACTTCTGACTGATTTTGTGCAATTTGTATCGATACATACATCACTTGTATCGATACAAAAGTGATCTCTCAGAGGCAGATAGTTGTCTGTGTATCGAATCATGCATGCATGTATCGATACACACCTATGCCTCTCTGAAATCCAGAAATATCATGATGTATCGAATCATGCTTGCATGATTTGATACATATTGTCATACCCTAATTTTGCCCCACACTTTTTTTATTTCCATTTTTGCCCCTCATGCATTTTTGTTCCAATTTTGACCCATAACCTCTCTCATTTTTGCATAAGTCAAGAAAGTCAACATTTTGATCAAAAAGTCAACAGTTTGACTAAAAGTCAACACTTTGACTAAATAAGTCAACAAAACCTTTTTTTTTAATTTAAAAAAAATCAATGTTGACGCGAAACACATGGAACTATTTCTTCTTGCATGATTATGGCTTAGCATTATCATAAGAGACAAAATTTTACCATTTTGCCCTCACATTTTCTTTATTTATTTATTTTTTAATTAGTTACTTGCATTTCAAGAAACTTTTTTTTAAGCATCAAATTTCAATTCTTTTTCTTTCATTTCTAATCCATAAACCTATTACATAATCACATTTCATCATGCATATTTTTATTTCTTGACATATTTATTTTATTTTCATATATTATTTTAATCTGTTTTATTCCCAAAAAAATCAAAAGAAGAACAAAAATTGTCCCAATCATTTTTACACCTCATCAAGGGAATAGAAGGTTTTTCCTTCTTACTAGACACCTCACCATTTGTACAAAAATCCCAAAACCATAGTACAAAAAATCCCAAGAAACAATCTCCAATTTGCCCTCACTAACTCTCACAAATCACTACTTTTCTAACCTAATTCCACCCTATAAATAGAAGCATTGTTTTCAGAGCCCTAGGTTAGCCAAGATTACTCAAAAACGGCGCTGCAGAACCAAGAGAAAACACTCCATTTTTCTTCATTTCACAAATTTTCCAAATCATAAAATTATCACTCAAGTCCATTACTTCTGTACTTAAACATCTTCATCTAAGTCCCAGAAGCAAGAAACACTCATTTCTCAAGCAAAAAGGCGAAGGAATTGGAGCAGAGAACACCACGGCACCAAGGAAAAAATCAAGTTCGAACCGGACGATTCAGAGGTCTATTCAGGTAGATTCTTGCACCTTTCGTCTCCTTTTTGTACTCTAATGCTTACTGCTTAGCTGGTTTGTGTAAATTTGGCTTGAATCGCGTGTTTGAGTTTTGATTTCAAAATCGTTTTCTCTTCGTTTTTCGTGTTTTACAACGATTTGTTAAAAACTATTTGTACTTTTGGAATCCTTGTAAGAACACGAACAAAACTGTGTAAAAATCGTGTGATTTGGTAGAGTTTTGAAAACTCCGGTGACCGGAGTTGTCACCGGAGACGGCGAGGCTCGCCGGAGAAGACGACCCAGCCATGGTCCATCTTCTTCGCTGAGTTTAAACCTCGGCCGTTGGATCCTTTGATTTTATCGCGTTCGTTGATCTCTTGATTAAAACGGAGCCGTCAGATCTCATTTAAATGCGATCTGACGGTGATGATGACTTTGGTGTATGTTTGGCTTGATGCAGCGCCACACCAGATCCTTGATCTGGATCAGTGAGCCTTGGCCGTTCGATTTTGATCAAACAGCCCAGATCACGCGCGCGTACGCTGCGCTGCGTGTCAACGGCTGCACCTGGTTTTTTTTGTTGACCTTTTTTGTTGTTAACTGATGCGTGGACTGGGCCTTCAGGCCCAGACTTGCTTTTTGCACCCCACTCCCTTTACTGTTTGCACCCCCTCAGCTTAAATTAATTTTAATTGATTTTTAGCTTATTTCCAAAAGCACTTAAGTGACTAATAGCTTATTTAAGCTATTTTAGTCACTTTGCTATGCTTAAATTTTTCTCTCCATGTTTGAGTTGTTTATTTTAGCTTTTTAGCTTATTGTTTAGCTTTTTAGCTTATTTAATCACTTTTTAGCTTATTTTCATAAGCACTTATTTGGTATTTAAGCTGTTTTAGCTTACTGGACCATTTTTCTTGCTTAAATCATGTTTGATTTCAGATTACGTTCATGCTTCCCTTAGCTTGTTGTTTAATCACCTTTTTTTAGCTTTTTAGCTTATTTACTTAAGTGCTTAATCATGATTAATTGCTTATTTTTATTTCTTATGCTTGTCTTCAACTCTTTAGCTTTATTTCAATTCATTCTAACTCATCTCATATACTTTGATTTAATTTAGCATGTTTATGTTATTTAATTCATCGTACGCTACTTTAGTTTATGCATTTTTATTTAATTATGCATCGTATCTCATTCTTGTTCATGTATTTGCATTCATTATTTAATGTTTCATGCATTTTGTCATTATTTGGTTACTATCATCTTGAACTTCTATACTTCTCATCTTTCTTCTATTCTTGAACTGTCTGGTTTGAATTTGAGGCTCGCTTTCATAATAAACATAGTGAAAAAGGGTTGATCTGACGTATGACTTTTCACACCCGGATAATCCCTATCCCTGACGTATGACTCGTGATCTTGGGATTATCCTCACTATTGATTAAATTAAGTTTTTTATAATAAACAAGGATGAAAAGGGGTTGATCTGACGTATGACTTTTCACACCCCGGATGGTTCTTATCCCTGACGTATGACTCGTGATCTTGGGACTATCCTCATCCTAAAACGTTAAAATTGACCAACATTCGACTTTTTCCTTTTGAAATACTTTCTTAATCAAATTAAGTTAAGATTTTCATAATAAACAAGGATGAAAAGGAGTTGATCTGACGTATGACTTTTCACACCCCGGATGGTTCTTATCCCTGACGTATGACTCGTGATCTTGGGACCATCCTCATCCTAATCAAACGTTAAAACTAACCTCCACTCACTCAAACTTCTTTCAGAAAAAAACATGGATATACGCTTTATCCATTCCTCTGACACATACACAGCTTAAGCCTCTGATTAGATAGAGCATACAAGCGTCGTTGTATCAGCGGAATGCGAAATAAGCAACATCCGTTATTCAACATTCTTTTTTTCAATGGATACACGTTTTATCTACTCCTCTGACACATACACAGCTTAAGCCTCTGATTAGATAGAGCATACAAGCGTCGTTGTGTCAGCGGAATACGAAATAAGCGTTATCCACTAAAATCAACCAACCACACAACATTTTTTACCAGAACTACGTGAGTTTTGAGTTTCCCATTGCACCGGGGAATACGTAGGAGCGGGCTCCTACAACCGTCAAACTCAACTAATAAAAACCTTTTTTTAATTTATTTTGGAAGCGAAGTAGAGATTCAATAAGAGATAAAAGGCAATTTATTTCAAACCTACGCAAACAAACCCAAACCACCTAAACGGTTCCCATCGAGTACGATGGATGCGAGGGGTGCTAACACCTTCCTCTCGCATAACCAACTCCCGAACCTAAACCAAGGTTTTAGCGATATTTCCCTTTCCCCCCACGGGATAAATAAACGTCGATGGCGACTTCATTGTATGGAAAAAAATGGAAGTGATTTTCCAGCCCGCTACAGCTGGCGACTTCACTGGGGACACTTGAGAGTTAAGCCCAGTTTAGTTGGTTTGCTTGTTTGTTTGCTTTGCCAGGTTTGCAATATCTTGCATTTATCTTTTATTTTTCTGTCAATTATATCTGCTTGGATTGGCTGTTTCTCTTCTTCTACTCCTTCTTTTATTTTTCTTTTTGCCCTTGTGGCGTGGATACTGTGTGAAGCTCTATACCCGAGCTTGAGGAAAACTTAAGTTAAGCTAGGGGTATTTATGCTGGCCTCCCTGACGTATGACTCGTGAGCGCTGGCATAATCACCTCGCCTAGGGTAGATTCTTTTGAAAATGTTGGCCGTCCTGACGTATGTCTCGCTAGCGCCAGTGTTTTCTTGGAGAGTCCGTGACCCTAGGGACCTTTTGTAAACCGGTCTAGAACCAAACCTTGTTATTAGGGACCTCTGTTTAGAACCCGAAAGGTTCCTCCTTGGACGCGTTTGCCGTGCAATAACGGCATCGTTTCCAAAGAGGTGATCTGTGATTCAACCATGTTAAACCTAGAACAACATGTGAGAGGGATGGGTTGCAGGTAACTTTGAGCCTTTTGACCTCAGAAATAAATTAAACCTTTGCTTCGATGAGACAGACTATGCTGCAAAGTATCATGCATACATGCATCCATGCATTCATGCATTCATTTACAAAAACTCATACAAAAAATACATATCTGGTTTTCAGGGAATCAAGAAAACTTTGTTTTGTAAACATGAGGGATATGGAAACAAGAGGTACTTACAGTTACAGTTTCAAGATCCCAAAGGTTGACAGACTTATAGCTATGGAATCTAGATTGACATCCATTCGTAGAAGCAACTTCCAATCTAACTATGGTGCCATCATTGATCTTCTACACGTCCAGCTTGATACTACGGCTTTGGGTACCTTGGCTCAGTTTTATGATCCTCCACTTCGTTGCTTCACTTTCCGTGACTTCCAGCTCTTCCCCACTATAGAGGAGTTTGATAGTATTTTGGGTCTTAAGAAGGATAAGGGGCCGTGTTATTTGAGAGAGATTCCGACTCCGGAGGACGTAGCTTTAGCTCTACAACTTGAAGACCAAGATTCTATGTCTTTCCAAGTTCTCAAGACGGGTGTTCAAGGGTTTGCAAGGAAGGCTTTAGAGGACAAAGCTCAGTTTGTGTTGGAAAAGGGAAATTGGAAAGCCTACAACGCTATTCTTGCCTTGTTGATCTATGGTTTGGTACTTTTTCCTAATGTGAAGGACTTCATTGATATCACTGCTATTGGGGTGTTCTTGACTAAGAATCCTGCTCCTACGCTTTTGGGTGATTTCCTCTACTCCCTTCATGATCGGAACGGCACAAGAAGAGGAGGACAAATCTCATGTTGTGCTCCTTTGGTCCAAAAATGGTTGATGTCTCATTTGCCCGATAAGGGGCCTTTGGTAGAGAATGAAAGTCTTAAGTGGTCAGAAAGATTGAACTCCCTTACCGAGAAGGATGTCCGGTGGTACTCTCCTCATGTAGAATCTTCCAAGATACTCTTCAAGTGTGGGGACTTCCCAAATGTACCTCTGGTTGGAACTCAAGGGTGTATTAACTATAACCCTGTCCTTTCTCTTCGCCAGTTAGGTTACCCCATGGTGGATGCTCCTTCTGAAATCACTTTGACACCTTTCGTCCTCAAGAAGGATATGGTAGACTTAGAGCTTTGGGGTAGGATCAAGAAGGCTTGGCTCAAGGTTGAGAAGTCTGTGGTAAAAAGAAAGAACTGCTTGGCTAGAGAAGCCTATACCCAATGGGTGAAGGATCGTATCCTCCGCATCCAACTCCCTTTCAGTTCTGTGGTCCCTGAGGTAGTTGAGGAGCCTGAGCCCATCATCACTATCTCAAAGGAAGAAGCGGATGCTTTGAGAAACCAAATTGCACAACTTAAGAAAGAGAATGAAGAGTTGCAATTCAAGTGCTTTAGCATCCAAGGAGAAGCGAAGAGTTTCAAAAGAGAAAGGGATGCGAAGGATGAAGAGATGCAGGGGTGCAAAAAGAAAGTAAAAGAAGCCCAAGAAAGGGAAGAAAAGTACAAGGATGGTCTTGCAAGTTCCAATTTGAGCATCAAGGCATTGAAAGAGGATATCAAGAGCTTGAAGCGTTCCAATGATGAAATGTATGCCACAGGGAACAAGGCCATGATCGCCCAGGGGGATTGGAAGAAAAAGTTTGAGGAGAAGACTCAAGAGTTGAAGAAAGTCCAACAAGAGTTCAAGAAGCTTCAACAAGAGAAAGAGTTGGAGCTACAAAAGAAAGAAAAACTTCATTCTCAAGAGAGGCGGAAGGATAAAGAGTCCATGCAAAGATATGAAGAGAGTCTAGCTCAAATCATGAGAGCTCACGAGGACCAAATGACCCAAGTGGCGGAGCAAATCGAGCATCTAGAGAAGAATTTGAAGTACCACAAGACGGTTATTGAAATGTCCCTACAGGAGATGGCCAGATGGAAGGAAGCTTTCCGCAAGATGCTATTGGTGTCTACTTCAGTGTTGGATGAGATGCCTAGGATGTTGAGGATGGCCGAGGCGGAGGTCCCCTTTCTTAATGTCTCAGGAGCGGTCAAAGAGTTCGTGTGTTATTGCCGAGCAGTGGTAACGGCGTACAAGAATGTTGTCAAGAAAGCCAAAAAGGGACTTTAGTTGGTATCTAGGATTTTATGTAATGAACCTTTGGGATCTTGAATCTTTGTAACTTTGCTTTTTTCAGTAATTATGTAATGAATTGGTTTTAAAATTTGAATGAAGTGTTGAATCTTTTGATTATATCCCGCATTGTTTACATTAATTGCACATTTGTGATTCCCTGAAAACCAAATATAACAAATAAAAATGAAAGTATAAACTTTACATGCATTTGCATTCACATACATAATAAAAAAGGACATCATCTCATTACCGTTCTCCCATCTCAACAGCGTTATCCTCGACACTTACATTGGACAAGAAGTGCTTCCAGTCTGGTAATGGAGAATTGGCAAGAACAACACGGTGAACTAAAGGGGGAGGTTTCCCAGTTGGCAGCGAAAATGGATCGTGTGTTGGAAATGTTGGCCGCACAGAATCAGCCGTCAGCCCCAGCAGTGAACGCAGAGACAGCAACGAATGAACCGGCCAGCATGGTGTGGCCTGTGTACGGTTTACCTCCGGGTTATACCCCACCGGGGTATGTACCTCTTGGGGACGGGGCTACTTCAGTTCCTCCTCCTATCAACAACTCAGGAATTCCAGTCGGGGCCACCCCAACTCAGCCCCAACCTACCATTGTTCAGCAGGTTCAGGAGGATCCTCATGATGTGTACCATAGCTCAGATACTCAGAACAGTGGGTCAAAGTTTGATGGAACTATTCCTCAGTTGGAGGAAGCAAAACTGAAGTTCAAGGCTATTGAGGATCGTTTGAAGACGATGGAAGGAGGGAGTGACTCCTTGGACTTTTCCGATATGTGTCTTGTACCTGATTTGGTAATCCCGGCTAAGTTCAAGGTGCCGGAATTTGAGAAATATAAAGGTTTGAGCTGCCCTAGGAATCATCTCGTGATGTATAGCAGAAAGATGGCGTCTTATGCCAACAATGACAAACTGATGATACATTGCTTTCAAGACAGTTTGGCAGGGGCATCTTTAAGCTGGTACATGCAGCTAGAGGGTAATCACATCCGATCGTGGAAGGATTTGGCTAATGCTTTCATCAAACAGTATCAGTATAACTTGGATATGGCTCCTAATCGTACCCAGTTACAAAACATGGCTCAGAAGGAAGGAGAGTCGTTCAAAGTTTATGCCCAAAGGTGGAGAGAGTTAGCATCGCAGGTTCGTCCGCCACTTTTAGAGACGGAATTGGTGGATATGTTTACCAACACTTTACAAGGGGTTTATTTCGAAAGGATGATTGGCAGTGTGTCCTCAGGTTTCTCTGATCTGGTCAGAATCGGTGAAAGGATTGAAAGCGGTGTCAGGACCGGCAAGATCCAAGCCGGCACTAGCTCACCAAATAATGCAAAGAGGCCAGTCAATAACTTTGTGAAGAAGAAGGAAGGGAATACCAACGCTGTGGCTCACCGCCAGTCGGTGATGCCAGTTCGATATGTTCCTTATGCAGCTCCGGCTCAGCAACAACAGCAACAATATCAGATGCCCCAGTATACACCACCACCGCAAGGTTATCCGTATCAACCACAGCCACAACAAGCTTCTCCACCTCAACAACAAGCAAGAAAAGTGTTTGATCCCATTCCGGTATCATACAAAGAGTTGCTGCCATATCTTGTCCACAGTAAAATGGTGACGCTCAAAACCTTGAAACAGATAACCCCACCTTTCCCTGCATGGTACAAACAAGGCGCCACCTGTGAATACCACTCTGGGGCGGAGGGTCATACTATTGAAAGTTGTAAAGCTTTCAAGTATGAGGTACAAAGATTGATCGATCAGAAGTTGTTGTCATTCAAGGAAGCGGGTCCCAATGTCAAGGGAAACCCTCTGCCCAACCACTCAGGGGGAGGAGTCAACATGATTGAGGGCGCCGAAGGTTTGATTAAGGATGTGTCGAATATACGAACCCCTTTGAGTGTAGTAAAGGAGGTTTTGCTCAACTTTGACCAATTCTCAAGCATGCATGCAGATTGCATAGAATGTGAAGAGAATCCAAATCATTGCGCAAGGATGAAGGAATGTCTTCAGGAGTTAATGGACCAAGGGTTGGTACAAATTGGTTATTCCCAGAGAAAGGGTATGGTGGCTATGATGGAACCACATGAGCATGAGAAGTTCATGAAGCCAATAGAGATAATCTATCAAAGAGCCGAGGGAAAGTTGCAGCCATTGGTGATTCAGACGCCAGCACCATTTCCTTTTGCCAGTACTAAAACTACACCTTGGATATACAATACATCAGCTTCAATACAAGGGAAGCCTGTGACTCTGCCAGAACCGGTAGTAGTTAGCATTGATGGGACCGGGGGTATGACTCGGAGTGGCAGGGTGTTTGCTCAGAAACCAGTGCAGGACAGTGCAAGAGAACCAGTTTCAACGGTCAATGAGAATGTCTTAAGCAAGACTCTTGAGGGGGGAGCACCCAAAGAAACAACCCCTCAGAGTGATTCCGATGAGTTCCTCAAGATAATCAAAAGAAGCGACTATCGAGTGGTAGATCAGCTTGGTCAAACTCCGTCAAAAATTTCTATGCTCTCCTTATTGATGAGTTCGGAGGCACATAGAAATGCTTTATTGAAACTTCTGCAAAAGGCCCATGTGAATCAGGATATTACGGTTGCACAGTTTGATGGGGTGTGCAATAACATAACCGAAAGCCGTTGTTTGGGGTTTTTAGACGCAGAATTGCCAGTCGAGGGACATGCACACAACAAAGCTCTCCACATCTCCATGAAGTGTCAAGACAACACTATCGCGAGAGTACTAGTGGACACAGGATCTTCCCTCAACGTCATGCCCGAGTCAACTTTGCTGAAGTTATCTCTTATTGGACCCGTTCTTAAACCAAGCAGCATGATCGTCAAAGCCTTTGATGGATCGCAAAGGGAGGTTATTGGGGAAATTGAATTGCCGATGGTGATCGGGCCGCACTTATTCAACATCTCTTTCCAGGTCATGGATATAAATCCTTCCTACAGTTGCCTGTTGGGGCGTCCGTGGATTCACGCCGCCGGTGCTGTAACATCAACCCTACACCAAAAGCTCAAGTTCATAGTTGATGATAAATTGGTAATTGTCTCTAGGGAGGAAGATGCTTTAGTAAGTCACTTGTCATCTTTCAAGTATATTGAAACAGAAGAAGGGGTACTTGAAACCCAATTCCAAGCCCTGGAAATTGCCACTGTTACCGTGGTAAACGAAGAAGAAGAAGACATGCTAGCCGCACAATTTAAAACAATAAAGATTGCTACTACTTCTCAAGCAAATCAGAAACCAAGGGCCTCCATCGCATCTTGGAAGGGTTTGAAGAAGGCCATGGAGGAAGGTACTCTTAAAGGATGGGGACAGCTGGTGTATCCCCGTGAGAAGAAGGATTTTCTAGGTGTGGGTTATCAGCCATCAAAGGGAAAGCAGAAGATTTTCGACTATACTACTCCCCTTGAAGAGGTCTTTGTGAGCGCTGGGCTCAGGTCAGCTGAGCAAATCAACATGCTAGAGAATGAGGAAAAGGCCAGTCAAGGAAGCTACAATTGGGTGAATCAATGCCCTGCAAGCACTGTTCTATCAAACTGGAAGGCTGTTGAGATTCCCAAAGTTTTTATTATTTCAAAGTAATTTTTCTTTATTTTCAAAATTCCCCTTGCCGCGCCCGAGGCATGTGGATGAACTTGTAAGGGCTTATCTTTGTTTTTAACAAATGATTATCAATGAAGTGAAAGTTTTTATGTGCATTTTTTGTCCTTTTTTTATTCTTTATTTTTTTCAGTTTTAAAAAGATAAAAACAATAAAAATGGCAATAACTTCTTGCATATCATGACAACCTTTTGCATTCATCTAAAAATCAAAAATATACATCATGCAGAAATGAATCTCTGGACCATAACAATGCCGTAAATCTTCATGATTCCGAACTCCCAATCAATCTTGCTGAAGAGGATGAAGAGGAAGATTATGAACTCCCAGCAGAGTTGGCACGGCTATTGGATCAAGAACAGAGAATGATTCAACCTCATCAGGAACCAGTGGATGTGATCAATCTGGGGACTGAAGAGGACAAAAGGGAAGTCAAGATAGGTGCAACCCTGCAGTCAGAGGTGAAAGAGGGATTGGTCAAGCTGCTCAGAGAGTATGTGGACGTCTTCGCATGGTCATATCAGGATATGCCGGGGTTAGACACAAGCATAGTTGAACACAAGCTTCCTCTCAAACCCGAATGTGCACCTGTCAAACAAAAGTTGAGAAGAACTAGACCGGACATGGCCCTCAAGATACAAGAGGAAGTTAAGAAGCAGTTTGATGCAGGATTCCTCGCAGTGGCCAAGTACCCCGAGTGGATTGCTAACATCGTGCCAGTGCCAAAGAAGGATGGAAAGGTCCGAATGTGTGTAGACTACCGGGATTTGAATAGAGCAAGCCCAAAAGATGATTTTCCACTTCCTCACATTGACGTGTTAGTGGATAATACTGCTCGATTCCCAGTCTTCTCCTTCATGGATGGATTCTCAGGTTATAATCAGATTAAAATGGCGCCCGAAGACATGGAGAAAACAACCTTCATAACGCCATGGGGCACTTTCTGCTACAAAGTAATGCCTTTCGGATTGAAAAATGCCGGGGCAACATATCAGCGGGCTATGGTCACTTTGTTCCATGACATGATTCACAAGGAAATTGAAGTGTATGTGGATGACATGATCGCCAAGTCCTCATCTGAAGAAGAGCACCTCGTACATCTCCAGAAATTGTTTGAGAGATTGAGGAAGTATCAACTGCGTTTGAATCCAAACAAATGCACCTTTGGCGTCAAGTCGGGGAAGCTGCTAGGTTTCATTGTTAGCCAGAAGGGAATTGAAGTGGACCCAGATAAAGTCAAAGCAATCCAGAACATGCCCGCACCAAAGACAGAAAAAGAAGTGCGAGGGTTTCTAGGCAGGCTGAACTACATTTCCAGGTTCATCTCTCATCTTACGGCAACTTGTGAACCAATCTTCAAACTATTAAGGAAGGATCAAGCTATTGAATGGAATGAAGATTGCCAAGGGGCATTTGATAAGATCAAGCAGTACTTGCAAGAGCCACCAATTTTAATACCCCCAGTTGCGGGAAGGCCTCTTATCCTATACCTACATGTGCTTGAGGAATCCATGGGCTGCGTATTGGGTCAGCAGGATGAAACTGGTAGAAAAGAACACGCAGTGTACTACTTGAGCAAGAAGTTTACCAGCTGTGAAACCAGATACTCACTCCTCGAGAAAACTTGTTGTGCTTTGACTTGGGCGGCCCGTCGGTCGAGACAATACATGATTTGTCACACTACCATGCTGATTTCCAAAATGGACCCCATCAAGTATATCTTTGAGAAGCCTGCTTTGAGTGGAAGAATTGCCCGTTGGCAGATGTTGTTGTCCGAATATGACATTCAGTATGTATCTCAAAAGGCCATCAAAGGTAGTGTGTTAGCAGAACACTTGGCACACCAGCCTTTAGAAGACTATCAGCCTGTGCGCTTTGACTTCCCAGATGAAGACATCATGGCTGTGAGTGAGAAACCTCCCATGGATGAGAATGAAGGACCCGAGCCGGGATCCCGATGGAAGCTTGTGTTTGATGGTGCTTCAAATGCTTTGGGGCATGGTGTAGGAGCAGTTATCATATCTCCTAAAGATACCTACACACCTCTTACGGCAAGACTTTTGTTTGACTGCACCAACAATATCGCAGAGTACGAGGCATGTATCATGGGTCTAGAAGGAGCAATCAATTTGAGAATCAAAATCCTAGAAGTGTATGGAGATTCTGCACTCGTCATTTATCAAGTCCGAGGAGAGTGGGAGACTCGTCATCCCAACTTAATCCCGTACAAGGATCATGTCTTGAATTTGGCAGAGTACTTTGATGAGATCACTTTCCATCACATCCCAAGAGAAGAAAATCAGTTGGCTGATGCTCTGGCCACTCTCTCATCCATGTACAAGGTCACTTGGCCCAATCACGTGCCTTTGATTGAAATCAACCGTCGTGAGGCACCGGCATATTGCTTGGCTACCGAAGTGGGGCAGGATGAGAAACCATGGTATTATGATATCAAGAACTTTCTCCAAAGGCAAGAATATCCCTTGGGGGCATCTAATGGAGACAAGAAAACTCTTAGAAGGCTAGCATCTGGTTTCTTCTTAGATGGGGAGTTGTTGTACAAAAGAAACCATGATTTGGTTCTCCTCCGCTGTGTGGATAGAAAAGAGGCTGATACACTCATTGAAGAAATCCATGAAGGGTCCTTTGGCACGCACATGAATGGACACGCTTTGGCAAGAAAGATTCTTCGGGCCGGGTACTATTGGCTGACCATGGAAACAGACTGTTTGAACCATGTCAGGAAATGCCATAAATGCCAGATTTATGCTGACAGGATACATGTCTCTCCCACCCCTCTGAATGTTTTAACATCACCGTGGCCATTCTCCATGTGGGGCATAGACATGATTGGTATGATTGAACCAAAAGCATCCAATGGACATCGTTTCATCTTAGTGGCTATTGATTACTTCACCAAGTGGGTCGAAGCGGCATCATACGCCAACGTCACAAGACAAGTGGTGGCTCAGTTCATCAAGAAAGAAATAATCTGCCGTTATGGGGTCCCCAACAAGATCATCACTGATAATGGTAGCAACTTGAACAATCAGACCATGAGGGAATTGTGCAAAAATTTCAAGATTGAGCACCATAACTCCTCACCATATAGACCCAAGATGAATGGCGCTGTAGAAGCAGCAAATAAAAACATCAAAAAGATTCTACAGAAAATGGTGAAAACATACAAGGATTGGCATGAGATGCTCCCATTTGCACTCCACGGATACAGGACAGCAGTTCGCACCTCGACTGGGGCAACCCCTTTCTCTCTTGTATATGGTATGGAAGCAGTGCTACCGGTGGAGGTGGAGATCCCCTCATTAAGAGTTCTGATGGAAACTAAGCTAGAAGAAGCGGAATGGGTCCGATCCCGGTTTGATCAGCTCAATCTCATTGAGGAAAAAAGGATGACAGCCTTGTGTCACGGACAGTTGTATCAGCAAAGGCTCAAGAGAGCATTTGATAAGAAAGTTCGCCCAAGACAATTCAAGGAAGGGGACTTGGTGTTAAAGGCTATATTGCCAATTCACAAAGACGTCCGTGGAAAGTGGACTCCCAATTATGAAGGACCATATGTAGTGAAGAAGGCCTTCTCAGGTGGAGCCTTGATACTAGCTACAATGGATGGTGAAGAGTTTCCACTCCCCGTGAACTCAGATGCAGTCAAAAAATACTATGCCTAAAGAAGAGAAAAACAAATAAAAGCTCGCTAAGTTGAAAACCCGAAAGGGCGGCTTAGGCAATAGAGAGCGTCCCGGTGGACTGAAAACCTGAAAAGACGGTCCAGGCAAAAATTAGGGACATCAAAAAAGGAAAATAGCACCCGCTAAGTTGAAAACCCGAAAGGGCGGCTTAGGCAAAAATGGGTATCCCGGTGGATCAGTAGCTCACACTGAACAATCCAGGCAAAAGTTAGGGAAGCAAATAAAAGAAGGCATGAGACTGCGAAAGCAAAGTGAGCACGGGGCAAATTTCAGAAAGATCTGAGACTTCGCACTCAACAACAAGATGATTTGAAGATTGAAATCATGGAGAAGGATGGCATTGTTATGTTTCCATAGAATTCGTTTATTTTCATTGCCATTTATCTTAGCTCAATTATGCGGTCACCTCTTTGAGGGATTTGCTTCCGTTGTAGAAACTCCGCACGTTTTGTGCCACCAATAAAATTCTCATTTTTTACTCATTTGTGTCTCTCTTTATCTTCTTGCACATTTCATACTTTTATTTTTCTGATAAACAAATGTTAAAACTTTGAAAAAAAAAGTAGTAAAAAGAAAAAGCATTTTTGAAAATCAAGCAAAAATATTTTGAAATAAGAAAGATTAAAGAAAATCAACAGCATACAGTAAGGTGCTCACCTTGATAACATGCAACAGACTGACCCAGCGTTCTGAGTTGATTAGGCAAGTGGCCTCGCTCACACAAATGAAGAATGTTGGTGTACAACACCCAACTGGGATCCCTCTCTCCAAGGAAGGAACATCTGATGTCTCGATGTTGAGATGGAACCCCATTCCATGCGTCTTCATGCATCCATGCATATACATTCATCACCATGCATTCATAAATAAACATTCAAAAACCGTATGTCAAATCATGAGCATAATTAAACACTGCATTAGTCTTGCATTTTTAGGTAATTGACAAGCATTCATTGCAAACATGCATAGGCAAAAGCAGATTTAAATATTCCTATTCAAGGAATAGCAGGGTTTGGTCACTCAGTTATCGAAAGAGGCAGTTTGATTTTTCTCCAACAAAGTGGTGGGTACATTATTCATCCAGCAGATCAACTAAAAGTCTCCTCCCCAGTGAATTGCAAACTCTGGAGGAATTCTGTTACAAAATGATCACAACAGTTTGCCCATCCCCAATAGGAAAGGCAATCCTACAGAATCCTGAGAGAAGGGTATTCAGTGGAATCCGTAGGCCCGAGGGTGGTGATTTCTCTTCAAAGTGCAACACCGAGGTGTTACATTTGTTTGTCTCAAGGACGTACAACTCCTGGTTTAGGCGTTAGTTCCTTCAGATACAGAATCCTGAGAGAAGGGTATTCAGTGGAATCCGTAGGCCCGAGGGTGGTGATTTCTCTTCAAAGTGCAACACCGAGGTGTTACATTTGTTTGTCTCAAGGACGTACAACTCCTGGTTTAGGCGTTAGTTCCTTCAGATACAGAACCCTGAGAGAAGGGTATTCAGTGGAATCCGTAGGCCCGAGGGTGGTGATTTCTCTTCAAAGTGCAACACCGAGGTGTTACATTTGTTTGTCTCAAGGACGTACAACTCCTGGTTTAGGCGTTAGTTTCCTTCAGATACAGAATCCTGAGAGAAGGGTATTCAGTGGAATCCGTAGGCCCGAGGGTGGTGATTTCTCTTCAAAGTGCAACACCGAGGTGTTACATTTGTTTGTCTCAAGGACGTACAACTCCTGGTTTAGGCGTTAGTTCCTTCAGATACAGAACCCTGAGAGAAGGGTATTCAGTGGAATCCGTAGGCCCGAGGGTGGTGATTTCTCTTCAAAGTGCAACACCGAGGTGTTACATTTGTTTGTCTCAAGGACGTACAACTCCTGGTTTAGGCGTTAGTTCCTTCAGATACAGAATCCTGAGAGAAGGGTATTCAGTGGAATCCGTAGGACCGAGGGTGGTGATTTCTCTTCAAAGTGCAACACCGAGGTGTTACATTTGTTTGTCTCAAGGACGTACAACTCCTGGTTTAGGCGTTAGTTCCTTCAGATACAGAATCCTGAGAGAAGGGTATTCAGTGGAATCCGTAGGCCCGAGGGTGGTGATTTCTCTTCAAAGTGCAACACCGAGGTGTTACATTTGTTTGTCTCAAGGACGTACAACTCCTGGTTTAGGCGTTAGTTCCTTCAGATACAGAATCCTGAGAGAAGGGTATTCAGTGGAATCCGTAGGCCCGAGGGTGGTGATTTCTCTTCAAAGTGCAACACCGAGGTGTTACATTTGTTTGTCTCAAGGACGTACAACTCCTGGTTTAGGCGTTAGTTCCTTCAGATACAGAACCCTGAGAGAAGGGTATTCAGTGGAATCCGTAGGCCCGAGGGTGGTGATTTCTCTTCAAAGTGCAACACCGAGGTGTTACATTTGTTTGTCTCAAGGACGTACAACTCCTGGTTTAGGCGTTAGTTTCCTTCAGATACAGAATCCTGAGAGAAGGGTATTCAGTGGAATCCGTAGGCCCGAGGGTGGTGATTTCTCTTCAAAGTGCAACACCGAGGTGTTACATTTGTTTGTCTCAAGGACGTACAACTCCTGGTTTAGGCGTTAGTTCCTTCAGATACAGAACCCTGAGAGAAGGGTATTCAGTGGAATCCGTAGGCCCGAGGGTGGTGATTTCTCTTCAAAGTGCAACACCGAGGTGTTACATTTGTTTGTCTCAAGGACGTACAACTCCTGGTTTAGGCGTTAGTTCCTTCAGATACAGAATCCTGAGAGAAGGGTATTCAGTGGAATCCGTAGGACCGAGGGTGGTGATTTCTCTTCAAAGTGCAACACCGAGGTGTTACATTTGTTTGTCTCAAGGACGTACAACTCCTGGTTTAGGCGTTAGTTCCTTCAGATACAGAATCCTGAGAGAAGGGTATTCAGTGGAATCCGTAGGCCCGAGGGTGGTGATTTCTCTTCAAAGTGCAACACCGAGGTGTTACATTTGTTTGTCTCAAGGACGTACAACTCCTGGTTTAGGCGTTAGTTCCTTCAGATACAGAATCCTGAGAGAAGGGTATTCAGTGGAATCCGTAGGCCCGAGGGTGGTGATTTCTCTTCAAAGTGCAACACCGAGGTGTTACATTTGTTTGTCTCAAGGACGTACAACTCCTGGTTTAGGCGTTAGTTCCTTCAGATACAGAATCCTGAGAGAAGGGTATTCAGTGGAATCCGTAGGCCCGAGGGTGGTGATTTCTCTTCAAAGTGCAACACCGAGGTGTTACATTTGTTTGTCTCAAGGACGTACAACTCCTGGTTTAGGCGTTAGTTCCTTCAGGTACAGAATCCGGAGATAAGGATATCGAAGATACCGGGCAGGTTTATTCTCTCCTATCATCATTCATGCCGCAAAATTAGGGCATTCTGTATTTAATTATCTTTTACCGAAAGAATACGAATACCGAGGTTATTCGCATTCTTACGGTCCAAGCTAATTAAATAGGGGCAGCTGTCATACCCTAATTTTGCCCCACACTTTTTTTATTTCCATTTTTGCCCCTCATGCATTTTTGTTCCAATTTTGACCCATAACCTCTCTCATTTTTGCATAAGTCAAGAAAGTCAACATTTTGATCAAAAAGTCAACAGTTTGACTAAAAGTCAACACTTTGACTAAATAAGTCAACAAAACCTTTTTTTTTAATTTAAAAAAAATCAATGTTGACGCGAAACACATGGAACTATTTCTTCTTGCATGATTATGGCTTAGCATTATCATAAGAGACAAAATTTTACCATTTTGCCCTCACATTTTCTTTATTTATTTATTTTTTAATTAGTTACTTGCATTTCAAGAAACTTTTTTTTAAGCATCAAATTTCAATTCTTTTTCTTTCATTTCTAATCCATAAACCTATTACATAATCACATTTCATCATGCATATTTTTATTTCTTGACATATTTATTTTATTTTCATATATTATTTTAATCTGTTTTATTCCCAAAAAAATCAAAAGAAGAACAAAAATTGTCCCAATCATTTTTACACCTCATCAAGGGAATAGAAGGTTTTTCCTTCTTACTAGACACCTCACCATTTGTACAAAAATCCCAAAACCATAGTACAAAAAATCCCAAGAAACAATCTCCAATTTGCCCTCACTAACTCTCACAAATCACTACTTTTCTAACCTAATTCCACCCTATAAATAGAAGCATTGTTTTCAGAGCCCTAGGTTAGCCAAGATTACTCAAAAACGGCGCTGCAGAACCAAGAGAAAACACTCCATTTTTCTTCATTTCACAAATTTTCCAAATCATAAAATTATCACTCAAGTCCATTACTTCTGTACTTAAACATCTTCATCTAAGTCCCAGAAGCAAGAAACACTCATTTCTCAAGCAAAAAGGCGAAGGAATTGGAGCAGAGAACACCACGGCACCAAGGAAAAAATCAAGTTCGAACCGGACGATTCAGAGGTCTATTCAGGTAGATTCTTGCACCTTTCGTCTCCTTTTTGTACTCTAATGCTTACTGCTTAGCTGGTTTGTGTAAATTTGGCTTGAATCGCGTGTTTGAGTTTTGATTTCAAAATCGTTTTCTCTTCGTTTTTCGTGTTTTACAACGATTTGTTAAAAACTATTTGTACTTTTGGAATCCTTGTAAGAACACGAACAAAACTGTGTAAAAATCGTGTGATTTGGTAGAGTTTTGAAAACTCCGGTGACCGGAGTTGTCACCGGAGACGGCGAGGCTCGCCGGAGAAGACGACCCAGCCATGGTCCATCTTCTTCGCTGAGTTTAAACCTCGGCCGTTGGATCCTTTGATTTTATCGCGTTCGTTGATCTCTTGATTAAAACGGAGCCGTCAGATCTCATTTAAATGCGATCTGACGGTGATGATGACTTTGGCGTATGTTTGGCTTGATGCAGCGCCACACCAGATCCTTGATCTGGATCAGTGAGCCTTGGCCGTTCGATTTTGATCAAACAGCCCAGATCACGCGCGCGTACGCTGCGCTGCGTGTCAACGGCTGCACCTGGTTTTTTTTGTTGACCTTTTTTGTTGTTAACTGATGCGTGGACTGGGCCTTCAGGCCCAGACTTGCTTTTTGCACCCCACTCCCTTTACTGTTTGCACCCCCTCAGCTTAAATTAATTTTAATTGATTTTTAGCTTATTTCCAAAAGCACTTAAGTGACTAATAGCTTATTTAAGCTATTTTAGTCACTTTGCTATGCTTAAATTTTTCTCTCCATGTTTGAGTTGTTTATTTTAGCTTTTTAGCTTATTGTTTAGCTTTTTAGCTTATTTAATCACTTTTTAGCTTATTTTCATAAGCACTTATTTGGTATTTAAGCTGTTTTAGCTTACTGGACCATTTTTCTTGCTTAAATCATGTTTGATTTCAGATTACGTTCATGCTTCCCTTAGCTTGTTGTTTAATCACCTTTTTTTAGCTTTTTAGCTTATTTACTTAAGTGCTTAATCATGATTAATTGCTTATTTTTATTTCTTATGCTTGTCTTCAACTCTTTAGCTTTATTTCAATTCATTCTAACTCATCTCATATACTTTGATTTAATTTAGCATGTTTATGTTATTTAATTCATCGTACGCTACTTTAGTTTATGCATTTTTATTTAATTATGCATCGTATCTCATTCTTGTTCATGTATTTGCATTCATTATTTAATGTTTCATGCATTTTGTCATTATTTGGTTACTATCATCTTGAACTTCTATACTTCTCATCTTTCTTCTATTCTTGAACTGTCTGGTTTGAATTTGAGGCTCGCTTTCATAATAAACATAGTGAAAAAGGGTTGATCTGACGTATGACTTTTCACACCCGGATAATCCCTATCCCTGACGTATGACTCGTGATCTTGGGATTATCCTCACTATTGATTAAATTAAGTTTTTTATAATAAACAAGGATGAAAAGGGGTTGATCTGACGTATGACTTTTCACACCCCGGATGGTTCTTATCTCTGACGTATGACTCGTGATCTTGGGACTATCCTCATCCTAAAACGTTAAAATTGACCAACATTCGACTTTTTCCTTTTGAAATACTTTCTTAATCAAATTAAGTTAAGATTTTCATAATAAACAAGGATGAAAAGGAGTTGATCTGACGTATGACTTTTCACACCCCGGATGGTTCTTATCCCTGACGTATGACTCGTGATCTTGGGACCATCCTCATCCTAATCAAACGTTAAAACTAACCTCCACTCACTCAAACTTCTTTCAGAAAAAAACATGGATATACGCTTTATCCATTCCTCTGACACATACACAGCTTAAGCCTCTGATTAGATAGAGCATACAAGCGTCGTTGTATCAGCGGAATGCGAAATAAGCAACATCCGTTATTCAACATTCTTTTTTTCAATGGATACACGTTTTATCTACTCCTCTGACACATACACAGCTTAAGCCTCTGATTAGATAGAGCATACAAGCGTCGTTGTGTCAGCGGAATACGAAATAAGCGTTATCCACTAAAATCAACCAACCACACAACATTTTTTACCAGAACTACGTGAGTTTTGAGTTTCCCATTGCACCGGGGAATACGTAGGAGCGGGCTCCTACAACCGTCAAACTCAACTAATAAAAACCTTTTTTTAATTTATTTTGGAAGCGAAGTAGAGATTCAATAAGAGATAAAAGGCAATTTATTTCAAACCTACGCAAACAAACCCAAACCACCTAAACGGTTCCCATCGAGTACGATGGATGCGAGGGGTGCTAACACCTTCCTCTCGCATAACCAACTCCCGAACCTAAACCAAGGTTTTAGCGATATTTCCCTTTCCCCCCACGGGATAAATAAACGTCGATGGCGACTTCATTGTATGGAAAAAAATGGAAGTGATTTTCCAGCCCGCTACACATATCAGTCAAGATTTCAAGAAACTGATGAATGTATCGATACACACCCGTGTTTGTATCGATACATAGGTCAAATCTTTCATTTTTAACGCTGGTCAAAGGGTTTGTATCGATACAAACCATCAGTTGTATCGATACATGTCTGTGAAATTTTGCCCAAATTTGCTCAATTCTATTCTCACTTTAAATAGCAATGTGTTGTGTAATTGTAATCAAGAGAAATCATTGTGAAAGATCAAAAAACGCTTTGGAGTTCAAATTGAGTGAGAATTTGGATCAAAGGTTTCATTCAACACAAGTTCATCATCTTCATCAAGTTTGCAATCATATTGAAGTTTGAGTATGGGATCAATTCAATAGAAGCTGCAGATTTGTGTGATAACGTTCGGTACGGTTCGCGGTGAATCAGAATCATGATCGGATTGAATTGTATTGAAGGTGTGGTTTCTATAACGCCCCAACTAAAATATCTAGAATATTTAGTCAAGACATACATAATATGGATCTGAGTACAATTAAAATTTACATAATAAATTAGCAAGATACAAATTGCTTAAAATACAAAAGGGATAACAAAAGAAATACAGCGATAAATGCTAGTATTCTGAGTAAACAAGATAATAAACTAAAAGCAAGACGAAGAAAATAAAATCTTCAAGGCGGACAATCCAAGCTCAGCTCCAACTGTCAGCCTCCTAACTGGTCCTTGCTCCGAATATCCTGTTTACCTAAAAAAAATGTTTGGAGTGGGGTGAGATTGTTTGAACAAAATAGGTTCTGACATGATCCAATTAAGTTTTGATGATAACAAAGGTATTAATATACAATAGGGTATACTAATTATTTAATCCAAGTGTGCAGATATACAAGTTAATTCTTTAAATTTACTAGAAGCACATTGGAAGCTCTGATATGTTAAAGCAAACTCTGACCAGATTTTCAAGGCATCAGAAGATGCAAGTTATATTCGTCAGAAGCTAGTATCAGACTCTGATAAGAGCAGTGAGAGCCGTTTTGTCAGAAGAACATTCTCTGCAACAATGATTGGAAATCATCATCATCCTCTGACATTCCAAAAGCTGATGGAATCAATCTTATCCACAAGATAGTGACGTTAGTACTGTTGTACGAACTCATTACCTGATTTGGCTAAAACGTTATCCCCAAGATTGATCGTATACAAGGTTACCTGATTTGGTTAAGAATGGTACTATCTACAGCTGGCACAATCTCACCGCATCAAATTCAAATCAAACACGCTCCACCTTCGTCTATAAATTGGAGCAAGTTTGAAGTTTTAGGATACGACACTTGAACAATTTGAAAGAGCTGTTATTCTGTCAAAATCATCCTAGAGCACTAAGAACTTCAAATACAACTTGAACTCATATTCAAATCCAAGACTCCAGTTTTAGCTTCTGTTAATTCGTTAGTTGAACCTTAGAATTCTTATATAAAGATTCTAAGTTAAGTCTTGTATCAAAAGTTATATTTATTTGTAACTGTACATTGATCTTCATATCATTTGTTCAGACTCTGTTTTTCTTATATTTGTATTTGGAAGTCTCTTGCCTGCGTGCTTGAGCATTAGGAAGTCTCTTGTAATTGTTACTTGAGCATTGGAAGTCTCTTGCAAGTGTGCTTGAGCATTTGTAATCTTTGGTGATTATAGTGAACTCTCTTGGTAGTACAAGAGGACTGGACGTACTCTCGGTTTGTGAGGGGAATCAGTATAAAATCTCTGTCTCTACCTTTCTCTCTTTCTCTCTACCTTCAAAGTTCTGATCAATTGTGTTTTGTTTTTCTAAACCGCTGCAAACTCTGATAAGTTTTTCATAACTTAGAAGAATTTTTAAACTACCCAAAACACAATTCAACCCCCCCCCCCCCCCTTCTTGTGTTTTTCACACCTTCAAAGTGTGTTGGAGAATGTTGCCTTTAGAAGTCAATAAAGTCCAAGCCTACTCTTAGCTTACAAAGTGTTGTGCTGATCTTATTGGTCCATGAAAAATCTGTCTAATACAAAATAGATAGCTTTTGGACTATGCCTTTGAATTAAATCCACTTGCACATGCTTGTTGCTTAATCTTGGCCAAAGAGGAAACTTATTCATTTCTTCGCAAATATTCCTTGCCTTATTTGTTATGATAACTGTTGTGATCTTGTGAGTTATTACCAAGGAAAAAGTGATTTTTTGTCTTTGTACATTGTTCACTTAGAGAAATAAGTGCTTAGTCATTGATGCTTGTTCTTGATTAATCATAAGCGTACATCCTGAGAACGTTCTGAGATCATTCTTTCATTTTTGTTCATATTTAAAATAAATGGATGGTACTTGATGTAAATTGCTCAATTAATCCTGGCTTATTTAAAACACTCAAAACCACTTGTTAGATAACAATGAGATCAGAATTACTTAAAATATAATTAAGATGTTTGTTATCTTTAAAACATCAAATTGGGATTTTGCCTCAACAATCTCCCCCTTTTTGATGATGACAAACTTCTTTAATTATGTTTTGAAAGAAATTATGATTTAATCAATTCAGTACAAAGTGTAGAGATAATGCAAGTGTTTATAAATTGATCAAGCTCCCCCTCAATTCAGGCATTCAAATTTCAAGTTATAAAAGAATTGAGAAAACACAGTTTGAATTTCTATTTTTAGTTCAATTGAGTTTATCCTATTGATTTTATCACATGATTAGGAATGATCAACCTTTGAATGTTAATAATCAGTCAGCTGATCAGCGACCGTACTGCAGTGAATTGGTGGACCTATAGGATAATTGAGACTAAGATTATTGCATGACCAAACCTTAGTTTTAGTCTTCCAATCATGCAACCTTTTTGTGCTTTATGCTTTTCTTGAATTTAAATTCTTTGCATGACCAAACAAGGGGTTAATTTAAGAAAAAGAATATTAATCACGAATGACCAAACGGATTAATAGTTTTAGTAAAGGGATTGGTAATTGAATTAAAAATAAAGGAATTCAGGTGGAACTAGACATAGGGAATCAATAATTGCAAGTGAAACCATGACCCTAGGCCTCTTTATATCAAACTACAACCTTTACTTTTGTTCTCGTCGTTATTATTCTCTATTTACTTATTTAGTTATCGTAAACAACTTCACTATTTGTCCGTCTAAATAATAAACAATCTTAAGCAATTTAATACTTGTTAATTAATCCTTGTGGATACGATAATCTTTTATACTACTTCTGCGATATAGTACACTTGCTCTAAGTGTGTTTTTAACGCAACAAGTTTTTGGCGCCGTTGCCGGGGATTAATTTAACAATATTGAGTGAAAAAAGATTTTTTATTAATTTAGACATTTTAACTTTTTTTTGTTAGTTTATTTGTCACTTTCCATTGTTAATATCACTTGTGCATACTCATCCACTCTTAGGAGCCTCTTTGTAGTCTATTTTTGTTTTTGTAGGCATTAAAAGAAAATATGGCAGCGAAGAAAACAATGAGAGATTACATTATGGGTAATCAAGAAAGAACCGCACCTAAACGGAAAACTTTAGGAGAATACTTTATAGAATCTAAATTGGATGCTATTAAAAGACAATTAGAGGCATTGGCGTCGTCTTTTTGTGATCATTGTTATTTAAACGGCCATGAAAGTGAAGAATGTCCAACACGAAATCTTTGGGATGATTGTCAGATTGTCCATAATGAGGACCAACATGATCTTCACACTCCAAATCGGGACATTAATTATATACCGCCATGTTTGAGACGTACGTGTCCAAAACAAGCGGAGGAGCCAAATATCAATGAGACACGTACAACCTTGAGGCAAAGCACCATTACCATTTCAAAGGTATCAAGACTCCATATCGACTCATATTCAGCCCAAGTTTGAGTCAGAAGCTAAAGTTAACCTTCTCACTAGTGGTGTAGACTTAAATGAAGACCTCACACATGAGAGACAAGTGCCCTCAGAAAGTGAACAAGCTCTTACTGAAGAGAGCACTTATAAAGAACACAATCAAGACTTGGTGGTTGTCGATATGGAAAAAAGTAAAGAGTCACCAACCACTTCGGGGCTAACAATCGGTGATGTTATAATTGAGGTTCGAAAAGGAAAGGTAAGTTTGAGGTGTGGTAAGGAAAACGATGTTTTGAAAGCTTTGAATTCCGTTGAAAATTTCTCTCATTTTATTTCTTCATCTTTTGACAATGTGGTTGTTACTAATTACTTTAGTGACTTAAGGATGCAGGTCTCTATGGGAAAAAATTATATTTTGCAGGATCCTAGCATAGTGGCAGATGTAATTGATGAAGCCATAGCATCCGTTTGTGCCTTGTTAAGTCACAATCAGCTGGGCAGAGAATGGACTCTGTATCATATGTATCAGAAGTTCATGGATTTCTCCCTAATCAACAGAAGAAAAAGGATGATGTGGTTTATGTTTCATTTTGGCCACCCTAACATATAAGGCGTCGAGCTACCGACGTTAACCAAGCGCTTCGCAGGAGGCAACTTATGTTTATTGTTCTTTATTTTTAGTTTATTCTAATTTTTTGTAATTTTATTATGTTGGTATGTTTAATTTTGTTTTGAAGAATTTCAGTGTTTTTATCTCGAAACGTTGCGCTCAAGATGGCTTGGACCATACATTGTTGCTGAAGTCTTTTCTCATGGAGCACTTGAGGTTTCTAATTATTACACCATTTTCAAATTTAATGAACAACATGAAAGCATTATGTGGAAGGGTTGCTTCAAGTGAGCTATGTCGCTCGCCTCGTTGATTGAATGCTTACTCAGGGAAGTCACTTTTACTCTCTCTCACTTATTTACTTTTGTGCCTAATTGAGTATTTTCTATTGGAAAAAAAAAACCATGCTTTGAACTAGTGTGGGGGAGGATTTATATTTTGACACTTAACATTTGCTAGTTTTGAATTATTGCATTTTTCTGGCCTGTTTTGATTGAATTATGCTAAACGATTGAAAAATAGAGATTATGCCTTTGAGGGACCTTTGAAAATTTTATTTGACAGACTTGTTCAATCGAGATAATGGTGTTGTCTTTAGGTAGCTAATAATTAGCATAATGTTCCGTCTTGACTATCTTTTTGTGAACCAACTTCGATATGTGAGATTTGAGCCTTTATAAGGGGATTTATCTTAAATTATAAATGTTCACCCCTTCTCTTTCTATGAGTGTGTTTCCCATTTTGTTACATTCTAGAACTTGTCTTGTGACCATGTCAAAGCGAAAATTGATTTGCATCATGTGAAAAATGTTGGGGCATTTTTAGGTATTTCTTTTTGGCCTTTAATTTTATTGTTTTGAAATCATCCTTAGTTGCCCACTTTGAGCCTATTGATTATTTCTTCCTTGGTACCTAGATATGATCAAATATATTGTTTCATGGTAACCATTTGAAATTAAAAATGGAGCAACTATTGGAAGGAGAGAATTGTCTTATATTTGAGTTGCTCATGTTGTGTGTCTGTGGGTTTGAAAGAAAAAATCATATTTAAATTACTCAATTGTGTTTAAGAAGATGGAAAATAGAAAGAGTGGTTTGTGTACTTATAAAGAACATTATTCAAAAGAAAGAAAAAGAATTGAAAAAAAAAATAGAAATGAGAAGAAAAAAAAAGCATACACTCCTTGAAAAAAAGAAAAAGCAAAAAAATTATTGATTTCGAGTTTGAGCAACACAGTAAAACATTGATAGGAGCACCATTTTTTGTTTCAAAGGTTACTATTTGTTTCTTGATTTATCAACCCTTTGATTATCCCTTTTTTTCTTATATCCCACCTTGCACGAATTAACCTTGGCCCCGTTACAACCCGTAAGACCCCATCTTTTGCATGTATGTAGACTATTTAGTGGAGATTTGGTCAAATTACAAGCTTATGGTAATGTGCATTTTGTGGAAACTTGAGTGCTTATTTGCCTAGTCCCTAAACACTTTGAGAGATTGTGAGCGAGTGTCCTTGTTTATTTAAAGATAGTTTTCATGGACATATAAGACTCTAATTGGGCAACCTTTTGACTACTCCGTATATTTTATATTGTCTGTCAATATTGCTTATAATATGTGGTCCCTTACTTGGCTATCTCTATTATCTTTTTGAAAAATAAATTGAGCCAGGAAATTTGTTTGAGGACAAGCAAAAGTTAAGTGTGGGGGAGTTGATAAACTCCAATTTAGTGTATTTATATATATACTTTTTGTGCTAATTTAGAGTAATTATTTATTATTATATAAATAACTCATTTGATTTGCTCTATATTTTACAAAAGAGAAGAAAAGATAAAAAAGTGGTAAATTCAATTGAATCACTTAAAAATAGATATGATATATATTGTACTATTTATTAGTTATTACTACTAGTATTATTTCTATTATTATTATTATTATTACTAATATTATTATTAATATTATGATGATTTTTGTATCATATTTATTATTAGTAGTAGTATACTTACTATTTGTCTCTTTTGAAAGGAAACAAGTGCAAGCCCAAATTAAAACATCACGCTGGCCCAATCATATGAAAGTGAGGTTATGCAAGTTGGAAGGAAAAATTGGGAAAGAAAACAAGATGGCAGAAGCGGTGAAACATGGGAGGAAATTAGAAAAGGAAATACAAGGGGCCTTTGGCGGTGAAGATTAAAGAGTTCTCTTAATGCTTAAGAAAATTTATCACTTGCAAGTTGCAACAACAACTAGAGGCCGCCGCACAACAAGGCTATAAATAGGAAGCAACATCAGACTTTGAAGGGGCAACGATTTTAAGAAACACGCTGTACAGAGAGAATAGTTTTGGAGGCAGAGATTAATGAAGGACACAGAGTAGAGATTTAACAAGGCAAAGTGAGAACAACAATTGAAGTATTATTGGGTTATTTTCTACTCTTAATTTCATGATTTTTTCCTTTATTTCAGTGTTCTTCATGATGATGTATAGCTAAATACTCTTTTAGGGTTTATGGTTGATCTTGCAATTGAAATTCCTTTTGCTATGTCTTAGTTTTATGATCTAGTTTCTTGTTTGAATTTCTATTTTTAGTTCAATTGAGTTTATCCTATTGATTTTATCACATGATTAGGAATGATTAACCTTTGAATGTTAATAATCAGTTAGCTGATCAGCGACCGTACTGCAGTGAATTGGTGGACCTATAGGAAAATTGAGACTAAGATTATTGCATGACCAAACCTTAGTTTTAGTCTTCCAATCATGCAACCTTTTTGTGCTTTATGCTTTTCTTGAATTTAAATTCTTTGCATGACCAAACAAGGGGTTAATTTAAGAAAAAGAATATTAATCACGAATGACCAAACGGATTAATAGTTTTAGTAAAGGGATTGGTAATTGAATTAAAAATAAAGGAATTCAAGTGGAACTAGACATAGGGAATCAATAATTGCAAGTGAAACCATGACCCTAGGCCTCTTTATATCAAACTACAACCTTTACTTTTGTTCTCGTCGTTATTATTCTCTATTTACTTATTTAGTTATCGTAAACAACTTCACTATTTGTCCGTCTAAATAATAAACAATCTTAAGCAATTTAATACTTGTTAATTAATCCCTGTGGATATGATAATCTTTTATACTACTTTTGCGATAGAGTACACTTGCTCTAAGTGTCTTTTTAGCGCAACACTTCCCTCGTTCAAAGCCTTTTGGACCAAGTCCCTGAAAAGTAGACATTGTGAGGTTTTATGTCTAAGAAAATTATGATATTTACAATAACCTCTTTTCTTTCTCATATCTAATGGGGGTATTTTAACACCCTTAGGAACCACAATTTGGCCATCAGTAACCAATAGATCAAAAATCTCATCACATTTTGTTATATCAAAAGTGTAAGTTTTTGACACATATCATTTTTTGGTTCAACAGGATTTTTCCCATTTGAAGGTTTCAAAAGTTTACAAGTGTAAGGGGGACCAGGTTTTAATTCTGCTAAGTCTATTTCCCCTTGTTCAACATCTTCATAAGAGATATCATACTCTTGGTCACTATCATGTGTTTCAACATAAGCAACTTTTTCCTTCTTATGATACTTAGAATTTCTAGCCTTTTATGCTTTTAAGCGTTCGACCTGTCGAACTCTGTCAGCTAATTGGGATATTCAAGAATATTAACAACAATCTTCGTGGAGTGTGTGAAGTAAACTGGACTTCGACTTTCATGGTAGCATGCTGGTACTTGTGGACCTGGAGAAACAAAGAAATTTTTGAAGAAGGTTTTCAACGTCCAACTGACCCTACTTATGTGGTTCTCAAGATGGCTAAAGAGATTGAAGGCTGCTTCAACATTCCATGGATTTGTAATCAACATGACACTATCTTCATTGGATGGAAAAGACCTCTAGATGGGTGGGTGAAGCTCAATTGTGACGGATCTCAGAATAAAAATAGTATAGGCCTTGCAGGCTGTGGTGGTTTGTTAAGGGACTCAGATGGCAGATGGATAAAGGGATATTCACGAAAACTTGGAGATTGTGATGCTCTTCATGCAGAGATGTGGGGAATGTACTTGGGTTTGGACCTTGCTCACCAACAAGGAATCAGAAAACTCCATGTTGAAAGTGACTCTAAAGTGCTTATTGATATGGTGACAAAGAAAAAAAACTTCAATGGAAACATACCCACTTTAGTGCGTCGTATCAGACAACTTCTGCAATTGAATTGGCAGGTTCATTTGTCTCACACTTGGCGTGAAGGAAATCGAAGCGCTGATTGGCTAGCTAATTTCAGCTACACTCTAAGTTCTTTCGATGTTCATTTTCTCGAGTCTCCGCCTAGGGAGCTTCAGAGTCTTCTTTTTGACGATATATCCGGGGCTTGCATGCCTAGGAATGTCCGTCTAACTTTGTAGTTTCTTTTCTTTTGGGCTTCGGCCCTCTTTTTTACCAAAAAAAAAAATATGACAATTAATATTACCTTATTGTTTATTCAATTTAGAAAAAATCATCAGTTTATTCTTTTTTCTGTTCACCCTCAAATTAAAGGAATGATATAGTGTTTGAGTTCCAATCCCAATTTATACATATGCAAAGTTTTTGTATCAATAAATTATAACTATCACTTTATCTTTAATTTTAGTTTTTAATCTCTCTCTTTTCATATAAAATTAATAATTTCTAAATTGATAGACTTTATATACTTTGAAAATTATTTATGATATTTATATATTTTATAAAATAAACGAAAAAATAAAATATTATGGTTTATGAATTAAATTATGATTATTTCAATTACTTATGAACCGATTTTCTGTTTGAAATATTTTTGCTTCGAAATTCAAGCTGGTATTTGGATTGTGGCTTCTAACTTCAATGTGTGGATGGATTACGTATTTATGTAAATAAATAGAGAATGAAAGAATTTAATTCATATGTATGTTTTTTTATACTTTTTTTTAGTTTAATGGAGATGCACTGACGGTGTAAAAAGTTTTACACGATCAGCCAATAAAAAACTATCATTTTGCTATGTCATATTAAAAAGGTGGGGTGTAGTGGGGAGACGTGGCGGAAAACATAGTTGGTATTTGTTGACTGTGTAAAATTATTTTACACTGTTGATGCATATACTTTTTTTCTCTTTTTTTTTTGCATATTCATCCTAAATATCTTCATGACTATATGTATTTATTTTTTGGGGAGATTAACTATATTATATTTTTGTACCAAAAAAAAAACTATATTATATTTTGTAAAGAAAAATTGTATTATGTATATAAATGTATAAAATAAGATTACACTCAGAAATTATACTACACATTGAGTTCATGTGATTAATGAGTTTTCTTAAAGAAATTGTTTGGAAGAATCTATTTTTTTAATGGCAAATATATTATATTATATATAAATATAAAAGCGAAAACAGTACAAGAAGAAAGAAGAATCAAAGTTTGATTCTTAGTAAGAAATTTTTAGTCGAACTTTACTTACGTTATGGTTGAAATTTGAATTATGGGTCTTTTTTCTGAGAAAACCGCTGGATCGGATCTGATTTTAGATTATTTTTTTTTTGAACTGTTAAAAATATTATTAAAGGCACCACTACGTATAAGGCATACACCGAGGCCGAACAGAACAAGGAAATACAATAAGTAGGGTCATTAAGGACCAAAACAACAACCCGAAACAACAAAAAAACAGAGCAACAACCAAAAGCACAACACCCAGGCCCTAACCACTTCCGCAACACCTACAGGACCTAGACACCAGAAAAACAAGAAAAAACAAGACCGCAGCACCTGAACAGCCACAATACACGTCCCACATCCGGGAAAAACAACAAGAAATTCAGCGAAGCATACACTCCCTTGGTTCCCAAATCCACTCATAAAGGAGGCACGGATTTTGGATTGATTTTTCAAAACCGATCCAAACCGAACCAAACCGCATATATATTTTTTAATATTTATTTAACTTTTTATTAGTATGATATATTGCATTAATATATTATTTATTGATTTTTATTTTCTCAATAATACTTATTAGTTCAATTTAATGTTTTTCTTTTTACAATAGAATAGTTTTCAAATATAATTGATAATTTTCATTGCAAAATATTAATTTTTTAATATATTATATATTATGTTTTACATCAAATATAATATTTTATCGTGTTATAATAATATTAATATTTAATTAAAAAAAATTATTTGTAATTTGGATATCCAAAATCCGATCCAAATTAAACCGCACAAAATTGGATCGGATTGAACCAGATTTTTTTTAATTAGTCATCCAAAACCGAACCGAACCGCAAGTAATAATAACTTTGGATCGGATGGATTTTTACCTCAAAACCGATCCAAACCGAACCGCGAGCATCCTATAAGGTTATTGAAAATAAATCATATTTTAGTTCAAAATGAAATAACGTAGTATTAAAAATCATATCCATCTGTCAAAAAAAAAAAAATCATATCCAAGTTCCTTAAAAAAAAAATCATATCCAAGTTAATACCAAAAAAAATAAAATCATATCCAAGTGTCCTTTTGCAATAAATTGGATATTATCCAGTATTTATGACACACAAGTTCTTGTCTATAATATAACATACGTATATTGTAGTTTTTTTTTCAAAGCCCTATGTCTATTTGAGTATTTGTAGTATGTTAGATATAACCAGCTCTTTATCTAGCCGACAATATATGTTGATTTCTCCTTTAATTTGTATTGGTCCGTGTACCGTGTGATACATGGCACATGTTAAAATTTTACAATTTTCTATTACCAAACTATTGATCAATAATCTTAAATAAATTCTAAATATATACTAAATTATCAATGTTTATTATCAAAATTATATACTTAATTTTTTTTTTACGGAGGGTATATGGGTGTTTTTATTAGTAGGACTATTTTTTGTTGTTTGTTGGGAATGGAAAATTGGAAGCTGAACTGAAACGGGTGGCAGCAGTGTGAGTATGATTATTATTCACCTAAATTGAGGAATGATAATATGAATATGGATGGGACTAGGCGGGTTGATGAAAAGTTAGGCACTTAAACATATTGTACACTTACATTACATGGTTGAGTTTCTCTGATCAGACATCGAGGTTATATTTTGGGGATATGATATATTATGTCCTCCATTGGGATACAACAAGGTGATATATTAGGACCGCTCATTTTTACTCTTGTGTTACGAGTTTGGGTTCCCTCCATTTATTATCCCTCCATTTATTCTCTATTTGGAAAGAGATAGACACATTAAAAATTAGTGGGACCCATTAAAAGTGGGTCCTACTAATAAGATCAAAGATAATTGCAAGTTTTTTCTTCATGCTTGATATCTTGATGATGAGCTTGTTGTAAGAGATTCAATGGAAGCGGCTAAAGTACTTGATATCATTCGGAAGACGGACCCATGATTAGGTCTTGATTTAAATATTTGTATGACTGAACTCTTTTGGCCTTCATGTGATGGAAATAAACTTCGTGAGGGGTTGTTCCCTTCAGACATCATAAGCCGGCGTTGGGAGAGAAATTGCTCGAAGGAGTTGTTAGTCGAGATAAATGTTTTATCGAGGGGGTGGCCATGAAAAGAGCTGTCAGGGTTGTTGAGTTAATGTATCTTCTTCCTCAGTTAAGGGACCCACAAAGTGAGCTTCTTCTACTTCGATCATGCATGGGTATTGCCAAACTTTTTTTCGCCCTAAGGGCGTGTCAGCCGATTCACGTGGAAAGGGGCAACCTTTTTTGTTTGATAAATGGTTGCACGGTGTGGTTGAAGACATTATGGCTAGTGGAGACCATTTCTTTGTGGACCTTCAATGGAGGATAGCTTACATACCTATTAAGGTTGGGGGATTGAGGGTGTACTCAGCAATAGAGACAACTTTGTATGCTTTCGTGGCTTCCAAATTCTCAATTGTTGGATATGCCTTGAAATCTCAAGATTGAAAGTTAGAATATTGCAGATTTTATGGAAAAATATATTTTTGAAGAATATCTGACTTGGATTGTGTTTGGTTTTAAATTGGATATATTTTAAAAACAATATGAGATTTGGTTTTATTTTAAAAGATTGCTTTTAAAATAATAGGCATATATTTTTCTATAAATAGATGTTGTTTATTCATAGACAAATTGGGAGAGCGAAGAGAGCAAAGATGTATAGGCAAGGATTAGGGTTTGCCACCACACAAGGGCTAGAGTCTTAGAGAGGAAAAGGATTTTTAGCCCACCGTGGGGCAAGGGGATCGGTCGATATCAAGTATCATGAGTTTGAAGGGGGATATTGAGAAGTTCACCGGGAGTAACGACTACGGGTTGTGGAAGGTGAAGATGAGGGCTGTGTTAATTCAAAACAAGTGTTGAGGCGTTGAAGGGAGAAACACGGTTTGATAGTTTTGCAAATTGTAAGGTGAAGTTCATAGGGGAAGTACCGGGGTTTGAGACTTTGGTGGAGGAATTTAACTTTAAGGTGGAGGAGTTTCATCTTGAGGTGGAGGCTTTTTATAGTGAGACTATAGGAAGAGAAACAACACTAACTCTTGGCTATCTAGTAGGAGATAGGGAGGAGAGTGGTATTGTTGCACCGAAGGGGTACGACTATGAAGACCTTGTGGGGAATGTTTCAATTGTGGCTGAAAAAGTGCAAAACTTTGAAGATCTTCAGGGAGACAATTGAAAGCAACAGTGATCAGACTTGGTAACTTGTGACACTGCTGGAGGTAGTTGGATACAAGGAGAGTTTGATGTTGCAGCTTGTGGAACCACCTAAAATTCCAAGGTTGGTTTGGAGCCAAGCAAGACTTCGAGAGTACGGAAGGCATTCCGGGGGTCGAAGGGTGGTGAGGCTTGTAGGGCTATTGATGACAGGAATTTCTATGGTATTTTTAGTGTTAGTATTAGTTGTAAAATGACCAAGACAGACCCAAATACGAAGGAAAACCTACAAAAGCAGGAAAAAGCATCAAGACAAGGTCCAAGATGCCAAAAGACAAGAAAAAGCCCAAAAAGTGAAGAAATTGAGCATTCCATCGCAGCACGATGACTTCCATCGTGCCACGATGGAAGCTGCTTGTTTGCCAAGAAATCAGAAGAAATAAATCTGAAAAAAATATCTCATCGCAGTACGATGCATCACAACGCAGTATGATGGAGTAACTTGGCGCCAAAGCATATGAAATGCACAGGATCAGTTATAAAATTTAACTGAATAGATGTTGTTTATTCATAGAAAAATTGGGAGAGCGAAGAGAGCAAATTGAAGGTGTGAAAAACACAAGAAGGGGGGGTTGAATTGTGTTTTGGGTAGTTTAAAAATTTCTTCAAAGTAATAACACTTATCAGATTTTGCAGCGGTAGAAAATCAAAACACACAAACAGCAAGGAGTATGAAAGAGTAAGAGAGTGAGAGAAAGAGAGAGACCGAGATTTTATACTGGTTCCTCTCACAAACCGAGAGTACGTCCAGTCCCCTTGCACTTCCAAGGGAGTTCACTAATAATCACCAAAGATTACAATGCTCAAGCACACAGGCAAGAGACTTCCAATGCTCAAGTAAAACTTACAAGAGACTTCCTTTGCTCAAGCACACACGCAAGAGACTTCAAAACAACTTACAAGTAAAACAGAGTATATGAACACTGATATACAAATCAATGTTCAATGAAATAAAATAAATACAACTCAATAACAAAACTTAACTTAGAATCCTAATAAAATAAATCTAAGGTTCAACAACTGTATGATTCAGAAGCTGAAGCTTTGAGTCTTGGATATTCAAATGAGTTCAAGTTGTATTCAAGTTGTTTTTGTGCTCAAGATGATTTTTGCAGAGTAACAGCTCTTTCAAAATTGTTCAAATATCTTGTACACAAAAACTTCAATTCAGCTCCTATTTATAGTAGAGGGTGGAGCGTCTTGAATTTGAATTCGTTGTAGTGAGATTTCGCCAGCTGGAAATAGTACGATCCTTAACCATATCAAGTAACTTTTGTGTACGATCATTCTTAGGGATAAAGATTCGTCCAAATCTGGTAATAAGTTCGTACAATAGTACCAACGTCATTATTCTGAGGATAAGGTTGATTCTCCAGCTTTTGGGTTGTCAGAAGATGATGAAATTCAATCATTGTAGCAGAGAATGTTCTTCTGACAAAGTGGCTCTCACTGCACGTATCAGAACATGATGTTTTCAAACACAGCTTCTGATAGCGTAGCTTCTGATATGCAGCTTCTGACACGTCTTAACCTTGCATTTTCTGATGAGCATGTTCTGGTCAGAATTTGCTTCCCATTTCAGAGCTTCAAATGTACTCATAGTGAATATAAAATTTTAGCTTATATATCTGCACACTTAGAGTAAATAATCAATATGCCCTATTGTATATTAATACTCTTGTTATCATCAAAACTTAATTGAGTCATGTCAGAACCTCTTTTGTTCCAACAATCTCTTCCTTTTTGATTGATGACAAACCAAGTATTAATTTACAATGGTTGTTGATTAATTATATCATGCTTCTCTCAGGTTTATGAGTTTTGCAAGCTCCCCCTGAGTTCAACAATGATTAATTAAATCAGTTTAAAAATCTTTATTTGAATTTTGAACTTGGCTTATACACTTGACTCTCAGAGGCTAGGTTTGCAAGCTCTCCCCCTAAGTCTGATACTTATAAAAGAAAATTGCACTCTTCTCTTATATGTACCATGTATAACAAGTTCAGATTTCAAATAGAAATTTTCCTTCATATATAAATCAGAACGTCAAACTATATTTGACTGGGCAAAAGAACTGGGCATATGTAGTTTAATTACAATATTGAAAAGAATGTTATAATTCTATGTGTGTTCTGTTAGGCTTAGTAGTTTTCTTAATTTTGTATATTCCTGATTAGAATTATATGAGAAGAGCATTCAAGATCTATCTAAACTTGTTGAAGAATTTCAAAGAAATGTTGATCAAGTAAGTCTAACCTTTAATGTATACTTTTCAATTTGTCTTTTTGGGATTTTTTTTCATTGTTGCTTAAACATAACTTGTCCCTTTGTAAGTAGAATATATTATCTCAAGATGTAATTCTATCTTATTCAAAATGTAATTGTTTTTTATGAAGTTTTCCAATTATTAGGACAGGCAAAAATGAATCATTGTAGGATTAATCCTCTTTCATTGCCATTAGAGGTTATGAGAATGTTGTTTGGGGTCGAGCACACTCAAGAGACTTGCCAGATTTGGTGGAATATGAAAGCTAATAAGGTAAATATACTTAAGAAAACTTTATTAGTATTTTATGTAATTAGTAGGGAGATATGACATGTAGTGAATAGAAGTGTGATAGATATATTATCAGTTTCCTGATCTGCATAGTCTGACTATTTTAATTAGCATATGTTGTGTGACTATTTTAATGTATAGTCTGATCTGCATATTTATAAATGCACAACTAATTGAGTTCTACCTTTTGTTCTGCAGATTTATGACTTTGGTCTTTAGTTATAACATGCAATTAATGGTGAAACAAATATTGATAGAGACGCCTAAGAGAGGATATCTTGCTGCTATATCGGCATCTAATTACTAGTATGTTACTTCGCTCAAATTTTCTTCTGTTATATTGCTTTATTGTGTTTGTCTTATCTCAGATGCTGTTCATTTTTTTAAAATAATCTTCAATCTCTAATTTTTGCTTCTGAGATGATCATATTTAATTGGGTGTGTAACAATGCCTTAAAAAATTATTGTAGTTGAAAATTTTATAAATGTATAGTTTAGATTGGATTTAAAGTATGATCAATATCTTTAAGTATAACATGTATATTTGCTTCATATGGCATTACTAAGATGTAATGAGATTACAATTAATTTATAATTAGTTTGGTTTTGGTCATGGCTTCGTAATTAGCAATTTATAATTATAAATTTTTTTCTTAAAAGCTTGAATTTGGCTGTGAAATTGCTAGGAATATGTAGCTAGAGATTTATTGTGAAATTGTTGTGACAATATCCTAGCGATTTAGTTAGGAAACATAAACTTCTCAACAGTATTTAACTATGTATTAATTGGGAATTAACTAGGATTTTCAATATATTAGTTGCAAATTAGCTAGGAAATATTTTGGTGGATAATTTGCTGCCCAATCCATGCTAGGACCTATACCACAGCTAGTTCACAACAAATCTGTAGCTAACTCTGTTTTACTAGAGATTAGCTACGAATTAGCTACAAATCGTGTCATAGCAAACCCCAGATTGTCTTGTAGTGTTACCACCGCTATATTAATTGTAGTGCGCGTCTCATTGATTTTTTTTTGTTTGTTCTTATTTTAATTTTCTATTTTATAAAGTGCAATTCCAATATAAATATTTTTGTTATTTAATAATTATTTAACCTTCTTTTTGATTATGCTTAGTTATTAAGAAAGAAAAAAAAAATTGAAAACCAATTTTTGTGTGGAAGTTATTTTTCAAAATATCCAAATATTTGAATAGAGTGAAGGGCAAAAGTGTCAATATAAAAAATATACACTAAAAGGGGTATTCTCTTTATATAGATGTATATATAGATTATTGATTTTTTATGTTAATTAATTATATATATTTAACTTATATTATAGATCAGATACAATAGTTATTTAATAAATATAAAGTGAATTGTTTTTTATAATAAATGATCGGAAGGAGTATATCATACACTTATTTTTGGACATGAATCTAACTGTTTTTAAAAATCCAGTATATGTTTGCCCTACCTCATGGATGCATAACAGATTCATTCATGGTCTTCAAATTGCTTGGATTGGAATTGGAGGGGTCAAGAATATAGTTGTTTAAAACTGATTTTCAAGTTTCTTGCTCCTTACTTGCAAATGAGTGTTGTGCTACCCATAACTCTTTTGCACTTCTTTGCTAGATTCATGAGTTGGGATTCTCTCCCGTGGAAATAGCACCGGAGGATGTCCAATGTTGTTATCCACCATTCAATGAATTATTGTAAGAGCTACAATGCTGTACAAAAATAAAATGAATGGCTATGATTGGACTGTGGAAAAATTTAATGGGAGAGAATCTCCTCTCTTCTTAGATTCATACACACAATGGTAATGTTTGTTGGGTCAACGTTTTACGGGAAGCCTATCTAGTCGCATATGCTCTATACTCTATAGCTGAGCATATGACTTGGAGTTAAACATTCTGAATTTTGTGATTGGAACGCAGTAAATACTAACCATTGTTTTATAATATATTAGTTATAAAATTTAAATATAGTAAAATTATCTTTAAATTCATATAATTAATATTTTTAAAAAGCAAAAAGTGAATATTTTCAATGCATTTTTTTTAAGCCGTGTCCAAGGATGGTCTATAGGGGTCTACAACCTAGTCTACATAGATTCAGATTAAACCGATCTATTTATTTATTTATTTAAATGGAGCAGACCAAAGTTTTTCTATAAACCTATTTAGCTAAAAATGTCAGATTTCAAACTATTAAAAAAATTTATTAAGTCTACTAGGCCGGCATATTTAAGTAAATTATATGAATAATATTTTTATATTTATTATTATTATATATTAAAATTTGTACTTTGATTAAATTATTATTATATTAGCTTTTTTTAGTAGTTTAAGTTTATTAATCTACATTAATTTTTCACATATATAAGTATTATTTTTTTTGGTAGAGAGATAAGTATTATTATAAACTAAAATTGAAATAAAATATCATATATAGTCAAATTCTCTAAAATATCATGTTAAATATCTATTGACACCAAAATTATAAAATTGATGATATTCATTTCGACTTGGTGTTATAATTTGAAAAAAAGGAAGAAAAAAAAAATCATTTCGACTGACCATATGTTAGGGAACATGCAAGACAAAGTAGAAACAACACATCAAGCAAACAACTCCTACAAAGAAGTTATCGGAAGTTATTAAATATGACACTTGTCAAAAACTTAGATGTATGAAGTTATTTTCTTGCTCTATAAATAATTGTAATTTCTTTGTAATAAGAGTTGGATCATATTTTCTAGAAACTCTAAAATGTCCACGCCGCGTGTGCAAACGGGTTGAAGAGTGCATAGAGATGGATTTCATCTACCATTTACATTTCATGTAATTTAATATTGATATGTCCTTTCTTTAGTTTCTTTTCTTTTTTGTAATTTAGCATTTCTTTTTATCTTTTTTAATTTTCTTTCTTTTTAATACTCACGTGAGTAATTTTTCTTTTATGTTGTTATGAGACAACTTGTTATTAAAATTTGTTGGATGCGATTCTGACACTAAAAAGAACAATGATTTTGTTCTTAAAAACGCACCCTTCAAAAAAAGGGATTTATTAGTTGATTCTGCAAGTAATTTTCAAGCTAGCGTTTGTTTACCAAAAATCGGTGTAAACAATATCAAAAGGAAGTTTTATCTCATTGATTTATAGTTTATTTGTATATTTATAAATAAATATAATTATTTATTTAAATATGTTCATGTAAAATAAGCTTTTAAATTAGCTAATAGGCCACATCAGACTTTCAAATGGCCAGACTCAAGTTTAAAAAATAAGTCAATAACAGGCCACATGTCAGACTTAGGTTTCAAGTTTATTACGAGAAGAAATCGTGCAGTTTGAAGTTAAAAAATGAGATAATTTAAAATAGAATCATTGCTTTAATTATTAAAATTTTTGTTTTTAAATTTTTGTAAAAAAAAATATCAAACAAATTTCAACCAAATATAGGTTAGTCTTTGATAAGTCTAAAATATTTTATTTTTTTTATTATTACTTGTTGTATGACTTTTTAAGTCGAATGAGTTTCTAAAAAACTTTTTGCTTTCTCCATTAAATCAAAAAATAAAAATTTTCATAACTTAAGCCTGATGTAGGTTAGGTTGGCCTTTATCGATTGGTCCGAATTTGGGCTCTATTTTAGATTTAATTTTTTGTGTGTACAATAAACATATTTCAATCTTTATATAAAAAAAAGCATATATATTTCAATCTAAATAAACCGTACCGAATATTAATTGTCTCTCTATTTATTTAGAGAAAAATAAATTGATGATTTTTTTCTTTTGATATCAAATAAATTGATGGTTTTCTAAATTGAATAAACCATGAAATTTGGAGATGAATTGGAAATTGTGGAATATTTTAGATATTCTATAGTTCCTTATCATATTGCCAATTCTTACACGGTAATATTAATTGTCATATTAAATCAATTGAAGAACCATATGAATATCTATTTGACCACAGCTTCTAGTTTGACGGTGTATGCTTATAAATACTTGCTTCTTGTAACATCCTAAATATAGACCTTGAAATTTAAGCTAGTAATCTAAAAGCTTAAATTTAATTTCAAACTAGTTTAAAAGAAAGTATATAGTACATGATAATTTACTCTTCTTTATTTATATTATTTTCATGTATTAGTGAAATCCCATTAATTATCTAATAGAATTATGAGGTGAGTGATAGCTATCTAGTAATTGTCATGCATAGACCACAATTAGAATAAATGCAACGTGGTGTATTATGTGTACCACTTAAAGAGCTGACTAATCACACCTTTATGTCAATTTTAGAATTTGGAGTTGAGGAGAAGTTAGAGACTTTAATTGATAATTCACATAGTATAATTTATTTTGATTAAAACCCAGTCTTCTATGAATTTTAACTTTCAACTAGAGATTTATTTACTGTGTCGATTTACTAATTGTTAAGGGAAGCGCATGATTTCAAGTATGTAGTGGGAATTGTTTCTAGTTCTTAACATATTATCAACTGCAACTTACAGTATATGTTTGATTTCATTTATTTATGTTTCTTGTGTTTTATGTAAATCATTAGAGAGTTTTAGTGCAAAATGAAAGATAGAATATTGAGGATATATGGAGTTGTGATTTCATGAACTACGTACTACTATTAGATTGAAATAATATTTTATGCAAGATTACTATCATGATAGTCATATTGCTATAATACACTTGTTGGATTGTTATTGTTATTATAAGAGGTTGAGATTTATTGAATTATTATTTTAAGTGTTTGAGATGAGTTTATGCTCCATATGTAGAGCTGTCAATTTAGGAGGTTAATCAAAATTGGGCCCAACTCCAACATAAAAGGGACCTAAATATGATAAGCATAAATGGGCTCCTATTATATAGGCCCCAAAAGATCAAGGGCCTGTTTGAAATAGTTTTCAAAAAGTGTTTTTTGGTTTTTAAAAATTTAAAAATAGAAAACTTGTTTGGTAGACTTGTTTCTTAAAACTGTTTTTAAAAACTGTTTTTAATTTTTTAGTTTTAAAAACTAAAAAACTGAAACATCCAAAACATGTTTTGGTTTTTAAAATCAGTTTTTAAAAACAGATTTATAAAACAAGTTTTCAAAACTAAAAAACAAAAGTGATTCAAACAAGTCCCAAGTCTCCAAAATAAAACTTAGGTCCCAAAGCCCCAATTTTTTTGGAAATGAGAGTTTTTGGATAAAAATTTATATAATTGAAACATAAGTTATTAAAAACAAAATAAACAATCCGAGAATTCCAAAAAAAAATTGAAAATGAGAGTTTTTTTTGATAAAAATTCCTAGAATTCACACATAAGTTATTAAAAACAAAAGAAACAATCCGAAAATTCTCGAAATGTTTTCGAGAAAAAATACGCGAAATGTTTTCAAGAAAAATGTTCCGAAAATGTTTCGGAAAAGTTTACGAGAAAAAAATCTCGAGAAAAAATACTCGAAAAGTTTTCGAGAAAAAAGTTACGGAATAGTTTCCGAGAAAAAAATCTCAAAAACTTTCCGAGAAAAAAATACTCAAAAAGTTTTCAAGATCCAATACTCGAAAAGTTTTTGAGAAAAAATACTCGAAAAGTTTTCAAGAAAAAATACTCGAAAAGTTTTCGAGAAAAATATCCGGAAAAGCTTCCGAGAAAAAAATCTCAAAAAGTTCTCGAGAAAAAAATACTCGAAAAGTTTTCCAGAAAAAATACTGGAAAAGTTTTCGAGAAAAAATACTCAAAAAGTTTACGAGAAAAAATACTCGAAATGTTTTCGAGAAAAAATACTCGAAATGTTTTCGAGAAAAAAGTTCTGAAAAAGTTTCAGAAAAGTTTCGGAGAAAAAATTCTCTAGAAAAAATACTCGAAAAGTTTTCGAGAAAAAAAATCCGGAAAAGTTTCCGAGAAAAAATTCTCGAAAAGTTCTCGAGAAAAAATACTCGAAAAGTTTTCGAGAAAAAATACTCGAAAAGTTTTTGAGAAAAAAGTTCCGGAAAAGTTTCCGAGAAAAAATTACCAAAAAGTTCTTGAGAAAAAAATACTCGAAAAATTTTCGAGAAAAAATACTCGAAAAGTTTTCGAGAAAAAATGCTCGAAAAGTTTTCGAGTAAAAATACTCGAAATGTTTTCGAGCAAAAAGTTCTGAAAAAGTTTGGGAAAAGTTTCTGAGAAAAAATTCTCTAAATTCTCGAAAAGTTCTCGAGAAAAAAAATACTTGAAAAGTTTTTGAGAAAAATACTCAAAAAGTTTACGAGACAAAAAATTCTCGAAATTTATTTGATATTTTGTGAGCCAATATTAGGCCCCATAGGGGGGCCAAGAGTAAAATTAAAGAATAGGGGACTAGACCTAAAAACAAACAAAAACAAATCTACTCAAATGGGGCTTAATATTTTGGGGCTTTACATGGGGCCTAAAAATAAGGTCTTTTAATATGGAGCTTTTTTGACACCTCTACCCATATGGATGGGTCTAATACCCCATAATTAATTACTTGGATGAGTTTATACTCCATACAGATAGGTCTTGTACCTCACATGAGATGAGTTTTGTACTCCATATAGACGGGTCATGTACCCCATATTAGATGAGCTAGTGCTCCACATGAGATGAGTCGTGTACCCCGTATTAGATGAGCTAGTGCTCCACATGATGATATGATATTCACTTCATAGAATAGAATACATCTCCATATAAGAATGAGACTTGAGTTGAATTCTTTTATTATTATAGCTATGAATTATTTCTAATCGGTAGAGATAAGAGTTTGGATTGATTATGAGAAAATGACTATTTTGAGCTAGATAAATTATTTGTGTTACTTATGTGTCTTAAAACTATTTTTGAAAGAAAGCGGATACCGTGGTTGATTTTTCGGTTACCGCATCGGTTGAGAACAGTACTTATTTTCTTTAACTGTGTGTATTATTCACAGGGATTTTGTATCTCATTAAAGTATTGTTTTCAGAGACACCGACTGAGACAAGGACTGTCGACGACGGCGAGGACCGAGGAGTTCGATAACTTAGAAGCATTAGTTCACTAAATTAGGTTGGCAGTTTGAGAATAAGTAGACATAAAGTCTGCACAGTACTTTTGTTATGGAGATTAGTTATCAAATGCCCAGTTTTGAGTATTTTCATATTTTATGGATTTTGATGTATAACGTACTATGAATCTTATATTGTTAACTTTCAGACAATTAGCTTTATTTTTTTGAGTTTTGTTTCTATGGTGATACTTTTCGTTATTATTAACAGTCAATGATAAATGCATTAAATTAGACGTTACACTTCTTTCCAAAACTTTAGTTTTTTTAGAGTTTTACATGTGGATTAAAAAAATAATGAAAATTTATAAGTTAAATCAATTTTACCTTTACTTTGTTAAGAAAGAGAAAAATAATTTAATTAATATTTTTGTTTTAATTTTAGTAATGGTACAAATGATATAAGTATCACTAATTAATAATTATATACACTGGTTTCTTAAAAGAATAAAAATTTTGAAACAAAACTAAAAAGTAAAAAAGATAAAAATTTGAGACACAGGATGTTATATATACACACACATCCCCTCTATCTACAACCATATAGCACAACGAAGCCATATTTCGTCATTCCTCAAGATAGAAAGAAAAAAACCACTCAAACAATGATGCTACCAATTTTGCACCTCACCCTTTTGTCATTAATCATCTACCAAACCACCTTTGTCTCTGCGGTCGATCCCACAACGGGTTCATCTGTAATCCAATAGATAGCTCACACTATGTTATTCAAAAGCCTTATGATGTTTCACTAAACGAGCGTTACAGCTTTACAAATGGTTTGCACAAATTTTGGATATACCCCACAGATAAGCCTTTCCAGAGTGGCAGTACTACACAACCATGGACGGAAATTCGTGTAACTGTAAGTGTATATTTGGTTGGATGATGGCAAAATTTAATTTTGAATAATTGTTTTTAATGGAAAGTTACTTAATTTGAAATGCTCTATGTTAGTATACATTCACACATAAAAAATTTGAGATAAATAATATATTTACACGTAAAAATCATGATTATAGTTGAAAGCTACAAATCTTAACAAACGTCATAAGAAAAAGCTACTAATTAATTAATTTTATAGACAAAACATTTTCGATGGGTGTTTGGTTTGGATTCTATTCAAGTAAAAGCACGTTCAAATGGTCTCAATTTGCCGTGAAATTGAAAAGCTACAAATACCTGTGTTGAAAAAGATTTGAATTCTCTATATTAATTCAAACATTCAACAATCCTTCATTAACTTATATTTACTTGCATTTAGTGTAAAAAGACTACGAGAAAGAAAATGGAGAAAAATTGTATGATAGATTGTAATGACAAAATTGTCCTTAAAAATAAACAAATAAATGTAGGTTTTTTTATTGTAGACAATTCAAATCCCTTGAAAAGGATTAGCATGTGTTTGGCATACTTCCAATTCCAAACATTGTATCTGCCAACATCGTAAGTTATATTGAATCGTAACAATTCACAAACATGACATGATATATATATAAGGTTTCACTTTTCATGACTTTTAGGGATACGTTTATACATCTGGTATATGGCAATTTGAAGGATATGCTTATGTTCCAAGTGGCACAAGCGGCGTGTGTATTATGCAAGTACTCGGAGGAAGTAATGCTACCCCAGCCGCACAACTTAGGGTTTATGGCGGTTCATTAACTTATTATAGGTCTCCGATTTTGTCTGCAAATATCTATGATAGGTGGTTTAAGGTGAACGTGATTCATGATGCAAATGCTAACAATGTTAAGGTTTATATCGATGGGGATCTCAAGTTTAATGGTGGTGGTAATGGAGATGGCACTCACTACTTCAAATTTGGGGTTTGTGTACAGAATGATCCTTCCAATTACATGGAATGTCGTTGGAGAGATATTAAAATTTGCAGAAGATCTTAAAGTGTGTACTTTCCATTTGGTTTTAGTACTAAAAAAAATAAATAAGACAAGAAAATGCAACCTAAGGACTTGTTTAATTATGTAGTTTATGACAAATAAATAATATAGAGAAGGAAATAATCTTGTATTGTTCTGTTTGATATAGCATTAAAAGAAGTACGAGTTATCTTTATAATATAGAATGGGAATAACAAGCTACAACTTAAAATCCTAATTAGATACTAACAAAAGGAGGGAAAATTGCAATTAATGCATGGCTTTACCACATGTTCCAATTAAAATCCTAATTATTCCAACTAATCATGTTCTTCATCTAGAAAATTGTTTACCTTATGCCATGTAAAAAACAGTTTACGATGCTGCCATAATTAATCAATTTGGTGGCTTTATTTTTTGAATTTGGTCACTTACCAATGCCTAATTAATAGTATTTGGTTGTTTCTATTTCCTAAAAATATGGTATCTCTCATTAATTATGATGTGTGTATCTCTCTCTTTGAATTACCCTCTCCTTTTCTGAAAACGTATCATCATGTACAATTTTCTCACTTTTTTCTCCTTCCTTTCTTTCTTATCTTATTTTCTTTATGCAAATCCTTTTCTAATCATGTGTACAACCCATTGCCTCCAACAAGGATAACCATGTGTACAAGAAATTTCTACCTTTTTTTAATTCAAATCTCTTTTCTCCTACTTCGTTCTTCATCAACAACAGAGGCCCAAAAAACTTCAATTTTTTCTCTCAATAGCATCTGTTGTCATCGTATCAGTTGTCGTTGTCTTCGCCGTCGATGTTGCTGCGATTCTGTTTCATTCTTCTCCGGTATTTTCTCTTTCCATTGTCGTTGTCTTCACTTTTTTCGCTTTCAATCTCTCGCCCTGTGTTTTTTAATTTAATAGTATTAGTGTGGTTTCTTCAGTTTATTTGTGATTATTCTTATTGCTTTTACTCACATGATGTTTTATTTTTTGTATGTAAAATCAGATGTTTCTGCTCATGAAATAGGGGATATAGGTATGATATTTAATAGTATTAGTTTTGCTCTGAGATTGAGTTTTTTATTTTTTATCAACAAATCAACACTTCCGTTTTGATTCTTCTTTTACATGTTCATTTATTCTCAATGTATGTTAGATTTTACATGTGTTTGTTTAAAAAAAATTAAAGTTGTATCATGTTTTGCCTTTTTTCTTCTTTTTTATTGTGTGTAAATAGGTTTGTCAAGCTTGCATTTTGGATTGGCAGAGATTTAAAATCAATGTACATAATGAAATTAGTTATGCTTTGAACATTGTTTTGGCTGATATTTATCACAATATATTTTAAATTAGGTAACATTGTGTCTCTTATTTAGCAACCAAAATTCAGATTTTTGAAGCTTTCAACTCATATAGTTTAGATTTCTTGGTGAAGCACATGCTATGTAATATATGATTCAAATTTTAAGATGTTGTATTACCTACCTATGTCCAAATTTTGTAAGTATATGAATGGTACATATGAGAGCAGTGTTTGTGTGTCACACTTTATGCACATGATCTATATATCTATAGCCATTATATTAGACTTTGAATTATCTAAGAAAACTATGATTTAAGTTTCGATGCACATATTACTTAAAAACTGATTTAATGTATCTTGGATAGAATGTGTTGCATTTGTTACTTTACTTTCTTAACTTTCATACCATATATTTAATCTGCCTTTGTTTCAAGTGCACCTATACAAGGTATTCTTTTTGAGCTGTAGATGAAACAAATCACCGTTGCATAGTGAGGAGAAACCCGAAGAAGAAGAAACAATGTATTTTAATGAATTTTTGCAGATACAAAGAAACATGAGTTCACACTATTAAAACATACACAAGTAACAATGTGTGCCTCATTATTCACGCATGCAGTTCCAAGAAAAAAACATAATAAATCAAAATCCATTGGAATAGTTGTAATAATAAGCATAGATTATTGAGCAAGTGCAAGGCTGCGTAATTTATGAGAGGTGTGTTTCCAATGATTATTCATTGGGCCTTGCAAAATTTATGAGAGGAAAAGAAATTTAGGTTGGGTTTGTTGTGTTTCTCACCAAACAAAGGAATAAATTCCTATGGGATAAATCCATTGCTTAAGAAATCCTGAATTGTTATATTGATTTTAAACAAAGGAACAAATTTAAAAATGTGATAAATCTATTAAAAGAAATTATGCTCTAACAAATTCACAATTCATTAATGTCACATATATGACCCGTGCGTTGCACGGGCAAGATGTCTAGTTATGTTTAAAGTACACAAGAGTGATTACAAAAAGGAAACTACATGGTTTACTCGGTTGAACTGGCATATTTTCTCCTAAAAAGTCAATATAACATCCATCATTTTAAATAATTCTTTTTCTTTTCTCAGTTTGTATTGCAATTATAATAGATGATGATATACTTTTTGTCGGAATGATATATAATATACTGAATGTCCAAATAAATTCAAATTTCATAAAATATAGGTAAGTGAATGAGCAATAAACATACTTGATTTTTGGTGTGTCCAATAAGCATATTTCGATCTAAATAAACAGTACGGCCCATTTCAAGGGGAGTAATGTTAGACCCAATTCTACTGACCAGACATATGATTGTGGAATTTTACTCTTTAGGTCCCATATACTGCTCTTAGCGCCCCCCCCAAAAAAAAGAAAAAAAAACTATAAATACCCTTTAGTTTGGTTCGGAAGATCAAATACCAAGCTTTCGGAAGATACATTCTGAATTTCTACATTTGAAAAGATATCTTATGAAACGTCCTTTTATACGTCCAGGCCAAAAGCAGCTTGAAAAGTTACGGCATTTAGATAGTTTTCAAACACAGATTGATTTCTTCCCACTAACGATACCTAATCCAAAGTCATCCATCAACTTCATTCATCTTTTGTCTATCCCCAACTTCATCAATCCAAATTCAACATAGCAAGTAAGTGTTTTTTTCTGTTAACAAACGAGGAAATACAAGAGAGAAGACAATGGGATGCTAGGGTTTCATTAGAGTAAACAAAACTGAAATACAATAGGACATCTTAAGAATATATAATAAAGCATAAAGAGACAAATTCACCCTTAGCCCAATTACAACCAATAAGTCCATTACATATCAAAAGATCATATCAAGTATTGCGTCTTCAAACATTTGTGGTCGTTGCTTGAATCAAAAACAAACATTCATTCACTGCCTTCGTGATTGTCTGCATGCTTCTAAAATATGGCAATTGTTTGATAGCGTTGAATCTCATTTCTTCCTCGACTAATCTGATGCATCAATGCGCATATCCTATCAATTCAAGATCTTTTAAATCTTGATAGGAATGTTCAGCTAATCCATATATACTCCGAGAAAAGGCATTCGGTATGCATATTTTCTCGCTAAAATTGGTTCATCTAGCGGCGACAAGTTTGTTTTTTGGAATGATCATCCACTTGGTTGAGTATAGTCTTTTTCTTTTCTTTGTTTATTTTTTATTGTAGCAAAAAAAGAAATTGTCTTGTTTGACTCTTTTTTTTTGGCATGTTAATTTCTTGGTTGTCTTTAAATTTCTATTGATTCTGTCTTAGAGTTTCTCCAGCTTATTCTTTGACTTCATGAGTGAAATTTTCTTATTGTTATTTTTTCACATTTATTAGATTTTCATAAACTCCAACTATTTACTCATACAATTGCTATATTTGAAAAAGTGCCTGTTGAAATATTTTTAATTGTTGGCTGTCTGTGAACCACAAATTTCACGATTTATTTGGAACAAATGATTTATGTTTTGATGCTAAACATGGTTCATATGAAATTTGTATATGCATAGTTGAAAATGGAACTTTGAATTCTAGTTTAAAAATCTACTCTCTTGTTAATAAATATGTTCACGCAAATTAATTTAACATCTTAAAGAAAAAAAAAACAAATTAATTTGACATTTGTTCTGAAAAATTAGATGCACAATTGATTTCTAAATTCATTGATGCACATTTTCTTACATTGATTGTTCTTACTAATTCTTTGAAAAATTCATTTCCATTTTTGTGAATAAGGAGATTGTTTGATTTCAAAGAGATCTTTCAATTAATTATCATATTGAGCCAAGTAAAAAATCCCACTTTTGTTGGAGCCATCGAACATAAAAGAACTTTATCATTTGTCATTAAGTCCAATTCAATAGAGGAGAAATTAGTCCTCCATGTTACATTTGAAATGTTCTATGTTAACTATGCATGTGTTGGAATATTGTTTATAGATAAGAGACAATTGATTCACTTGTTATATTTAATGATTTATCTCAATTTTCATTCAATCCTTGTGGATATTTTTGGAGTTGTATATTGCCCCTTATTTTGTTGTACGTGGATGTGGACCATGTTAGCTCTTAGTGGACCTTACAGTGTGATGCACCATGTCTCTATAATGTCATGCGTTCCGTGCATCTTTACTACTCTTTTCGATCTTTTTTATAAGAGATGATTTATATTTTATATTCATTAAATAATTAATGTATTTCATTTATATTATAACTTAAATACATTGATTATTGAATAAATCTAAAAACTCAACCGATTTTTATAAAAAGATCAGAGGGAGTATATATAACAATCTTGTTATTATTTCTTATTTGGTAAATATATGAGTTTTGATATTTAATCATTGATTATACTGAGAGTTAGTTTTGCTCTTCTCAATTTTTGATGAACAAATTTTAGATCCTAATTAAAAACATCATTATTCTTGCGAATGATTCACAATTAATCCTATTATTCTCATGAACATGGTGATTATTCCCCTTTCACTTCTCATCACATTCTATCTTTTTTGTGTTCTTCCCATTTTATTTTAGTTTTTTTATTATATTTACTTAGCCATTTTTCTCTTTCATTTAAGACATTTACATTAAGATAAAATAAAATTACATTATAGTGAATATTTATTAGGTCCATATCAGCCTTTTGCCCCATATAGATATAGGCTAGTCTATTTTTTAAAGGCTTTTTGTAATTGGATTAAAAAAATTGAAAAAAATTGAGCTCAAATTATTAGGTCCACCAAGCTCTATGTTTTACTTTTAGATGGTATGACAGATGACAGATTATCCCATATGAACTAACCAATTTTAATAGATCTAATTGCTTCAAAAAAATAATTAAGTCGACAATAGAAATTAAACTCATGTTCTTGTAGAATATAAGCCAAGTTGTTACCAACAACATATTGTTGGTATATAATAATAATTTAATTTCAAGAACATAATTGCAATTAAAACTAGAGATATTTACGGTTTGATTTGGTTCGATTTTTAGTATAAAAGTTATCCTAACTGCTGTTGCGAAAAACCGGCATAGAGGAAATAAAATAACACAATCAACAACACAAATTATAACGTGGAAACTTCAAAACCGGAGAAAAAATCACGGTCTTTATCTAAACCGACAACCAGAGAATAAACACTATATGAAAACTGTTACAACATATAGACTTTACTCTCAACCACCTCATGACCTCAGTACACCCACACTCTCCAAAGTAAATATTTGAACTATATCTCAAATACTGTAAAAGAAGAGCATAAGAGAAAAAGAAAAACAAACACAAATATAAACTTAAAGTGTTTACAAGTGCTACTGTTTGGTTTGTTGAAACAAAGAAATTGAGGTCTCTATATATAGCATTGAGCTCCTCCACTCTTCACTTTTCTAAGCGATGTGGGACTTCTCCACTATAATTTTCTTGACCTTTTTTCCTTCCTTAGCAATGTGGGACTTACATTGCAATCAACCCCAACGATCTCCACCTTGATTGTAATGGTCTTCAATCTTCATTGTCTTCGTTGACAATCATAATTCTCATTGTTTATACCGACAAATTAAATTATCATACTCCATCATAAAAAATACACTGTACTTGGAATTAAACCATACCAAGAATTTTCTTCAGTTGAGACTAAATCATCCTAAGAATTTCCTTCACTTGGAACCAAGCCATCCCAAGAATTTCATCTCGAAACCTTGCTGAAAATTTATGGTGCAACTTCCATGTTGACTTTCTCCGGAAGTTCATCAGCTGTTGAGATAATTGCGTACCTTGCATCAATGCCAACCAATGCTCGCACGCTATCATCACACATCTTGCATCCATGTCAACCGATGCATGTGTGCCACTTGAACAACTTCAAACTGCTCTGAAACCACATTCAGGCCATTGTTAGGCTCCAACAATATCAGTTTAGTTCAATCACCTAGTAAATCTTGGTTCACTAGTCCAACTAAACCCATGTCACTAACAAGTACTCGCCTGAAGACCCACAACTTAACCACATCATGAGAATTACCACTAGTAATAGATGCATGACCAATAGTAAAACCAACTATCTTTGCATCAGACGAAATTTCTATAATTCAATGCTCAAATCTAGTCTCATACCCTAGATCACCAAACATAATTATAGACAACAAATTTCCCTTAAGTTCATGAACATACCTCACTTCATGTAAAAAAGAACCGCATCCATACATTGATTCTTACAAGCTTTCTTGTCTCCGAGATACACTATTCCACCTTCAACTAGCTCTAGGAATTCAAAGTATTCATTCTTAAAACACATGTGATGAGAGAATCTAAAGTCCATGACTTAATACTCCACCGTTTCCCAACTTCCACTAGCGCCTCCGCATCCTCATAATAAGTTATTGTTCCAGACGTGACCCGAGTATTCTTAACACCACCTCTCCAGGCCGATGTTGAGTATTCTTACCACCGCCTCTCCAGGCTGACCTTTTGTAACCCTGATTGCATCAACACATCATTGACTTGATTAACCACAAGCTAAACATGATTCTTCCACCAATTTTCTCTAGCCTAAATGACGCAGTACGGAAGCTCGGAAGGATCAGCAAGCGCTAATCCTAGTATATAGGTTTCCTGGAATCCACCAGGAAGAGAATAGCCAGCGCTAAACTCTAAAATAAATCTCTGAAATCCACCAGATTTCCGGAATCCACCAGAAAGGTAAGTAATTTGGAATCCACCAAATTTGAGAAAAATCTCTAATATTTTTATTGAATGAAAAAACTGCCCTCAAGGCTACAATGATTTAGCTTAAATAGTAGGGAAAATAAAAATATAACAAATCTTCCTAAAAGATAGTAAAAGAAAATAACACATCTAGCTAAAATAAAAATACAACAAATCTTCCTAAAAGATAGTAGAAGAAAATAACCAACCTACCTAAATAAAAATAATAAATCTAGCTAAAATTATAAATTACTAAACTATACTAAAATCAAATCTAGGTAAAATATAATAAAATCAAATCAAGCGCAGTTGCGTTGAATTGCTCCTGCATCAGACTCCTCTTCTTATGAAGAACTCGACCTCGAGTTCTATTGTAATAAAGAGATGCCTTTGTCGGGAACTCACGAACACGAATGCCAGGGTCGAATACAAAAGTCTGTATAGAACTATCCGGTGCCCACATAGATGGGCCATACATAAGTGTTTTTGATGTCTTTACCTTCTCCTCCACCTCAAAAGAACTCGACCCCGAGTTCTCATCTTGATAAAGGGCCTCATCTGCTTGGTATTGGCTCATGCAATAGAAACTTAGTACCGGTTTTACTTTCATTACCAAATTATTTCTCGTTTGCTTGATTTCATCAACAATTCCTCTCTCAATATCATCTTCATCATAGTTGCTGGAGTTGACTTGCATTTGAAGGTGTGAAAAAACACAAGAAGGGGGGGTTGAATTGTGTTTTGGGTAATTTAAAAATTTCTTCTAAGTTACAGAGAACTTATCAGAGGTTGCAGCGGTTTAGAAAACAAAACACAATTAAGAGTAACTTTGAAGGTAGAGAGAAAGAGAGAAAGATAGAGACGGAGATTTTTATACTGGTTCCCCTCACAAACCGAGAGTACATCCAGTCCTCTTGTACTTCCAAGAGAGTTCACTATAATCACCAAAGATTACAATTGCTCAAGCACACAAGCAAGAGACTTCCAATGCTCAAGTATACAAACAAGAGACTTCCTAATGCTCAAGCACGCAGGCAAGAGACTTCAATACACAAGTTTAGAAAAACAGAGTCTGAACAATTGATATAAAGATCAATGTTCAGTTACAAAATAAATACAACTTTAGATACAAGACTTAACTTAGAATCTTAATACAAAATTCTAAGGTTCAACTAATGAATTAACAGAAGCTGAAGCTGGAGTCTTGGATTTTGAATATGAGTTCAAGTTGTATTTGCAGTTTTGTGCTTTAGGATGATTTTAGCAGAGTAACAGCTCTTTTCAAATTGTTCGAGTATCCTATCCCAAAGCTTCAAACTTGCTCCAATTTATAGATGAAGGTGGAGCGTGTTTGATTTGAATTTGATACGGTGAGATTGCGCCAGCTGTAGATAGTACCTTTGATATCCAAATCAGGTAACCTTGTATGCGATCAATCTTGGAGAGAAAGATTTATCCAAATCAGGTAAAGAGTTCGTACAATAGTACAAACGTCACTATTCTGTGGATAAGATTGATTCCATCAGCTTTTGGAATGTCAGAGTATAATCATTGATGCAGAGAATGTTCTTCTGACAAAACGGCTCTTACTGCTCTTATCAGAGTCTGATATGCATCTTCTGATGAATAAAATTTGCATCCTTTGATGAAACACATATGCATCTTCTGATGTCTTCAAGTTCTGAATCAGAGTTTGCTTTGCCATATCAGAGCTTCCAATGTGCTTTAAATGAATATAAAAATTAACTTGAATATCTGCACACTTGGATTAAATAATTAGTATACCCTATTGTATATTAATACTTTTGTTATCATCAAAACTTAATTGGATCATGTCAGAACCTCTTTTGTTCCAACAGCATTGCCCAGATAGAAGCATCATCATCAACTTTGTTGCAGCCGCCAACCCCAGTTCCTTGTGTTATTTCCTCGTAACTCACCTTAGAGTTGCATTCTTCTGATGCTTGAAATTTTTCAGAAAAATCAAAGGACTTTGTTATCTCACACTTTCTGAATTCACAACTATCATGGTCCACATTTGCCACATGAGAAATTGATTGTTGTTGAACGATAGAAGTGGCAATTCCATAAAGATTCCAAATTTGAGAAGTTGGGGTAAGAATCTCCAAAGTCTCTTTTTTCGGCGGTATCTGCATAATGATCTTCGCCTGACCCCTCAGCAGCGCTTCACAAGATGATGTCGTGTTCTTCACACAACTTCCTTTTTGCGTCGTAGACGGGATCTCAAGATTTACACAATTGACAAACCCCTTTGATTTTGACACATTCTTTTCAAAATCTTCAAATTTTCTTGAAACTGGAATAGTGTTGGTGAATCTTGTTGAGGATGATGGAGTTCCCATTGAAATTTGACGCCGTCGAAATTTGTTGTTGACATTGCTGTTGTTGGCGTTGATGTTATTGTTCTTTAAATAATTTGACAACATCGCTATCTGTGCAGTCAAAGCAGTTATGGCCGCGGTAGCCGCGGTAAGTCCTTCAAGGTCTGCCCTGGTCGCTAGTTTATCTCCCATGGCTGATCAATTCAGTTCACGAAAGAACAGGGAAAACCTGCTCTGATGCCAACTGACGCAGTACGAAAGCGGGAAGGATCAGCAAAGCGCTAATCCTAGTAAATTGGTTTCCTGGAATCCACCAGGAAGAGAATAGCCAACGCTAAACTCTAAAATAAATCTCTGGAATCCACCAGATTTCCGGAATCCACCAGAAAGGTAAGTAATTTGGAATCCACCAAATTTGAGAAAAATCTCTAATATTTTTATTGAATGAAAAAACTGCCCTCAAGGCTACAATGATTTAGCTTAAATAGTAGGGAAAATAAAAATATAACAAATCTTCCTAAAAGATAGTAAAAGAAAATAACACATCTAGCTAAAATAAAAATACAACAAATCTTCCTAAAAGATAGTAGAAGAAAATAACCAACCTAGCTAAATAAAAATAATAAATCTAGCTAAAATTATAAATTACTAAACTATACTAAAATCAAATCTAGGTAAAATATAATAAAATCAAGCGCAGTTGCGTTGAATAGCTCCTGCATCACTAAACTTCACAGTGGAACCCCTCCTCCCTAAATCAAACGAAAAGGCTCTGATACCAGTTGTTGGGAAAAACCGGCATAGAGGAGAATTAAAGAACACAATCAACAACACAAATTATAACGTGGAAACTCCAAAACCGGCGAAAAAACCACGGTCGTTGTCTAAACCGACAACCAGAGAATAAACACTATATGAAAATTGTTACAACATATAGACTTTACTCTCAACCACCCCATGATCCAAGTACACACACAATCTCCAAATTAAATATTTGAACCACATCTCAAATACTCTAAAACAAGAGCTAAAGAGAAAAAGAAAAACAAACACAAATATAAACTTAAAGTGTTTACAAGTGCTACTGTTTGGTGCATTAAAACAAGGAAATTGAGGTTTCTATATATAGCATTGTGCTCCTCCACTCTCACTTCTCTAAGCGATGTGGGACTTCTCTACTATAATTTTCTTGACCTTTTTTCCTTCCTTAGCAATGTGGGACTTACATTGAAATCAACCCCAACAATCACAATCAGAGCCATTATAAGAGAGGTATGAGAAGAATGTTGAATTTATAAGAGAGGTGGCCTATTAGCCTAACGCCTTAAGGTTTTGGGTGGATGTGTGGTGTCAAAGTCTCTTGTGGTCCTGGAGCATTGACCTCATGGTGTTTCTCCCGAGCTTCCCTGGACTCCCCAACAACTGCGAGATAAAAATAAATGCGGTTTGGTTTGATTCAGTTAGTTTTAAAAAGTCATCCAAACTAATACGGCTTGGATTGGTTTGGTTGGTGGCTTGGTGCGGTTTACAACATAACATTTAAATACCAACAAATTTTAAACATTAAAAAAATAACTTGAAGTTCCAAAATAAAATTACGGTACTGATAAAATTGTTTATCCAAAATTATATTAAAGTACCTTACAATTTTAAATATCCAAAAAAAATATTTGAAGTTCCTAAAAATATCATAGAACCGATAAAGTTGTTTATTAGAATATAAGAATATAATAGGAACTCAAGTTTAATATTACGGTTTGGTTCGGTTTTCTAAAATGAAAACCACCAACCAAAGAACCATGCGGTTCAGTAAAAAAATCATCCTAATTGATCCGTACCAAATGCGGTTTTTGCTGTTTTTGTTTGGATTGGTTTGGTTTTCGGTTTTGCTTTTGGATTGGTTCGAATTGAATCACCCCTAGTTAGAACCAATCACTCTATCTTATTTTTTTTATTGGAAAGTGCTAAACGGTGTACCCCGGTGCACTAGTTAGTTAAGCAAAACTCTATCTTATTTTTTTTATTGGAAAGTGTAAACAGTGCATCCGGTGCACTAGTTAGTTAAACAAATTATTATGGAAATTTTTTCTTGTATTTAACGTTTTAAAAGTATAAAAAATTATCTAATTACTATTACTTTTGTCATTTTTCTTTTCTTAACATGCTTAACAATTGCACCAAATGCACTGTTTAGCATGATTTTTTTTATAAGCAATCAAGTATCTTATTGCATTGGATATACTATATGCCGTCATTTTATCAATACTCCCTCTGTTACGATATATAAGCAATTATACACTTTCTAGATTCATTAATTATACAATAAATTTAGAAAGTGCATTTTTGCTTATATATTGTAACAGAGGGAGTATATTTTTATTTGTATTTTCAAAAAAATAAATAATCAATCAAAAAGATACTACTACAAAAAGATACTAGCTTATAGTTTATATCTTTTAGCTTATAAGCTAAAAGTTTTGTTTGGTAATCATTTTTAAAATGAGCTTATAGCTTATTTTACTAGCTTATAGCTTATTTTTCAAATGCTATTTCAAGTAGCATATGAGCTTATAGTTTATTATTTTTTCTTCCAATTTTACCCCTATCATCTTACTTGAAAAAATAAAATATTAATTAAACATTTATTTTTTATATCATTTCATACTTATAAGCTAGTTCAACCGTTAATTTTACCAAACACTGTAAATTCAATCAGCTAGCTTATTCGCTATAAGCTAAAAACTAGCTTATAAACTATCCACTATACGTTCATCCGTTATAAGCTAATTTATCAACTATCCGCTATTTTTTACCGAATAGAATCTTAACCGTCTTTTTCTTTTGGTGCAAACCATATATTTTCTATGTACATTTATAAAAACCAATTTCTTAAGTATAGTAAAAGAATTTTAACACTCCTATATACTAAAATAAAAAGGGTCATGCTAATTAGTGCCCTCGGGGCACTAGTTAAGAATAAAAAAGGTAAGTTTTGTATTGAAAACATCAATTTTCATACTTTATAAACTTTGACTACACAAATTCCAATATATTTTTACTATATATGGTTTCCTTAACTAGTGCTCCTGGGGCACCATTTAGCATTTTCCAAATAAAAAAGGTCATGCTAATCGTCTTTTTACTGAATAGAATCTTAACCGTCTTTTTCTTTTGGTGCAAACCAGATATTTTCTATGTACATTTATAAAAACTAATTTCTTAAGTATAGTAAAAGAATTTTAACATTCCTATATACTAAAATAAAAAAGGTCATGCTAACTACTCCCTCCGACCCAATTTAATTAATATAATTGACTGTTTCACGCACGCCAATGCATAGCTTTGATGATTAATATTTTTAATTGTATAATAATAAAATATAGAAAAATTTGATATTTTAAAAATACTCATTGAGACGAATCAAACAACATCTTATATGCTAATATTTATTTTTATTTATTAGTAGAAAAATAAGTTCAAAGCAACGTATGTGAATAATAAACAACTGTCAATTAAATTGAGACGGATGGAGTAGTATACTAGTTAATGATGCAAAAAGAGTAAATTTTATATTGAAAATAACACTTTTTAATTTTCAAACTTTAACTACACAACTTTTAATGTAATTCTACTATTTTAAGTATCTTTAACTAGTACCCTGAGAATATTAATTAGCATTTTCCAATAAAAAATTGAAACAATAACTTTGATTACTCAAAAAAAAAAAAATACTTACTGTATGTAATTTCATCTACACATTCTTGGTAATGTTTACAATTTTAGATAAGGAAGCATTAGTATTGGAACAATGAATGATGACTGATGAGTGAGGAGTTCCAATGTGAATAAAACACAACACACGTTTCAATATTCCTGCATTTATTGTATGTCGAGTTTAGACTTAGTGAGTGGCCACGCGAAATAGATTCATTTAGATTTTTTCATTCAATTTTTATTATGATTCATGGTAACCAGTGCTTTGAATAATCAGAAATAAAAAATATTTTAAATCAAAAATAATATATTTTAGATTTTAAAGAGTTGATTACACAAACTATAATGTTATATTAGAATATTTACTTTATTAACTAGTGACCCTGAAACAAGATTTCATTTTATTTCACTTCCTTGAATTAAATAAATAAATAAAAAAGACCACACCACCATGGCACCATCCCTCCCTAAAGTAAAGGTGAGACAAATAATAACGAGCAGTGGTGGAACAGAGATTTTTTTTCCGGGGGGCCGGTAGAAAATTTGTAATAAATAAATTGCGTACAAACTTTAAAATAATACTCTATTTTTTTATACATTAAAATAATATTATATGTGTAATAAGTGATTTAAAGTAATCAATTAATACTTACACAAAGTTGATTTTTAGAAAATTGTTTATTTTATTACTGTATTACACATACTAAAAAAGAAAATCTATTGAAAATAGTTGTGTTTTTAGAAGGAAAAAATAGAAATTGTGCATTTTTGATATTGATAAATACATATGAAAATTAACTTTTTAAAATAGTTGTGTGGTTTTTTAGAAGAAAATAAAATAAAATTGTGCATTTTTTATATTACTAAACACATGAAAATTAACTTTTTTTAAAAAAATATCCTTTAATGGCTAAAAAGTAAAATATATGTTGCCAGTCAAATTTAAACACAGAACCATTTGGGAGAAGGATAGTGAATAAACCACTCGGTCAGCCTTGCTTTTTAATGTCCTTACTCACAAACAAATTTATATAATATATATTAGTAATTTTATAAAAATACCAAGGGTACTTTAGTAATTTCTTATTTTTCGGGGGTGGCCGTGGCCACCACCAGCCACCCCCGGGTACCGCCTTTGATAACGAGTGCTCTGGGTACTCTTTAAGACCTTAAATAATACTTTTCCTGTTTCAAAATATAAGTTGTTTTGATCATATTACATAAATTAAAAAATAGAGTTAATGTTGTATAGGAAAAATAAATTATGAATTGATTTACAAAATTATCCTTCATTAATGATATGAAAAAGATAAATTAAAAAATTACAAGAAGAGAGAGTAAAAAATAGTTTTTTTTTTTTTTTTGTGGAATGCCGGTTTCAATACAGAGACTTGGAAGATTTGAGTAAGTACTCAAGACCAACCAACCACTATAGAAACTGGCGAGAGTAAAAAATAGTTAAGAGTATAATAGGAAAAATAACATTAAATGCTTCTTGGTATTGTAAAGCGACTCATAATTTGGAACAAATTTTTTTCCCCAAAACGACTTATACTTTGGAACGGAAGGAGTAAGTTTTTATAGAATTTTTTTTAATAAGCTATAATAGAATTTTAATGTGAATTTATAAAGTCAATGCATTATAAATTGTAGGCTAAACTGTACTTTTGGTCCCTTACGTTTATTTTAGGTTTGAATCAGGTCCCTTACGTTTTAAAAGTTTCAATTTGGTTCCTCACGTTATCAACTTTTGCATTAGTTAGTCCATTACATCAAATATTTCACTAACTCCGTTTGATTTTTACACGTGGCTGACGGTTTGAACACGTGGACGTTATTTTGGGCACGTTGACACTATTTTGGACACTTTTTTTGGGGTCAGTTCCATTATTATAAGTAATGTATATTAATTTTAATTATTTTTTTTACTTAGTTAGCATCCCAAATGGCACTGAGCATGTCCAAAATAGTGTCCATGTGTCCAAACTGTTAGTCACGTGTAAGGATCAAACGAAATTAGTGAAAAATTTGACGGAAAGGACTAACTAATGCAAATCTTGATAACGTGGGGGACCAAATTGAAACTTTTAAAAAGTAAGGGACCTGATTCAAACCTAAAATAAACGTAAGGGACCAAAAATACAGTTTAGCCTAAATTGTACTATATTTAACTTTTTAAATATATTTTTTTAAATGAAATGCTTAAAGAGTGATCCGAATAGTCGTTAGTCAGACCCTTAAAAAGTAAAAATAGGCAAAATTACATATTTTGGTTCTTTATCTTTTTTTTTTTTGTAACATTTTGATCATTTATCTTTTATTTGTAACACTATGATCTTTTATCTTATATATTTGTAACACTTTGGTCCTTTATCTTTTATTTGTAACACTTTAGTCCTTTATCTTTTATAACATTCACATATAAATCCTTTTTTCATATTTTTTTTATTAAAAAAATGTTGAATTTTATTTGTTAAAATACCTTTTTTATTAAAATTAAATAAAACTCATAATTTTGATGAATATATTCATCATCTTTATCAATTCTTTCATATTTTCATGTTCTTTAAAAGATCAAAGTGTTATCAATAAATGATAAAAGACCAGAGTACTAAAAAAAAAAAAGATAAAGGATCAAACCGTTACAAATAAAAAATAAAGGACTAAAATATTAAAAAAAATAAAATAAAAGACCGAATATGCAACTTTGCAATAAAAATAATACCCTTGTTCTTGTCCGTTCACCTCCCTTAGCCAGTTAGCCCACAGGAAAAAAGAACAACATCTCACAAAAAAAAAAAAAAAACTTGGCACCAAAACCATTCGCACCAACTTGTTGTTTGTGTGTGGGTGCAGCTGGTATTTCTCTTCACCGGCTACACTCTTTCCCTCCTTACCCACCCATAATATATCACTGTACATACATACATACATACATACATTTCCACTTCCTTCAAATTAAACAAATCTTATTAAATTCATCAAATTATAACTAAAATTAAATCAATTAAATTATAATTACAATTTTCTTTCTGGAATACCCACTACTACAACAACAACTTGTTTGTGTGTTTGTATCAATCTCAATTTCACATATTTCACCAACCTAATTTCCGATCTCACAAACCACACCGTAGATCTACACCTTTTTTATTCCTCTTTCCATCTAAACGTCATCGTTTTATCTTTAGATCTGGCGTTCTAAAATCACAACAAAAGAATCTTCTCATATTATTTTTGTTTTTTGCGTTTTCTTAGCGTTTTTATTTTCTTAACACTTCTCACAAAACGGAACAAAAAAAAGAGAGAAACGAAAAATAAAATAAAATAAAAAAATAAATAAGTAATTCTCTTCTTCAATCTTCATCGTAAATCGGAGTCTCCGATTCATCGAATTTGGGAACAATTTCCGATGGATTTGGACGATTTCCGATCGATTTTAGATACGGCGGGAGTTGACGTTTGGATGTTTATCGATACCGCGATTTCCGTCGCTTCTGTGGATAACGCCGGCGAGTTAAAGCGTAGAAGAGACGGAATCGTTGAGCGACTTTACGCCGCCACGACTGCTGCTCCGGTGTGTTTGAATTGCGACGGCGTTAACCGTCTCGTGAGTGATGGAAGCCAAGTCAAAAAAGAGAATAGTCCTAGCTTAAGCCCTGAACGTCAACACCGCCGTGGCGGTGGTTCTCCTGCAACGCCGCAGTCTCAAGGAAACGACGACGGTGAAGATGAGGAGATAGATCCTTACGGTGGTTTGTTCGAGGATGAACAGAAGAAGATTCTAGAGATTAAGGAGCTTCTAGAAGATCCTCGCCAGGTTTTGTTTTTTGAATTAATTTTTTTTATTATGTCATTATTAATAATCATTAGAAATGAATGATGAACTTCGCTTCTGATTATTTATTTTTTTTGAATTTTTTTTTAATTTTATTTTCAGTCTGAAGAATCTTTGATGGAGTTGCTGCAAAATCTGGTGGATATTGATATTACATTCCAAGAGTTGAAGGTAATTGATTATATATTTTGCTTTGAAATGTTTATTTTCAACTTCGTTTTCATTTTCATGTGCTTTTGAATTGTGTTTTTGTTTTGTTGATTTGTTGATGTTTGATTTTGATTTTGATTCATGTAGGAAACTGATATCGGGAGGAACGTGAATCAGTTGCGGAAACATCCATCGAGCGATGTTCGCCGATTGGTGAAGCTACTTGTCAAGTAATTGAAGAAACATAATTGTGATTTTAATTTTTGAAGAAATTAATTAATTTATTTTTTAAACATTGGTTGAGTTTGTGAAAGTTTTTGTTTGTTATGTGCAGAAAGTGGAAAGAAATTGTGGATGAATGGGTGAAGCTGAATCCACAGGGAGGGAAAAACACTCTGATGGGTAATCTTAATTATTTTTGAGATTATTTGTCAAAGAGAGTTAAAAAAGTAGAAAGTTAAAGGAGTTGGAATATTCATTAATGGGTAATTAATTAATAGTATGAAAACATTTGCAGCTGATGGAGACTCACCTCTGCAGAAAACCACCCCAAATGGGCATAATCATCAGGTCAAAGAAATCTTTTATTCTATTTGCTTTCTTCATTCTATAAAGTTAATGGAGATAGTTAACTTTGTTTTTGGGTTGCTATTGCTATTGCTATTGCTATTGCTAATGTGTTGTTTATTTTTATTCGTTTTGTTTATGCAGATTCCTGATTTTGCGTACTCTCCAAATCCACACAGTGAGTATAGTATCTGATTCAAATATTCTTGTAACCTTATTGATTGATGCCATTGCCTTTTGTTTGCATTTGGTTGATATGCTTTTTGCTGACAACAGATGGAAGTTCTGGTTCTGACCGTAACAATTCTGAAATAGAACCAAAACCAAAACCTAAACCAGTTCCTCGTAAAGACCCTCCTCCTAAACTAAGGCCATCACCTCCAGTTACTGCCCCTACTTCCAATACTCAAAATGTATGGTTTTGAAGTTTGTCAAAGTTTGTTGGGATGTTATTGTCATATATGTCACTAGTGTTTTAATTATTAAGTTTGATATTGATGAGATGACATAAATAATAATGGTGAATGATTGCAGAGACAGAGAGAACAGAAAGAGAGTAATTTTGATGCGGAGCGCCTTGCTTCGGCAAGAAAACGGCTTCAAGCCAACTATAAAGAAGCTGAAAATGGTTGAATTTTTTGTTTCTATAACAATCCTATAATTTTTCATGCTAGTTCTATGTTTGTTTATATCTAAAACTGACGTTTTTTTTTTTTTTTGTGTGTTTATTTATAGCCAAAAAGCAAAGAACAATTCAGGTGATGGACATACATGAGTTACCTAAGTCAAAAGCAAAGAATGGTTACTTTCCAAAGAACAGAGGTGGTGGCAGTTCTCAGGGAAGACAACACTGGTGATACAATGATCCATTGTTTTGAGCAATTTCAAGTGTAGAAAAGCTTGTGGCCTTTTGTGGGGGGTTTGAGATAATATATGTTCTCAAACGTGTTCATCCCTATGGATCACTATAAACATAATTTTTCTTGTGGTTTTTATTTACTTAAATTAATAATCACTGAAGAAAAAAATTCTCCTCAACATTTTTGTTTTTGAAAGGGACTTATCAAACCAGCATTTCTTGGATTGTTGAGGAGCATGTGATTTCATTTCAGAGTAGGGATGAAATGGATGAAATGGGGGTGAAAATGTTTTTTGTCAAATCAAGATATGAAAGTGGCAATTTAAATTTAGCTTTTTTTTTTTCCTTCAAAAAGATAACATTAACAAAGTCGAGAAACAATCATTTTTTCTGTCCAAAAAATAATCAATTTTTCTGCAAATAAAAGAGGCAAAAATAATCATATTTGATTTTCTTTTTATATTAACATGACCATTTTTTTCTATTAATAAAGTATGTAAGTTTTGGAGTTTTAAGTCTTAGAGTTGAATTGAAACCAAGGTTTTATTTTTAAACAAAAAAAATTGAAATCAGGTTAAAGCTTTAAAGTTAGACCATAAAATATATTTTTTTGGAAATAATGAATTTATTACAGTTGACAGTTGGTTATAACAGTAGCTTGAATTTTTGATAAAATTTCTTTCAATAGTTTGAATAGGTGGAGTTCAATTAAAATTTTTTATCCTGGATTGAATAAGTGATAATCCACTACAGTTGGAAGTAGCTACTGTCTTGTACTTTGAATGTGAAGAAAAAAACTTGAGAAATGGAGTGTAAAATGCCTTTCCGGTTCGTGATTTATTCTTTTCGTCCTATAATTCACATTTGAATTACATGAATGGACAAATTATCATTTTTCTCTTTGAAATTGTAACTTGTCACATTAATCTTTAATATTTCAAATTTTTAATACAAAAAAATCATCGAATTTGCAAATCTTATAACAAACAAATTGAGGTCAAAATGGCTAAAAAAGAGATACTTATGACTTCTTAAAAAAGGACACTTATGAACTTAATTGTAATTTGGGTCGTGCTAAATGTGACCACATAGCACTTGTTAAACCTGTCAAAAAAAAATAAAATGAAAAACACGATTAATATTTGAAAGATAGTTTTTTTTATATTTTACATGCATTGAATGTATAATTTTTAAGATAAAATTTCTTTATTTATGACATTGTTTAACATTTTCTTTGTAATTTTGATGCATTAATGGACGATTGTGACATCAAAATATAATTCAAAAGATCACAATAGTGGTTCGTAACCAATCGTTAGTTGGTTTTTTGGTGATTGACGCTGAAATTGATAAGGACGATCACTGTTCGATCCCCATAACTGCAATCAGAGGGGCTGTAACCACTTGATGACAGAACTGACGCCCGAATCAGAATAAATTGGTGGTGAAAGAAAAAAATAAAATAAAAAATAGTGGTTCATTCTTGCACTAATTACAACAGACTATAAATAGAAAAAATTAATAAATAATTTTTTCAATATAATTTTATTAATTATTAATGTGTTTACTTAATGTTATTAGAGAAATTATATTTGTACAACTATTTGAAACAATATTTTAGATAACTACTTTCATTGTGCTTTTCACTTTCTCTCTCCATCTCTCTTTATTATTTTTGTTCCGTTTAAAGAAGAAAAATATTTGTCCTAAAAGTTGTCAAATATAGGTTGTACTCATATTACCACCCGTGTACCAATAGTTAGTTGGTTCAATGGTGATTGGCGCTGAACTTGGTAGGGAGGACCACGGTTCGATCCCCGCAACTGCGATCAGGAGGAGGCTGGAACCACTTGATGCCAGAACTGATCCCCGAACTAGATTCAACTGGTGGTGAAAACCAAAAAAAAAAAATATTACCACTCGTGTCATTATAATTTAGGTTTAAATGCAATTTTGACCTTCAAATTTCATAATTATTTGATTTTGACCCACTAAATTTCAACCGTTTAATTTTAACCTTTTAAGTTTCAATATTTCTTGATTTTGGACCCCGAAACTTTCGACATTTTTCATTTGTTGGTCTCTTATTGATTTTTTTTAAACTAATAATTGGTTATGTGACATTTTTAAAAAAAATTAAAAATTGTTTAAAAAATAATGAAGTTTTTTTAAAAATAGTTTATAAATGTTCTTTAGTAAAAAAAACTTTTATCTTATAAACTATATTTAAAAACAACTAAAAACATATTTTATTTTATAAACTATATTTTAAGAAAAAAAATTTCATTTATTTTTATTTTTTAAAACAAATTTTTTATTTTATAAAAATGAAAAACATCTTTTTTTTTAAATTTTTTTTTTTTTTTTTTTTAAACTTTAAAATATCACATAAAAGATTATTAGTAAAAAAGTTAACAGAACTAACAAATACTACAAATTGAGGTAAATTTAGACGATACAATTAAACAATTAATTGAGCAATTAATCCACTTAGGTTGGCTTAGTAGCGTTGATTTGGGTTATTGGAATTTGCTCCTTTTAAGGTCTCAAGTTTGATTCTCTTTGGTGACAATATCGGTGGGCTAGTCCATACAGAGTAAAAAAAAAACTCTAGCTTTAAATGAGGCCCCGCATGTGGACAGTGTGATTGATCCCCTCGAATTAGTTAGTCCTTAGTTTGAATATCGAGTTTTCAAAAAAAAATTAATTGAGCAATTGAAAACTATCAAGGATTAAAATTGAAAAGAAAAAACTCAATTTAAGACTATAAGTTAAAAGTGTAAGGTAAAATACATTGACTTCATATATGCACATAATATAAAATTTATAAATAAGTGTCTAGGAAGATTACATTGTACTTCATTATCAAAAAAAGAAGATTACATTGTACTTCTTCCATTGACTTTTTCTTCAAACATAGAGGCTAAAGTGGTGTCTAGCTTTACACGGTTACATCACCCGTGTGATGATAACCGGTGTTCTCGAGGCACGGGTTAAGAATATCAAAAAAATAATATTTTAAATTGAAAATAATATTTTTTAAATTTTTCAGGAGTTAACTGTACAAACACTACTAGAAAACATGCGTTTAGCAACCGATTTAGCGACTGATTTTCATCAAAATCGGTTGCTAATTCCACTAGCGACCGATTTAGCAACTAATTAAAATCAGTAGCAAAAACCTTGGTCGCTGATCTGTAGTGACCAAATTAGCAACCGATTTTGTAGCGACCGATTAGCAACTGAATTTAGAGACCGAATTAGCAACTGATAGCAGCGATCGATTTAGAGACTGATTTCTGAGAATGATTTAGAGTCAGATTTTACGACGCATTGTGCGACGCTATTAGCAACAGATTTAGTGACCGATTTAAATTAGAGATTGATTTTGTGACCAGTTTTAGCGACTAAATTAGAGACCAAATTTATTTAATCGGTCACCAATTCGGTCACTAATTTCACTTTTTTTTAAAAAAAAAAAAATTGTAGCTCCCATAATATTTATATATATATATATATATATATATATATATATATATATATATATACATATATATAACAAAACACATTACTAAATTAAATTCTTATAAAGCTCTGCTTAATCAAAGATTATATAGAAAAATTACAATAGAAACCGTGCAAATCAAGAATCATACAATTGGTAACACAGGAATAATACATAAACATGGAATATCTATATAAAGCTTTTGTCTTCTTTTTTTTCATTCTAATACACTCCAGGACATAAACTTCCTTTGACCTTCATAGCTTCCTTTCATACATAGCTTCCTTTGATTTGACTCATTTTCTACCAAAAATTCATCGAGACACTATACTAATTGAAATTAAATTCAATGGAAGAAGAATAGAACATTAACGCAAAATATTACTGTATATGATAGAACTGAGTGAAAGGTTAACATACCAAGTCAAGTCCAGCATATTCAGCATTTGGAATTGCTCGATCAAGAGATACAATTCCAACCTACAAAAAGCAATCAAATCAGAACATTACTCCGCCAAAAAGAATTGAAATCGAAGAGAAAATGAAACGAAAACAAACCATATTCTGATTCTGATCAATAAGTCTAATGGAATTCGACCTATTTAAAAAATTCAAACTATCATTGCTAAGAAGAAAAATATCCAAATCGAAATTGAAAGGAATTGAAATTGGAATTGGAGAGGTCGAGAGCGTTTTCACCGTCGTCATTGTCGGGAGGTCTCATGAAGTTACCACAATATATCTTCTAGCTAGTTTGTCAAAGGACTGACCATAGCATTATGGTATTTAGAACTTCCAACTTATCAATTAATAACCTTGATTAAAACAGTAAGAAACAAAATAAGAACCAAACAAAACCATACTAAAATTTGACCTTAGACATTTCTAAACTAACAGAGAACAGTGTGTTACACAATCATATAAAAATCTACTGCCAAAACAGAGAGGACCTCAATTTAGTGTGTTGTACTCCATCAAGAATCAAGAGAAGAATAAGGTGTATACAAGAAAGAATGTAATAGGATACTAGCTAGCCAAGAACCAAAGGTAAAACGCAGAGCATCCCAAACAAACAACAGCACAAAACAATAGAACAAAAGTAATCACCATTACAGCTTAGCTCACGAACATACCTTATTACTAGCGTGGTTGTTAAAAAAATTAGACTTTAACTCTGAGAGAGCTGATTGGGTCTAGAAACAACAAATCAAATAATAAATTAAAAGAAATAGATGTGGCACTTAGCAGTACATATATATGTGATAGAAAACAATTCCAACGTGAAAATTTAGCATTAGACTTTATTAGCTAATAAATTTAGTACTGAACTCTGCTAAATGCAACACCTCCCTTTGTTTTATACCAGGCGATATCATACCTCAACTCCGGCATAAGCTCTGGTTTGCTCCACTTTGTTTCAAGCTCAATTTTCCTAACCCCTCCAACACAGTTAAACCCCACTATTAATCTCCAATCCAATAGCAATCCCCTCCAACATGGTCTTGCTGCAAAAGTAAAGAAGGTCTAAAACATCCAACTCACATCCTCATACAACATTATGAAATAAATCATGGCATCATGAAACCTTTCTTGATCACTCATTTATTTAATATATTATCCTCAATATATGGTTCCCTCATATCACAGTGAACATAATGAAATTTAAAAAATGTGTTAAAAATGCAAAGCACCAAGAACACTTTTACATCAAATTACAGTTTTAGAAGGGAACAAAATAGTTAATATTAATATGTTATAAAAAAAATTAAAAATGGTAGGTGATAGAATAGTCACAACATACTTGCACATCATCTAACAATCCAGTAGCAGACTCACCACCAACCACTGTAATCGTTTTGCCTTAGTTGAATGAAGTACCAACAACCCAAGCTGCCATGCTTACAGCGAAAAAGACCTACGAATCAAGAAACAACAAATAACTCAATGTTTCAAAAATTGTCTCTAATAATACTACTTGGTCTTGTTATAATAATGAACATATTGACTCAAAACCTTAAAGATATAATTTTTGTCTTAATTGGTCCCTCACATTTTTTCTGATATAATTCCATGACATTCGTTTGATAACAGAAGTATCACATAATACATAGAATGAGCTAACTAGGCAAGGTTAATTTGAAGTTTACACTATCAATAGGATATTTGTTCCTACAACTCAAGAGTCATCATATCATGTTTGTGTAAAACTCAGGTCCTATCTAACAATCTAACAATGATATACAAAGGAGAATGTGCTTACTTACATTTATGTTAAATTTATACTTTAGACATCAATTTTTTTACTGTAAACTAGAATTATTACTTGAAACATTTTAGCTAATAATACCTAATGCAAAATTTTCACATTGGAATTGTTTTCCATCACACACACACACAAGTGCATTTCTAAGTACCATACATGGTCTTGCTTCAAAAGTAAGAAAGAGCTGGACTCTTTTGTGACCATGTTTGGTGTTAAAACTTGAACAAATTGTCTTCACCTTTCCAATACAATACAACTAATGTTAAGACTTGTTCAAATTTTCAATATTAAAACTTAGTGACACAATTGGATCGGTTTACCAATTGATACACCAACAATTTGCTCTGATATCAAATAATGATTACACACACAGGAAACCTACTTATCATTCTATTAAAATTAAGTTAAATGTGTTATTCCTCTCATATCCAATATATTAATAGAAGAAGAACAATTGGTGTTGCTGCCACTACAACTAATAACAATAACATGTGCCTAAACTTCATATTTACCTAACATCCAAAATGGAGTCTAACTATACTATTACAATGGAGTTTCAAACACATCATAGATAGCTTATAAAGAAGATTAAGTTATAAAAAGTAACATTAAATTTCGTAAACAAATGATAAACACAATTGGAAACAGCAAGAGAACAAATTCAGCAAAGAAAGTAACCTAAAAAATTAAAAATCTTACCTCAAACTAGTAGGAGAACGAATTCAGCAATAGAATGAAAGTAACTTAAAAAGTTGAGTTCAATAACCTAAAAAATTGAACGCCGTTAACTGAACGGAAGAGGTGAGAATGTGAATTGAAGAGTTGCGATGTTGAATGGAGAAGTTGCGATTGCGACGGTTAATTGAGGAGAAACGATTGCGATTATGAAAGCAATTGTAACTCGATGAGTTTTGATGTTGAATGCGATTGAGAACGGTGAGAACCCTAAGAGGAATCGATTCTGTGAGAAAGTGTAAAAAGGAATTCGATATGAAGAAGGATGCGATTCAAGAATTGTGAAGAGTGAAGAGATAGTGAGAAAGATTGTGAAGAGTGAATCTGTGAGGATTAGGATGTGGGTGGAGAGTTTCTAAGAAATTGAGAACAATTTTTTAATTTTAAATTTAATACTAATGATATACCTGTATATGAAACTCAAAGCTTGAAAAATTAAAAGATGACTACAAGTCTACAACACAGTCACAGTTTGTAGTGAGTGGAGGAAAAAAAAGAGGGAAATCTTTTGCTGAAAAATAGCATTGATAATATTTAATTGGTTTTTTTTTAGTGATTTGTAAAAAGAAAAAACGTTTGCGACGGATTGTTGGAACGCTATTTATCGGTCTCTAATTCGGTTTCTATAGCAACCGATTTAGCGACCGAAATATTTCTGGATTTGAAGCTCGGAATAATAGTCTCTAAATCGGTCTCTAAAGCGACCGAAATATTGGTTGCTAATTATCAGTCTCTAATTCGGTCTCTATAATTATGTAGCGACCAATTTAGCAACCGAATATTTTTTGACTTTGATGCTCAACATATCGGTCTCTAAATCGGTTGCTAAAGCGACCGAAATATTTTGGTTGCTAAATCGGTTGCTAAACGCATGTTTTCTAGTAGTGAAAGTTAAATGTGATATTACTATATTTGCTTCATTAAACAGTGTTCGGGACACAGGTTAACATTTTCTGAATTTTAATACTATAAAACCATGATTTACCATTTACTCTATCTAACACTAAATTGCTAGACTTTTTTTTAAAAAAAAAAAAAATTAGTGCTTTGGATTTTATTTTTTTTGACTAAAAATGTCTTGGAATTTTATTTTATTTTTTGATATAATTGGAATTTTATTTTAAGTACATCTATAAAATGAACATATTAATTCTATAATCAACTTTTTTTCTAATAAGAAATGAATATACAATAAGTGTATATATTTAGAAACAAAGGAGTACAATTTGATCCTTTCTCTAGTTATAATTTGATCCGATTTATTGAATAATTAATTTATCTGATTTATACTAGATATATTAGTTATTCATTAAATTTAAAAAATGAAGTTCTGTTTATAATTGTAGCTAAAAAGAGTGTTGATTTGTTATTATTGTTACAAATAAAATTGTCAAATAAACTCCAAACCTCGGATTGTTTTTCCTGTAAAATGTTTGGGCATGTGGACTAGCTTTAGCTAAGGGAACTTTCTGGGATCAATGTTAATTTAAGTGGGAGCTCTTTAGTATCAAGGGTTTTTTTTGACCTTTAGAGTATGTTGAAATAAGTTTTTTTAATTAAGTAGTTTAGTGGATGAAAATTTCTGTCTTGAAGTGAATAGTTTTGAGTTTGAAGTTTGTATATATAATATGATTGTTTCTATCAATTAAATTATACTTAGAGATTCATATTCGAAGGGAATAAGAAAAATGAACGAAAAAAGTATATATAAGTTGATAATTCAAAATCAAATTATGAAAGATTTTGTTCCGATTAATTTAATTAATATAGTACGGTAATAATTCACTAATACAATGATTTCGAACTATATTTCGAATCACAGTAGAGTATTTCATTTTTCATTTTTGTTGAACCAAGTATTTAAGGCCATGTCAATTGACAATTATCGAATAGTTTTTTTTTTTTTGGCATTGTTTTGTAGCAGTATAAAGCTCTTCCAGCTCCAAGCTCAATATTTATATCAAATGAGTAGCAATATAATTAGTCATACTACGTTAGTTTGTAACTCAACCAACAAGTTTAAACATAATCTAGAAAGAAGAAAAAAAGAAAATACCATATATCTATTATTAATAAAACAAGGAGGACAAGTCGTGTAGTGGTTTGTTGAAATTTTCAACTATCACTTTTACATTTACATTTAGCTCGAATATAACATTAAGCACAATGGTCTTTGATTTTTTTATTTTTTTTTTGTTTTAGCAAAACGGTCATATGATCTTATCAATTAATTACTCTTTTCCATTTTTTAATATTTATCACTTTTATTTTTGACACCCAAACCTATTTAATCAAGAACCTGCTCAAGCCAAACTATTCTGAGTTCTGACCCCTATCCTTTTAATTGTTTTGAAAATAAATTAAACCTAAAAATAACTCTCCATCTTTTTTACTAGTTAAGAGAAAATTTGTGAAGTATAAATCTAGGAGAAATTTAAATTTTTGTCACATATTAAAAGACTTTCATCATTCACTGAAGAACAAAAACCCGAAAAGTTTGAAATTATATGACAAACATCTTATAACTTATCTAAAATAATAATTTGTATGAGTTTGATGATAAAATTTTATTTGATAAATTAAAAGCCATTACAGAGATTTTATATAGTTGTGATATTTCTAAGACATCTAGTTGTGATATTTCAATTGAATATCAATGTTTTCAATTAAGCAAGTTGAACACTTTTGTTTTTACATAATCTAACCGTGCTGTTATGCTATTTCACGATGGAAAATGCTTATTATAGAGGATGACTCATAGACATATTATATTGATGATTAATATTTTTAATTGTATAATAGTAAAAATTATAAAAATTTGATATTTTGAAAATACTCATCGAGACGAATCTAACAACATCTTATATGCTATTTTTGTTTATTAGTAGAAAAATAAGGTCAAAGCAACATGTATGAATAGTGCACAACAGTCAATTGTGTCAATTAAATTGGGACGAAAAAAGTAATAAATTTCTTCTTCTGTCTTCCATATCGCCTTCCACGAGGTTTGTTAAGAATATGGCCAACATTTGAAGAAATTGGGCTCCTTTGAAGGTTATACTATTTTTTTGGCAAGCGTTACTTAATTGGTTACCCACAATAGCAAATTTATTAATTAGAGGAATAATTCAAGAAGAGGAGGCGGCATGGTGTTTGGCTTGTGCGTTGGCTAGAGAATCGGAAAATCATTTGTTGGCCTTGTGTCCATCAGCTTGGGTTATGTGGTCTATGGTTCATACGTGGTTTGGGTTGATTTCGATTTTGCCGTATTCCATCTTCTCCTCATTGGAGTGATTTCTATTTATAGGAAATGTAAGCAAAGTCTTCAAGGTGTGTTGATGGCATGACATGCCGTCGTTTGGGTGTTTTGGCATTCGCGGAATGAAAGAATTTTCTAGGCAAAGGTCAGAGAGCCGGAGATTTTTAAAAAGATACAAATTGTTTCATGGAAATGGCTTTTATAAAAATAAAGTTGATTCATAATGTTTATTTTATAAATGGTGTTTACCATTTGTTTGTATAGTTCAGTAGTGTCATTGGGGTTGGTATAGCGATCCCAAGATCAAAAGGTATTTCCTTGTATTGATTGGATGTAGTACTACTTGTTAAAGAAAGAAGATAAAAAAACATAACATTGCTAGAAACATAGAGGTTTTCATGATGTTATTTTCGAAACTGATGCTCATAATATAGTGCATGCTCTTCGTCATAGGAATACCGATGTGTCCGAGTTTAGTTCTATTATTCACAAGATCAAATGTATGTTGTCTTTAAATGTCGGATTTGAGGTGAAGCCAATTAGGGGTCAAGCGAATATTATCGCTCATACTATAGCTAGAGCGGCCATTTCATGGTCTCGTCGCCATATTTTTGATTTGGTATTGCCTTGTATTAACAACTTATTGCATAATGAAATGATATAAGTTTCCTTTTGTCAATAATAATAATAATAATAATAATAATAATAATAATAATAATAATAATAATAATAATAATAATAATAATAATAGTTCTGATCCATCATTACCTAGTGAAATATAAGTTGTAGCGCCCAGTAACTAGAGGTGGGGGCTAAAAGGAGGATACAGGGCCTTAAACAAAAACTGAGTAGTTACCTTACCACGACATTCGTATAGCAGACGCTCCTTTCAACATGACGAGTCACCACCATACGATGGTCAGATACCGATAAGGCGCATAAATTACCATACTCAGATGTGAGATGTTCCTCTGGCCATAATAAATAAAAGATCAAATGTAAAGAATTTCAATGTTGCAGCTTGGAAGCATATGAATCATCCTCAATTGAAAAATCAGTACTATGGTCAGCTAGAACTGCATTTCCTTGATATTACATGTCAGCATTTCATTCTGTCTGTGTAATCTCGAGTAATCTGAATCCAAAATTTTACTAAAATGAAATTCTACGAGGGCCCATGTCATGTTTACACCAAGAAAGCCTCAGTTTTGCATCTTTGACTCATCCTCTTTCTTCATGCCATCCAGTAGCCCACCCAAAAACATGTCCTTGTTGGGGGGTAAGGCCGGGTCAGCAACAAATGAATACTTTTGAGATCTTTGCTTTTCTCTATGATTCCCTAAAGTATTTTTGGAAACGACAACACTCTGTTTGGATTCTGTGGATGAATTTAATATGTCAAACAGAGAATTGCTCAAGTCAGCAATGTTATCGGATTTATGGACACTGTTCTCTTCTTCCTTGGTGCTATGCCAGGAATCCAGAGCTTGCCAAAAAGAACTGTCTTGCTCATCATATTTTGCCTTTCCTTGATCTTCTGGTTGAATTTCACAAGAGTTATCCCCTTCAGTATCAGAAGAATCATAATCTAAGACAATAGGTTCATAATCAGGACCCTTTGGTGTGTCCAGTTCGATTGCTTTCTGACTTAAATTTGATTCCAGATCATTCTGACCAAGGTTTTTAGCAGAAACAGGGCCTAATTCCTCCCAAGGAGATTCCTTGTTATACTCTTTTGGGGCTGTATCAAATAATTCATTATCTGAGTTTAATTTTTCATGACTGGCATTGGTTGCTAGAGTTTTGAGGATAGAAGTTTCTGAGTCGGAAGCACAAACAGCAGGATCAGAAGGATAAATATGACTGGATTGGAGTTTAACCCCAGGCATTATCTGTATCAAGTGTGCCATCTTCTTATAACCAAGCTTCTTTAAGTCAAGCTCATAGCCATATCTATCATTAAATTGTCTTCGAAGACAGCCTATATTATATCCCTCTGGATGTTCCCTCAATATATCAGTTAGCAGTTTCTGACAATCTTGTAATACACCACTTCTAGACCTCTCGGTATGTTTCTTTTCAGTGGCAAGTCTGGGAACTCCCGTTTGCTGAATACTCTGAGTGTGTTTCTCCCCGTCATTTTCAACTGACTTTTGTAAGTTGGACTGCGATGTTCTACTACTTACAAAGAAAGATCTCAAACTATTTGAACCATTAGTCAGGCCTGACGCGCTCTTCTGAACTGATCGAGTTAGTTTAAAAGGAAATGCTTGTGAGGGGCTTTCCTCCAACCATTTTTGTTCTGCTATTAACAATTCCACCAATTGAAAGATATCATTTTCAGCAAGAGATTTGAGAACAATGGGTTGATACTTTTGTAATTTACGAACCAAATCCTCCCTGACACAAATAAGATATAGCAAAATATTACTAAGTTAATCTTTAAAAAATTAGCTCAATAATGATCCTCATCATAAAATTTTGGAAGGGAACACAACTTTCAATAGAAATCTTATGATACAATAGATGTATTGCATTTTTTTTCGTAGTAGTCGACATTCAGATTAGAACAAGGAAAAAATGAACACGGATAAAGGGATACTATCATACAAACCTGCTTCTAGACTGGGAAATAAGAAGCGATCCTTTAGGGCTGAAAACAAAAGATTCCATCTCATTCCAAAAGGAACCACTAGAAAATAACACAGGCTTTCCTGATTGATTGACATCCTGGTGTGGTTCAAATCGCTGGGGCTCTTCGAGATTATTAGCAGTCTGGTCTAGTTCAGATAACTTGGAGTCCTCAGGCTTTCCAGAATGACTGACATCCTGGTGTGGTTCTAATGGTTTGGGCTCTTCAAGATTACTAGCAATCTGGTCCAGTTCAGATAACTTTGAATCCTCAAAATTACTAGTCACCTTATTCTGATGAACAGTCAAATCATCATCCTTTGCATTGCTTTTCCAAAATGGCCACCAATTTCTAATCCAGTTAAAGAAAGTTGATCTTTTGCTGTAAGTTTCAGCACCATCGGGTCTTTGAGAGTCACCAGCTGCTGAAGAATATGGGCTTTGATCATCAACCTCCTTTATAGGTTGGTTCTCATGTCTGTTTCTAGGTTGGTTCTCATGTTTGTTCTTTGCTGAAGAATACGGGATTTGATCATCAACCTCCTTTCCAGATTCATAAATTGCTATATCATTGTTTTCCACCATTGTTTGATCAATACCAGCAGAGGGATTCCCTGAAGTAGTATATTCTTCAAGAACTTTTGGACTTGCATCCACAGACCTAACAATGTCATCATTAGACAACTTTTTAGATCTTACGTCTGTATCCATGTCTTTATCTTCACTGTGTAGCTTTGGAGTTGCTGTGTAGCCCCTCTCCTCATTCTCAACAGCAGATGCCGTTGATAGAGTACTGCTGCTTTCAGAGGGTTCGGGGGACTCTGAGGGGAGCAAATTCACACAAATCTTACCATGTCCTAATTCCTGGAGATGTACATTTGGCATTGCTGACAGAAAGCGGTGAAGCCTTTTATATCCAAATATGTTTCTACCCAAAGACACATTACATTTTACCAGCTCTTCACGAAGATCTCCAATGGTTATACCATTTGGATGTAAACTCAATATATGCTTAATAATCCTCATAACTGGCTTTGGTTCTCCTCCAGCTGACTTTAAGTCTGAGGAAGGTTCATTGATTTCCACAATTTGTACTTTTTGTGAAGATGGAGACTGCTCGACAGCTGAAAAGGGGTTTTCAAGAGGCACTTTAGAGTTTCCATACCAAGAACCAAACTGACCATCAGGTGGGTGGTTGAAATGCTTCCCAGTTAGATTTTCTCCCTTGAGCAATGAACTCCACTGCCACATTATGGTTGCTGCACTGCAAAGAACATCAGGAGCCTTTCCGGGAATTGCCAGCAAGATATTGTAGTTGTTCATCCTTAATCGGTGTAATATGCCAGCAAAGTCTCTATCACCAGATATCAGAAAGAGATGTGCAGGCGGTGGATTTTGGGAAATCCAATACATAAGATCAACAAGAAGAGATCTATCAGCACTGTTCTTTCCACCTGAAACAAAGTACTTAATTATAATTTGAAAAGATAAAAATGTAGATAAATGAAACATTTTAGAAAGTCCTAAAGTTATATGGACAAGATACTATCCTATTTGGATAAATAGTTTAATTTGCAACTTATAGTACAAATGTTTATCATAAGCTATTTCCATAACAAAAGTTAAAATAAAATCAAAACTGTTTCATAAGCTATCCTGGAGAACTTATGGAAATAAGCTGAAAACAACCTATAAACATGTTACAAGTTGTTTTCATAAGTTATCTCAAACAGTTTCAGAAGTGTTTATGCCAATATATAATCCCTTAAGACATTATTAACCGTAAAACATTTGTCGTGGTTTATTTAGTGGCACCTCAATCTCAAATATGAAATGGCATGGAACTGCGTATCACATACTAAAAAAAGGAAAAATTACACTTCACTTCATCCAAGGTTTTACTCACATGAACATTGGTGCAAGAATTGCTAAATTCTCTCCATTAAGGCACCAAAATTTTCCAAAGCACGCATCTCAGCCCCTTGAATTCTCAAAAACATTACAAATTACTATCTAGTTTTTGACAAAATCATAAAAGATGCATTGACATTCGACTTCCATCACATACTAGCAATGAGGCACGGACTCCAACACGGACACCTGACACACGACACCGACACTGCTACGATTAATTTATATATAAGTTTTCTAAATTGAGAGTCAACATATATACATGTGCATTTAAATTGAGCAATTTATTTTATTAAAAAAAGTTTAAAAAAAAGATAAAATTTGACCTTTATTTATCCATCTACTATCGAAAAACCTAAAAATGTTGCAATCAACCGTAGTAATATCTTTAACCCTGCATTGATCAACATTGTTTCGACACATCTTTAATATTTGTAGATATGTCTAAGGAGTGTTTAAGGTTTGTCAAGCAAAGAAAAAACTATCCTTTTTACTAGTTGAGTTGTCCGACATCTGTCATACAAGTGTCATATAGGTGTCGGACACCGATCCAAGGAGTGTCAAAGCAATCAAAATAATAATTTTACATTTTTTTTTACCAAACAATCAAAAGTCCAAAACAACTACATATTTTACATACATAAGCTATTCAATCATTAGCTATAAAATGCGAGAAATTAAACAAGATGATTGAAATTGATGATCCAGGTCTACAATTAGAATTAAACTAACAAATTATTCAAAGTAAGAGAGGGAATTGAAACGAACCATTGGGGATATGAGAAAGATGAATCCCAGTGAAAGCAAGTGCTTCTTGATTAGATCTAGAAAGCTGTAAAACATCGCCGAAAGCAGTAATATGAACAGGACCTTTAATTCCGTTAGCTCTAACGGCGTCAGTGATAGCAGGTGCTACTTTGGAAACATTAACACCAACAGGCACGTTACAGTTCTCGAAATCCCACCAAACAGAAACCCTAACATTGCGCGATTCTTCATCGTGACGCTTCCAGTGAGAATACGCAGTGGAAGAAGATGAGAATTCGCAGAGTTGAAGACGGAGAAGAAGTGTGCGAGGTTGAAATGAAGAATGTGAAGAAGTGAAAAATAGAAGATTCTTTCGGAGAAGAAGTGTCATTGTTGGGAATTGGATTATTCCATCATCTGCGTGAAGTAGAAGAATGAAGATGGAAATGAAAATGGCAGGGTTTAGGAGTTGGGAGGAAGAAAACTAAAACCCTCGCAATATTCGTTCCAGAATAAGAAAATTTCTTTGGGCGGAATGATTTGGGCTCATAGCACTTCATGCTCATGAAATTTTCTCTTCCCACCCCCTGACTCTTTTTTCCCCCGGATTTCCATTTTTGCCCCTAGTTTTAAACTTTGGAACGCGTTTTCCGATTTTTTTTTTGCCTTGAATACAAACTTCGGAATGTATTTTCCGAAATTTTGATGAATTTGAACTAAAAAAACTTCGGAAAACACGTTCCGAAGTTTTTGTATAGGGGTAAAATTGAAATATTGGAGGGTTAAAAAGAGTCATGGGGGTGGGAAGAGAAAATTTCCATGCTCATGGGTCTTGTTTTTATTGTTGGGCTTTAAACTGACGAAATTATGAAGATTTCTTTCCCCACACCCCGTATCTCTTTTTCACCCCCTGAGTTTCCCTTTTTACCCAAAAATAACTTCGGTAAATGCGTACCAAAGTTTTAAATGGTTGAAAACACATGTTTATACCTTTAAAAAAAATCGGTAAATGAAAACCGAACTTTTGGGGGATAAAATTAGGGGTAAAATTGGATTTTTGGGGGGTGAAAAGGAGACATGGGCGGTGGGGAAAGAAATCTTCCGAAATTATCACTACGATATTTGGAATTTAGGATCCAAAATTAGTTAATTTGAGAATGTGGGTTCCAAAAACACCATATATGAACCTAGGTTCCAAAACCACTGACTGAAGCAAAACAAATATTCAACTATTTCGGAATCTAGGTTCCAAAACATGCAATTTGGAAGTTACGTTTCAAAATAAAAAAAAATAGTTAATTTCATAACATAGCTTCTAGATACTACAATCCAAATAATTGAGGGTATCTTGGATTTTTTTTTTTGGGGGGGGGGGGGGGGGGGGTGGGTTAGCAACTATGAGGGTCATAATATCATTTTTCCATTGGTTTTGACATTCACATCCTTTCCATTTTTTTTATTAAGAAAAATATTAACCAATTAGGGATGTCAATTATCATCATCCATGTCTTCATTTTCCGCTTTGAATAGTATTCTTCTTTCATTTTCATAACCACGGATCTCACAATTTTCGTGAGAATAGGTTTGGGAATAAGTGCCTACATTGGCCTAAGACCTAGCCTAAATAGACTTAGACTAGCCCAGCCTATTTTTTTAAATAGAGCAGATCAAACCTTTTTTATAAATATATTTAGCTAAAAAAGTCAGGCTTCATCCAGGTCATAAAAAAGTCTTTTAAGCCTACCAGGCCAATCTATTTAAGTAAATATGAATAATATTTACCAATCGTTAGTTGGTTCCGTGGTGATTGACGCTAAACTTGGTATGGATGACCATTGTTCAATCCCACACTACTGTGATCGGAAGGGACTGAAACCACTTGATGCCAAAACTGACCCCCGAACCAAATTCAACTAGTAGTGAAAGCGGGAAAAAAAATATATATGAATAATATTTTTACATTTATCATTATTACTCCCTCCGATCCTTTTTATAAGAAACAATAGTGAAATTTTTTCCAGTCATTTTTATAAGAAAGTTTGACCAATTTTCAAATATTTTAAATGTTTAATTTCACTTATGCCCTTATATAAAGATTTTTACTTTGATTAAATTATAAATCTATTAACTTTTTCAGTAATTTACATTTGTTAATATACATTAATTTTTCACATCTATAAATGTATTATTATAAACTAAAATTGAAATATGATGTCACATATATATTGTCAAATTCTCTATATATAATGTTAAATATCAAAAGGAAGTTTAATCTCATTGGTTTTGTAGTTCATTAGTATATTTAAAAATAAATATTATTATTTATTTAAATATGTTAATGTGAAATAGATTTTTCAACTGGATAATAGGTCATGTAAGACTTTCAAAAGGACAGACTCGGGCCTAAAAAATAAACCTGGCCATACGCCAGTTCAGGCCTTCAATTTTTTTACGGGTTAGGCTCAGGTTTGGCAAAGTCTAGCTTGACCTAGCCTATTTCCAACTCTAGGGGAATCCATCAAGAGTAAACAAATTATCAAATTTATATTATTTTCGATCAAACTAGTAATTTTAAAAAAGTTCAATCATAAAATATAACCTATAAAATACTTATACACATACAAAAACTTTTTTAATAAAGTGTTCGGAAACATAGTCTCTGCGGGCGGAGGATAATATTTCATCCCCATGCCCTAATCTCCAGGAAACTTTTTCCCCAATTCTCATCCAGGCGAAAAAAAAAATCGTCTTGGGATCCAAACAGGGTAATTCCCACGGAGATTTCCATTTACAAATTAGCAGATCAAATTGATATCTCTATATATAACTAGTACATCCGAGCCATTAATATAGAAAACTAAATATATATAGTAATGTTATTTTGAAACTTGCGTATATAATATTTTTTTAAATATAAAAAATATTATTTTTAATATAAAATTTACCTTTTTGTTTTCTTAATTTGTGCCTCGAATATTAGTTAATGTCCCTTTGATTATTTATTTAAGAAAACAAAAAGGTAAATTTTAAATGTTATTTTATATATTAGTGTCCCAAAAGTGTACCTTTTTGTTTTCATGATTCCATATTAATAGATTCTTTTGAGGTAAAAAAACTGTTATTTTTAATACAAAATATATTTTGTTTGTTTTCTTAACCAATTCTCTAAGAGTGTTAAGAACACAAACAAAATATATTTTATATTGAAAATAACCGTTTTTTTTTTATTTCAAAGGAACTTATTAATGTGGAATAAAAAAATTTCATTTAAAAATTTATTATATAAATTTTTATTTCTCTTGAAAAAACAAACTTTTTGTTTTATCTATACTAATCTATACTAATATATAAAGGGGATACAAATTTTTGGGATGACTTTTTTGTTATTCCAATTTTACCCTTAAAAAATAACTTCCACATAAAAATAGATTTTCAGTTTTTTTTTAGTAAAAAAAATATTTTTTTCTTCTTAATAACTAACCACAACAAAAAAAGGAGGTTAATAGTTATCAATTAACAAAGTCCAATAAAAAATGAGATTAAATAGTTATTTATATTTGCACAATACAAAATATCGATCACACACGAAAAAAAAAGAATATCGATTACACAAAGGGGCACGGAACGTGCCCGTTTGGCGGCTAGTAATATATAAAGGGGATACAAATTTTTGGGATGACTTTTTTGTTATTCCAATTTTACCCTTAAAAAATAACTTCCACATAAAAATAGATTTTCAGTTTTTTTTAGTAAATAATATTTTTTTTTTCTTCTTAATAACTAAGCACAACTTCCACATAAAAGTAGGTTTTCAGTTTTTTTATAGTAAAAAAAATATATATTTTTTTCTTCTTAATAACTAACCACAACAAAAAAGGATGTTACGTAGTTATCAATTAACTAAGTCCAATAGAAAGGAGATTAAGTAATTATTTATATTTACAAAATAGAGAATATCGATCACAAAAAAACAAAAAAAAAATATCGATGACATAAACGGACACGGTTTGACGGTTTGGCGGCTAGTGAATGAAATAATGTGGAATCAAATTCAATTGCAAAATAATCGAGTGGTTTCCAAATAACTTCGTTAGCCACTTTTTGGTTAATATAGAAAGAAAGAAACAATAAAATGTTTTGTTAAATAAGAGTCTTTTATTGATAAGAAAGAAACAATAAAATTTACATTTGTGGGTGGTTGAAGGCAGAACAAAAGGACTTCCGTTATTTTTTTTTTTCATAAGCAAAATTTATTAATATGAGTACCAGGGATACTCAAAACCCAATACAAAAGGTCTACATCATATGCTTTGGAGATAAGTAAGGGGATCAATCCACCAGTTTGAAAAAACAAAATTCTTATTGCCACATTCTCTACATATAAACCAAGACCAAGATAACCTTTTGATTCTATCTACTACTTCTGAGATGTTTAGAATTTTGCCCCTGAAAATAATGTCATTGCGCTCTAACCAAATACACCAAGCCGCCGCAAGCCATATAACATGAGATACTTTCTTTCCTTTCTTTCCTCTACACAAAGTGTTAAACTGCAAAAAATTCTCCAGCACATCATCACACCAGTCGGTTGCCTTCCAATTTAGCCACATGAAGATCTTGTCCCATATCATCTTTGTTTTAGCACAAACAGCAAACAAGTGGCTTGAACTTTCAAATTCATGACAGCAAAATACACAAGTTTGTTGCTGCACATCATTAAGTACTCCTTTTCTCCAAAGCTCCACTCTAGTTGGCATTCTATCATGAAGAAGTCTCCATCCAAATAATAAAACTTTCGACGGAACTGATGTACTCCACAGCTGCTGCACCGCCGTTAATAAATCGTCCTCAAAGTTTGACTTCTTTAAAGAGTGGAGAGGTGAGGAGATGACATAAAGGACAATTCTAAAAGGACCATAAAAGTAAATAAAATTACAGAAAGTAATATTTCAAATTTATTTATTAGTTTTTATAAAAAAAAATAAAAAATCACTTTCTTTCCATCAAACTAACCAGATCATAAAAATTCTATTAGTATTCATAACACATTGCTAGTAGTCCACCCTGATCCTAATGTTTCAATTAAATTATTTATATAAGTCAATTTCAAATATTATTTTTTTCTCGTCCAGACGTCCAGTGAACCGAGAAATAATAATAATTTTTTCAAAGAAAGATTATTATTAGTTAAAAACTAAATATTAAATTTGTAAGAGCATCCACAATGGTGGTATCTATTTTTCTAAGTACCAGTACCTAATAAGTACTAGCATTGGAGCAAAACTCAAATAAGTACTTAATAAGTACTGGTGCTACAATAAGAAGTGGTACTTATGTCATTTTCGTGGGACCCATTTATAATTATGTAGAGTTATTGGTAGGATATGTTATTAGTGGGAGCCACTTGAAATTTTTTAAGAGATATTGAGTTGGAGAAATTTAGTATGCTCTCTGTTCCTTTTTAAGTGTCCGTTTTGAATAGTAACACCAAATTAAGAAAGTGTATTTTTGCACCTTATCTTCCTATTATACTCTATTTTAATTCACCAATAAAATCCTTTTTTTTTTCACACACTTTCTGTTTCCAATAAATTTAATATATTATGCACACACAAAAAAAAACAAAATTTAATATGTTATGTACTAAAAAAAAAATTTAGTTTTCCAAATATATAGCATTAATTAATTTTTTTTATTGAAAAAAATATAATTAATTGATAAAGGTATAATTGACAGATCTTACGCTCAGTTCTTAGGATACCTTCTATAATTTTGATCAAATAATTTTCATCATCATGCGACTTTAGTTTCCTTTATTAGTACAAAGTTAATTTATCTCTCTTGGTTGGTGTTCCAACATCAAGTCCAAGAACAGTAGTTGACCTTCAACAACAGGTTGAAAGAAGACAATAATATATTGATTGGTTGTTTGTTTGAGTTTGATGCTAATATAATCTTGTTGACACTTTTAAGTTGCGGACTACTCCATCTTCTCAATTGGGAATTGGGACCTACCTTGCTTGTTGCTGTCTCTAGGATTTTTAACTTCTTTGTTTTGTCTTCTATTTTTCATAAGTAGTACGCATTTACTTTTTACCACCAGTTTAATCTGGTTTGAGGGTCAGTTCTAGCATCAAGTGGTTTCAGTTCCCTCCCGATTGTAGTTGCGGGAATCCAACTGCGATCCTCCCTACCAAGTTCAGCGCCAATCACCACTGAACCAACTAACGATTGGTTAAGTAGTATGTATTTAGTTACTACAGTTTTTTCTTATTATCTTGCAATTTTAATTTTAAGAAGTCAAAATAATATATTAAAAATTTTCTAAGCACAGGTAGTGCTTAAAAAGAAAAAGAGTTGTTACAAAACAAAAAGGAATAAAGAAAAATACCTAAACAATTTGTCGGATTTTGCATCTTGAAATTCAAGTTTAGATATGGCCCGGTGACTTTGTGCCTTCTCTATGTCCTTGATCTGCGGGGTGTGCGAGCATATTTGAATTTATTAGCTCGCGAGTTATGAGACAATCTCAATATGTTGTCTTATTGAATTTTTTTTTTTTTACCACCAGTTGAATTTGGTTCGTGGGTCAGTTTTGACATCAAGTGACCGAATTTATTTGTGTTGTCATACTCAATATAAATCTATAAATATTGTAAAAAATAAGAAATGTAAACGAGGTTGCTCACAATCAGCGGGGTGCCGAGCATATTTGAATTTATTAGCTCGCAAGTTATGAGACAATCTCAATATGTTGTTTTATTTTTATTTTCACCACCAGTTGAATTTGGTTCGGAGGTCAGTTTTGACATCAGTTGGTTTCAGGCCCCTCCCGATCGCAGTTGTGGGGGATCGAACTGTGGTCGTCCCTACTAAGTTCAACGCTAATCACCACTGAACTAACTAACGATTGGTCAATATGTTGTCTTATTGACCGAACTTATTTGTGTTGCCATACTCAACATAAATCTATAAATATTGTAAAAACAAAAGAAACGTAAACGAGGTTGCTGACAATCACTGGCATTATTTTGGACTGATTTGGACCATTTTCATCATCTACCAAATTGCATTTTTCGGGAGAAATATACAAAATTGCATTGCTAGTGAAATAATGAGTTTATTCGATAAAAAATAGTGTGAATGAATGAATAACCAAATAGGAAACTTGAATTAAAGATGTGATGTGAACACACATGCACGGCACCATTCTTTCAACTACATTCATTCAAACAGAATACTTGAATTAGCATCAGATATGTTTCTGAAAGAATATTACTTGTCTATATGTATCATTTCTTGGTTGTTGAATTGAAAACCATTTTGATAAATCATAAATGTTTAGCAATTATTAAGAGGTTGCATTATTATATTTTGGCTAAAATATTATTTTGTCTATTTCTTTTCTTTTTTATGTTTGATTATATTTTTTTTCCGTTGCAATGTTTGATTCTATATTTATAAAGTTTTAATTGAGTTTTTTTAATTTTCGTTTTAAATATCAATGTCACGTTTACTATTTAAATTGTGTTAAAAAAAGACAAGGTATACATTTTATAAAACAAAAGTCCATTTTAAAACAAAAATTAAGTATATAAGAATTTGTCAAAAATAATTTTATGAATAAATATAATTTTATAAAACAAAAGTCCACTTAATTAGATCAATATAATTTTTAACCAAAAGTTTTTTTTTTTTAACCAAAAGTTGAGTGTTGTGCTATGACATCCACCACTACAAAAATGGTTTGGTTGTATGGGTGACTTTGTGAAATGAGTGTCCCTTTTTTGAACCAACTCTCATGCATTAGGATGATAATAAGAAATCCACTCAAATTGTCCACAATTCGGTCTTTTATGATTGTACCAAATATATTGAGATTGATTCGGTCGTCATTATCTTCAGCATGAGATAATTACTTTATCGTTAGTTTCCTCTTTTTAATTTTTTAATTTTTATTTTTTTATTTCATCTCCTCTATTTTGTAGATTATTTGTTTTAAAACTGTTCCTGAAACATGACAAATTGGAGGAGGAGAGGCAATGACTAAACTAGCAATTTTTTACTAGGGGATCAAATATAAAGAAAAATATTAAAAATTAATATATTTGTTTTTTACAATAAGAATTACTATAAAACTAATGATATTTATTTAGAAAAAAACTCATAATTTATTTCATTTTTAAATATTATTTTAACAATTTTTATTGCCAATAAAGTTCTATGTACTTGTTGTAGAGACCAAAAATGTTAAAATAAGATGAATAAAGCTAATGATATTTTAACAGTTTTTTACAATAAGAATTACTATAAAACTAATGATATTTATTTAGAAAAAACTCATAATTTATTTCATTTTTAAATATTATTTTAAATTTTTTTATTGCCAATATAGTTCTATGTACTTGTTGTAGAGACCAAAAATGTTAAAATAAGATGAATAAAGCTGATCAATCAAGTGATAATTTCTTTTTGCATAATGTTTCTATTTTTTATTTTTAGTTTTTTACAATTTTTTTTTACTTATATATATATATAAAAGATAATTACACATAAATATAAGGAAGACGAGCAACAAGCTATGCCGCTAAACCTTTTTGTATCGCAAAACCCAATCTTTAAAATACTACATTCATAGACCTAGGGGGCATAATATTACTATACATAACTTTTTATATTTGCAGTGAATATATATTAGTAGAGTAATAAAACATAAAAATATATCTACTTATAAAAAAAATCATTTTATTTTAAATACAAGTTGTCTATCTTATACTATTTTGTTCTGTTCCTATTTTTACACTACAAGAAATCAGCCATTTTGTGACGGCCAAAAGCCCTCAATAAGTGGGAAAATCCGTCACAAAGTGAAAATTTATTGATGACTTTGTGACGGCCAAATTTCGTCAGTAAATAGCTCGTGGAAAAGTTATTGACGACTCAGGTCGTCACAAACTTTGGGACGAAACTTTGTGACGGCTCAGGTCGTCACAAAGTGAGAACGGTCACTTTTCTGACGGTGTAAACCGCCACTACCTTATGTCCAATTTTCCAAGTAAAATAGCTTTTGTCAGCTTTGATCAGTGTGCATACTTTATGTCTAATTCAACAGCACGTGATCCTTTTTAATTTTTAATTTATTTATTTATTTGAGGGAGATGAAGGATATAGGATCAATATTCTCTAACGTTATTCCGCGAAAGGCATGTAACTTTCAAAGCTTATAATCCCTTGGATCAATCTGGTGCCACGTGTCATTATTTAATCAAAAGATATTGAAAAAAGAAGGATGAGGACGAATCTCTGTACTGTTTCCGGTCGTCGTACCTTTCTCTACCGACGCCGGTCTCACTCCGGTCAACATTGTTTTAATTTTTATTTGACGACGGCAACAACGACGAGAGTTGGTTAGACAGTGGACGGCGTACGACGGATCAATAGTGTAGCGGTGGAGGACAAACCTATCACGTGAAGAAGAAAGAACAGATAAAAAATATTAGGGATTTTAATTCAAAAAGTGGAAGAAGAATATTGAGATCTGAGAGAGGAAAAAACAGGAAGAGTATTAAGAAATAAGAGATGGGGAGGGGAGATAAATCAATAATGTAGAAATGGTAGGAAGCTCTACAGAGAAATGGTAGAAAGCTATGAAGAAATGGAAGTGATACACTAATTTCGGAAGAAAAAAAAAAGGATGAAGAGAATGAGAGTGAAGAAAGAATGAGTTATTTTTCTTCTAAGAAGCAATGAAGAGAACAAGAGTAAAACTGAGATGGTGGTGACTGTGATTTGAAGCAAGAACAAATTTTGATTTATTATTTTAATTTTTAAATATTTTGTGGCGGCTTAGACCGTCACTTTATGAAACTGTACAACTAATTTATTGACGGCTTATGCCGTCAATAAATTACTGACGGCTTAAGTTGTCACTAAGTTACAAGTCATTTTAAAAAAAAATATTTTTTAATGTTGTGACGGTTTTTTATCACTTATTGAGGACTTAGGCCGTCAGTAACTTATTGAGGGTTTAAGCCCTCAGTAAATGTTATTTAAATTCGTCAATAAATTGGAGTATTCTTGTAGTGTTACAAATCAAACACACTAACTAAATTGTGTTCAATCTATTGAAACATCAAGGAAATGTCTTTCCTCTTCTCTCTGTTTCTGTATGCATGGAAAACTTATATAGACTATTTTATATCATCTCTAGTAATGTAGAAAATTATGAATCCGCACCTATAAAGAAACCAAACTGAAACTAACTGAGATAATATTCGAGATTCGGTTGAAAATTTTAAATGTTTAAAAGACCAAACTAAAACTAAAAGAATAAGTTGAGTCAAAAATGTATTTTAGTTTTACTTTTTCAATTTAAACTAGAAATTATATGTCGTTATAAATTAAAAACTTGGGTAATAGTAGTAGCTTTTTTCAAATAAAAGGCAAATAATTAGTCCACAAGTTCTAGCTCAAACTGACATATATAATATATGCCGGAGTTTGAATCTCGGCTAACTCATGTATGAGTGACTTTATAATGGTTTTGTCATTTTATCTATGTATTAAAAAAAGTAATGAACTATTACCAAAATAAAAAAACGGAAAAGAACTAAGAAAAAGAATTGTACGCAACTTGTTATAAATTAATGACAAATGCCACAATTGTTATGTCAGAGTCACATAACATTATCTAAGTTCGAATTCAAAATCTCATAATTGTAAGTGTGAGTTTTAACGCGCTTACCACTTCGTCCAACACTAAACAAGGCAAAGAACTAGGTCCAACACTAAACAAGGCAAAGAACTAGAACAAAAGCAAAAGAAGGCAAAGAAAACATGTTCTGATCAGACTCTCAGGAATAGAACACAAACAAAGAAATTAAGGAACAAATAATTAGTCACAAAAAAAAGGACAAATAATTAATTAAAATATATCATTCAAATAAAAAATAGTTGAGGAATGTTGTATAACTTGTATTAAATTATTATACTTTTGGCCAAATAAACCGAAAGATTAGATGCTATATGAAATAATTAATAAAAAATAAAAGTGCTATGAGAATAAATACACCACTGAGATTTCTAATCAAATTCTATATGATTCATCAAAGCATAAATATTTCACCCACATTTGTCGTGCAGTATTTTCATTTTGGAGATGGACTAAGCAACCAATTTGAGACTATATATATATGCACTTGATATATTGATGAAAATCATAAATTGTAACAAATCATCCATATACATTTTCACTGTAAAATATGGGTGAAATAGGTCCATATTTGGCAGTGTTTATAATACAATTAATTTATTCTGGCATGACTTTGTTATCTAAGGCTGTGTTTAACGGAGGAATGAAAACTTCTGTGTTTGTTTTTTATAGACAACTTATTGGAGCCATTGTTATGGTCCCTCTAGCTTTGATATTTGAAAGGTAGTGTTGAAAATATATGTTCTTTTCTTTTCTTTTTTCCCCTCTAAATTGTTTCGCAGCAAAATTTATACATATTAAGTACAGAATAGGATTGTCTCCCGTGAAAAATTCACCGGAGATAGTCCAATGTTAATCTCCACTATTCAGATAATTTCTGGTTGACTTTGACCTCAGAAATAAATTCACCGGAGATAGTCCAATGTTAAACACAATCAACGATTGAGATCTCATTGAAGAGAAATGTCACTGGAGAGCATTGTTCCCATATTATGTAGATAGAAGTGAGACATGCCACCAACATAGTGTGGCACAAGTGGTAGATACTTGAGTTCCTTAACCATTTGGTCTTGAGTTCGATCCCCGACCGCTGCGTATGGAGAAGCATTTGTTGGGGCGGAGGATACATTTGGTTTACCAAAAAAGAAAGAAAGAAGTGAGACATGCCAATTTGAATCTAGGACTTAGCATATCAAATGTTCAAGCATTCTTTTTATACCATATAAATCATTTTTTTTTATCACCAGTATTCGGCCTATTGGACCGCCTAATTTGATTCGGGGTTCAATTCTGGCATAAAGTGGTTTCAGTCTCCTCCCAATCGAAGTTGCGGGGATCGAACTGTGGTCCTACTTACCAAATCATGCGTCAAGCGCCACCGAACCAACTAACAATTGATATAATATGTTTTTCTTCAATATAGTTTTTACTTGATTTTTGCTAACATAATGTATATGTTATATTACATGGTACAGGAAACAAGCTGTGCCAGTGACATTCTCATTTATGACAATATTCAAGATTTTTATGCTTTCATTATTGGGGTAGGACATTATTAATATTCTTCTTTAATCTTTATGTGATACTACTTCAACAAATACTCCTTAGGACTAATTATAGGTCTATAATCCTACTTGGTTGCTTTTCAGAATTACTTTAACTCTGAATGTGCATGGCATTGCCCTTTCTTATACGTCTGCTATGCTGGCTGCTGCAATTGTTAATTGCCTCCCTGCTTCAACATTCTTCTTTGCTGTTCTCCTCAGGTAAATTTTGGAAAACCACATTAATTTTCAACTAAGCTTCCATGGAGATTTTCTCATAAAAAAAAGAAAAATGAATGCAGGGGAAAATATTATTTTCTAATAGCATATAACTATTATTGGTATAAGTCATATACAAAAAAAAAATATAGAAAAGTAATTTACAAATTGTATTATTGAGGCTTATTAATTATTATAATTTATATGGCCAACAAAAACATCTAACTTCTAAGTGCAACTAACTTTTACATTTTCTTTAAAAAAAAAACTAACTTTTACATTTAAATTTAATAAATAATTGATTCTAGTTATATGTTATGTTCATGTTTGATATCACACTCAGTTTATTGAAAATATTGGTGAACCGCATGATTTTGCAAAAACTACACTCAGTCACAGTGGTTCATCGTAATTTCGCCAAATCTATTGTAATGTTAAGAAGTTCCACATCAGTTGAAGATGACCTGAATATGTGTTTATAAGTGAGGGCAATCCTCACCTTACAAGCCGATTTTGTAAGGATGAGTTAGACCCAAATCTAAGATTGTATCGGAGTCTCTCCATGATCCGCTGTGCCGTACCCTATTAGGTTTTTATAACGCCCCAACTAAAATACCTAGAATATTTAGTCGAGACATACATAATGGAATCTGAGTACAAATAAATTTCTGAATTTAATTAATCAAGATACAACTTGTTTCAGATACAATGTAACCGATGAATAAAAAAAATACAGCGGAATCAATAAGGTTTTAAGATAAACAGAATAAGACTAAAACAAAGATGAAGACTACAATCTTCAAGTCTGATGAATCAAGCTCAGCTCCAATCATCAGCTTCGTCCTGGTCCTTGCTTCGGTTAACCTGTCTACCTAAAAAAAAATGGTTTGGAGTGGGGTGAGACTACTAAGCCTCAGTGAGTCCTACTACCCTCCTAAGGTGACTACACCGGGGGAAACCTAATCAGTCATACATACTAACATATTATCATAAATCATAAGCATAAATAAATGTGTAACACAGAAACATATCTTATTCATTTTAACACTAGGACACTCTGAGGTGAGCAGGTCTCAGAGGCCTGCCATATCCGTCAACCGATTCGGTCACGGCATGAAGCTCACATAGTCATAACCTAATGGATTATCCCATTGGGAGTCCATAGTGCGATATAATTCGCTCTTATTTGACTGATACTAAATTGAGTTATTACTACCATGAGTTTACCAAATCCCGGGGAACATGCATTTCTAAATTCCCTATGTTATACCCTAAGTTTGTCTGTGATTAACATACTGTATAACATTATATAATTGTGCTACTGCAAGTGTATTCAACTTAGATGAGGATCTAAAACGAGTGTTGAAGGTAATTTACAAAAATCAGAAAAAGCTGCTGTACTGTCAAGCTCGCCTGGCGAGTTGTCACTCGCCATGGCGAGTTGTTACAGGTCATGTTCTGTGTAAGCTCGCTGTGGCGAAGGGCAGCTCGCCATGGCGAAATTATAGGTCCTGAACCAATTCCGCTCGCCTCGGCGAGTTGTTACTCGCCAGGGCGAGGTTCATCAGCCTGAAGAACCCAGCTCGCCATGATTGCTCGCCCTGAGCTCGCTGTGGCGAGTTCACTCAGAATCTGCCCTGTTTTACGAAAAATCACATTTTAACAGTTTTAACACCTACAATCCTCATTCTAAGTCATGCCATTACACAATGTATATAATATAGAACAGAATGGAGAGGAATTTGGGAGCTAACTCCTCTCACACAACAATTTCCCTAATCTTAAGTTAACATGCAAAGTTTTGTAATTTGGGAAATCTAACTAACTAAACTTAAGAACCCACCTGGTAAATGAAGCTTTAGCACGCCTCTGGGCTCTACTAAATCAGCTACTGCAACCTCCCTAGCAACCCACGAACTGACTTGATGATTTTGGAATTTTGACACTTTGAAACCCTTATAATTGAACTACGAATTTGAGGCTTGATTGATGATGATTCAGTGGAATGTAGAGGTGTATTTATAGTGTTATTCTCTGGTGTTTCAACAGTAGCGGTTTTGTTTCACTCTTGCCTTGCATGTGTTTCTATTGGGTGAAGAAGTGGTGATAGGAAGTTGTTGTTGTTTTTGGGCGTGGAAGAGAAGAGAGAGTGGGGAGTATTGTTTTCAGATTTCTGAAGTGAAAAACAATGAATGAGTGAAGCTTAGTTGCATGCTAGTTAGTGGATTGAGAGTGAGTGGAACAATGACTCATTGCATGAGTGAGGTGTTGGCCTAAGGATTCAAAATGAAGTGGGTGGAAACATGAGTCATAGAGGTGAGTCATAAGAGGGAAGATTGAATTTGCTTAAGTTAATTAATCATAAAGTAGGTTTTAAAGTACTAATTGTGTAGCCTAGATTTAATTTGAAGTTACTAGCTCACACATAATACAATTTAATCCCATGATTTATTTAATTAACACCACTAATTAATTTAGAAAATTAGGCGATAGCTCTAATTAAAATTAATTAGGTAATTTAGAATGTGGGATATTACAGTTTTTGATCGGGCCATCCAGCTTTTATATCCCCGCCCCAAGCCCAATAGCACTGGGCGCGAGGGGGTGTGTTAAGATGACATGCATAATTGTTTATGTACTTAATTAATTGGAAAATGTTTCCTGCATGCACAGCCATACACCCAAATATTATAGCAAATATGATTCTGAGCAGCTTATGATATATTGTAGAGTGGAGAAGGTAAATTTAAGGACAAAATCTGGAATTTCAAAGATAGGGAGTGTATTATTGTGCATGGCTGGTGTAGCAATCCTTGCATTTTACAAAGGACCCCAGTTACAGGTTTATCATCTCCTATCTAGATATCATCACAACAATCAACAACATGAAGATCATTTTTCATATAACAAAAAATGGATTTTGGGTTCTTTACTATTGTTCCTAGCTACCATCATGTGGAGTTTGTGGCTTGTACTTCAGGTACCATATTTGTTTGTACAATTAATTTAATTTTGATTAAATTGCATTTTCGGCCCCTAACTTTCAAAAACTTGTAATTCTGGTCTCTAAACTTAAGTGCTACAAGCCACGTCAACAAGTAAACACACATGTGTGCATCGACTCTCACAAGCCGGCGTGGTATGTGAGTCATATTGTCCATGTGAGCGTTGACTTGGTCAAAATCAGTGAAGGTCGGCCTTTTGCAAAATGGGCTAAAGTTATGGGCCAAAAGTGCTATTATAAGGTCTAGAATGATAAAAACATTTAGCTTTTAGTGTGTTACATTATAGTGTTCTTCCATTTTGATAATTTAAATATAAAAACAGGCTCAATTACTTAAAAGTTACCCTTCAAAGCTAACATTCATGAGCATTCAGAGCTTATCAAGTGCAATTCAGTCATTTTTCATTGCCATAGCTTTTGAAAGAGATATTGAGCAGTGGAAGTTGGGATGGAATATGAGACTGCTAGCAGTTGTTTACTGTGTAAGTATTAATTAAAGTAACATATTCTATTTATATGCACATTCTTTTCTACAGTCATTTTTATGCTGCCAAGAATATTGGTCATGTATTTATATTTTAAATTAGAGTAAAATAATTAGAAAAAAACATCAAAATGTTGTACTCTCTCCGCGCCAAAATATAAATAAAAACTGGTCAGAAGAAATTGTTGTATTCAGTATAGAATTTAGACCAGATACATTAACTTTTGTTGACCTATATTTGTTTATATTTTGAGACAGAAGAAATATACCATTAAATTTGATGATTATGATGTATATTATCTTAAAAATGTAACAGGGGACACTAGTGACTGCAGTTGCATACTACCTGCAAGCATTAGTGATTGATAAGAAAGGACCAGTTTTCCCAGCAACCTGGAATCCACTAAGCTTTATAATTGCTACCATTGGTTCTGTTTTGCTCTTGGGAGAGCCATTATGTTTAGGAAGGTGAGTTGCAATCATAATAGCTCTTAGTTTATCATAAATACTAAGAATAAATTTTGGGCTAAACTGTTCATTTAGTCTCTTATGTTTATTTTAGGTTTGAATCACGTCCCTTAAGTTTTAAAAGTTTGAATTTGGTCCCTCAAGTTATCAACGTTTGCATTAGTTAGTCCCTTCCGTAAAAATTTTCACTAATTTCGTTTGATCCTTACACATGGCTGACAGTTTGGATAGGTGGAAGTGATTTTGGACACGTTGACAGCCATATAATAAACAGAACCTTCACAAATAGAAAAAAAGAGTTAGTGTTTGCAAAAGTCTTTGTCGTATTTTTTTTCTATTTGCGAAGGTTCTGTTTATTATATGGCATTCCACGTGTCCAAAATCACTTCCACATGTGTAAACTATCACCCATGTGTAAGGATTAAACAAAGTTAGTGAAAAATTTGACGGAAGGTACTAACTAATGCGAATGTTGATAACGTGAGGGACCAAATTCAAACTTTTAAAACGTAAAAGACCTGATTCAAAGCTAAAATAAACGTAAGGGACCAAATGAACAGTTTAGCCTAAATTTTGACATAATATTATAGATAAAGTCATAGATATTTTGTCCCCGTGAACTTAACTCTGTTGGTAGGGATATCACATTATAAGGTAATATTGATGATCATTTTATGTCGGTCACTAAGGGAATTTTAACTTTGTACTTTGAGATTACAATGCTAAGCACTTAGGACCGAGCTATACGCCTATACTTATACATTTGACTGGTTTGATTTTCAGTGTTTTGGGTGGGATTCTGCTGGTTTTAAGTCTTTACACTGTTTTGTGGGCAAAAAGCAAAGAAGGAGTCACTAATCAAAATTCTTTACCTATTCAAGCATATAAAGAATGTGCAGGTCAGGTGAAAACAGATGTAGCATGTAGCAAATCACCACAATGACCATAGTTTTTCTTTTACTTTTTTTTTTCATACCAGAATTCGAACTTTGGTTCGCCATGATGTTCGAGTATAAGGCATTCTACTAGACCTAACTCTAGTTAGTTTTCTGTTTCTATGGCAAACATATAAAATATATTATTCTCTCCGGTTCTTATTATAAGAAAAAAATTATTTTTTAGATTTGTAGAATATTTGATATATCTAATCTATATCATGAACCAGATACATCAAACTATTTATGAATCTAAAAAGTAAACTTTTTCTTATAACTAAGGACCAGAGAGAATACTTAGGAGTATGATTTATCTTATGTTTTTACTTAGGGGAAATGATATGAACCAGGATTTAATATGCTGTAATCAATCTGGTTCACTGATTTCACATCAGACGATTATAATACATATACATCAAAATGATCCTAACTATTTGCGAGTACCGTTTGTGATGCTTTAATCTGCGAGTACCGTTTGTGATTCTTTAATCCGCGGGCTTCCCGTTTGTGATTCTTTAATCCGCGGGCTTCCCGTTTGTGATGCTTTAATCCGCGGGATCCGTTTGTGATGTTTTATCCGCGGGTATTTTTACATAATTTGATACGGATTCATTACTTCGGCCGCTGCTCTACTACTTCTTTGGTTGCTACTCTTCGTTGGATATGCTATCAATGGATTTAATTTATTTTCAGGGTTAATTTTGTAACAAGCTTAAAGCTTAGTAAGCTTTAGCTTGAGGGGGAGTGTTGGAATAGAAAATATATATTAAGATATGCTTAAGTTTTATGTTATAGTTTGTTGAGAAAATATCTCAATGATTAGGTTTGTTTATTCTAAGCTCTAATTTAGGGATTTAGTTTAGATTTAAATATATTTACTTGGTTATAAATACCAAGTACTATCATACTATTTCGTATGTAAATATTATATGTAAATATTTTATATGTAAATATTCTATTAACATCATTCATCAATAAATTTCTATTTTCTTATTATTTTCTCCTATTCTTCCCCTTAAATACCACAAATTCAACATGATATCACAGCCATGGTATCCACCTTGAAACACAATTCTGCCGCAACTTTTTCCGAGAAAAATTAACTCTCGGTTATTCTTCGCTTTACCTTTTTTTCTTCATATAAACCATAGCCGTCATTAGGATTTCTTTTTTTGTTTTGTTTCACTTTTATGATTCTTGTTTACTGTCTTTGCTTTCTATTCTAACCTTATTCATATGTTACCCTGATATATGCAGCCCACATGCCACTTTTCCATGAATCCTTTACCTTTACCTTTACCCACCGTTTTATCCAGATTGATCAACAGTCTCTCTTGGTCTTTGTTTTGGTGGTCCTAATTTCCCGTTTGTGATGCTTTAATCCGTGGTTCCCGTTTGTGATGCTTTAATCTGCGAGTACCGTTTGTGATGCTTTAATCCGCGGGCTTCCCGTTTGTGATTCTTTAATCCGCGGGCTTCCCGTTTGTGATGCTTTAATCCGCGGGATCCGTTTGTGATGTTTTATCCGCGGGTATTTTTACATAATTTGATACGGATTCATTACTTCGGCCGCTGCTCTACTACTTCTTTGGTTGCTACTCTTCGTTGGATATGCTATCAATGGATTTAATTTATTTTCAGGGTTAATTTTGTAACAAGCTTAAAGCTTAGTAAGCTTTAGCTTGAGGGGGAGTGTTGGAATAGAAAATATATATTAAGATATGCTTAAGTTTTATGTTATAGTTTGTTGAGAAAATATCTCAATGATTAGGTTTGTTTATTCTAAGCTCTAATTTAGGGATTTAGTTTAGATTTAAATATATTTACTTGGTTATAAATACCAAGTACTATCATACTATTTCATATGTAAATATTCAATGTAAATATTCTATTTTGTTCATAATCAATAATATTTCTATTTCTTATTATTTTCCCTTATTCTTCCCCCTAAATACTACAAATTCAACATATAGAAAGGCCACTTTTTGTAAAAAGAAAAAGGAGTAGCTAAAACCAGCAAGATAAATCTAATAGCATCAAACTTTATGATGATATTTGATGAGTTACTCTTCCACTCACCTTAGTTTAAAAATATTATATGTCAAAATGTAATAACTTTATTATAGAAAATAGAGTTTTTATTAGGTGGCATGATCTGATTGCAATGCTTGATTGAAAATTAGGTGTTTTTGTTTGATATGTATTATATTACTCAAATTGTTTGAAACTTTGAATAATCTAATATATATTGAATAACAGACTTAAGACTTGCCTTTAAATAGGCATAAACTTAAAGTAAAAACAGAACAATAACTTGTAAACTTTTATTTTTTACTTCAAACAACATAATACAATGATGACTTAATAATCTGACATACACTATTGATAAATTGAATTTTTTTTATATGATTACTTTCTTAACCGTTAAACTGGTGATCAATTTCTTTTATGAAACAGGGTTGGTAGATGCCGATATTGTTATCGTTATCACCGCTTTTTATATTAAAGAATAAATTGTAATTAATTCACATCTTAACGACCGCAATTAGCGTCGTAACATCTATACCGACTAAAATCACAAAAATCTTTATGTAACCGACACGCGACCGCGACCTTTTTTAAAAACTTCCATGTACTTTAAGAACTATTTAACGTTCATTATCATTAGTAATATCGAATTCAAAAAATTTTAATTGTTACTCCCTTCGTTCCTTTTTACTTGTCTTTTTTTGTCAAATTTAACGTTTTTATTTAATTGTCTTTTTTGTATTTGAAGAGTACAATTTGTCAATTATACCCTTTATCAATTACTCTTATCTTTTTCAATAAAATTAATTAATGCTATATAATTGGAAAACTATTTTAAAAAAAAAAAAATTATTTTTGGTATATAACATATTAATTTTTTTTGTTGTTTTACCTAATATACTAAATTTATTGGAAAGAGAAAATGTGTGAAAAAATAGGAATTTATTGGTGGATTAAAATTAAGATATAATAGAAAGATAGGGTGCAAAAATACACTTTCTTAATTTAGTGTTACTATTCTAAAAGGACAAGTAAAAAGGAACGGATTGAGTATTTATTTCACTTACACTTTTGGTGAATGATATTTATTATCTGTTATGAATATTATTAATGGATGTCCATATAAGTCATAAACTATGTCATTGGCCCATTATATTTACCTATATATAGATACCATGTATCATTGTAATGAAACTTTAATCGTAGTGATGAATAATACAGACTATTCTTTTTCTCCTCTCTCACTTATTTCATCTATATGATTCATATTATTTAGATCAATTTATAATACGTTATCAGCACCAGACTCTACCATATTGTTATTGCATAGGTATGTACACAAAATCTCCTTTGTTATAATGTCCTACCACATTACTATTACAAAAGGTACGTATGTGTACCAAATCTCTTTATATTTTATTTTGTCTCATATATGGTCATGTGTTCTGTTATGACATCTCAATATGCTACACGGTGCACTTTGATTTTTTAAAATTGCCAATGTTGTAAAAATAAAATAAAATAAAATTACTTTTAATTATGTTTATGTTTCTGTAATTTATTTATTTCATATTTATTCTAGAAGAATATATTATTGCATCCTTGAAGGATTGCAAAAAATATTGTTATTATATTATAAAGTTCTTGAAGAACTTACAAATTTAATTTATGAATTCCTAAATAATTCTACAATTTTAGTTCTTGAAGAACATAGAATTTTAATCTACGAACTCCTATTAAATTCGATAATATTAGTTTCTGAAGAACTAAAAAATTTAATTTATGAATTCATGAAGAATTCAATAATATTAGTTCCCGAAGAACTAAGAAATTGAATTTATGAATTCCTGAAGAATTCAATAATTTTAGTTCACGAAGAACTAAGAAATTTAATTTATAAATTCCTGAAGAATTCAATAATATTAATTCCCGAAGAACTAAAAACTTAATTTATGAAATCACAAAGAATTCAACAATTTTAGTTCCTGAAGAACTTAAAAATCTCAAATTTTATTATGAATTTCAGAAGAATTCAATAATTATGTATCTTTTAGATTTATTATATAGTTCTGGAAGAACTTAAATTTTTTTTGTCTCTTTTGTGAATTCCAAAAGAATTCAATATCCATGCATCCTATAAGGATTGTTATATAGTTCTCGAAGAACATAAAAACCCAAATTTTGTTCTCCATGAATTCCTGAAGAATTCAATGGTGATACATCCCTGAAGGATGTATAAATAATTGATAAAATCTATTATAAAGTTCTTGAAGAATATTGATAAAATCTATTATAAAGTTCTTGAAGAATATTGACTAACAATTTACGATCCAGAAGTACCATAGTGAAATTTTTGAATTATGAATCCCGAAGATTCATAGCATACGATCCATAAGCATCGTGGTGAAATTTTTAATATATGAATCATGAATATTCATAAGCCTACGCGTTTAGAAGTACCATAGAATGTTTTTTTAAAATATGAATATTCATAGCTATAAGTAAAATGAATTTTTCTTTTATTTTACATTTGAAACAAATCTTTCAAATTTGATTTAGTTGTATTTTTTAATATGGTTAAATTATTATTATCATTAATAATTGTCTTTCTTAACATACCCTTATTATTTACTTACGTTCAGATTTGTTTTTATTTTTTTTATTTCGACATATTAAGGAGAGATATTTTTTATTTCGACATATTATATTCGTTTTTTTCCGTAACGGATACAATATTGAAACAAGAAAAGAAGAGATGTCAAATATCTCTATATATTACGAAACATATTTTGGATAAAATAAGTGTAATGAAAAGGTTATAAACCAGAAATTTATAATACACTTATAAATATGTTAGTGCAATTGATTCACAAAATATTGTAAACCAGAAGTTTACAAATCATACTAAATTTATTGTTGGCAAGACCATTGGGTCATTTCGGATTGAAGGGCCCGAAGTTCCTTCATTCTAATAATTTTTATGTTTTAAGGTTTGTTTCCAAAGGAAGTTGATAAATTTGGTAAATGAGCATATTTTATTGACATATCATGTGAACCAATTATATTTTTAATTGATGCATCAACTAAATGGTCACATGTACATTTGTTGTCAACTCACAACCAAAAGTTTGTGAGGTATTGATTTGGTTAAGAGCTCATTTTTATATAAAGCATTTGATAAGTATCGTATGTCAAATCAAAATTGATATTGAACATCTTGAAGTATATGTTCATAAAAAAATGGATTTAAAGATCCATTCTTTAAACGTCTAAAGTTAATTACATGACTGATACTTTTAAGATCATAACTTATATTTTATATGTTGGGAACACTTAAACATGTATGTTGATATTGATTTGCATCATGCCAACAAGTTATTCCCCCTCGATTTGCAATTGAGTTTAGGTTTATAACCTAATATTTTTCTTATAAGCATTTTTGGATGTGTTGGTATGTTCCAATATAATGCACTAAGATGAATTCTTAAAGAATATTGGAAAAATCTATTTGATATGAATATCCATCTGTTATAAAGTATCTTGACCAAAAATTTGAGACTTATTTACAGCCTTGCAGGCTGATTATCAAGTTATGACTTAGTTTTTGCAATATTAGGGGGAGGGAATAAACAGTTGAAATTGTGAACCAGAAGTTCATATGATCATATAAAATAGTTTGAACCACATGTTTAAAAGATAAATCATTTGCAACGTTTTTGAAATCAACTGCTAATGCTCCAATAAAAATGGATGTCCCTGTTGGATAATCTTTATATTGCAAATGAGTCTTAACCACCCTGAAGCGTGGTAGACCAATCGGTTCCAAATAATCCTCAAATAGGAAAAGGAGCTAAAAAGAAAATTGACTCAAGTGAGGATATGAAAAGAGTATTTGACATAAATAAATTTTCAGTTCCAGAAGAACTTATCAGGTACCTGTAATAAAGAGATCTCAATAAATTATGTCATGAATGATAAGAAATAATGAGGATCATGAATCAAAGTTTATTGAGAATTATAGACAACACAATGATTTTTTAAATGAAATGATGCAATTGCCAAGTAATTAAAGTCGCTTTGCAAAGTGAAAGGTTTGTTGGACCAGCAGTTCATACTTCTAAAGATGTAAAAATGATGAGATACGAATCAATTTTCGTGTGAATAGAAAATGATGAAATACAAATATTAAAAGTTTGCCTTTGATTGTGAAGAGAAATAATCACCTGAAGTGAAATCAAAATCTTTCTCTTACTTGGTTAAGTTTAGTAACACATGAAAATTTTGATTTATTTAAAGTGTTACAATGTATTTGTATGGCTTACTTGTTAGTACGGATTAATTAAACTCCCTGAAGGATTTAATCTCCATGAGACGTATATTTACAAGAGAAATGATATTTGTACAACCAAAAGTTGACAACTTTTGGACAACTCTCTCTCATACTCTCATCATATTTTTACTCTCTCTCTTTTTCTTTTACTTTATTGTTTTTGTTACAAAAGAAAAAGAGAGTTGTCCCAAAAAGTTGTCAATTTTGGATGTTCAAATAACATTTCTCTATTTACAAATATTGAATAAATGACTTAATAAAATGGATAAGTCTTTGGTGTACACATATGAGAATGACACATTTGTCCATTTTTAAAGAAAATATTTGAAAATGAATTTGTTATATCATGATGATATAAATTTGATCAAACTTCTGAAGAGCTTTTGAAATATATTGATCAAAGAAAAGTTTGAAATGAAATATGTTTGATGATAAAAGTTTGTTTGAAATTGCAAACTTTGTATTTTAATGAGGTTTTTTGCATCGAGAAACTTATATATCAAAGATACCAAAGGAGCTTGATATTAACAAATATAATTTGTTGTCAATTGATGTGAACAAAGATCATTTCATGTACCAAGAAAATGACTAGTTGGTTGAATTGGTCTTGAAGTACCATATTTTAGTTCCGTTGAGAATACTATTGCATTTTGTTAATTATGTATGTGATGATATCAATAAACTCAAAGATATTGGAACAAAGTCAAGTATATAATTTGTATCTTAGAGATACAACAATATCACCCAAGTATGTGGAAGTTTTAACCTAAAGATATTGCTAATTTTGTTGAGGTTTGTGATTCTACACATACAAGAAACTTGAAGATGGTATTGCATCCACGACTAATGCAAATAAGAGTATATTAAGGAGAAGAATCAGATCTTTCTACAAACCAGTCATCGTCAAGTAAAACTTCTGATCAACTATATTGAAAATTAGTTGAGCTTCTTCGTCTCAGATATAATTGTCTTCATGAGAGGGAGATATAATTGTGTTCTGCACTCTTTTTCCCTTAACCATGGTTTTATCCCTTTGGGTTTTCCCGGTAAGGTTTTTAACGAGTCACTCGAAACGCACATGATGTTGTACTCTTTTTCCTTCACTAAATTTTTTTCCCACAGATTTTTTCTAGTAAAGGTTTTAATGAGACATATATCCTCGATGGACATCCAAGAAAGAGTGTTATGAATATTATTAGTGGAGTTCCATATAGGTCATAGGCCCATGTAATTGGCCCATTATGTTTACCTATATATAGATACCATGTATCATTGTAATGGAACCCTAATCCCAGTGATGAATAACACAGACTATTCTTTCTCTCATCTCTCACTTCTTCATCTATATTATTCCTATTATTTAGACCAGTTTATAACATTATCAAAATTCTTTAAATAATATTAAATAATTTTAGGGTTAATAGACTTTTACTCCCCCTGCAAAGTAGACGAGTTTTGCGTTACCAACCTGTAATTTTTTTTTTGAGATTACCCCCTTGTAATGTTGCAGATTTTTTTTTCTAGTTACATCTTATCCCCGGGGGTAAAACAAAACAACATTACATGGGTGTAAAATGAACTAGAAAAAAAAATTGCAACATTACAAGGGGGTAATCTCAAAACAAAAAATTACAGGAGGTAACACAAAACTCGCCTACTTTGCAGGAGGGTAAAAGTTTATTAACGCATAATTTTATAATATAATAACTTATTTGAATTAACACATTTTGGGTAGAAATCCTCTTTCTAGGCACTATTTGTGCATACCCCTGCTCCTTCAAAACTTTTCATCCAAACTACTTGACAAATACATATGCTACAAGGAAGTTAACTTTAATTTGGAGAGAGTGGTAGTTCATATTACTTCCATGAGGAGCTCGAACTTAACTTTTTGCGGTAAAAAATAGCAGTTTATAGTTAATGAGTTAGCTTATAGTGTATATGTTAAGTTAATTTATTTAATTTATAAGTGTTTGGTAAAATTAATTATCGAACTAGCTTATATATGACAATGATAAAATTGAAAAAAAAAATGATAAATTAAAAATTTTATTGTATAATTTAATTGAATTAGCTTATCAAAATAAACTATAAGTTAAATAAAAAAAATTAATTTTCAATATGAATTTATAAATGGTAAGTTATAAGCTTAAAATTTAGCATTACTAAATAGAGCATAAATTACTAAATATCAATTTTTTTTCAACATGGTACTTCAGTGAAGCAAATTAATTTCTTAGTTCCGCACAAGTAATTACCCTCACAATTAATTTATCATTTTACGAATATTTATTTTGGTCTTTTAACTGATTTTTTTATTTATTTTAGTCATTTATGTGTCTTAAATGTCAAACATTTGTCCTTATTATATCTTTTTTATATCAATGAGGGCCTAAGCCTGAGCCCAGAAGAATTGTCCTTCTATTATCCAAGACCAACGCTACATATCACAAACTACACATCAAATGTTTAAGGAAAAATTCTCAAGCCATGTTTAAATTTACACTAAAAAAATCTGGGTCGTGTTTACCGATTTTTTTTTGCCTTCTAGGGGGTTAAAAAAAACATGGATTTGGGATGTGAATTTTTCATGTTTAAGTTGATTAAAAATATGATTGATTATTATAAATGAGAATTGGACACATGCAAGAATAGATGATTTTAAAGAGGCATTAATAACTTGTGTTTTTCTTTTTTCTTCCGGTAGGAACATAAAGATGGTAAAAAGTGACAAAACAAAAGTGAAAATTGTTTGTAAAGAAGGAGTAACAGATCTTCAGTAGATGATATAAAGGACAAAAAGTAAAGCCTAAAAATATTATTAATTTAAAAGAATGTGTATATATATATATATATATATATATATATATATATATATATATATATATATATATATATATATATATAGGAGAAATGCTAACTTGGGCACAACCCCAACACATATATATTTAGGCAAACACACACATTATTGATAAAAATTTAAAGATATATAATTTAGTCATATCATCTAATATTAATTCATTCTTTTATTTTTTAATTTTTTAAAATTATGTATGTGTACTTAAGAATAATTAATTTAGGCTTGTGCCTACGTAAGAATATATTGCTCATATTTCAGAACACATTTTTCCCCCTCAAATTGTGCTCATAATTATTTACTTTCGTCTCTAAATATAAGACATTTGAATAAATAATGAGAATTAAGAAAGTTGATCGCAGTATTAATTTTATTGACGATTTTGATTGTTTTACAAATTATCTCTTCAAGAGAGAATTAGTTAGTATATGCAACAAATTATGTATGCGTTTGATATGCTAAAAAATAATGGAATGTACAGGACAACTTCAGCTGTACTGTGTTTGATTTTAAAACTGTTTTTGGTACTGGACAAACTGGGAGTTAAGGGACGGGACAAAAACTGAAATTCTTGTTCTCTGCTGAATCACGGGACAAACTTTTGTCCTCTGCATAAGTGTTCTAAAATACCAAAATAACCTTTTGTCCACCAAACATCGTACAACACAAAATTTGTCTAATACCTTAAATGTTTGTCCTGTGTTATTCTGTCTTATATTGTCTTGTATTGTTCTGTCTAGTACTTAGACTTTGCAGATCAAACAAATGTATACAATTTTAATCACAACAGACTATATTTATCTTTGTAAAGGTTTTATTGATTTGATTGTTTATATTTGAATATATGGCTTATCTCTACACTCTTTTTTTTCACCAAGGTTTTACTCCACTGAATTATTTTGGTAAAGTTTTTAATAGGAATTCTGAGTTTTGGTCTAGTTCTTTCGGGGTTCATTTTTCTATTTTATTTATTTATTAGATTTCATTAGAGTGTTTTTTTATATCATAACATAGTTGAAATGTCTTAATTGTCTCCTTTGCACACTTTTACTTTTATAAAATAAATAAATTTTTATGCATATATATATATATATATATATATTAAGTTCTAGGGAAGAATTATTGGCTTTGACCATTTAAAAATATAATTTATCGATAGAGGGAAAACAAATATAATTAAAATACTTACCCTTTTAATTTTATAAATATATATATATATATATATATTGTTTACGCTGAATTTTGGTAAACAACGCTAGTTAGAGTTATTACAAGAAAGATCAACTAGTAAATCTTGGGACATAGTGTTTTTGTTTATGTTTTCAGGATAATTAATGTTCATCATTGTTCATATATGTTTATTGTTTTTGTAATTGATTGTGTTTTACTTTTCTTAAACAGCAAGAAAGAATGTTCATACAAAGGAATGAACAGAGAGAAAGAAAAGGTCGAAATTAAAGAGAAGAGCAGTTAAATTGAAGAAACTGTAAATTGCATTCAAATGTGAAAGTTTACATAACAGAAATGGTACACAGATACATACGTTGTCCTTCGATCACTCGTTTCTCTCGTTGACCTGGGTACTTTAATTTGAGTTTAACAAGGATTTTGTATTATAATTGTGACCTTTTGCTCGATCACAGAACTAAATTATTTATAGACACTATTACTAATAGCATTAAGATTGGTTGTTCAACTGATTTGAAATACGGGTTAAAAAATGGTGGAGTTCAAATGACTAGACTTTAGTCTAAAAAATAATAATTCATTCAGATAGAAAAAAAAAATTAATTAAAATACATTTGTTCAAAAAATAATTAATGTACTCCGCAAAAATTTGAAAGGAATCTTTCTAAAAAGATTAAATAAAAAAACTCAAAAGATAGTATCAAATACTCTTTTAAATTTGATAAAAAAAATACTCCTTTAAATGAAATATAAACAAAAAAATATCAATAAAGTCAAATGTAATTTGACACATGTTTTTTCTTTTAATAAAATTTGACACATGTTTTAAATTCAATAAATTGGACTTTTTTTTATATCTTTGCTTATAAATTCGACCTTTTATATATATTTTTGCTTATATTAGTAACTTGAGTGAATATATGTACAATGTGGTCCCCACTCCCCATAAGCTTATATAGCTTATGATAAGTTTCTCATTCCTTCAAATGGTTATTTTCATTACCTTAAAAGAAAGAACGTGTTTACATATATGATAGTATATTTGTATGAACTCATAAATATCTCTTCAAACTAAAAGCAAAGGAGATCAAGAAAGAAGGTAACAAGTGATAATGGAAGGAAAAAAGCCATATGTGGTTGTGTTTGTGATACAAACTATATATGCAGCTATGTTTCTACTATCAAAAGCTGCATTTGATCATGGAATGAACAATTTCATCTTTGTTTTCTATAGACAAGCAGTAGCTACCATTTTCCTTATACCTTTTGCTTTCATCTTTGAATGGTAAGTGTACAAGTGGAAATTAATGTCTTATATATTTAACTTATTAATTTCTTGGTTAATATATATATATATATATATATATATATATATATATATATATATATATATATATATATTTTAACGACAAATATATTTTTTGGTTGATGAATTTGAATTATATATATTTCTTTGATGCAGGAAATTTGCACCCCATTTGTCTTTCAGGACCTTCTGCAAGATTTTCCTTCTTTCTTTTTGCGGGTATATACATCCAAATATTAGAGATTATACCTAACTATTCCAAGATATATATAAGAAAAAATTTGTCAAATTACATCAACTTTCTTTAATCAATTTTTAGTTTTTTTCTTGTTGGTATTTATAACCATATGTTCTCAGGGGAAGGGGGTATGGTAATTCAGACCGCAATGCAAGTAAAATTTGACAAATAATTATTATCATTAGGAATCAAATTCGAGTCCTTCTAAATGATTCTTCATAAGGCGAACTCGATATTTTTTTTTAATCAATTTTTGGTTATATTTTAGGAGTATATGTTTACGCATGACATTAATTAGTTATAGAACAATTTTTAAACCTTTAAAAATTTGAATGCACCAGTTCTCCGAACAATATTTCTTAATTAACATGTGTTTAATTAATATCCCTCTTGATTAAATTTCAGGATTACTTTGAGCTTGGATATATATGGTATTGGTTTGATTTACACCTCTCCAACTTTGGCAGCTTCTACCACAAATTGTCTTCCAGTTATCACCTTCTTTTTAGCACTCATACTTGGGTACGGAATAGACTTTATAATTTTATCCTTTATAAGAATAAGTATAAAATTTTAAATTTAAATTCTAACTCTTACATAGTATAGTATTACAATGTCGTTATTAATTAAACTACGCTCACGGGACAATTCAGGTCCTTGGTACGGAACAAAGTACATAACTAAAACATAACATATATTGTTTTCTATATTATATCCCTTGATATAAAACTAACTTTATTTAATTGATTTCTTCAGCTGATTAACATTCCAATTTTTAGCCATTGCACATATTTTAATTTTTTTTTTTTTTTTGATAATCGCACATATTTTAATATTAATTTCTATGAATAAATGGTTTTATTTATAATAGGAATTCATGGAAAAGCATGAATTATATATGTAGCTATACTATATATAGATGATTAGTAGGGGTGAGCATCGGTCGGTTTCGGTCGGATTCGGGCCAAAAATTGTAAAACTGATAAAAACCGCGGCCTCTTAATTTGGATCCAATTCCGACCGTCTATACCTTCGGTTTGTTCGGGTTCGGGTAATACGGGTGTCGGGTATAGCGGATCGATTTTAACGGGTTACATAAACTTTGTTGTTACATCTAAAATTTCATTGATCAAAAAACTATTATTCTTGAAATAGTTCAATATTTCGTACACACTACAACAAATGATACAATAAAAATGATGAGATGCAATTATTTTGTTTCAAATTTGTTAATCCAACGTCAATAATAAATAGTAGATGAGAAGTAAAAATTAATATAAATCTAGAATATTATCTTTCACATATCCTTTATCAATCTATTACAAGCATAAACTTGTAAAATATAACATTTTTCTTCTCTATCAAAGATAGACAAAATTAACAAACGAAGAGTATAAGAGATTTAGAGGTGCTCAAAACTGAAAAAATAATAATTTATATTTTAGTAATTGCTCGGTCGGTTTCGGTTATGAAGAGATAAATTTTAGAGACCTGCACCCGCCCGTATACAACCGTTCATGACCGATTTTTCACAATCGTTGACCCGAGACCCGACCCGCACCCGACCGAGCAGGGACGGATCTAGGATGGTTTTTATGGTGAGGCCAAAATTTATTAGCATAAAAAAATTTAAATAATAATATTGAATTCAAGCATGAAACATATACTCTACCTCTCTCAAATCTTTGGTTATTTTAGAGTTTTACACATAGATTAAGAAATAATAAATATTAAAATGTTGTATTATTTTTACTCTTACTTTTTATTTAAAAAAATTATTTAATAGATGTTTTTAGTTTTTATAAAGGAACAAAGGGTAAAATATCATTAACTGTACTTTGGTTTTTTAACGGTAAAGGTCAAAATTGAGTGCATGATAATATTTTAAGGATTAAAAATTTAATAAAAATTAAGTAAAGACTAAATTTAAAATGTCGCTATTTTATAGAGACCAAAACATATTTAACTTTTTTTGTCTATTAGTCTAGTGACTAGTAATTTCACTTTAAAAGTGAGTAAATAGAGTGTCCAAAGTTCAAACCTCAACTCCTAAATAATATACGATGTCTCAACCAATTGAGTTAAACTCGCATAGATAAAACATATTTAACTAACTATAAAATATAGGCATATGTATATATATAGAAAAAGTTGCAAACTTTGGTGTGGCCATGGCCACACTTAGCCACAACATAGATCCGTCCCTGCGACCGAGTGCTTCCATATGTTAGCGGTTATGTCGGTTTCGAGTCGGGTTGCAGATTCGTGCTCACCCCTAATAATTAGTCAATATGTAATATTTAAGACAAAAGAACTAGACAGATAGGTATATACTTTAAATATAATATGAAGGTATCTTGATAATTGACACCAAAGAATAAAAAGATATAAAGATATATGAGGCAATTGTAAAGTACACATATCAGATTAATTAAGATTCCATATTCATATATTTTCGACAGCTTTTGTAAAGTTTTCTAGTGATTCTTACCTGATATAATTTTTTAAAACAATTTGGTCAGTTGTGTTTGTTTATTAATAATTTTGTGCAAAGGTGTTAAAATGTGTTTATTCAATTATTGAAAAGGTGTCAAAATTATTCGCCTTTTCTTCACTAGGTTGATTGGTTAATATTATGTTTGTATTGAAGCTATTAAAAAAAATAGTTAGATGTAACACAAAAACTACATAAAAAAATACTTGAAAATATAGCTAACATTTTAAAATACTTCTTTGTATATTATATTAGAAGTTGTATTGGTATTTGAAATTTGTACATATTTGAATACAAAGTAAGATAAGATGAGCTTACAAATATAATTCTTGTAAAAAACTTTTATGATGATTAGCTTACAAAAACATTTCTTGCAAGAAATCATGTGAATTATTAAAAGGGGGTGTTTTGTAGTTAGGTTACTTGTGCGTGTGTGGAAGTGATCTTTTGGAAGTTTATTTGAAGATTAGGGTTTATTCAAACTAAAGTTAGAGAACTACTTAAAATTTATTTAAGATAAAAAACACAATTGAAAACAAATGAAACAGATTGATTTTTAAACGAGTTAATTGACCTGTCAAATTAAAAATTTATCGACTAGCAACTCAATTTATGCGAACAATGATTCACAAGAACGAACCAAATTAAAATATGGTGAAATATGGTGTCAAGTGGCCAAAATTTCAACTTGTTCAATCTATATAATGAGTTTTTTTTTTTTTGGTAAGCTATATAATGAGTTAAATGTATTAACACGTTGAATTCAATTATTTGCCCCTTGTGCTCCTTATAATTCAATTATTTGCTTATAAAAAAAACACGTTGAATTCAATGTGTTTTGTCACTCGAAGCATCTCCCTTTTCAAGCATAATAAAAGGTTTCTTTAAAAAAATTGATACAAAGATTTTGAAATTGCATTTCTCAAGATACTACTAATTAATGACAACATTTTATTTTATTTTTTTATAATTTCATATTCATCTAGTAATTAATTACTAATACACTGTTAATCCACATGACAACATTGTATATTTTCAGGGTTGAAAGTTTGAAAATAAAGACAAGAGCTGGGATTGCTAAATTGATAGGCATTGTGGCATGTTTGGCTGGTGCATCTACCCTTGCCTTTTATAAAGGTCCTCATTTAAAACTTTTAAGTCATCATCATCATATTCTAGGATACCATAAACAACATGATCAAAGTCATATTCCATATGGTACATGGATAAAAGGTTGCTTCCTCATGTTGCTCTCCAACACATTTTGGGGTCTATGGTTGGTGTTACAGGTAACCTTGATTAATTGTTCCTCATTTGGTGATCCATCAACTCTTAATTATGCCATCTAATTAATTTTGAATTTCAAATTGATTGATTAGGCTTTTGTAATAAAAGACTACCCGTCAAAGCTGATATTTACAACTCTTCAATGTTTCTTAAGCTCAATTCAATCGTTAGTTATCGCCTTGGCCATAGAAAGGGACATTGAGCAGTGGAAATTGGGTTGGAATATCACTCTTCTTGCTGTAGCTTATTGTGTAATCCTCACAATCCCATCTAACTTAATTTGGATATATTTACTTTTAATATTATACATTAATGTATTTCCTCTTCTGCATTCATATTTTATAAAAAAAAAAATTATTAATACTTATAAAAAAGAACGGAGAGAGTACAATTTACCTGTCAAGAGATTAATATAATCTTATAATAAAGTAGTGACTAATAACATATAATTTGTGTTGGTATAGGGAATTATTGTGACAGGGGTGTCATATTACTTAATGACATGGGTTATAGAGAAGAAAGGACCAGTGTTTCTTGCAATGTCAACACCACTAGCTCTCATTATTACAATATTGTCATCTATAATTCTCTTGGGGGATATAATAAGCTTGGGAAGGTAACTCTATTCACTTTTTTTATGTTTGTTAATTCATAAGTTATAATTTATTTTTTACACAAAATCATCAATAAAAGAAGTATATGAATATAACATTGACTTGTTTAAATTGCATGTTTTTGGTGTTTGATCAGCGTGTTAGGTGGGTTACTTTTAATTGTGGGACTATATAGTGTGCTTTGGGGAAAGAACAGAGAGCAAACACCAAAAGCTTCCCAAGATTTGGAACAGCCATCATCGGTCTAGAATGAGCTACCAATTGCTATGAAACATATATATATATATATATATATATATATATATATATATATATATATATATATATATATATATATATATATATAACTGAACAATAAGGCCATATTTGCACTATATATTGCCCAAAATTTTGCATAGATGTACCGAATAACATATTTATTGAAGTTAAATATTATCATACTGACCCAGCTTTGACACACTGATTAATTTACCAGTGGTATATTAGGGTCCGTTTGGAATAGTTTATTTTTTAATTTATACAAAACAACTTATGTAAATAAGTAAGTTTTTATATTATCTTATATGTTCTCACTAACGAACAATGTATTTTTATAAACTATTTTTTCATAAACTACCTTGACAAACTTACAATAATACATAAAAACTTTTTTTTTGAACAAGCCAAAATATAATACATAAAAACTTAATTATTTGCATAAGTTGTTTTATATAAGCTCGAAAATAAGCTATTTCAAACGGATACTAGTACTAGTATATATATATATATATATATATATATATATATATATATATATATATATATATATATATATATAAAGGATACAAATTTTTGGGATGGCTTTTTCATTATTCCTATTTTACCCTTAATATTTTTTTTAAGGATATTACGTAGTTATCAATTAACTAAGTCTAATAAAAAAGAAGATTAAGTAGTTATTTATATTTGCACAATAGAGAATATCGATCACAAAAAAAAATATCGATCATACAAACGGGCACGAAAGGCGGCTAGTATATATAAAAAATATTTGGCTTAAAATTATTTTGGTCCTACAAATCTAGATGTTTTATTTTTTTAATCTCTAAAGAAAAGTTTAAGATTTACTAGCGAATTGTATCGTTATTATGAATTAGTATAACACCGAAATACACATAAAAAATTTATAAAAAAGAAAAAGAAAAAGGGTAGAGTTATTTAGATTTAAAATCAACTTTATTAGAGGTAATGAATGTAAATAGTAAAAAATAAAAGCAATGGTGTAGGTAGCACTAACCAAATAACTACAAAAACATCGAGGCCCATGGTTTCTCATTAATGGACGCGAGCCCTGCTAATTCCCTATGGTTGAGGAGAACCAGAAGAACAATCTCGGCGTGTTTGTGTCTTACCTACACTCTTCGTATATACTTCATCCGATCTTAAATATAAGTAAATGTTTCCTTTTTAAGTTTATTAAATTAATAATGTATTTGATCTGTATTATTGACCAGTACCATTAGTAATTCAATGAACCTAAAACAATAATGTTTGCTTATATTTGAAACCAAAGTACTACTCCCTTCGTCCCACCATGAGTGACTAAGTTGACTGTTTCACGGATGTCAATGTATAATTTTGACGATTAATATTTTTTTATTGTATACTAGTAAAAAAATTGATATTTTAAAAATATTGGTCGAGACAAATCCAACAACATCTTATATTCTAGTAATATTTATTTTTATTTATTAGTAGAAAAATATGGTCAAAGCAAGATATATAAATAATGCATATAGTCAAAATGAGTCACTCATTGTGGGACGGAAGGAGTAATATTTAAGAAAGATAGATACAAGTGTATTTATTAAATTAACCATATTCATTATAAATATCCCTCTCGTTTGAATCATCATATATATGGGATGATTCAAAGGAGAGGGATATTTATAATGAGAGATGAGAGGGTTTTAAATTTGAATCCTTGGAATAATCTTCATCGTGATCCTAAAAAAAAAATTATCGTGTTCTTTAAATTTTACAATTACGTGAGATCTTTTCAGCACCTTTAGCCACTATTTCCGTTAGGCATCATTTCACTTTCAACACCTACGTGACTTTTATCGGTTCACCTCGTGTCATATTGAGAGAAAATATGAAGGAGAGCGGTGATGAGGAGAGCTAGTGAGATTAAGAGAGAGATAGAGAGTTAGGAGAGAGTTGAAGAGGAAAGTGGAAGGAGATGATCCAATTTTCTACTAAAACTAAAATTCATTTCCTAAACTATCTCTCATTTCCTACTAAACCATTTTATGATGAGGAGAGATAGTGAAATTAAAAGAAAGATAGAGTTAGGAGAAACATGAAGAGAAAAGTGAAAGGAGATAATTCAAATCTCTTTAGTAGTCTAATTAACATTTTTTAGTCTAAGTACCATTTTTTAAATTTTGTCCAACGTTAAATGCCAATACAAAAATTCAAAATGCCATAAATTTAGAGGGGCTACTATACTAAACCGAGCATCTAACATGGGAAACACATGCTGTAAGAAAAAATGGGGAAAACGCAAAAACTAAAAGTAGTTGTAAAATTAAGGGCGTGCTAGATTGCCCTAGAAACACATGGGTAATTAGCCATCACGATGTGTACTCCATTATTCATGCCACATTAATAACTTTATGAGTTAACATGTGTCATTGGATCCAGTTAACACTAAACATGTGTCTTAAAGATATATTTTGTTAAAGAAATAAATGTGTAAATTATTTTTTGATATTTGTGTTTTTAACTTTTTAAATATTAAATTTCTTGTATTATTAAATACATAATTTATATATTAAGATACCTTAATATATATGCCCTTAGGGCCGGCACGTGTTATCAAAACTCTTTATTTAATAGAGTTAAGATGTTAATGTATCTATGATCTTAATTCATAGGTATAAACATCGTATTAAATGAAATCAATTTCATGTGGTTCATCAGAACATTTTGTAAGTAATTAAATAGATGCAAATGAATCCGCGACATCCTAAATAGAATAATATAAAGAGTTAAATATATTTTTAGTCCATCTAAATATGCTAATTTTTATTTTTAAATTGATTTTATATATATGGTTGGTTTGTTTGTCTATGTCTTATAAAATAAATTATCCTCCTGTTTGTAAAAAATGAAATAAAATTAAATGAACCTCTTGTTGTGTCTCTTTAGTACAAATTAAACTTTTTTTTTAAGTAGTTTAGTGGCTTGATATTCTATCATTTCAGGGTGAATAAGTAAAGTATTTGAGGTTTAAACTTCAACTCCTGCATATATAATATGATATTCTTTTCAATTGAGTTATGTTTACAAAAACTATAAATAGTGTTTGCAGTTCGATCCTAAACCCTTTCGTATATAATACGATGTTCCTACATACTGAACTAAGATCATAAGTGTTCACATATGTAAACACAAATGAGTTACATCAGGTGAGTTGCTCTAGGGATTTCCTAAAGCACTTCAGAAAATGACTTAGTTTGAAATACATTGTTTACAATATAATGAATTTGTCCCTTATTTCTTCTAAGTGTTTCCTTTTTATAGTCCAAAATTTCTTGACCTAATGGGCCTTATCTTGGATTGAGAGGTCCAGGCCCAATAAACCATAACTCTGGAGCAGCTCGTCCGTAAAGGACACCTAAAGTATTTCACCTATTGTAACTCATTTGTGTTAAATACGTGAACAATAAGACAATAACATTTTACATCCATTAACATTTTTTTTTTTATTTTCGTCAAAAAAAAAAACATATATTCACAAAAAAAAAAATTAATTTTAAAATTAATTAAATTAGCTTCCACACCATGAGCCTTTTGATTTTGCACGGTAAATGCAATTTGTATTGTCCACACATACCATTCACGATGTCAATAAATACAAATTGGATAAATATGCAAATATGAAATCAGTAAGACAAAGTTAAATATAAATAAATGTGGCATAAATAGTAATGTACGGATCTGGGTTTGGTGTTATACAAATAGAACGCGGTTTTATGTTGTGGTGCATTCTGACCGTCCGATCACGATCCAACGGATTAGATCTATAGTGTTTGTTTTTTATTGTATTTAATATAAGTCGTTTGATGGTGATCGGATGGTCAGGATATACCACAGCATGAAACTGCGTGTTTTTTGCACAGTAGAAAATCCAAACTCGTGAAGTACACAACACAAGACTATTTTTCATTAGTGCCACATCATGAAGGGCTAATTACCCATGTGTTTCTAAGGGCAACCTAAAAACCTTCTTAGATGCCACAAAACATTACAAAGAAGGAAAAAAAAACAAAAACCATCTTAAATTGGGTATGAATAGTTGAATTTGATCCATCTCTATTAATGTTAAGATATTAGATTATATGTAAGGGTAGTTACAATGTGGTCCCCGCGCAGCTTAATTTTATATATATATAGCTTATGATAAGTTTCTCATTAACTCAAACCTTCTTATATAGTTATCTTCATTAGTAAAAGAAATAACGTGTTTACATTACATATATGATAGTGTATTTGTATGAACTCATAAAAAAAGGTAACAAGTAATAATGGAAGGAAAAAAGCCATATGTGGTTGTGTTTGTGATACAAACTATATATGCAGCTTATTTTCTACTTTCCAAAGCTGCATTTGATCATGGAATGAACAATTTCATCTTTGTTTTCTATAGACAAGCAGTAGCTACCATTTTCCTCACTCCTTTTGCTTTCATCTTCGAATGGTACTTGTGTAGAAATTAATGTCTTATATATATTTTGACTTATTAATTTCTTGGTTGATGAATTTGAATTTATATATATTTCTTTGATGCAGGAAATTTGCACCCCCTTTGTCTTTCAGGATCTTCTGCAAGATTTTCCTTCTTTCTTTTTGCGGGTATATATACCAGTAATACCACCAAATATTAGAGACTATACTTTACTATTCTGCCTAAAATATAAATAAGGGTTAATAAGTCTTTACCCCCTCGAAGTAGGCGAGTTTTATTTTACCTCTGTAATTATTTTTTTTGAGATTAGCCCCCTATAAAATTTATTTTTTTGATTTACTCATAAGTGAACTTTAATTTAGTTAAAATAACAAGGGTAAAAATGGAGAAAAATGATAAGCTATATACTCATAAGTTACTTGAAATAGCATTTGTAAAATATGTTATAAGTAAGTAAAATAAGGTATAAATTTATGGTAAAAAAATTGTTACCAAACGGATCTTTTAACTTATAAGTTATAAGTCAATTTTGTAATCTTACCAAATAAATCCCAAATATATCAACTTAATTATAGAAGAATTTTTAAACTTTTAAAAAGTTAAATGCACAAATTTTAAGATAATATTTGTATATTTAATTTATTATCATTTCAGGATTACTTTGAGCTTGGACATATATGGTGTTGGTCTGATTTACACCTCTTCAACTTTGGCTGCAGCTACCGCAAATTGTCTTCCGGTTATCACATTCTTTTTAGCACTCATACTTGGGTAAATATCATAGATTTTATTTTTCAAGTTGTCAAGTTATCGGAATTTCTTGCTAAAAAAAAAGTTACCAGAATTTATTTTTTAAAATAAATAAATGAAAAATTTTAAATTTCAATTTCTACATATTATAATGTTTTTATCAATTGAATTATGCTAATAAAAAATAGTACTTAACATATATATATGAGTCAGGATTAAATGACACAAACTAGTTTGACACCGAATGATACACCGTTCAATAACGCTTTAACGAATTCAGTTTTTATAAAATTCACCGTTGGATTGGAAGATTATATCATATAGATCGTCTATGTTAAGTTTTATAAAAATCTAAAATCGTTTAATATGTTATTGAGACTCGTCAAGATTAACTGTATTCAATAAAACGCATAAACCGTTAATCTTGATGAGTTTCAATAACATATTAAACGTTTTAAATATTTATAAAATTTAACATGGATGATCTATATGATATAATCTTCCAATCCAACGGCGGATTTTGTAAAATTTGAATTCGTTAAAGCGTTATTGAGTGGTATAACATTTAGTGTCAAATTAATTGGTGTCATTTGATTCTGACCCTCTATATATATATATATAGTTATCTGATGAAGTATCAAAGTAGATATAAAAATTATCGTATCCGCATGGATTGTTCTGAATCAAACAATAGTATTTAGAATCATACGTGAGTAAATTTGCATTAATTAAAAGGGGGGTTTTTTTGAATTAGGGTTCTTAGAAAAATAACGGCAATAAAATAGGATTGATCTCAAGAGAAGAAGGCGACTGGACCTTTTCGGTTCATCTAATTACTATCATCTTGGTAGTTCACGCATGTTAACAAATTACAAATTCAGTTTCATGATTCGATTAAAAAAAGTAATTATGCTCAATCTCTTGATAACATAATCTTCTCCCTTGATCATAACTCCCTAATCTCTTAGGTGATTTATGATCAATTGAGGTTTTGGCACTTTAACCTTTGAATTCTCAATTAATAATTCGAAATCTCTTAAGTAACGGTTAATTGAATAATTATTCTTAGATCGATAAATTTATTCCTACTCTCATAGTCAAATAAACAATTGGATTCATCACACAATTGGTCAAATCATGCAAAACATTAAACTCAAGGAATAATTAACTGAAACTAACTTCGTAATTCATTAAAATATCATATATATGAAACTACATGGTTCAAGAGTAATAGAATTCATTACAAGTAAGATTGAAGGTGTTTTAACACTTGAAATCTCCTTGTTGCACTGCAGAAATCGCCTCAAAGGAATAGTCATTTGCCGTCAAACTTCTGTAACCCTTTTTCTGAATTAAATCTATATTTATAGGTTTTTTTTCTCGCGCTTGCGCCATGGCGCCAGCTTCCTTGCGCCACTGCGCAGCAAGCTGACAGCCCTGCGCTAGGCTCTCCAGGCCTCCTGCACCACTGCACAACCTCTTGGTGATTTTTTCACTTTTTCTTCTCTTTCTTGTGCTTCAAGAAATCTTAGTAATGATGCTATCTTCTCTTTATTCAATAAAGAAAATGCCATAAAACAAGTAACAATGCTCTAAAATATGGTTAGAAAACATAGGAATGACACGAAGTCATCACTTTCCATCATCTTTCGATCCATTTTATTAAATTATAGCCTAAGCCTATTGAATGAATAATTTCATATTCTATCCAGGTTCGGATAATGATTATATATTTTTGATGTTTATAAAATATCAAAGGTACATTAATTAATAGATTGGTGGTAAATTAAGTTTTTTTGATGTGCAAAGTCTTGGTTCAAATCCTTAAGATGATATTTTTTTCTGCATAATTTTAGTTCTAGTTTTAGTCATTTTAAATTAAATTAAAATAGATAATTTTTTTTGAAAAAACTTAGAATTGATACTATATATTACATATAGAACAAATTCACAAACTCAAATACTAGGTCATTTCAATCTTTACGTCAATTTTTTTAGTCAAAATCTTTATATTAAGTTTAATCCTTGATTAAGATGTCTTTTTAAAGTGTTATATACAAGAATTATTACTACTTTGTATATTATTTATAATTTAAATAGAGAATATGATCCTTGATTATATATATATATATGCTCTAACAAAGTTATGAGGAGCGAAGTAAGGACCTACAAGAGGATAAGAGAGTTTCTAACTCATTCTGATACATTTAAACATTCATTAAAGCATTCGCGACTTGCTGACAACCACTTTCAAAAATGACCCTCTCAAAACCATTAGATATGCCCAGGTTTGATTCCTGAGTGGAAAAATTTCTTGGCCAGTCTTTACTTACCGTGTGGCCGAACTTGAAAAATTCCTGGTATTAACACATTAAGTTCAATGTGTTTTGTTTTGTCACCCGAAGCATCTCACTTTTCAAGTATAGTGAAGGTTACTTTTGAGAAAATGATACAAGAGATTTTGAAATTGCATTTCTCAAGATATTACTAATTAAAGGACTACACTTTATTTTTATTTTTATTTTTATTTTATTTTTTTAAAATGTCATATTCATCTAATTAATTAATACACTACTAAACCACATGACAACATTGTATATTTTTAGGGTTGAAAGTTTGAAAATAAAGACAAGAGCTGGGATTGCTAAGTTGATAGGAATTGTGGCATGTTTGGCTCGTGCATCTACCCTTGCCTTTTATAAAGGTCCTCATTTAAAACTTTTAAGCCATCATCATCACATTCTAGGATACCATAAACAGCATGATCAAAGTCATATTCCATCTGGTACATGGATAAAAGGTTGCTTCCTCATGTTGCTCTCCAACACATTATGGGGTCTATGGATGGTGTTACAGGTAACTTTAGTTAATTGTTCCCCATTTGGTGATCCATCAACTCTTAATTATGCTATCTAATTAATGTTCAATTTCATCAATTGATTGATTAGGCTTTTGTACTAAAAGACTACCCGTCAAAGTTGATATTTACGACTATTCAGTGTTTCTTAAGCTCAATTCAATCATTAGTTATCGCCTTCGCAATAGAAAGGGACATTGAGCAGTGGAAATTGGGTTGGAATATCACTCTCCTTGCTGTAGTTTATTGTGTAATCCTCTCAATTTCATCTACTATATGACTTAATTCAATTATACTTACTTTTAATAATATACATTAATATAATACTTCTTCTCCATTCATATTTTATAAATTTTATTTTTTATTAATGCTTATAAAAAAGAACGGAGGAAATACCTGATCAAGAGATTAATAATGTATAATCAATTTCTTGTGTTGGTAGGGAATTATTGTGACAGGGGTGTCATATTACTTAATGACATGGGTTATAGAGAAGAAAGGACCAGTGTTTCTTGCCATGTCAACACCACTAGCTCTCATTATTACAATATTGTCCTCTATAATTCTCTTGGGCGATATAATAAGTTTGGGAAGGTAACTCCATCCACATTTTTTTTTTTTTTTTATGGTTGTTAATTCATAAGTTTTAATTATATTTTTTAAGTTATAATTATTTTTTTGAGTCAAAAAGTTATAATTATATTTTTTACACTAGTTAATTCAATTCCCATGTAATATTGAGAGATGGGCCTATTATTGCACAAAATTATCAATAAAAGAAGCATATGAATATAACATTGACTTGTTTAAATTGCATGTTTTTGGTGTTTGATCAGCGTGTTAGGTGGGTTACTGTTAGTTGTGGGACTATACAGTGTGCTTTGGGGAAAGAACAGAGAGCAAACACCAAAAGCTTCGCAAGATTTGGAACAACCATCATTGGTCTAGAATCAGCTACCCATTGCTAAGACGTGTGGATTACAGTAAGCCTATATTTGACATCATGATAGATATGTCAGAATTAGAATCAAAGTGTTAACATTGTAAATTTTTGAAAACCACACTATAGCTTCTGCAAAATTACGGTGGATCATTATGATTCTTGTTGGAGTAATTTGAGAATAGAGAACGAAAATGAATTGAATAGAAAGATTAGAAAAAAATGAAAGTTGTTATTCATCCACTAGGGGCAAAGGTATTTATATACAAAAGGAGGCTTGCTTCACTACCAAGCAATTGTAACTAACTACCTAAGACAAAACAAAAATCTGTAACTGACTAACTAACTAACTAACAGAGTCTCAACGTTCAGAACCTGCGTGTTCAGAACCTGTGGGATCAGAGCCTGAGAGCATGAGCTTCTCAGCTTCTGAACCTCTTGACCTGTTAGAGCCTCTGAGCCTAAAGCTCAGCTTCTGGCTTCTCAGAGCCTCTTGAGGACATGAGAACTTGGATTACAAACATCACACCTCCTAATTCATGTTCTCCAACGATCTCATTCCTATCAGTTTCTTCAAAGCATCAAACCTAGCCTTAGCCATAGGTTTAGTTAGAATATCTGCAAGTTGAATCTCAGTGTTGCAATATTCCAACTCAAGCTTCTCCTTGTTCACTTGATCTCTCAAAAAGTGAAACCTTCTTTCAATATGCTTGCTCCTGCCATGACTCACAAGATTATTAGCCAAGTCAATTACTGACTTGTTATCCACAAGCACCTTCATCTTTGTTACTTCAACTGCTTTCAGTTCTGAAAGTAACATCTCAATCCAATTTGCCTGACAAGCTGCAAATGAAGCTGCAACATACTCAGCTTCACATGATGATAATGCAACTATTCCTTGTTTCTTAGAACACCAGGAAATTGGTGCATTGCCAATCATGAACAAATATCCTGCAGTGCTCTTTCTGTCATCTTGATCTCCTCCCCAGTCAGAGTCTGAGTAGCCATAAGCCTCTAACTTCTTACTACTGTTCTTTTGGTTTGGGATCAAAATGCCATGATCATTAGTACCCTTTACATATCTGAGCACTCTCTTTGCAGCAGTCAAGTGACACATCCTTGGTTGATCCATGAATCTGCTCAACAGACCAACACTATGACATAGGTCAATTCTAGTGTTGCACAAGTACCTCAATGAACCAATTATCTGCTTGTACAAGGTTGAATCAACCAACTCATCATCTGAATTCTTGCTCAGCTTCACACCAGTTTCCATAGGAGTAATTGCTTGATTACAATTGCTCATATGAAACCTCTTCAATATGTCAGCAACATACTTCTTCTGATGCAAGAAACAGCCTCTGCTTGTCTTAGCAAACTCCATGCCAAGAAAATATGATAGCTCACCTAAGTCAGTCATCTCAAACTCTTTCATTATGTCTATTTTGAACTTCTCTAACACAGCTTTGTGTGATCCAGTGATCAACAAATCATCAACATACAGACATAGTATTATCATTTCTTCATGATTTGAACCCTTCACATATACACCATGTTCTGTTGTGCATCTAGTGAATTTCAAATTAATTAGGAAGCTATCAATTCTCTTATTCCAAGCTCTTGGAGCTTGTTTCAAGCCATAGAGGGCTTTCTTCAGTTTGAACACTTTGTTCTCTTGACCTTTAATCTCAAAACCTGGTGGCTGCTTCACATAAACTTCTTCATCTAGAGGTCCATTTAAGAAGGCAGATTTCACATCTAGCTGATGCATAGACCAATTCTTGTAGGTGGCTATTGCAACAACTAATCTAATGGTCTCTATCCTAGCCACAGGTGCAAATACTTCATTAAAGTCAAGTCCTTGCTTCTGTAAAAAACCCTTTGCTACTAGCCTTGCTTTATACTTAGCAATCTCACCATTGGGTTTCATCTTCAACTTGAAGACCCATTTCACATCAATTGGCCTCTTGTTGACTGTTTTGTGCATTAACTCCCAAGTGTTGTTTTTCTCAATAGACTTTAACTCTTCTTTCATGGTTGCCTTCCATTTAGAGTCATTTAGAGCTTGTTCTAATGTAACTGGCTCCAATTCAGCTATCATAGCTTCATTGATCAGTTCACCATCTTCTGTTATTGCTTGATCTGGAAATACATCATACTCATTCAACCTAACTGACTGCACTCTATCTCTTGTAGATCTTCTCAGAGGCTGATTAGGTTGATCATTAGGAATATGAGCGTGATTACCAGCTGCATCATCTTCTGGTTGATCAGCTTCTGGTTGATCATCTTCTGGTTGATCATCTATTTCCTCAAGCACAAGCTTTCTATTGAGCAATGAACTGGTGTTCTCAGCACTAGTACTTTCAATCCAGTCCCAACCCTTTGATTTATCAAACTTTATGTCTCTGCTTATCACAACTTTATTCTCTTTTGGAGCATAAAGCTTGTAAGCACCAGTGGGGTGATATCCCAATAGAATCATCTGCTGACTTCTATCATCAAGCTTTCTTCTCACTTGATCAGGAACATGTCTAAAACAAAGTGAGCCAAAGATTCTGAAATGACTTACACTTGGTTTGAGACCTGTCCAAGCTTCATAAGGAGTTTTGTTCTTCAGCTTCTTGGTTGGACTTCTATTGATGATATGTACTGCTGTTGAGGTTGCTTCTCCCCAGAATTTATGAGGCATGTTCTTTCCCTTTAGCATGCTTCTGGCCATGTTCATTATACTCCTGTTCTTCCTTTCAGCAACACCATTGTGTTGAGGAGTGTAGGGAGCAGTAACTTCATGCACTATACCTTCTTCTTCACAGAATTTTGCAAATTCTAGTGAAGTGTATTCACCACCTCCATCTGTTCTCAATTTCTTAACACTACAGCCACTTTGCTTTTCAACTAGTGTTTTAAATTTCTTGAACTTAGTGAATACCTCACTCTTCTTCTCAATAAGATAGAGCCACACATGTCTGGTATAGTCATCTATGAAAGTTAGGAAATAGCTGTTACCTCCAATGGACTTTACTTCAAAAGGTCCACACACATCTGAGTACACCATTTCTAACTTCTGAGTTGATCTCATGGGCAATTCATTCTTGAATGAATTTCTGGTTTGCTTGGCTGCACAACACTCTTCACACACTGTACTTGGTGTTCTTATCAGAGGCAAGCCATGTACCATCTCTTTTGACTTCAACAAGCTCAAGCTTTTGAAGTTCAAGTGCCCAAATCTATGATGCCACATCCAATCTCCTTCAGAGTTTGTAATTGAAGCGAGGCAGTGATGATCAATTACATTGATTTCAATTTTGAAAGTCCTATTGTTCGACAGTGGAGCTTTCAAAATTAATCTACTCTTAGCATCATAAATTCTCAACTCTCTATTAGCCATCTTCATTGTATAACCTTTCTCAAGTAATTGACCTAAGCTTATCAAATTACTTGCCATAGAAGGAACATACAATACCTCATTGATGGTTGATTCTTGACCATCTTTTCTTTTCACAAGAACAGTTCCCACGCCAGCACTAGTAACTTGACTGTTGTCTGCAAACTTGATGTTTCTCTTCACTGAATAATCAAGCTTCAAGAACCACTTCTTGTTACCAGTCATATGATTGCTACACCCTGTATCAAGATACCACAAATTTGACTTGTCTACCTCAGAATTTGTGATTGCCATTAGGAGTGAATCATCAGAATCACTACCACCTCCATTAGCATATTGGGCTTCATCTTTGTCTTCTCTGGCTACCTTCTTAGAGCGACATTCTCTTGCATAATGCCCAAATTTTTGACAGTTGTAACATCGAATTTCTTTCTTATCAATCTTCTTCTTGGAACTCTTCTTGTTCTGACTTGAATCTTTAGTGGAATCTACATTCTGATTCTTTGAATTCTTGGTTGAATTCTCTGAGTCCTCTTTCTTTTTCTTCCACTTATCTTTTCCTTTCTTGTTCTGAGTCTTGGCCTGTAATGCTTGTTCCACTGCCTTGTTCGAACTCCTCTGCTAAACCCTTAGCTCATGAGCTTCTAAGGATGCTTGCAGCTCTTCAATCTTCATAGTTGCCAAATCCTTTGATTCTTCAATAGCAACCACTATGTGATCAAATTTCTCAGTCAAGGTCCTCAAGATTTTCTCAATCTTGACCTTATCAGTCATTGCTTCTCCACAAGACTTCATCAAATTTGTCAAGGCCAGCATTCTCGCCAAATACTCAGAGATCGTTTCTTGTTCATTCATCTGCATCATCTCATATTGCCTTCTCAAAGCTTGAAGCTTGATACCCTTCAATTTCTCATCACCACCATAGATTTTCTTCAATGTATCCCAAGCTCCCTTTGAGGTTTCTTCTTCTATTATCTTCTCAAAGATATTAGAATCCACGCATTGATGAATGATGAACAAGCCTTTAGCATCTTTCTTTTTCAATTCTTTGTGTCGAGTTATTGCTGCTTCATCAGCATCTGCAGCCAATTCTTCTACTCCATCAGTTACAATTTCAAGAACATCTTGAAATCTGAAAATCACTTTCATTTGTGCACACCAACGATCATAGTTTTCGCCTTTGAAAACTGGAAGATTTGCTGGGAATTGCGTGGAGGTTGTACCATTGTTTGCCATGATTCTTGATCAAGGAATCGAACGAAAACGATGAATACGAACCGGGCTCTGTTATACCAATTTGTTGGAGTAATTTGAGAATAGAGAACGAAAATGAATTGAATAGAAAGATTAGAGAAAAATGAAAGTTGTTATTCATCCACTAAGGGCAAAGGTATTTATATACAAAAGGAGGCTTGCTTCACTACCAAGCAATTGTAACTAACTACCTAAGACAAAACAAAAATCTCTAACTGACTAACTAACTAACTAACAGAGTCTCAACGTTCAGAACCTGCGTGTTCAGAACCTGTGGGATCAGAGCCTGAGAGCATGAGCTTCTCAGCTTCTGAACCTCTTGACCTGTTAGAGCCTCTGAGCCTAAAGCTCAGCTTCTGGCTTCTCAGAGCCTCTTGAGGACATGAGAACTTGGATTACAAACATCAATTCTGACGTATTCACCATAATACTAAATATATACTAATTAGTCATAATATATTACAGAATAATAAGACATTGTTTGGCTATTTGCACGAATATTGCTCAAATTTGCCTACAATTTATGGGTCATGAATTCATCATGCTTAATTGCGTAGATGTACCAAAGAAAGTATTTATCGAAGTTAAATATCATATTGAGTAGTATGCATGAGCTTTTGGGTTTGAGTGCTATATAATTTTTGGCTAAAACTATTTTGGTCCTACAAATCTAGTTGTTTCATTTTTATTTTTTTTGTCATGTTGTCTAGTAGTTTGAAATTTCACCTATAAGATGGATAAGTGGGATGATCCCTACATATATAATTCAATATCCCTACTAACTGAACTAAACTTACGGTATCATTTTTTAATCTCTAAAGAAAATTTTAAAAGATTTATTAATGAATTGTATCGTTAAAATGAATTAGTTGAATACCAAAATACACAAAAAATTATTTTTGTCACATAAGGCAAGTCTTACAAGGGGTTTATATGATGCATTGATAAATCGAAGTGTTTTAGTATATTTTCTTTCTAAATCAACAAATTAACAATTATTTTTATGAATAAAAAAAACTATTTGTCAACTATTGTATTGTATTTTTTAAAAAAAAAAACTATTTCATAAAAAAATATATAATTTCATTGTTTGTAAATATAATACTATTTTTACATTTTTTTCATAAAAAATATTCAATAATCACTATTATGAGTAACAAAAAATAAAAATATATTTACCGACAGTTTTTGTAAATAAGATTTAGTTAATATAATATTTTAAAGGGAAAATTACATTAACCTCCCCTGAGATCTCTTTAAATGTCACTCACACCCCCTCTATTTGTTAAAAAGCACCGACCTCCCCTGTATGTTGACTCCGTTAAACTTCCGTTAAAATTTTTTTAAAAAATAATCTCGTCTGTCTAACACCAATGCCCCTCACCGTTTCTACTTTCATTAACATTGGTGTGGATTGCAATTGAGCCAATTCAAGAGGCACCAAAAATTAAGCGTCAAAGGGTGCTGCCAAGGCCTGAAGTTGAAGACTAAGTGAGAACTCCAATGTCAAACTTAACTCAAGGATTCCCACCCATAGGCCATAGAAACAATAGAATTGGAATTTGGAAGTGTGTTTGTTTCACACGAAAAATTCGTTTTCAAAGAGGACTTATTTTGTTGTTATTAAAGAGGTAGTAGTTGTTATTGTGGAAGACAAAGTGTGGATATAAACAGAGTTGGTTTTTTGGTGCTAGAGAAAGATATATGTTGTTTGATTTGAATCTTGATTCCTCAGTGTAGCATTCGGTGAGGACGAAGATGTTTGGCAAAAAGGATTCATGTCTTCTGTCAACAAGCGGAGGTTAGGCACAGGGGGTGTACGTGTTAATTTCTCACACAAATAAGGTAGGTCATTGACATGTGTAAAAATAGAGGGGGTGTGAGTGATATTTGACTAGAACTGAGGGGAGGTCAATGTAATTTTCCCTATTTTAAATGATATTAAAAAATTGTTGGATGATTTTTTGGTGAACAATAGACAACACAAGTAAGGTAAAATTAATTTACGAGAGATGGGGGAAGGAAAGGGAAATATGTGTGTGCCGCGCGAGAGGTACCGTCAGGATACTGTCAAGATATCGTCAATTCAATTTTACTCAAGTTAATAAAATACCGTCAATTCAATTTTACTGAAGCTCACAAGATACCGTCAATTCAATTTCACACAATCCAACACGATACCATCAATTCAATTTTACTCAAGCTAACAGAATACCGTCAATTTTACTCAAGCCAACAGAATATCGTCAAATCAATTTTACTCAAGCCCACAAGATACCGTCAATTCAATTTTACTCAAGCCCAACAAGATACCGTCAATTCAATTTCACACAAACCAACAAGATATCGTCAATTCAATTTTAATCAAGCCGAACAATATACTGTTAATTCAATTTCATATAAGCCCACAAGATACTATCAATTCAATTTCACACAAGCCAACAGAATACCGATAATTCAATTGTACTCAAGCCAACAGAATACTGTCAATTTTACGAAATCCAATAGAATATTGTCAATTCAATTTTACTCAAGCCCAAAAGATATGATCAATTCAATTTCAAACAAGCCCACAAGATATAGTTAATACGGAGTATAATTTTACAGAAGCCGGCATGATACTGTCAATTGAATTTCACAAAAGCCGACAAGTTACTGTCAATTCTATTTCACACAAGTCAATAAAATACCGTCAATTCAATTTTCCACAATCCGACAAGATATTGTCAGTTCAATTACACACAAGCCGACAAAATACCATCAATTTAATTTCACAAAAGCCGACAATATACCGCCAATTCAATTTCACACAAGGCAACAAGATACCGTCAAATTAATTTTACTAAAGCAACAAAATACCGTCAATTCAATTTTACTCAAGCCCAACAAGATACTGTTAATTCAATTTCATGTAAGCCCACAAGATACAGTCAATTCAATTTCAAACAAGCCAACAAAATACCGTCAATTCAATTTTACACATGCCGGCAAGATATCTTCAGTTCAATTTCACAAGAGCTGACAAAATACAGTCAATTTAATTTAAACACAAGCAGATAATATACAATCAATTCAATTTCACACAAGCCAACAAGATACCGTCAATTCAATTTTACTCAAGTCAACAGAATACCGTCAATTCAATTTTACACAAGCAAACAATATACCGTCAATTTAATTTCACAAAAATCGACAAGTTATCGTCAGTTCAATTTTAGTCAAGACCAAAGAATACCACCAATTCAATTTTACTCGAGCCCACAAGATAACGTCAATTCAAATTTACACAAACCGACAAGATATCGTCAAATCAATTTCACACAAGCTCACATATTACCGACAATTCAATTTTACTCAAGCTAACACCGTCAATTTTACTCAAGCCAACAACATAACGTCAATTCAATTTTACTCATGCCCACAAGCCACGATCAATTAGTTTTGACACAAGCCGACTAGTAACCATCTATTCAATTTTAAACATGCGGACAAAATATTGTCAATTGAATTTTACGCAAGCCGACAAGATACCGTCAATTCAATTTCTCACAAGCCCACGAGATACCGTCAATTCAATTTTCACACAAGCCAACACGATACCGTCAATTCAATTTCTCACAAGCCCACAAGATACTGTCAATTCTATTTTACACAAGCCAACAGAATACCGTCAAGTCAATTTTACACAAGCGGACAAAATACCGTCAATTTAATTTCACAAGCCGACAATATACCGTCAATTCAATTTCACACAAGCCATTGAAGCCAACAAGATACCGTTAATTCAATTTTACTCAAACCAATAGAATACCGTCAAGTCAGTTTTACTCAAGCCCACTAGTACCGTCAATTCAATTTTACACAAGCCAACAAGATAGCGTCAATTCAAATTTACACAAACCGACAAGATACCGTCAATTCAATTTCACACAAGCCAACAAGACACCGTCAAATTAATTTTACTCAAGCCAACATAATAACGTTAATTCAATTTCACATAAGCCCACAAGATACCGTTAATTCAATTTCAAGTAAGCCAACAAGATACCGTCAATTCAATTTCTCACAAGCCCACGAGATACCGTCAGTTCAATTTTCACACAAGCCAACAAGATACCGTCAATTCGATTTCTCACAAGCCCACAAGATACTGTCAATTCCATTTTACACAAGTCAACAGAATACCATCAAGTCAATTTTATACAAGCAGACAAAATACCGTCAATTTAATTTCACAAGCCGACAATATACCATCAATTCAATTTCACACAAGCCAACAAGATACCATTAATTCAATTTTACTCCAACCAACAGAATACCGTCAAGTCAGTTTTACTCAAGCACACTAGTACCGTCAATTCAATTTTACACAAGTCAACAAGATAGCGTCAATTCAAATTTACAAAAACCGACAAGATACCGTCAATTCAATTTCACAAAAGCCAACACGACACCGTCAAATTAATTTTACTCAAGCCAACATAATACCGTTAATTCAATTTCACATAAGCCCACAAGATACCGTCAATTCAATTTCAAGTAAGCCAACAAGATACCGTCAATTCAAATTTACACAAACCGACAAGATACCGTCAATTCAATTTCACAAAAGCCAACAAAACACCGTCAAATTAATTTTACTCAAGCCAACATAATACCGTTAATTCAATTTCACATAAGCCCACAAGATACCGTCAATTCAATTTCAAGTAAGCCAACAAGATACCGTCAATTCAATTTCTCACAATCCCACAAGATACCGTCAATTCAATTTTCACACAAGCCAACAAGATACCGTCAATTCAATTTCTCACAAGCCCACAAGATACTGTCAATTCTATTTTACACAAGCCAACAGAATACCGTCAAATCAATTTTACACGCCGACAAAATACCATCAATTTAATTTCACACAAGCCGACAATATACCGTCAATTCAATTTCACACAAGCCAACAAGATACCGTTAATTCAATTTTACTTAAGCCAACAGAATACCGTCAATTCAATTTCACACAAGCCAACAAGATACCGTTAATTCAATTTTACTTAAGCCAACAAAATACCGTCAAGTCAGTTTTACTCAAACCCACAAGTACCGTCAATTCAATTTTACACAAGCCGACAAGATAGCGTCAATTCAAATTTACACAAACCGACAAAATACTGTCAATTAAATTTCACACAAGCCAATAAGATACCGTCAATTCAATTTTACTCAAGCCAACAGAATATCGTCAATTCAATTTTACTCAAGCCCACAAGATACCGACAATTCAATTTTACTCAAGTCCAACAAAGTAATGTCAATTCAAATTTAAATCATATAAGCTCCAATATAAAATTTTGAGTTTTAGAAAAAGAAAATATTTACAGAATATCCAAGTAAAAAAATTTACTTTTCTTTTGCTCAAATTTCATATCACTCTTTTAATCGTATTTCGTTTCTGAAAGAGTGAGATGAACAATTGATTAAAAAAATCAAACTTACAGGAGCCATCATGTAAGACATGATATTGTCAATTCAATTTCATATGCGCTATGATTTTAAGAAATAATACCATCATTTCAATTTCATATGAGCTATGATTTTATAAATGATTGTGTTTGTTTGATTCTTGTGAAGATTGCACCACTAGTGCTAGTAAAAGAAGAAAGATAGCACTGATTATTTAAGAAGAAGCACTGCATACCTATTTCTGAAGCAGCTAACCTTACATAAAGCTCTTTGATCATTCAAGCAGCTAACCTTCAGATTGCGTCCTTGCCGCTAGACAGATTTCTCTCCAATCTCACAAATTGTGATACGCAATGCAGAAAATATGCTCTTAGCCGCCTCAGAACAACAAACAGTATTGACATCTACATCCAACCTGCAGTTCCATTTCCACAACATTACTAATTGTGCCGAAAATTTGAGAAAGAATTTGAAAGGAAATAAAGAGATGGCACACAACTTTAACTAAGAATTGGAATATACTTCTCAACTAGTTGAATAAGGTTCTCTTGCTCTTCTTGAGAACTCCCGACATCAAAGAAATCATCCACAACTGTTGAGCATTGATAGTTCGGGGGCATCCTGGATTGGTATCCCCAATTAGCACTGCTATAGCCAGTATTTGACAACGGTTCCTACTAAATCACATATCACAAAACTATAGCAGTTTGTTGAGATATCTATCATGTGAATTGTAAAATCTTTTTGAGAGGGAAAAAATAGCTCGTGTCACAAGCATCAAATTTCATAGAGTGTTTTTCTTTCATTGTCTTCTGCATATATTCTGAAATATAGCTAGTAGATATCATGTTGTGGACATTGAAAGTGACAGCAAAACCATAGCAGCACATGGCACATGAATCAATGTCCACCCACACATTAAAATCAAGTTGTATCATAAGATGTTGCGGAGAACAAGACTTGAAGCACGACCTAAGCAAACCACAAAATCAATGTCCATCATGTAAGACATGATATTGTCAATTCAATTTCATATGCGCTATAATTTTAAGAAATAATACCGTCATTTCAATTTCATATGAGCTATGATTTTATAAATGATTGTGTTTGTTTGATTCTTGTGAAGATTGCACCACTAGTGCTAGTAAAAGAAGAAAGATAGCACTGATTATTTAAGAAGAAGCACTGCATACCTATTTCTGAAGCAGTTAACCTTACATAAAGCTCTTTGATCATTCAAGCAGCTAACCTTCAGATTGCGTCCTTGCCGCTAGACAGATTTCTCTCCAATCTCACAAATTGTGATACGCAATGCAGAAAATATGCTCTTAGCCGCCTCAGAACAACAAACAGTATTGACATCTACATCCAACCTGCAGTTCCATTTCCACAACATTACTAATTGTGCCGAAAAATTGAGAAAGAATTTGAAAGGAAATCAAGAGATGGCACACAACTTTAACTAAGAATTGGAATATACTTCTCAACTAGTTGAATAAGGTTCTCTTGCTCTTCTTGAGAACTCCCGACATCAAAGAAATCATCCACAACTGTTGAGCATTGATAGTTCGGGGGCATCCTGGATTGGTATCCCCATAAGCACTGCTATAGCCAATATTTGACAACGGTTCCTACTAAATCACATATCACAAAACTATAGCAGTTTGTTGAGATATCTATCATGTGAATTGTAAAATCTTTTTGAGAGGGAAAAAATAGCTCGTGTCACAAGCATCAAATTTCATAGAGTGTTTTTCTTTCATTGTCTTCTGCATATATTATGAAATATAGCTAGTAGATATCATGTTGTGGACATTGAAAGTGACAGCAAAACCATAGCAGCACATGGCACGTGGATCAATGTCCACCCACACATTAAAATCAAGTTGTATCATAAGATGTTGCGGAGAACAAGACTTGAAGCACGACGTAAGCAAACCACAAACTATTGGACAATGAAGAAAACTTGGCAAAAGTATATGTCCTGCTATGAACTTGAATTAAAAGATTTAACCTTTCAATTATCTTGACTGCCACATATTGGCTAGCCACGCAAGCATAAAGGATGGTAGACAATAATTGAGTATCATCAAGACAAATAGCCACCACATACTCTTGTCTATCAACCACTTCTAAGTTAGGGAACACCTTCTTTCCTTGCTGAACAAATCCTACCATGCCATTTTGTGCAACTCCACCAACTTTTAATTGTGCAAGCAAACCAATGGAGATTAAGCAATGAACAGGGACAATAAAATTCAATTTGAAGCAACTCACAATTCCTTTGCTCCTATCATAGAGTGTTGTATAATATATACACCCAGGAGCTAAACCAATATGCCAATAAAGACCAACTAGCACGTGTGTAACATTACTAGTGTAGGAAGAATTTGCAATTTCATGCAAATAAGTACCTGCTTGACCAGTATAAAGCCTAGGTCCAAATTCAATGAGAAACAAGATATAACTATTGAGCTCTTTTATTACAACATGGTCCATTTTTGTAGTTGACTGCTCCATGCATTGTGGAATAGATTCCACCTTATCAGTTTATGTAAATAAAGTTGTAGTTGTTGCAAAAGAATGGTGCTGCACTATTGGTTCGAAGAAAATGTTAGAAGTCAACTTCAAAAAAATTGAGATTAAGCAACGCACCAGGACAAGAAATTTCAACACTTATTGTATAGCCACCCATAATTCCTTTTTCCTTGGCATATAGTGTTGTAAAATCTTTACAACCAAGAGGTAGACTAGGATACAAGTCCAAGCTATCTTCACCACCATTAATAGATACCAACATATAAGAAACATAACCACTTTGGACTCCCTTAAAGTGTTGGAAGTGCCCAATCTGATCTAAATGAAAGCATCTAGCAGTACTATTTTCACATAAAAGCACAAGGCACGGGCAATTTCTCAAATAAGCATCTTTATAAGAACTCAATGTTGATTTTAAAAGTTCTGCATCATACTTAAGTGCCACATAATTAGGATACTCATCAACATATAGTAGTTCTATGAATCGCCTAGAACATGCTGGAATGTTTACAGGTTTACCATTGAAATGTGATATGAGAATTGCAGGGAATTCATACCAGTTTTTAAAGAAGCAAACATAGAAAGGATCATAAGGCTCATGAATTCATCACCCACAGTCTCAATAATTGTCATGTCCTCCAAACAAGAAGTTAAAATTGTGATAGGAAGACCAACATCTGGTGCCTTGTTTGTTCCCAAATCCCATTGTTTGAAATGTAAGGACCCATTTATAAGTGAAAAATAGCAAATACCACTAAGAGTCATTTCATCAAACATGTAATGGGCACTGTAGACTCCATGAATGTTGATTATTGGAAATCCAATTACGAGAGACAATGATAATTGGGCACTGTAGAATCTATGGTAATTATGGATTGAAGCATACCTTGGAAGAGTTTCTATATGGTGGGCAATGAAAACTCATCGGTGACATATGGTGTGTGCGATTCTGAGGCCTCAACCTCCTGCATTTCGGAAGCATCATCCTCCAAGGATTCTCAAGCATCAATTTCTTCTGGCAATATGTCGATCACACTTGTAAGCATCTGAAATTGAGTCGTTGGAGATTGCATCGATGAGTTCGAAGCACCATTAGAGGCGGAACTCACTTGAAAGGTAACCAATTGCGCCTCAATGCGATCCATGCGTGAGACGTTAGTTTAGCTTGACTCCATGTACTCAGCATGGCGCACTTCTTCGACTTCCATGAACTTCTTCAATGTTGCGTTGATACTTTGAATAGCTGCCTCCAACTCGTTCATATCCGCCATGGTGAGCAATGTAAGGATTCCTAAATTTGAGAATGTGATAAAATCGATAATTGCAATTTGATTATGAAATTAAGATAAAATTGATAGATGAGAACACAATTTAGGTTGGTATTCTTAGTACATAAAAAGAAAGGCAAAGATAGAAGAAGACTTAGTCCAAAGACTTAAGCCATTACTCTACTAGAGTGTACCAAAGGGAGAGAGGAGAGACTTCATCAATTTTCTTCATACCCACTATTGATCCTCATTTTACTATTTATGCACAACAAATTACCTCAACAAATTATATTATGCCAAGTGTATTTTCTCATATGCTCTTTTGAATCATAACAATTGGTTTATACCATAAATCAAGAACACAAAGCTACTTTAAACTGTTCCTTACCTGAAATTCATGCACTTGTCTTTGTTGGCTTGGAGTCTTCCAACTGTACTCGAGAGCTCACCAACTGTAGACTCAATTCGCTCATTTAGAGTTTCGGCGAGAGCTTTTCCCAAGAAAAATGCATCCAGAACATTTTTACTGCTGCTATTACCATCACCTACACAACTCACATACTTTAGAAAACTACATAATCAAGTAAAGAACCTAAAACAAAAATCTAATGATATAGTTTTATATGAATTAATTTTGTCCACATATAAAAGATACGATTCATGTTAATGAAAACTTATGAATTAACATAAAAGTTTATTTGTGTGCATAAACTATTTTCATAAGCTCAAAAATAAGTTAAATTCAAACGAACCCTAAATCGATTTCATCTTATCAAATAAATAAATGATCACAGCCTCAAAATATAAATTAAGTAAATCAAAATATCTCAAAAATAAACAATTAAATCATAACAAGTTAAACGATACTCAATCCATTACAATGAATGATCACTGAATAATAATCAACTTATAACATAATCTTATACAAAAATTATTTCAAGTTTCAACTTGACAACTTATAGGCAAGTGTTACCTGCTCATCCACATATATTGCATATTAAAAATCTAAAAGATACGATTCATGTTAATGAAAACTTATGAATTAACATAAAAATTTATTTGTTTGCATAAACTATTTTCATAAGCTCAAAAATAAGTTAAATTCAAACGAACCCTAAATCTATTTCATCTTATCAAATAAATAAATAATCACAGCCTCAAAATATAAATTAAGTAAATCAAAACATCTCTAAAATAAACAATTAAATCATAACAAGTTAAATGATACTCAATCCATTACAATGAATGATCACTGAATAATAATCAACTTATAACATAATCTTATACAAAAATTATTTCAAGTTTCAATCCATTACAACTTATAGGCAAGTGTTACCTGCTCATCCAAACACTCGCTCTCGATGAAGTCTGCCAATTGAGGATCATTGTTACGAGCAGCCACTTGTTATTCGTGAAGAATATATAGCAATCTGATTAGCCTTTCGATATCAATATGTATATATATATATATATATATATATATGTAACACAGATGTTTATTATATGACAAAAGAAATATTCAATTCCAAAATAGAGAGAAAGAGGCATTACATTGTGAAGATTCAGAAGTTTCTCATTCACTAACTTCTCCAGACTCCAAAGACAGTGCTAATTCCATAGCTAAATCAAACCATAAAAAAAAAAAATATTAGAAAACAAGAATCAACATCAATATAATAATTAAAGGTTTTTAACTTTGAACATGCAAATATGATTTATGCAGCACCAACACTACACACTACATATCGAGGGTGTGCTTAGTGTACAACATGTGATAATATTTAATCACTTTCATGTAATTAAAACAGAGGAAAAACAGAGGACTCACCATACAAAGCATCTCCCGTTTCCACATGATCAAATTCTGAGGGAGGACTCACAGTAGTGTACAGCACCACTCTTTCACCACGAATATTCTAAACAAATCAAAGTCATAAATACAAGTTATTATTATATCCATCAAAACAAAACAACTTAACACAAACTCTCCTAAAAAATTTAACAACACAATCATGATTGGTTTCACGATACCATGTTAAGAATAACAGTTAATTTCTATATGATATAATTCATATGAACAAATATATTTAACTTTAATCATATCTAACTTAAAAGTCACATAAATAATAGTTGTAAAAAAAGTGCATCGCAATTATTCTCATTCCAATAAATCTAAAGTAAATTAATTCTAAAATGCTTATAAAGTAACACCAACCTAATATTTCATAAGCTTTCCGTCATGATCTCTTTCTTCTTCACTAGATTCCTTAAAGAACCTATTATCCACAAAAAACCTATTATCATTCGTGGGCTGAGGGATAGCTGATATACAACAATCATCACAAATCACAATGTTTATCTCTTTATTTTTAGTCAGTGAGGGATAGTTGATACAGCAACCATCACAATGTTGCAACCCATCTATTAATGTCGACAAAATGATCCTTGGAACTAAGTGCACAGGCATCTGATGGTCAGAATTAATTGATAAAAAGACACCATTCACATATCATTTACAATTCTCTCAAATATCATCAGAAAGAGGTACAACTTGGCATTCCGAATTTTTCAACTCGCAAAAAAATATTTAATCTATTGCCTTAGTAAGAATGTGAAAAATTTCATCAATGTATACCTGAGTTTTAGCTCCACGATATGTGATCACACCTGGGACGCAAGTTAAGGTAGTGAACTCATAGGAAGCAACCTACAAACAAATATAAGTAAGCTTTTCAGACAAACTATTTAACACAAATTTTGTCCATTTTCAGACAACATTTTTATGATCCCATCTCCCAAACCCAATACAAATAGAAAGTTACCCTGTAGGCACATGATGACAGACTACTAAATAAACACAATGAATAATCTTTTTCCATTTTCCAAAAGAAAAAGATAGCACATCTGAGATGGAGGAGATAGAAACTACAGAAATAAATACAGCATGTATAGTAAAAATTATAAGTTTAATCAAAAGAGGCAGCTGCTCATGTAAAGCATCAGATTAGAGTACTTTAGGGATGTGAACAAGATAAGATAGTAAAAAGTAAACGCATATCGGATGCATTGTTTGATTAGTAAAACACATTAGAAACAACATACTCCCTCCAGTCTCATATATAAGCCAAAAATCATTTTTTAGGTTCATTTAACAACTAATGTATTTGGTCTATATTATAGATCATATACATTAGTTGTTGAATGAATCTAAAAATTTAACTTTTACCTATATATGAGACCGGAGAGAGTATAAAATAAAATAGTATAGTAGTATTAACACATTAGAAATGCTTTATGATGTTGAAAAGGTACAGTTCCTTAGGCTCCATTATATAATATTCCCTCCAAAACACAGCGAAGAAATTAAAGATTGGCCGATAATATAATTGAAGAAGACAATGCATGAGAATTTGAATACTTCCTATACCTCTTGAAAATGTCCCAGTCAATTTATTCAGCAGAGTAGACTTGCCAACTGAAGGGAAGCCCACGAGACCAACTCTTGCATCCCCACTTTTAGTAACATCAAAACCTTTGCCGGCACCTCCACCTCCCTTGGTTGTAGGTGTAAGGAGTTCCCTTCGCAGATTTGCAAGTTTAGCCTGGTACCATTAATGGAAAAGAGGTAAAAAATGACGAGCTAGAAAAGCTGAAACAATAGGGGGTAGTAATAGTAAGGAATGAAATTCTAATTCTAATAATAGAACACTCATTTTGCCTTCAATATTGCATATTAGAATAAAAAGGAGTACTATAATAGCAAGGATGCATGTGGAGTATAGAAACCAGAAGGAAGAAAAAAAGATAAAGAATATAAGATTCCATAGGTTCAGAGTTTTAGACTTGAATATTTTTGCATTTTTTATCCAAACTTCAAATATAGGGAGAAGGATAGGAAGTAGGAACATATCACTACACAAATCAATAAGAATCCCTGTAATGTATTGCGACAAACAAAACCAATAGCAGGAGCAGACTGTGTTATGCAGCCATGCCTACAAATACGACTACTGTAAAGTAATGTTGGAGAAATTATAGGATCCTGAACAATTGCAATTCAAAACGGAATCCCTAAAAAAACTATCCGATTTAACCAATATATACAATAACGATCCTATAACAGCACTCAAAATAAACTTTTGATACATGCTTAACATAAAAATATGTACCATTGTCTTCAAACAGAAACCACCAACAAAAACAATAGAACAACACACTGGTCATATACATGATTTTTTCATTGCTTCTTCCATGTATACCATTTAATAATTAATAAATAAACAAAATGGACAAACATGATTACCTTCAGTAACCCCAAATGATGAGCAGTTGCCTTGTTCTTTTGAGTCTTAGCCATCTGTTAAATATAAATAACTATAATCATAAACAAAATAATAACTAAATGACAGATTTTCGGTGTTCCAAAAGAAAACTCAGCATCCAAATAGCAGCTTTAAAGGCTTTGGATCGTAGTTTCAAGGTCTCATCAATATACTTTTCAGGTTGGAACTGGTTGTTGTATATAAGCTGAACCACACCATTTTTGTCAATAACATAAGTCTCTCTCCCAGGAAATGATCCAAAGAAATCACCAGGCACTTCCCACTCTTTCCTTACCTTGCTACCCTCATCACTCAACAAGGTAAATGGAAGTTTGTACGTCTTGGCAATGCCTACATTTCATGAAATGCATTGGTTAATTAATAGGCACACAAAAAATATGCTGTGCAAATTCCTAGTTTTACCTTATGAGACGAAGAATCATCGCCGGTTATCCCAACAACCTCTGCTCCTGCTTTCTTGAACTTTTCATATGAATCCCAAAAAGTGCATGCCTGCAATAATAACATCAGTAGAACAATGGAAATAATTTAGTGTATTTGCTCTACTCTGCATAATATAACCATAAGGTATTAACAGAATAGGTGAGATCGCGGAGTTTCATTTGGCAACCTACGAGTTTCATTGTACTTCATATTCTATTTCTATGTAGGTAATTCTACTCTGCATAATATAACCATAAGGTATTAACAGAATAGGTGAAATAATTTAGTGTATTTGCTTCATCACATAACCTCCGAGCATGACATGGCAGTTAAAAGAAATTGGACTATAACAAGTGTGTGTGTGTGTGTGTGTGTGTGTCGGAGGAAGGGGGAAATTAAGAAAAACTGTAGGTCGAGAGATTTAGAGGAAAATGGTATGTATTGGGAAGCTACAAAAATGGTCAGTATTTGGAAGCAACATGTGACAGATTTTTATGACATCAATTGTTCATGTAGCTGATCCTACCTGGTGGTGGTGCTTTTAGTGTCAAAAATCATATGTTAGAGACTTAGAGTATATACCCAATAGGACATAGAGGCTAGGATACCATCTTAAAAACAAAGCAAATAGGAGAAATTTTATCACCGATCAATACACTACACATCAAATACATTTTGTAACAAGTAAATATATCTTTCTTGAATAAAAAAATCAATTGTCATAATCAATAAGTAAGGTCATATTCAGTCTTTAAGATCAAAATAGCCAAATTCATCGCATTTGTGATCAGTACATATTAATGTTCCTCTATATTTATCTGTCATCATTCAAGTTGCACAAGACCTTAGTAAATCTAAAATTAGAAAGCTACACAACACAGAAATGTGCCCCAGAATATATACGATCAGAATACTTACAGTATTGCAGGTGCTTTTAAGAATGCCCGAGCAAGGATTAGAAAGGTTTACATGAAATATTTCCATGTAGCACGCGACTGCTGCTGGGATTTGAATGAAAAAGACGCTTCCTGTTATCATATATGTCACAATTTAATTTTATATTAGTCATAATACCGTCAATTCTATATTACCATCAATCAATGCAATTTCAAATGAGCCACAGTACCGTCAATTCAATTTCATATAAGCCACAATACCATCAATTCAATTTCAAAAGAGCCACAATACCGTCAATTCCATTTTAAATAAGTCACAATACCGACAATTCCATTTCAAATAAGCCATAATACCGTCAATTCAATTTCAAATGAATGAGCCACAATACCGTCGATTCAAATTCATATATGCCACAATTCAATTTTATATTACTCATAATACCGTCAATTCTTTTTTACCATCAATTTAATTTCAAATGAGGCACAATATCGTCAATTCAATTTCATATAAGCCACAATACCGTCAATTCAATATCATAAAAGCCCACAATACCGTCAATTCAATTTCAAATTCGCCACAATACCGTCAATTAAATTTCAAATTAACCACAATACCATCAATTCAATTTCATATAAAGCCACAATACCGTCAATTCAATTTTAAATGAGTCACGATACCGTCAATTCAATTTCAAATTAGCCACAATACCGTCAATTCAATTTCAAATTAGCCACAATACCGTCAATTCAATTTCATATAAAGCCCCAATACCGTCAATTCAATTTCAAATAAGCCACAATACCGTCAATTCACTTTCACCGTCAATTCAATTTCATATAAGCCCACATTACCGTCAATTCAATTTCAAATGAACCACAATACCGTCAATTCAAGCTCATATATGCCACAGTTCAATTTTATATATTAGTCATAATACCGTCAATTCTATTTTACTATCAATGTAATTTCAAATGAGCCACAATAACGTCAATTCTATTTCACCGTCAATTCTATTTCAAATTAGCCAAAATACCGTCAATTCAATTACACCATCAACATCAAAAAAAAATCACCATCAATTCAATTTCAAATTAGCCACAATACCGTCAATTCAATTTCAAATTATCAATTTAAGGGGTCTTCCTGAATTTCATAGAATGCTTACTGATACACATTGCATATCTGTAACTCCATTTATACAGAACTTCTACTATACAACGACACGAATACATTTCACATTGGGTAGAATCCTAAAGCAGTCTCCTATTTAATACTTCCTTAACAGACAAATCATAGCAAGTTTCCCTTAAAATATTCTTTTCAGTATTCAAAGGGGGTTTTTTCATGTGACTGATGATCAACTTTGAACTATCAACCGTAGCAAGTTTAATCGGGTCTTTATCTGAAAACTCATTTTAGAGAATTGCATTGCATCCTTCTGGAAGTACTTTTAATAATTATTAAAAATAAAAGTTAGGTAGTGAATGAAGACAAGATTAGAAACCCTATGAACTCTAACTTGTGCAAAGTTAGGATGTATGAAACAACAAAACAAATTATTATGATCAAATAATAAAGTGGAGACGTAAAACTATTCAATAATAATGTTATAGAAATATAAACCCTAAATTGATGAATAAAATTTGAAATGTAAAATTAAGAAACGAAGACAAGTGGAAAACAAAATACACGAAGATAAAAACCCTAGATTCCTAATCTAACCTTGATGCTTTTGCTTTGTTCTTCTGAGAAACAAGTTCGATCGGTGGTGCTGGAAACGATCAAAGCATGGTTGCGATAGAGATAGAGAGAAGAGAAGGAATCGGCGATTTTGTTCGTTCGCTCACTCACCCTCTCATCTCAAGTCTGAACATGGAAATATGTTTCTAATTTTTCTTTCTTTTGCTTATTCAGTCTTATTAATACTTATAGGCTTATGTTGTGGGCGCCTATGTTGTGTTTCCATTCAAAAAAAAAGAAAAAAAAGGCTTATGTTGTGTTTTTTTTATTTACCTATAAAATTATCAACTTTTGTTTTTTTATACATAAAAAAACAAGTGACATATTTTGATATCTACAAAACATTTCAGTTTTATTCTAGTTTAATGAATGCTTTATGAATCTACCGTCAATATAAGAATTTCAATCTACTAACAATATATCAAACGGACACTGACTCTCTTGTTTCTCGAATCTTTAAGGCTCGATACTTTCCGCACGGCACTTATCTGACAGCTTCTTTGGGGCACAATCCCAGCTATGTCTGGCGGAGCATCTTACAGGCTCGTTTCATTGTTAGGGGTGGAGCAAGATGGAGCATTGGTACAGGCGCATCTATCCCTCTCTTGCATGAACCTTGGCTATCTGATGGGGATTGTATCGATGAGCACTACACTTTCCCGCAACTTGCAGCAGGCTCCACGGTCCAAAGCCTCGTCAACAATTCAACAAAGACTTGGAATCGAGATGTTGTCCAACAAGTCTTTAGCCCAGCGCACGCTTCAGCTGTCCTGAACACCACACTGATTGATCAGGTAGCTGACGACAGACTGATTTGGAAAGCGGAGAAAAATGGTCATTACTCGGTCAGGAGTGCGTACAGACTTTGTGTTGAGGTCCTCACCGATTCCAGCCATCTACGTCGGGACGGTTACTGGCAAGGTATCTGGCGCTTGAAGGTACCACCTAAGATCAAGAACTGGGTGTGGCGCATTTGTAGGAATGTCGTTCCTACAAGGCGAAGATTACAGGATAAGGGCGTTCAATGTCCTCTGGATTGTGTTATATGTAGCGGACCAGAGGAGGATCTTGACCATATTTGTTTCAACTGTCCCTTCTCCATACAGGTTTGGAAACGTATAGGCTTCTGGGATGTTATTCAACAAACCCGTGCCAACACGGGGTCAGTGGCTGACTGCTTATTTGCTCTCCTTCAACATTATAATAATGAGAATTCTCAACGCTTTACAGCAACACTGTGGAGCCTTTGGAAACATCGAAATCTTAAACTCTGGCAAGATGTTAATGAATCCGAAGCTCAAGTGATAGACAGAGCGTTTCATCTGATTGAAGATTGGAACACAGCAAACGCCACCATCCGAATCCAGACGCCGCCCAGAGCTCCTCCACATGGGGAACTACCAGCTTCTTCCGGAATGGGATCGTCTTCTTCGCCACCTTTGGTTTGGCAGCGTCCTTCACAGGGAAGACTGAAGTGCAATGTTGACGCCTCTTTCTCGCATTCACTAAACAGGACAGGTATTGGTATGTGCATTCGGGATGCCGAAGGTACCTTTGTGTTGGCGAAAACTATCAATCTCTCCCCTAAGTGCTCGGTCCCTCTTGGTGAGGCGTTGGGGTTATTATATGCTCTTCAATGGTTAAGGGATTTGTCCCTCGATCATGTTGATCTTGCTTCAGACTCGAAGACTGTCACGGATGCATTTCACAAGCAACCACCAGATATCACGGAGTTCGGACAAGTGTTGTCCACTGCTAGACGCATTTTTACTTCATCTTTCACAAACTCTCGGGTTGAGTTCAACAGGCGACAAGCTAATGAGGTAGCTCACGCACTCGCGCGGGTTGCCCTTTTCTCTGCTAGTCCCACTATTTATATTGATGTACCCCATTGTATTGAACAAATTATTATTAATGAAATGCTATAAGCACCTTTTATCAAAAAAAAAAATCAAAAGTAATTATGCCCACCAAAAAAAATATTAAAAGTAATTATTATCAAAGTACCTAATTTGTCCTAATCAATTTTAATAATATTTTAATTTTTCTACCCTTAAATGTAATTTTATCTTTAAAGATATTTTATGTTTTCTTTTTATAGGGAGAAAACTTTTCATTTTTTTTTAATAATTAACTTTTTTATGAAAAAATGTCATCCATAGATATATGTTATTACCCGCGGATACCTCAATATATGTGGATTACCCGCTTGGAGTTGGCGGATATCTGCACGGGTATGGAGTGGACACGAATATCATATTTGTCCAACAGGGCGGACACGAATATCACACTATCCACGTCCATGGATATACATCGACATGCCTAGTTGTGGAGGCATGACTTTTATGGTGGTTATTCCGTGCGCGGAGCGTATAAAGTGCTCACTGTTATGGACTTTCATGGTGTGGAAGCTTCTTCAGACTTAATCTGACACAAACAGGTTTCTTTGAAGGTCTCTGTTTTGGCTTGGAGGCTTCTCTGAAACAGGTTACCGACTAAAGATAATTTGACGACGCATAACATTATTTATCATGACTCTCAAGTTTGCATGACTGAATGCGGTGGTTTGGAAACAACTTGGCACTTGATCCTCTTGTGTCATGTTTTCGCCCCTTTATAGGGCTTGCTTAGATCTTGGATCGGTATATTTTCAGCTGATCTGAAGTTGTTACATGATCATCTTGTTTAGTTTACTCATACTTCTGGAGGATTGCACGTCTGCCGATTTTTCCTGCAACTTAATTGGTTATCTTGTATTTGGGTTATGTGGAGCGAGCAGAATAATAGAGTTTTCAAGGTAAAATAAAGTACAATTCACCAAATGCTCGACAAAGTTAAATTACATTCGCTTAGGTGGTTGAAAGCCCATAACGCTAATAATATTGGCGTAAACTCGCATATGTGGTGGTCGAGCCATTTTGTTTGTTTGGACATTGGTTAAGGTCTCTTGTTTTCCTTTGTATTTGGTCATGCGTTGGTTGTATACTTTTTGAGGTTTTTTCTGGCACACCTTATGCGAGTAAGGACTCTCGGTTGATTTTAATACAATCCATTTTTCTTGTTCAAAAGAAAATCTTCATCTCAAATTAATCAATATTATGTTTTTTTTTTTTGGGCAAAGTTTGAACTCGACACCCACTTTATTTTATAAGGAAAAAAATTAGTGAAAGCGAATTTTTTATTAATTGAAACAATATTAATGATCATTTTACAACTATGGTAGAAGAATTCAAGTTAACACCTCAAGATTACAAGATTAAAAACTCTTATCATTGAACTGACACAGATTATTCTTTCGCCAGACTCCTAATATACCATTCTTTTCTCCTTCTCCTCTAACCCTAGCCGTCACCTCTTTTTTTCATCTTCTTAGTTTATCAAAGAGGGGTGATTTAAGGTCAATTTTGGCCTGAAATCACCCCTCCAAATTGTTTTTCTTTCTTATTTTAATAAATAAGTGTGATTTTCACATATTTCTTTGTTTTGATTTCCCGTCTTCAGTGTCTTTTGTTGTCCCGTCTTCGTGCGGTGTATTTTGTTTTTCCGTTTTGTACGGTGTTCAATATTATTTCAGGTTGAAGGATTAGCTCTGATCTAGTGCAGATTCAATCAATGTCGACTTTGGTGTCATCAACGTTACAGATCTGGAGGCATGGATACTTCGGACACTTCAATATAGTCATATTCGTAGGCTTATGTAATTTGCCGTTTTATGCTATTAACACGGATACTGTGAGTTTGTTCGCAGATTTATCCCTTTTGTTTTTAGCGATTTTGAATTTGTATTGCATCAATGTACTCCAACAATTTGAATGAATGAATATCGTTTGTTTTGAGTCAAAAAAAAAATCATTGAACTAACACTTTAAATGTAGAAAATAGAATCACTCCTAATTAATTCGCGTCGTTGAATCTCATTAATCACTTAACTCATTTCTCTTGGTTATAAAATTTAGTCTCATGAGTTTAGTTCAGTTGGCAGAGACATTGCATTATGTAGGGGGCCGATATTCGAACCCCGATCATCCCGCTTTATCGACCTTAAAGTGAAATTTCTAGCCACTAGGTTACTTGACAAAAAAAAATAAAAAATAGAAAATATATTTGTAAATCAACATTCTTGAAGGGAATGAGTGTGGACAGTAAAAAAGTAAAAACAATGGTGTAGGTAGCATTAACCTTTTAACAAAAAAACATTGAGGCCCATTGTTTTTTCATTAATCAAATTAAACCTATGGTCGAGAAGAACAACCTCGTCGTGTTCGTTCGTGTCTTACGGTACACTCTTTTACCTCAAACACTAATCCACGCAACAAAACTCTCCAAAATCTGCAGATTCTAGGAAACGGTTTTTATCCGTGTCTTGTAAATATGCAAATTACGCGATGGCGAAATATTCTTTCCATCAACAATCACATTATTACATCCCTTTCGCATTTTTCAGCTTTTCATTCTACTCCGTGTTCGTCTCACAAATCGAATACTAACCCAGTGAGTTTTTTTTTTTTTGTTCTTCGTAATTCTTGTTATCAATGTTGTATTTTGTTCATTCATTCATTCCCAATTGATAATTAGCTATGACAAAAAAATTGGGTAACTTTCAATGTAATCAAGATATCTTTTATTTGTGTGTTCCACTTCTGAGATTCAAAGTTTATTGCCATTGGGAATTGGCTTTCATGTTTGTCTTTTACGTTTTCATTTATTCTTGGATGAGGGATTTAAGGGGCCGTTTGAACTTGGCTTATTTTTTAGCTTATCAAAATATGTTAGGCAAATAAATAAATTTTTGTTTTTAATTCATAAATTTTTACCGACAAAATTGTATCTTTATAAACTGTTTTCTCATAAACTACCTTGAAAAGCTTATAATAATACATAAAGGGCCCGTTTGGATTAGCTTATTTTGAGCTTATGCAAAACATTTGCATAAGCTCAAAAATAAGCTAATCCAAACGGGCCCAAAAACTTATTTATATGCATAAGTTGTTTCACATAAGCTCAAAAATAAGCTAATCCAAAGGGCCCTTAGTCTTTATAAGCTATGAAAAAGTGTGGAAATTATCAAATTATTGATTTTTGTTTTCTTTCTTTCTTGCAGGATATAAGAAAAGGACAACAACCATCTAAGGTATTATGCATTCCAGTATTTAGCATTACAAGAAAAAGCATGAATGATATAGGACATATTTCTGATTGGCTTTTTGTGTTGTAGTTGTTAAGTACAAGCAATTTATGAAACGAAAAAAAATGAAGTATTTTACAGGCCGTTCTAAAGCAGTTTACTAGACTTCATTTTATGCATGGCACTTTATCGCTGTTATTTGAAGTTTTCTCTGTTAAATTACCTGCTGTCATGTTTGCATCACTCCTGACTTTGAATAAGATATTAAGATCATGAAGCATCACGGATGGTTAATAATTTTTTAAAACTACTTATGAGTTATAAACATTATGCAAGCGCTGTTTTCTTAAAGGCCATGACCCGTGACAGGTAGCGCGTGTGAATGTTCTGAATCGGAACTAGTGAATGAATTGCATCACTTTGTAATTGGATAGAGCAATATGTACACACTCATGCATACCCGAGTTAAGTCGAACCTGTTAACTATTTCTGTAAGGTGGAGATTTTTGCACCTTACATTAGGCATTAGGCATGCATTGAAAATGCAATTTTACTTTATAGATGATTGGTTCGAGATCGACCCCTAATTAAGGTAAGGGTCATGCTAACAAGTGAGGGCACTTGTTGTTAAGGAACTAAAAGAATGACGTTTTGTGTTGAAAAAACAATTTTTTGAACTTTTAAGAAGTTGATTACACAAATTTCAAGATATTATAACCATATTTGATTCCTTAACTAGCATACAATTTGAAACAATGGCCCCCTCAATTTTGTATGTATTAGATTGGATTGCACATCAATGGTCCAGTTTTATTGATTTATCATTTCTCAAGTTCAAGCGGTTTTTAACTATGATTTATAATATCCGTTGGGACTCGTGAGGAGTTTAGATAGGAACTTGTTTTGTATGCAGCTTAAGATTGATATGGTTCATTCTTTATTGCTCTTCATGCGATTCTTGTGGGGAAAATCTTGCTTATTTGATATCCATATAATTATTGTCATAGTTCTTCATTGATGCTGGAAATGTCAATTTCAGAATCAAATCAAATTTGTTACCCGTCAAAAGCGTGCTGATGCAAAGAAAGCTCTCAAAAGTCTCCTTTACAATGGTGGATCCTCGAGATTTCCATTTCATGTATGCTTTCTAGACTCTAGTTTTTACAAAGAAACTTTGTCTTTTTATGTTGCTATTAGTATTATCTTTTATTTTACTTACTGTTGCAATGATTGCTTAATTTTTTTATCGATAATGTGTGCAAAGTTTGTGGATTGAATTAAGATGAATTGCATATGCAAGAACTACTAGTCCCTTTTTTAGAGAAAGGATTTTGATCATGAATGTCTTAGCATTACTCATATTCATTCATATATAACAAATGTAAGATGGGAAATTATGAACAAAATTAAGAATATGCGCATTCTCTCTCTTTTTTACTTGCTCCTAACACCTCATACTGTATACTCTTTTATTTTTTATACGTTAAAATTACTGTAAAAAATTGCAAAAGCGGTGTTTTATGGTGTTACATTCTGGTAGGACAAAGAAACCAGGCGGAAACTTGATGGAAATTCTGATGGTCGTTCAAATAGCTATTCCAATAAAGGTCAACCAAAACCTGGTCGGCGGTTTGGTGGAAAACCACAAAAGAAAACTAAACGTGAGTTCCTTTCAGTTCACATTTTCTATTTCACCTTTTCCTTAACCACCGTGTGTCACATTTTTTTATTGGTAAAAATTTCTATTTCTGGTTATAAGTATAGGATCTGGTAGCAAATTATTTTGACGAAAATGCTTAAAACCCCTCTAGAAACATTACAAATACACTCTGGCTGGCATTGAGGCTAATTAATAGAATCCTCTTTCTAAAAAATTTTATATGTAAAGGCTACCCTTACTTTCTCAGTCAAGGATTGTCTTGTCTTGGACTAAGTTTCTCCAGTTTGAGCAGTATCTGTAACATTTCAAATCTTGGAAATTAAGATGAATTCACTTAATTTTTAATTCATATTCTGAAGCTTAGGAAAGTGCACACTTCCAGCGAAATATATAGTTTTAGTGTACAGTCATTGTAGTTAGTTTAATTACGATTTGGTACATTGTAATCATCAGACACTTTATTATCTGTACAATCTAGACGAGTAATTCAACCGAACATGAATTTAAGAGTTTTGGTTATGCTACTGTGACTTTGTTGTTCCATTGAATGTTTCTTAAATTTTGTTAGTTTCCCTAACTATTGATCTCCATTGTGTATGATCAGAAAAAATCAGAAGAGAAAGTTTTTCTGAGGAAATTGATGGCGAACCTGAACAAATATTTCATGCAACATTTGGTAACAGACACTATACATGGTCCTTCAGAAGGGGAACTTTTTCTGAACATTCAACATACGGGTTTGAATGGAGGGAAAATACAAATAGGACAAATACAAACAAGTGGAAAACCGCAAGTGATGATGAGTCTGATGATAATGATAAAGACGATGCTTCATGCCGTGTAGGATCTAGTTCTGATAGAACTATTCTTGGTTTGCCTCCAACAGGTCCATTAAAGATAGAAGATGTTAAAATTGCGTAAGTGCTTTAGGTGTCATGTTTAGTGCTAGGTCTTGTACAAGACATATGATACGCATTACATACCCCTGATATCTCTTTATTGCCTTTGCAGTTTCCGGTTATCAGCTTTGAAATGGCATCCTGACAGGCATCAAGGCCCTTCACAGGTTTGTTTGAAATATTTTTTTAGCCTAATCTGCCACTTAAATAAATGCTAGAAACAAAAGGGAAATTGAAAGGATATTACTAGGACTGCTCGTTATTAACTGTGAACTGAACCGAACTGCCAAACCGTACCAAACCGAACTGGAAATAACCGAACCATACTATAAGTTTACGAACCGAACCATTAATCTCAAGACCGTTCTCTAACTGTGAACAGAACCGCAAATAACCGAACTGCAAACTCAAAACTTTAAAACTAAAATACTGTTATTGCTGTTTCGATTCTGCGTTTCTTAAACATGAGTTTTTGCTCGATTCTGAGTTTTCTCAAACAATGGTTTGCTGACACCATAAGTTAACTCACTCTTTTGCTTATGTCAACAGATTTCTTCAACCAATAAGCACATTTCTTTGTAAACTAGTTCTAATCTCTGTATTCATGTTGGTTGTTAAAGTTTTGTTGTACCTTATTTTTACCTTTTGAAATTTTTGGCTAACTGTTGTTTAGTCAATGGAAATAATTCAAGTTTTAGTATGCATTGCTTGCAGACCACATAATCCTTGTTGACAGACATTTTTCAATCCATGGATATGTATGATCTAGTAATTGAGTAATATCTTGAGCATGAATATCACCATGAATGAATGAAAATATTGAATTTGACATATATTTTTTTTATAACAAAATCAAATTTTGTGCAGTTCTTCAACTCATTGCATATGTACCAGAATTGAATTTACAAGTCTATAAATCAACATTTCCATTCATTCATCTATAAGCCATAAATTGATTATTAGTGTATGTTTGAATTTTCTAAAAAATAGTTAAAAAATGGTAAAAAAAAAAACCAAAAAAGAGGTGTAACAGTTTGGTTAATCATAAAAAACAGTTCAGTTAAATGTGCTTAACAGTTCGGTTTGTTTAATAATTAAAAACCGGTTAACTAAACCTTAAGTCCAGTTTGGTTTGGCTATAAACCATAACGGTTCGTTTCGGTTTTTTCGAACAATTGTTATGGTTCAGCTCGGTTCGGTTCGGTTATTTGGCTGAACTGAACCATGAACAGTCCTAGATATTACATTATCCGGTCTTATATATATGCACCTAACCTTTCCGTGATTGTAGGCAACGGCGGAAGAAAAATTTAAACTATGTGTAAATGCATACAAGACATTATGCAATGCTCTCTCCCCAGCATAGGAGGCAACATAATCTCAGTCAATGTTGGTCACTGGTGTAGCTGTCTGTAGGATCAAATTTAATTGGCTGTATTTTATTCACAATAAAAGTTAACTTCTTTTTTTTCCATCTATTTATGACCCTAACCAGAAGAATAGTGATGGAGGTTAGGTCAGAAAAGCACATTTTCTTTTAATGCAAATTTTATTTTTAATATGCTCCCATTGGATGGAATTATATCATTGTGGTATTAATAGTATTTAGAAGAATTGTATTATTTGAATATCAAAATATAGACACCATTGGATTATTTTTAGAGTGAGTATGCCAAATCAAATTAGTAATGTCATTGTTAGATAGTGAAAGAAAGTGGTTTCTGAATACGTTTGCTTAGTGGCATCTTGCTGGAAAATGACTTAAAAAGATTGTACAAAACAGATTTTCATTTCAGAATGGACACTTGAATAAATGGAAATCAATTCAATCATTCATACAGTTTTATACATAAAAACAAATAGACCAAAATAAAAGTCTAACTCACTCACTCACTCTCTTGTTTCTTTCTTTCTAAATAGACCAAATCATGGCTAATCAGATTACTTCAAGATACAACCTGATTTCTTTACGAAACATGTGATCTTCACGAAATTGATGAGCAAGAGAGATAATATTATTTGGGAGGGCGCGGGCGCATTACACACCCACCCAACTAATAATATCACCCAAATTGATCTAAAAAAAGCACGGTTCAAGAATAAATGATTAAAATTTTCTCGAACTTCATAACTAGCCGAGTCGTTATGCAAACAACCACAAAATTCTAAATTGGACTTAGTGGATAGCCTATCACTAAGAAGCCTCCAAGCAAAATTATTTATTTTTAACAGAACAAATTTGTTCCAAACCAACTCACATTCAATTGACAAGTCCCTCAGAACAAGATGAGTCAACAAATAATACACCCCTCCAACATAATATCTTGTGTCTGGATCAGCTAATCACACCCAAGAATATGATTACAAGTCCCGCAAATCAATGTTATCCAAAGAAAAACAAAACTCTACCCATAGCTCTTCCTCCCACACAAATAAACGTCTACCCCACACCCACCCATATCTACCAAGACCCCAACTCGACCTACACATATTTGTCAATGAAACTATAATTATCGGTGACAAATACTTAACCACTTTTTTCATGTATGAGCGAAAACTATTTGCCCGTGTTTTTTATATTTATCGATTAGAACTAATTATCTTGTTTAAAAAAACTATTTGTTAATTTTTTATGTATTAGTGATCAACACTTGTCGCGTGGCGTTTTAAGTATCAATTACAGATATTTATCCTGTAATAACTGCAATAGATATTCATCAAAATACATTTCTCTTATATTTTCGTATAACAGTAAACAAAAATAGAGTAGATTTTATTAATAATAAAAATAGAGTAGAATTAAACTATTATATAAAAAAAAGAGTAAATTGAAAAATATAAAAATATTTTTTTACGGATTAAAAAATTACATTTAAGGGTATAAGATTTGAAATATTCTTAAAAATTGATCGGGACAAATTATGTTTCTTTTAGTAGTAATTTCTTTTAATATATTGTGTTTTTGTTTCTTTTTCTTATTCTTAATCTTTTATTGTAGACATAATCTTCAATTTCTTTTAATATATCGTGTTTTTGTTTCTATTTTCCTATTCTTAATCTTTTATTGCTCCGTCAAGAAAAAAAAATCTTTTATTGCAGACATAATCTTCTTTTTTTATATAAATAGGCCTAATTTTTTTTCCTAAGTATCTTCTTTTGTTAAGATCTTCTGTTTTTTTTTCAAACTTGTCGTAACTTTTTTTTATAAGTTGTTATATGCATATGCCTCGTTTGGCCCGGCTTATTTTCTACTTTTTTTTCTTTTCCATAAAAATAGTAAAGAAGGAAAAAATTGTGTTTGACTTTAACTTTTCTTTATTGTTTACTTCTTTACTTTATTTCTCTAATACTTTTAAGGAGAAATAGTGTCAAATATAATTTTATACTTCTCTATTTCGTTGAAGCAGAAATAGAAAAGTAAAAAATAAGTCGGGCCAAACGGTTTTTATGTGTATCTTTTATCGTGGTTTTTATTCCTATTTTTAGGCAAAGATTTCTTTTGTGCTTAATTTTTTTTTCCTATTTTTTTTTTTTGTATCTTTGTTTTTTGGGTCAAAATTTTGTTATTTTTTTTAAGTTTAGAGTTAAAATTACATTTAAGGATAGAAAACTTTAAATACTATTAAAAGTGATGAGGATAAATTTGATTTTTTAGTAGTAGTTTCTTTTAACAGTATATTGTAAGTAGATTGTCAATTGACTTGGTTATAAAATTTAATAAAATAGAAAATATATTTGTAAATTAAAATTATTGGAGGGAATTAATGAGTATACTAGTAGTAAAAACTAAAAAATACTCCTAATAAGTGAATTGTGTAGATACGCCTATTTTAATATAATATATTTGTAAGTTAGGTTGTGTGTAGATACTAGCAGTCTAGCACTAAAAGATCAACCTTGGCATTTTCTTGTGCAACACTCTTTTTTACCTTAAAACTCAAACCTTAGTCGGTTAGTCCATATCTGCACATTCCTTCAATCGAATTGTCATTCTAGCAAACGGTTTTAATCTTGTGTCTTGCAAATATGCAAATAATAACACGATGGCGAAACGTTTTGTATATCAACAATCACATTATTCCATCCCTTTCGCATTTTTCTGCTTTTCATTCCACTCCATGTTCGTGTCTCAAATGGAACCCTAGTCCAGTGAGTTTTTTTTATTATTCATAAACTCTTGTTATCAATGTTGTATTGTGTTCATTCATTCCCAATTGCTATGAGGTAACTTTCATAGTCATCAACGTATAGAAATAGATAGAAAAATAAGTTGAAAATAGAGAAAAGTTTAAAAAACTGCCGCGACAAAACAGTATTGGCGGCGGTTGTTACCGTTTTCTTTCATGGACGACTGTGGATTTTACCGTAGGATAGGCGGCCCTTAAAGCTGCTTCAAGTAAAGTGCTCAAACATGAGATAGCGTGTCTTGACAATCAACATGTGTTTATGTCTTTTGCATTTGACACTTTTGGTTTTCTAGCACCGGATGTCGTAGAATGTTCAAAAGAGTTAGTCATACATAGTCATGTGGTGTCTCATAGGTCTCAAGATGTAGTATTTAAAAGGATTGATTTTTGATTTTGTCATCCAAAAATTATTAGCTGCGTAACTTGTTGCCTGTTTACCTTTCATTAAAGTATATATATATATATATATATATATATATATATATATATATATATATATATATATATATATATATATATAGATATATATTGAGATGGATAAAAATCACAATTTTTAATACAAATATGAATATAAAATTACACAGTGTTGTATTCTTTTAGCTCTTTCCCTAGTTAATATAACTTCATATCTATCTTTATTATACAGCATATATGATAGTAAGTAGTATAATTTTAATAAAATTTCCACGATGTTGTGATTAATTCACACCACAACAATCACAGTCCGTAATGTAACATTTGAAATCGTGAAATCCTTAACGTGGTCGCTATTTAAAACCCTTGGAATTATTTTTTCCTTTGAAACCCAAATTTATGTGCTCCTCTTCAGAGATTGAAGGTTTCTTGCCACTGGGAATTAGCTTTCATGTTTCCCAATTTGGTTTGTTTATATTTTCATTTATTCTTCTTGGATGAGAAAGTATGGAAATTAATTATTTTTTTCCCTTGCAGCAGCAAATAAGAATAGGACAACCATTTAAGGTATGCATTGTAGTAATTAGCTTTAGAAGAAAATCCATGAATATTTAGCTTCATCTTCTGTAGGTAAAAAATAAGATATATTTTTTTATCAGTTTTTTGTGTTGTAATCTCTCTGATTTTAAAAATAAGTAAAAAATCATTTTTTAGATTCATTAAATAATGGATGAATCTGATCTATTTTTGCCAGACATAAAAATATTGACATTATAAAGCATCAATGTATACTGTAATCTGAATTAGAGAAAAAGTTTTGTGGCAATGCATAGATGCAATAGTTCTAGGCTTATTTGACATCCATATACTTATTGTTATAGTTCTTCATTGATGCTAAAAATGTCAATTTCAGAATCATATCAAATATCTTAAACGTAGAAGGCCTTCTTATGCAAACAAAGGTCTCAAATGTCTCCTTTACAATAGTGGATTATTTGAGGTATGCTTTCTAGACACTCTTTCTAAATGAAAATTTGTCATTTTATGTTGTTATTAGTATTATCTTTTATTTTAATTACTGTTGCAATTTACAATGATTGCTTAATTTTTTTATAATGTAGGCAAAGTCTGTTGATTGAATTAAGATGGACTGTAGATGCAAGAGATAGCCCTTTTTTAGATAATACATTTTAGCTTTAACTATAATGTATCCAGATGTTCTTTAAGTTTTGTATTTGTAACAAATAGATTCTTTAAGTTTTTAGATAACAAATAAGTTTTTTAAGTATCTAATTTATTGCAATTTTACCCTTCAAGTTATTCTCCGTTACAAAAACACCGAAGTAACTAAGTGAGGCGATAGTGAACAATGCATTTTGGCTTCCAAATAACAAGAAGCGGCTTTCAGTGCAAGTTAACGGTTATGTTAGTGCTTTTGTAACGGAGACTGGAAAGGTAACATGGCAATAAATCAAAAACGTAAATGACCTATTTGTTATCTTAACTTAAGAGATCTATTTGTTATAAACGTAAAACTTAAATATCAAAATGACATTATGCTTAAAATTTAATTACACTAAATATAGGTGAATATAGGGTTTTTGAATTTAGACAATCCAAATCTGATTTTTGGTTATGCTACTATGACTTGGTTGTGAATGTTTCTTGAATTTTGTTAATTTCCCTAACTATTGATCTCCATTGTATAATCAGAAAAACTCAAAAATGAGGCGAACTTTTTCTGAATATTCCACGTATGGGTTTGAAGATTCGCAATATAAGTTTGAAGATTCCACGTATGGGTTTGAAGATTCGCAAAATGAGTTTGAAGATTCCACGTATGGGTTTGAAGATTACACGTATGAGTTTGAAGATTCGCAATATGAGTTTGAAGATTCTACGTATGGGTTTGAAGATTCTGAATATGAGTTTGAAGATTCCACGTATGAGTTTGAAGATTCACAATATGAGTTTCGAGATTCCACCTTTGAGTTTGAAGATTCGCAATATGAGTTTCAAGATTCCACGTATAGGTTTGAAGATTCGCAATATGAGTTTGAAGATTCCATGTTTGAAGGTTCGCAATATGAGTTTGAAGATTCCACGTATGAGTTTGAAGATTCGCAATATGAGTTTGAAGATTCGCAATATGAGTTTGAAGATTCGACGTATGGGTTTGAAGATTCCACGTTTGAAGATTCGCAATATGAGTTTGAAGATTCCAAGTATGAGTTTGAAGATTCGCAATATGAGTTTGAAGATTCCACGTATGGGTTTGAAGATTCGCAATATGAGTTTGAAGATTCCACGTTTGAAGATTCGCAATATGAGTTTGAAGATTCCACGTATGAATTTGAAGATTCGCAATATGAGTTTGAAGATTCCACGTTTGAAGATTCGCAATATGAGTTTGAAGATTCCACGTATGAATTTGAAGATTCGCAATATGAGTTTGAATATTCCACATTTGAAGATTCACAATATGAGTTTGAAGATTCCACGTATGAGTTTGAAGATTCACAATATGAGTTTGAAGATTCCACGTATGGGTTTGAATTTGAACATTCCACATATGGGTGTTACGGAGTAGGACAAACACAAACAAGTGGAAAACCGCAAGTGTAGGATCAAGTTCAAAAATGCATAACTATTAGAACTATTCTTGGTTTGCCTCCAACAGGTCCATTAAAGATAGAAGATGTTAAGATATTTGCATTCCATTGGTTGAGATTCTATCAAAAATATTGTATTATTTGAATATCAAAATATAAACGTAGTCTGTGACATTGTATATGTTTATCTTTGTCTCTCAGTATGCACACTTGGATTATTTTTAGAGTGAATATGCCAAATCAAATTGGCAATGTCATGTAGATAGTGAAAGGTTAAGCGAAAAAAGAGGTTTTTGAATACATTTTGCCTATTACCATCTATCCTCTTTGTTGGAAAATGACTTAAAAAGATTGCACAAGAGACATTTTGATTTCAGAATGGACACTTCAATAAGTGAAAATGAATTCAATCATATAGATTTATAGTTTTATACACACAAACAAACAAACACAAGCTAATGTTGCTACTATTAATCATAACTCTTTCTCTCTAACAAAATCTCATAATAATGTTACAATGTTTTAAGCATACAGTATCAACTTGAGTATGTCAGAAGTACGGTGACCTAATGTGAATTTACAGAAACTACATAGTGTATGTTTGAATTTGTCATTTTATGTTGTTATTAGTATTATTTTTTATTTTAATTACTGTTGCAAGTTGCAATGATCGCTTAATTTTTTGATAATGTGGTTGTGGGCAAAGTTCGTTGATTGAATTAAGATGGACTGCAGATGCAAGAGCAAACCCCTTTTTAGTCAATTTTTTGTTTAAATCGTCCACGTATGCGAAAAACCTACGAGGGTGCCACATGAAAATTTTAGACAAAATTAGAAATGTCCACACTTCCGGTGGAATATAGGAGATAGCTTTAAGTGCAGCCATTATAGTTAAAATTTAGGACAAATGCATTCATATGTCCTTTAAATTCTGCGTTTGGAACAAATAGATCTTTTAAGTTTTTTAGGTAACAAATGCATTCGCACAGTTTATTATCTGTACATTATAGAGCAGTAATTTATCCGAACATGGATTTAAGATTTTTGGTTATGCTACTATGATTTGGTTGTTCCATTGAATGTTTCTTAAATTTTGTTAATTTCCCTAACTATTGTTCTCCATTGTATGATCAGAAAAAATCAAGAGAAAGTTTTTATGATGACATTGATTTCATGCTACATTTGATAACAGACACTATAGATGGTCCTTCAGCAATATGAGGGGAACTTTTTCTGAACATTCCACATATGGGTTTGAATGGAGTAGGAGTAGGAGTAGGACAAACACAAACAAGTGGAAAACCTCAAGTGTAAGATCAAGTTCTGAAATGTGTAACTATAGAACTATTCTTGGTTTGTCTCCAACAGGTCCATTAAAAATAGAAGATGTTAAAGATGCTTAAGTGCTTTAGGTTTCATATTTAGTGCTAGTTCCTCTACCAGATATATGATATACTCACTCAGTCCCAAAATATAAGCAAAAATGAGTCAACAAAAGTGAATGTATTTGATTAAAAATTTGGACCAAATACATTCACTTTTATTGACAAACTTTTGCTTATATTTTGGGATGGAGGGAGTATCTCTTTATTGCCATTGTAGTTTTCGGTTATCAGCTTTAAAATGGCATCCTGATAAGCATCAAGGCCCTTCGTAGGTTCGTTTGAAATATTTGAAAGGATGTTACATACAGTGTCGTAGATCGCATAAAATAGTGGTTTGTTCAAATTGCTCTAGTGCCACTATTTGACGCATTTAACCTTTCCGTGATTGTAGGCAATGGCGGAAGAAAAATTTAAACTATGTGCAGATGCATACAATACAAGACATTATGCAATGATCTCTCCCCAGAATAGGAGGAAACATGGCAAAGAGTAGTTGATGGATGAGATTATATCAGAAACATTGTATTATTTGAATATTATCAAAATATAGACTTAGTACTTGACATAGTATATGTTTATCTTTGTCACTCACTAATCTATGCACATTTGGATTATTTTTAGAGTGAATATGCCAAATCAAATTAGTAATGTCATGTAGATAGTGAAAGGTTAAGTGAAAAAAAAGTGGTTTCTGAATACATTTGCTTACTGTCATCTATCCCCTTTGTTGGAAAATGACTGAAAAAGATTCTACAAGACAGATTTTCATTTCAGAATGAACACTTAAATAATTGGAAATCAATTCAATCATACAATTTTATACATACAAACAAAAACAAACTAATGCTTATACTATTAATCATAAATTCATAACTCTTCCTCTCTAACAAAATCTCATAATGTTACTGAACATGATTTAAGCCTATGTTTAATATCACGTTGAATATGTCAGAATCATGGTGGCATCGCGGTCACCTACCGTGAATTTACAGAAACTACGGTAGATCACCGTAACTCTGGCATATTTACCGTGATACTAAGCAGGCACTAAATTAAACTAAAACAAGCTAATAAAATGGTAAACATTAAAAACAGAGAAGAACAACAGAAGAAGAAATCATGAAACCATAGATGAAGATCAAAAACCCAAAATGAAGAGCCCAATTTCTCTTAAACTTACCAAAATAACTCTCAGGAGGTTCTTGATAATGAATCTCAAATTCTTCATCAGCAATAGCAGAATCATAATCAGCAGCAGGAGCACTACTGAACCTGATCTTCATATCCCTAAGCTTCTGAGTTGCTAAACCAAGTGTAAGCTTATGACATCTTCTCTGATACTTGAATCCATTAATGCATCTAAGAGTTTGTGCTACTGAGACATAGAAGATAAGATGTGCCATAGAAAGAAGTGTTATTGGGATCCAACAATGGCGACATTGAAGACGAAGTGAAATAGATTGTGAGATTAAAACTAAAGTGAGAAAGATGAAGAAGATTTGGAAGAGTTTGTGAAGTTCCTTTTTTTGAAGGTCAATGGCTCTTTTCTTTTCAAGGGTTTTCTCAAAATGGAGTTGGATTATTGTGTTGAGTGCTTGAAAAGCTGTTTCTCTTGAAACTACTTGTTGTTGGTGTTGATGGTGGTTGTGGTTTTCGTAATCTGCCATGGTTAGAGAGAGAGAGAGAAGGGGGGGTGTTGTAGCTGTGTTCCGGTGTGTGTGTGACTGTATAGTCCTCCCGACAATAACGTTTGGTGTTTGTTGGAATAAGTAATTGCTGCCAAATTTGAAAGGTGAAATTAATATTTACACTCAAAAGCTGGTGTGGTGTTATGTTTGTCTTTTGTCACGGTAATTATTTTTGTGTTGTTGGACAGGGTGTCACTGTAATTTAATCCCTTCGGCCTTATTTATAAGCAAAAGTTGCTTTTTAAGTTCATTGAAGAAGTAATGTATCTAGTCTATATTTAAGCTACATACATTAGTTATTGAATGAATCTAAAAAACAACTTTTGCTTATAAATAAGGCCGGAGGAAGTACTTCTTCAATTTCAAAAACATCGTTACCAGGCCAATTCTAGCATGGGTAAGTGTTATAAATTTTCCACTATACTTCCTCCGGCCTTATTTATAAGCAAAAGTTGTTTTTTAGATTCATTCAATAACTAATGTATGTAGCTTAAATATAGACTAGATACATTACTTCTTCAATGAACCTAAAAAGCAACTTTTGCTTATAAATAAGGCCGGAGGGAGTAAGAGAGTTATTTTCACTCTTAGATTATGAAAGTCCACAATAAACTATAATGAAGTTTTTATAATAATATATTATAATCTATATACTATTTTTTTTATAATAATCTATATATCTGTATTTCTATCTCGATGTATACATTACGAGAATCGAGAATTTTTTTCCAAAAAAAGATCTGTTAAAAAAGATCGAAAAAAAAATTTCGGAAAAAACTCCAAAATTGTATTTCTCTAAAATCAAAAAAAAATTCCCATAAAAGATCGGTTTTTATCTGAAATCGAAACTTTTTTTACGAAAATAAACTGAAAATTTTTCTCGAAAAAAGATCGGAAACATTCTTTTCCGAATTAAATGACTGAACTTTTTTCTCCTCAAAAAAATATCGGAAAAATTCCGAAATTATATTTATTTGAAATCCGGAACTTTTTTCCGAAAAAATTGAAAAAAAATTCCCGAAAAAAGATCGGAAACTTTTTTCTGGTAAAAATCATTAGCTTTTTTTTCCGAATAAAATATCGAAACTTTTTTTGTAAAAAAATATCGGAAACCTTTTTTCGGAAAAAAACTCCGAAGTTGTATTTATCTGTAATCGAAACTTTTTTCTGAAAAAACATTGAAATTTTTTCCGAAAAAAATCGAAAAGTTTTTTCTTGGAAAAATATCAGGAACTTTCGCAGAGAATAGATTATTATAAAAAATAATAATAATATAGGTTAGAATACAATGTACAAACTTTATTATGGTTTATTGTGGACCTTAATAATCTAATGGTGCAAATAACTTTCCAATAGTGGGAGACCTATGACATTCACCCATGCTAGAATTGCCCTCTATACCATTGCAATATATAAGAGCTGATAAAACATGAGAGGAAAATCAACATAATGCAATATATAGGGGTGGCAATGAACCGAACCAACTCGAAAAAAGTTTGAGACTCGATTCGAAAATTGATTCGTTGAACTTGGTTCATGAACCAAATGAGCCGAACTTAAGTTAAATATTAAGTTCGTTAATTAAATGAGCTAAACTTGAACTATATATATAGTTCGGCTTGTTTGGTTCACGAGTTGGCTCGATTAAATATATAACACTTCAAAAAATATTTTTAAATAACACTTCAAAAATAATTTTAAGTTTATATTTGTTTGATTTTATAAATTTATATTTATATGATTGATTTTGTTTTCCATATATATATATATAATTGATTTTATACATTTAGATAATTAATAATATATAAATAATACTTTAAAGAAACCAAGACAAACACTTAACAATAATATAATAAAAGTTTGTAATAACATTATACTCTATAGATAACGACATGTATAACGATACTTTTATGGATTTGAAAAATAAGTAGTCTCATATCAGAGCGTATATAAAATAATGGAAAGTAAAATAGAAAAAAATTCATGTCAAACTCCTGAGTTGAATTTCAAATTTAAAACGAATTGTAAAAATAATTGCTTTGAAGATTAGGTATACCTGTTAGGTTTGAAAGCTATGAAGAATCGTCAAGATTTAAGATTTTCATAAAGGTAAATTCTCAAGAAACCGTATGTGTCCAAATCAAATGTAATTATAAATGAAGATTTCTAAAAATATTCATTGTTATTATTAAGATTATGTTGAAGAAGGGTTTTGGATTGAAGGGGTATCTAAAATATTGAAAAGTTGAAAGAAGACTTTATATAATTTTATCATTCTAAATAAATTCAAAATCTTTACAGATAAATCCAAATCATTGGTTCCCAACCATGAGTTGGATGGAATCCTATACAAAAATCAGTTAATAAAACAATAGTAAAAAAAATTATTGTGTCACTTAAGTTATATAGAAATTCTTTCGTAAAAAAAAAGTTATATAGAAATTCCTGAACTCAAAAGTTAAGTATAATGAGTTCTTGATTTAAAAAAAAAAACCTACGATCTGGTAACACAAAGTGCAAAGATGAATAATTTCGTCTCATAAATGAATCTCACTCAAGAGCATTTGTAATATCAAAAGAAATGCATTTAAACTAAGATATTGAACGCGAATGGTTAATGAGATCTCCTTAAAATGAACGGTTGCACATAATATGTGAAAAACATTTTCAATTTGGATTATATGGGGAATAATAGATTAACTGAATATAGTTTATTTGGTCAAGTATACTGAATTTAGAGTGTTATCTATTACTATATATAAAGATGATACAAATTTTTGGGATGGCTTTTTCATTATTCCTATTTTACCCTTACCAACAAAAAAAAGTAACCACAGTTCCAAATTATTAGCACAATTGATTAATAAAATCACCAAATTAATAGAGATGATTTGTTATCTATTATCTATACCAATATATTAAGAGAATACCCCCTTTTTGCATGGACTTTTCTTATTGTCATTTTTGCCCTTCACTCTATTTAAATATTTGTATATGTTAAAAAATAACTTGCACAATAGAAAATATTGATCACACAAACGTTTGGCGGCTAGTAATAGATAATGAACTTATGTGAAAAATAATAATAAGGCTTAAATGCACTTTTGGTCCCCCTATTTTCGAATTTCTGAACTTTTAGTCCCCCTATTTTAAAACTCAATTTTTTGGTCCCCCTATTTTAAAACTCAATATTTTGTTTAGTCCCCCTCTCATTTTAATGACGTGGCACTGTAATTTGATGATGTGGCAACGATGAATAGGAAACAAAATAACCATGTCATTATTTTATTTCTTTTATGATTTAAATTAAACAAATAAGTATATTGTTTCATTTAAAATAATAACATTGAAATAAATAAAGAAAAAACATCAAAATTTAAAAGCTAAAACAAAATTCATTCTCTATTTATCTGTTCCCAAATTATTATACCATGAACCCTAAATTGCGATGAAGTAAAACCCACCTAACCCAAAATCCTAAATCAAACACCCAATCGAAGTGAAACCCACCTTCTATCATTCTGTTCGTTCGTTTCTAATTGAAGTGCTACATCGCGTGTTTCTGTTATGTTCGTTCGTGTCCCTCTCTCGTTTCTGTTCGTTCGTGCGTTTCTGTTGTGTTGGTTCCATCTTCATTATTTCGAAATGTCCAGAAATTCCCATTTGATGATGAGAAGAAGAAGGCATATGAGTCGCAAAAAAAAGAGGATGAGTTAAAGAAGAAGATGAAGCTGATGAGGGGATTTAATATTGGTCCTTGGGTTGTGATATGCATTTTGTTGTTTTTGTTAGTTGCAATAGTAATAATGAAATAAGTGTAGTTGGTGTTTAGATGATTAGTGTTGTTTAGTTGAAATTTTGGTATCTCTGATTGTTGTTTAGTTGATATTTAAGTGTTAATTATATGTTGTGTAATTGATGTTTAGGGGTTAACAATGTAAGGTTTTTAATAGTTCAATATGTTTTGTAATGATGATTAATTTGAATGAAATCAATTGTTCTAATTATCTTAAATTTCTAAGTAATTTATGTGCATATATGAACATAATTTCTGGTTTGATCTAACTCATCTCTCACATAAAACAAGTGTTTTGTTACTGATGCAGACTATATTCATAGAGTTAAATCCAAACTTTGATCTAGAACCAATGCTACGTTTAGCATATATGTTTGGGATAATGTATTATATAGCTAATGTATTCCAAACAAGTTCAATTAAGTTAAGTATTCCAAACATTCAAGTAAACGAGTTTAGGGATGCTGGTTTGGTACTACCTTCAACAATAGCATTACTCCAAGTAAAATACCAGCTACTTTATATGGAAGGAAACTTTTATAGTCATGTAATTAAGACTAATTCCTCTCACGATGTCAACTGTTACTTTATATGCTTCTTTGTGCATTTATTCTATTGAAAGTTATTAGAAACTATATGTATCCATTACTATATATTACTATTATGCACAAACATGAGTCTTGGTAGTTAATATAATCATTTTGCAATTCTACTTATTGCATAATTTGTTAACTTCAATATCCTTATGTGTCTTGAATTACAATGCAGAATGCAATGATTAGCAATATCGTGCATGTTACAAACATTCCGCGGAGAACAGTTATTAAGTGGTTTGAAGAAAAAATGACAGACTTGGACATAACTTTAGCAGAATTTTTGCAGAGTTTTTGGGCATATATTGCCTCAAATCCTGGACATATATGGACAAACCTGTCATTGCTAAATTTCGACAATATTATGAATAGACCTGTAATTCAAGTAAGCATAATTGCTATTCACATAAATTGTTTTGGTGCTAAAGATGCACATTGTCTTACAAAATAAGATGCCAATTATAATGGCTTACAAAATAACTTCCTAAGGCTAGTTCATCACTTAGGAAAAGAAGTGGTAATAGTTAATTACAAAATATCACAAAAGGTCAATTCATATGGCTTACAAAATATCATAATACCATCATACAACTAGTTAATAACATAACTAAATCTATTCTTGGGTTGCAGGTGGTGCTTGTGATCCTTGTCCAATTTCGGTGGGTCCATTTTTCCCCTTCTTTTCCTTGGTTGCCTCCTTAGTCTTTGATTCCTTCTTAGTCTTTGGTGCCTTTGGTACTGTAGTCTTTTCTTTCCCATTTTAATCCTTTTTAGCCTTCTTTTCCTACAAAAAGTAAAGTTTCATATTATTATAACAACATTCAGACATGATAATCAAAACAGAATAAAAAAAACAAGTTATTTCATTACTTTATTTCCACCCTTGGGCATGTCTCTGTCAGCTGCCCTCTTTCCTTTGCAAGACCTCATATTGTGTCTCATGCCGTTACATTTACCACATGTCACAGTGTTGCATGATCTTGACATTAAGTGTGGGTTTCTTGGCTCATCGTTTGCCTTGTTCCTATTCTTTTTGGGTCGACCAATTGCCCTTCTCATGGTTGGAGGGTTAATTGGAACATGGTCAGCTAAGGGTCAGTTTTGTGGGCCATTTGTTGGCAAAATAATATGAGAATAAGTAGCCAAAAAAGTACTTTTCCTGCAAAGTATAATAACTACTAGTTACTATTGTATAAAACAAAAATTGTAAGTTATGACAATTTTAAGTACCTGTAGTAGCTTGAAACAAAGTCTTCGGGATTCTTTCTGTGATACCAAATGGATGAAACAGCATGGCAACAAGGGATACCAGTTAAATCCCATTTTCTACAAGCACAAGTTTTCTTTAACATATTAACACAATGTGTTTCAGTCCCATTTTTCAGCTTCCTTCTTAGTCTTCTCAAGCACTTGTTGGATCATAGGACATATGTTACCTCTGTATCTTTGCATCTTTTCTTTCTGGTTTGCAATTCTCTTTGTCAAATAGTGCTTGATTCCTTTTATCAGTGTTATTATTGGCTTATCCCTATACTCCAAAATAGCCCTATTAAATGCTTCACACATGTTGTTAACTTGGAGGTCGCAATGAGTACCAGTCTTGAAATGAGACCTGGTCCAAAATGCAGGCGGTACATCTATCATGTCTTTCCAGGCCTGTTCTTTTATGTCTTTCATCCTTTGCATTGCTCTCTGCCAAGCTGGTATTGTTGTAGCTCTTGCAGCCTTCCAAAAAGTTTCCTTCAATTCCAATCCCGGGTACTTCTTTTTCCAATTTGAGTATAAATGCTTAACACATAACCTTTGTTCCACATGTTCACTAATTTCTTGAATTGCAGGCACCAGTCCCTAATTATAGAAACATAACATAACATGTTTATAAGTCTGAAAAACATAACATAACACAATTTAGAGTTTAATGCATTAAAATTAAATAACTACCTTCTGCTGGTCTGAGATGAATGCATATGGTTTTTGTGAAATAATTTGCAGGTCTTCCAGAAGCAGTTTTATAAACCATTGCCAAGAATTTTTTGTCTCTACCTCAACCACTGCATATGCAATTGGAAATATCTGGTTATTTCCATCCTTTCCAACAGTTGCCATCAATTGACCCCCATAATTTCCTTTCAAAAAACATGCATCTAATCCAATGAGAGGCCTACATGTGTATGAAAATGCTGACTTACAAGCCTCTAAGCATACATACATCCTTTCAAATATAGGACCAATGTAGTCAAAAACGCGTGTCGGTACGTAGGATCGTGCGTTTTTACGTGCTTACGGTGGCTGGGCGTGCTTCGTACAAGTTCAGGTGCGTTTTCCGCCGTTTCGTGGTTAGGTTCGTGTTTTTTGAACAGAAACGTCGTGTTGGGCCGTTTTGGGCTTCAAATGGGTTGGGACGGTGCAAAACGGGTCGGGTTATTTCATAACCCGAAATTGATTTTCACCCTAAATTAAAAAAACGCGTGTTTTTTTTTTCCAATTCACGTTTCACAGTTTCACGTATTCCTTTTCACCGAACATGTAAAAACCTAGCCGCCGTTTCATCATCATCGTTTTTCACCATCGTTTTTCTGTTTCACCTCCGTTTCATCTCTGTTTCATCTCTGTTTCTCACTCAGTTTCGTTTTCCTGTTGTTTGGTTTTCTCATAGTTTGGGTTTTATCCTCAAAACTCAGTGACTCTGTTTCTCTTCTCAAAACTATGTTTTCTCATAGTTTGTGTTCTATTATTTTGAAACTTAGACTTCAATGGCTTCACCTTCTGGTAACCCTACCCAACCTCCACCTTCTGCTAGGGTTCGTCCTAAAAATGCAGCTGGAAATAAGAGTGATATAGCATGGCAATATGCTATATCAATTGATGAAGGGAAAAGAAGGGTGGTGTGCAAATTATGTAAACATGAGTTTTCAGGAACTGCTTTTAGAATTAAGCATCATTTGGCTGGAACTAATAAAGATGTTAAGGTTTGTACACACTGTCCGCCGGAGCTTAGGCAACAAATGTTGGACATTGTTAATGGCTTACAAATAAAGAATCTGAAAAAGATACATGTTGACCTTAACATTGAAGGTGTTGATGTTGATCTTGAAGTTGGTGATGATGCAAAGGGAAAAAGAAAAAGTCAAGGGGAGCTAGCAACTAAAGATTTGTTCAAAAGAGGGCTAACAACAGCAAGACAAACTACAATCAATGGTGCCTTTAAAAAGGAAGTCAGAGAAGATGCTTGTAAGGATATTGCTCTTTTTTTTTTTTACAATAATGTTATACCATTTAATGTTGCTAGGTCTGATGAATATCTTAAGATGTTTGACAATGCTGCAAAACATGGTATTGGATTTAAACCACCATCTTATCATGAAATTAGAGTTAAATATTTGGACTATTATTATGGGGAGATTAGTAAGGTTGTGGCTGGATATAGGGCGGATTGGGAGAAATATGGATGCACAATAATGACTGATGGTTGGACCGATAGGAAGAGAAGAACAATATTGAATTTTTTTGTACATAATCCCAAGGGGACTGTATTTCTAAAGTCCATTGATGCATCCGATATAACCAAGACGGCAGACAAAATATTCAAGATGATTGATGATGTGGTTGAAGAAATTGGAGAGGAAAATGTTGTCCAAGTTGTTACTGACAATGCGGCGAATTATAAAGCGGCGGGGGAATTGTTAATGCAAAAGAGAACAAAGTTGTTTTGGACACCATGTGCTGCACATTGCATCAACTTGATGTTAGAAGACTTTGAGAAGAAGATCCCTCTTCACAAAGAGACAATTTATAAGGGAAAGAAGATCACAAGCTACATTTATGGTAGGACGAGTCTTATTTCAATGATGCATAAGTTCACCAACAATGTTGATTTGATTCGACCTTCATTGACCCGATTTGCAACATCTTACTTGACATTGGGTTGTTTGAATGATCATCAACAAGAATTGATCAATATGTTCAAATCAAATGAATGGAAGACAATCAAGCTTTCTAAGACTAAAGATGGAATTATTGTGAAAAATATTGTTTTGAGCAAATTGTTTTGGAAGAATGTATTGACTTGTTTAAGAGGTGCGTTTCCACTTGTTAAAGTGTTGCGTATGGTGGACTCGGAAGAGAAGCCGGCCATGGGATACCTCTATGAAGAGATGGATCGTGCAAAAGAGGGTATTAAAGCACACTTTAAAGGAGTTGCTAGGAGGTAACTAATTTAATTATTTTCACTTTATTCTTTTGTTTTATAATATTTAGATTTGCCTAGTATGAATACCAATTCAATTCTTTTGTCTTTTTTAGCTACAATCAACTTTGGGACATAATTGATGCAAGGTGGGATAAACAACTTCATAGGTCATTACATGCCGCGGGCCTTTACTTGAATCCCATGCTACGTTATACTCCGGGATATGTTGATGATGAAGAGGTTACGGATGGGATGTATGAGTGTTTGCTTAAATTGGTGGAAGATCCCGAAAAAAGAGCCAAAATTGATTACCAACTTGAAGATTTCAAGGCGAGGAAATCAACATTTGGTAATGAATTTGCAACATATGCACTAGGAACCAAAACATCAACCCAATGGTGGGATTCTTATGGAGGCAAACATAAAGAATTGCAATGGTTTGCTTTACGTGTACTTAGCTTGACTTGTAGCTCATCCGGGTGTGAACGGAATTGGAGTGCATTTGAAAGGGTAAATTTTCAAACTTTTGAACAAATTGTATTATAGGTTTACAAATATCTATTATGTTTTAATTTATGTTTTAACTTATAATCATTTAGGTTCACACTAAGAAGAGAAATCGCTTGAAACAAGTCACAATGAATAAAGTAGTTTTTGTTATGGTTAACTCAAAGTTGGGAAAGAAAAAGATTAAGAGAAAGAGTGCTAGCTATGATGTTGAAGACATTGATTCGGAAGATGAAGGAGAAGAATGAATTGAGAATGTGGAGGATAAGGAAGATGATGAAGGAGACGTTGGACAAGATGCAAGCATTGGTGATGTTCTTCATGATGATTTAGATCTTCCTCCCATTGATGAAGAAAATGGTGATCTTGATGATGATGTCGTTGAAGTGGAAGAGAATGAGGATGAAGATGGTGATCTTGATGACTATCCAGATTTTGGCTTGGAAAATATCTTAAATATCTAGATTATGTCTTTTGTGAATGATAGGTCTTTTTTTGAATGATGCATATCATAATGTGAATGACAGGTCTTTCTTTTGAATGATGCATAGACCTTTTTTTGAGTGATGCATCATGCATAGGTATTTTGTGAATGATAGATCTTCTTTTGTGAATGATGCATAGGCCTTTAGTTAATTTATGAACTTAATTATTGGTTGTTATGAACAATTTGATTTGGAATGATGAATATGATATATTAATTAACTAAGTATATTTTGATCATGTATTCTTTTTTTGTGTATATATATATATATATATATATATATATATATATATATATATATATAGAGGACATATCTTATGAGAATGGTATATTTATATGAGAATGTGAGAATGAATATCAACCATTAGATTTGAATACATAGATTAAATGAGATTAAATGATTCACAGCCTATCTTCTTTCTTCTTTTTTTATTAATTTTTTTTTTACCCATTTTATCTCTTCTTCTTCCTCTCTCAATTTCTCATTGCATCTTTCTTCTTCCCCTCTCTACCGTGAATCACTTCCACCTTCAAACCTTCTTGTTCTCTTTTCGAGGTCACTGTTGAGACTCTTTGCCGTGTCGTTGTTCTCCCTTTGCTGTTGTCGGTGTTGTTGTTCGCATTGAGAGTTGAGACCCTTCCGCAAGATTTCCGTCCCTTTTGCTGCTATCGTCCACCATCCTCCTCTTTGGCTGTTGTCGCCGATAAAGCATTCACAGTAAACAAATCGACAAGCACAATTCTTTAAGGATTTAATTTAATCTTTGAGAACTTTACTTTATTTATTCTTTAAGGTTTATAATAATGGCAGCAGTACAAATTGGGAACACAAGTTGAAGTGAGTGGAAGAGATGAACAAAATTTGTTGCAACAAACCCTTCACTAAATAAGAAACTTGTTCTGCAATGTGATTGATTTCTTTTCTTTGATTTGAAGTTACCAGATCTGCAAATGGTCATGTGGTGGGTTCGAGAAGATGAAGAAGTACTGGTTTATGAGAATTGATTAAGTACGCAGATACACCTGTTTTATTTTTAATAAGGCTTTTAATCTAAACTGTCCATTTTAATTGAATAATCACATAAAGTCCACAATCTGAATCCATTAATGTGAAGAATGGGAAAAACAAAATGAAGAGAGATTTTGTTGAATGTTAACAGTGAAGAGAGCTTTTCATTCTTTTCTCCAGTTTTAATCCAAAATTAAATCTTTCATGGTTGCCAAATTAGAAAATGCTACTCTTTCATGGTAATTTAAGGTTATTTTAAGGAGGGAAATTGAAATTGAAAAACGAAATTGAGAGATGAAGTGAGAAACAAACTGGAATTATGTTTGTAGGTGAAAGAAGCAAACTGAGAGTGAGAGAGTACAATGGACTGATTTTTTTTGTTCATCTTTTTATCTGGGTTCTTTGTGCCAAGGAAGAAGATGAAGAGAGAGATATGAAAAGGAAATACATTTGGTAGAGAAGAACCGTCGAAGATGGAGACTGGAGAGAGAGATGAAAAGGCAAAACATTTGATAGAGGAGCAACACGCATGTGACTTTATTGATGTTTTAATCTACGCCATTTATTTTATTTTAACGGTTGAGATTCATTCTCATATTCTCATATAAAGATATCATTCTCATATGATACATCCTCTCTCTCTATATATATATATATACATGTGAAGTTACAATTTTGCCCTTGAGTAGGTTCTTACGAACCGTGCTACGAACCTCGTGCTTACGACTAGCCACCAGCCTAACGAACCTACGTAGAAACTCGAACCTGACTACATTGCATAGGACCACTATTTGAATCAACACATTGGATAATGACTGTGCTATTTGGATTGGAGTTTATCAGTTCATCAGCATAAGTTCTTAAATGTGAAAATTGTTCACGACCAGCTCCTTGAATCAACTGAATTGCCTTTCTCTTGGCTCTATAAGCTTGATCATGTGACAATTTTACCCCCCATTTATCAATGGCCAGAGCAATCAACCCAGCTAGTTTCATATCGGGAGAATGCCTTAGAGTGTGTGCAAATTCCTTTGCAAGCCATTCAGTTTTTGCTTGTTTGTTTGTCGGTCCTCTATGACATAAGTGTTCATCTTTCAAGCTTACAACTTGCCAAAATGGATTCCCAACCCTCTTACTTATTCTCATATAAAATGGACAACCTTCTTCACACCTAACAACAATCCGCCTTGCATCATTTTTCTTAATCCATATGTTATAATTTTTCTCCATAGCATACTCTTTAACTGCCTCTCTTATCAGCTGCTTGTTGTTGAACTTCAAGGTTGTTTGAAAACTAATACCTTCACCCGGCTTATAGTTTGGAAATTTTTCCACAGCTTTTTCATCATCACTCCCTGGTGGAGTGTTTAACTCGTCAGAATCTTCATTTAAATCATTTTCAAAATCAGCTGCATTTGTTGGATCTACATTGGAAGAATTCACATTGTTTTGATTTACCTCCTGAAATGTTTCAGTTGGAAGTATAGTGGTCTAATCCATTTGTTGGCTATCTTCAGATTGATTACTAAACAAACTATCACAATCATCATCATCAATTTCCTGTTCACTAACAACATATTCACTATCATCCACACTTTCATAATCTTCAACACCACCAGCACATGCAACATTTTCAGCTTCAACATCAATATCATCAGCATCAACACTTTCCACATTCTCAGATTCAACACCAATATCTTCATCACCGTTTCCAACATTTGTAGGACTCCATCCATCAGTTGCAACATCTTCAGCTTGAGCATTTTCTATTATTGGATTGTCAATATTATGCTCCACATAGACATCTACTACATGAAACCCTTTGATGTCTTCAATAAATTTCAAAACATCACCATCATTGTTCAATGATCTTAATCCACGAGAGAAACTGAACTTAGGGTTCCAGTACCATAGACACTTGATATTATTATAGCCTTCATTTTTAATCATCTTTTCCACTTGCATATAAGACATTCTATCCACATCCCACTTCCAGTTCATCTCAGAAACTTCACCATTTATATATCATTTGACAGGTGAATTTACAAGTTCACCCCTATGATGAAATCTTATTCTAACATGTTGTGTCTCTGCTGGCCTGTACAAAAGTTGGATTAAAATAATGTTAACCCAAATGTCCTAAATGTCAAAATATCACAACTGGCCAACAACTTTAAAATAACCCTAACACATTAAAAATAGCAACACCACTAAACAAACATGGGGACCAAAAAGACAGAATCAACATTTAAAATAAGCTAAATAAATCAAAATCAACACTAAACTAAACAAACAAACATAGGAAAAACATCTACATACCTAACACAATACTTTGCTTCCTCTTTGCCTTGTTTCTTCTCCATCAGGAACGAACACCAACGCAAGAAAGAGAGGTGGGTTTCGGATGAACAGAACAAAACGAACATAACAAAATGAACAGAACAAACGAACGAACAGAGATTAGAAACGAAGGAACAAACAACGATTGGAAACGAACGAACGAACGAAGGTGGGTTTCACTTTGATTGGGTCATCGATATAGGATTTTGGGTTAGATGGGTTTCACTTCATGGTATAATTTAGGGTTCATTGTTTAATTTGGGAATGAAGTTTGTACAAATTGGGAATGAAATTAGTTTTAATTTTTTCAATCCCGTAACTACTGCTAATAACTTTGATTTTATTTTTTTTTCATTTCAATTTAAGAGAATGGAAATTTTAAATAACAAAATAAATGAAATAATGACATGGTATTTTTTTTCCTATTCATCATTGCCACGTCATCATCTACAGTGCCACATCATTAAAATGAGAGGAGGACTTAAAAAATATGCTGACTTTTAAAATAGAGGGACCAAAAAGCTGAGTTTTAAAATAGGAGGACTAAAAGTTCAGAAATTTGAAAATAGGGGGACCAAAAGTGCATTTTAGCCTAATAATAATAAGCAAAATAAGTTAGTATAATATGTGATAATAATATGATGATTAACATAAGATCATGATTGAACATACACCATATAAAAGTTAGTGTTTTACATAGCTCTCATGCATCCATATTAATGTCTAAAGTACTAATTAATAAGTTTTTATATCATCATTCTCTGATAGAAACATTGAATGTAATATAATAGAAATCGATATTCGAACTCTCATATACTCATTTATTCATTTTAAAAAAGTGACTTTCTAGCAACTAGACTATCTAAAAAGAAAAAAATTCTCATACCCTATTTTTGCATACTACATAAAGTACTAATAATAAAGTTTCGTGGCAATACAAAAAAGGAGATACATAACATCTAAGTCCATATCACAACATTAAAATTACATTCATAAAACAGATCCTAAAACCATTACAAACAATACCAATTTCTGAATGGATAGTTGAATTGAAGATGAAGGAGCTGGAGTGTCACAAATTGTATCCATACCAAGTGTCACTAGGAATGGAGGTGTTAAAAGTAAATGTAACAGGATCTGAATTGGGTCCATAGATCTTCACATTTTCTGGCTTTCAACCATTATTATCTGATGAACCAGATCTACATAGATACAATTTATTGAACTAAAGATTAATAACAAACTAAAGATAATAGCAAACTAAAGATTAATAATAAACTTAAAAAAAGATGATAAAAAATTAGATTAAACTAAATTTACTAAAGATAATAACAAATAAAAAAAACTCCGAATTTTTTTTCAAAAGTAAGTTTCAACCTCTTCTTTTAAAAACTTTTTTTATTCAATTTTGCAAATTGAAAAAAAGTTGTTTTTTTTCTAAGAGCTTTATTAAAAATGTGTTTGGCCCAACTTATCATTTTTAAGAGAATAAAAAGCTAAAAAAAACTGAGTCATTATTTTTTACTTTTCTATTTATGCTTAAATGAAATAGAGAAGTATAAAATTATATTTGACACTATTTCTCCTTAAAAGTATTAGAGAAATAAAATAAAGAAGTAAAAAATAAAGAAAAGTGAAGTCAAACACAATTTTCCCTTCTTTACTATTTTTAAGGAGAAGAAAAAAATTTGAAAATAAGTCGGGCCAAACGGGGTCAGACTTGGTTTAGTCTACCCCACTTTTTTTTAGAATCTGATTGTGAAATGTCGGCCAAGGATCATACTTATTGTACAAATCCAATTTTTTTTTATGGGTCATGTTAAAGAAACAAAAAATGAAAATTTTATATTCAATTTTTTTTTTTTACATTTTTAAGAGATTGACAACACAATTTTCAAAAATAATTTTTCCGTATTTATAATTTGACCATATATATATATATATATATATATATATCGGACCATACCATGGTTCCTAAGACTGAGCATGAACCAACAATTCGACTCGAAAATCAATATAACCAACAATACATCGAAACATTCGATCGGGTGTGGGTCAGATCTTAGGTCGAAAGTTGTGAAAAATTGTTCATGAACAGTTTCATACGAGCATGTGCGAATCTCTAAATTCTTTATCTCTTAGTAATCGAAATCGAGCGAACAACCATTAAATTTTAAATTAATTTTTGTCTTCTCTCTCTCTCAATCTCTTATACTATTTCATTTGTTGTTTTTATCCATCTTTGAAATAGGAAAGAAATATTATATTTACAAGCTTGTAATATGTCGACGGAGGAGGTATGAAAAATATTTTAATATTCTAAATATATTAGTTATACTTCTCTTCTACTTTACATATTATTGCCTTTAGATCTACAAATTTTAAACAAAGTAACCGCATCTCACTCTTTTTGTTGTTTATTTAGTTATTCCATTTTTTTGTCATCATGTGTACAATGTATTGAACTATTTGAAGAATATAATTTTTTGGATCAATGAAGTTTTAAATATAGCAACAAAGTTTCAATCTAACATGTGTAACAACCGACTCGTTCTACTTAGCACACATGCAATCTCACACTTGAATAAACCGAAGATGTAAACGAACGAAATTGAACTCAAATTAAATAGTCATTGTTTTTATCAATAATGATATTTGACGCGATGTTCATGCCTAATAGTTCCTAGTTCAAGCGGTTGGCCGAGTCGGTTTTTAAAACACCAAAGTTTTTTTTTCTTCTAAATATTGAATATATGTCAAAATCACACCAATAGTGAAGGTAGTTGGGACAATATCCGGACCACTAAAATCCTACTCAAAAGTTTCGAATTGGTGTTTGGTCGAAAAATTAATTTCGTGAAGAGTAAATTATATGGGCTTTGAAATTCCTGGCACACGGTATACGATGTGCGATACGATGTTCTAAGCACCGTAACCGATCTGACAAGTAATACTTAAAAAATAATAAAGAGCAAAACAAATAAGCGAAACAAAGTATTTGTTAACCCAGTTCGGTGCAACTCACCTACATCTGGGCAAAACAAAATATCCACCACTAATTGAGAATTTGCTTTTTGAGTGCAATCACTAACATGCATGGGGACCAAATTATAAAAAAAAATTAAAAACCTAGCCAAAGGGAATAGGAATTAGGAAGCACTCTCATCTTTCTCCCTCTCCACTACATATCTGCCACCATCGTCGCTCACCGTCAATCCTCTAACAGGTACTTTTGCTTCCAATTCCAAACCCTAAACCTCTTTATTTCACCCTTATTTTTCTTGATTCAATGTTCTTTGTTACCGTTACTGTCGATGTTGTTATTGATGTTCTGTTAGGCTGTTAGTGTTACCCTTAAATTTTGATTACAGAATTAGATTGTTTTTATTGTTACATTATAATTTCTTATTGTTACAAACAATGTTATTTCTTATCTTGAGTATAATTTAATTCTTGTATCTTTAATTTTTAGGTGTTTTGAGTTTGGATCCGCCTCTGCCAGCTTCATAGAGAAGAAAGAAAGACAGCAATGACGACAAAAGCTTTGTCCTTCACCCTATCTCTCAACGACCTATTTGGTTCCAAGTCTCCACAAACCGCTTCAAAAGTTTCTGTTTTCTCTGTCAGATGTTCCGCCGGTAACCCTCTGTGCTTTTCTTTTTTGTTGCTATGAGCTTGTCATTGCGCCGTTTGTACTATTATTATGGTTTTAGATTTGATTACATTATTATACATTTTGTGACTATATTTTTTCTCGAAGAAGCTAAATTGGCCCACCCAAATTGGCACTAGAGAGAATCGAACCCGAGACCTTAAGGAGTAGCATTTTGTGACTATATTATTATTCTTTTGCATCAAAAAATGATTCTTTTTATTGTTTTAGATGATGGGTCTATTAGGATATATCAATTTTTTAAAACTATATAGATTTCTCTGCATAAGAAACGTGAAAAGGAAGATGAAAAACCAATTGTGTAAATGTTAGTATTAATTAAGGATCATTTGGATAATGAGGTTGTGTATATAATGCTCGTATGTCTAAACTGTTAGCCTTAATTCAAGAATATTATCTCAATGAAGTTCTACGTGCAGAAGAACAAAGCATTTTTTGTTTTAAAAATGATTGATTTGTAAATAAAAAATTGGTGTATGACTTTGTGTCCCCAAGATTTTTGTTCAAACTCCACCACTGCTTAGGGCTTAAATAATCAAATTAATGCATGTATAGGTAATGGAGAAAGGCCATGGAAGAATTCGGATGCTAGACTTGTGCTAGAAGATGGTTCGATTTGGAAAGCTAAATCATTTGGTGCTTCAGGAACCCAAGTCGGTGAAGTTGTTTTCAATACATCATTGACTGGGTAAGAGCCAAATTATAAATTATAGGCTATTTTCTTTTTCTTCTTGTTTTATTGGTTTGCTTTTTACCCAATTGAGTGTGTATTTCATTTGTTATGTTTGTGTTCCTCAGGTATCAAGAAATTTTAACCGATCCTAGTTATGCTGGACAGTTTGTTCTGATGACAAATCCGCATATTGGGAATACTGGCATTAATTTTGGTTGGTATCTATCTATTTACATTTAATTCTCACTTGTATCCTTTTGCTTTGAGGCCGTTTTAAAAACTGTCTTTGTTTCATTGTCTGTCAGATGACGAGGAATCAGCACAGTGCTTCCTTTCCGGACTAGTAATTAGAAGTTTGAGTATCAGGTTCTATTCTCGCATGCTCTGGAAATATTTTTCGTTGATTGAGCTTGCTTTACTTTGGTCTACTTACTTACTCTTTGTTTTTCCTGTCTCCATGCAATGGATATTTATTCAGTACCTCAAACTGGAGATGTGAGAAAGATCTAGGCGATTACTTAGCAGAAAGGAATGTCATGGGAATTTGTAAGTAATTTATGTGAAGAGTTGTTATGACTATGAGAAGAACTCTACGGTCTGCGTAAAACTCTGGCTTTTTCTTTTGAACACTGACAGTACTTTGTGATGCAACAGATGATGTTGATACACGGGCAATCACACGCAGATTACGAGAAGATGGCAGCCTTGTTGGTGTTTTGAGCACCGACAATTCCAAAACAGATGAGGAATTACTTCAGATGTCTAAATCGTGGGATATTGTTGGTAAGGATATGACAATTAGAGGAGATTACTCAAATGTTTTTAAAACTGGAATTACATGTCTTTAGTTTCTTATTTTCAGGTATTGATCTAATTAGTGGAGTATCTTGCAAGTCTCCATATGAATGGGTTGATAGAACAAAGGACGAATGGGAGTTTAGTTCCAGTGAAGGGCCTAAAGACACTTTCCATGTAAGTTTATACAGTAGGCTATTTGTTCTGACTCCCTTTTGTTGAATTTTGGGTAATTAAAATTATGTTTCATACTAATGAATGAAATTTTAGGTAGTTGCTTACGATTTTGGAATCAAGCATAATATACTTAGGCGCCTAGCATCTTATGGCTGTAAAATCACTGTTGTGCCATCTACATGGCCAGCATCTGAAACTTTGAAGTTAAATCCAGATGGCGTGCTTTTCAGCAATGGCCCTGGAGATCCATCTGCTGTTCCTTATGCCGTTGAAACCGTAAAGAATATTATCGGAAAGGTGCCTGTTTTTGGAATTTGTATGGGGCATCAATTGCTAGGCCAGGCTTTAGGAGGTACAACCTACAAGATGAAATTTGGTCACCATGGAGGAAATCATCCTGTTCGTAACCTTCGAACCGGCCGTGTTGAAATCAGTTCTCAGGTATGCAAACTAATGAGATTCTTTTCTGCACTTTTATTTCTTAGCATTCAACCAATGAGACATACCTTTTAGCTTTGTGATGACGTAGAAATCAGCGCAACAAATTCTGTATATAGCAGCAAGCATGTTGAAGTGCAAGTATCATGTTGAGTCTTATATTTGTTGAGCCAATCATGTCTTTGAAACAAATTAAAGTGAATTTAGATTGCTTGTGTTCTTTTTAAATGTTCCATGCCATTCATTATATATTGTCAAGAAAAAAGTTTTCATTCATCCAGTACTTGTCCTTTTTATTCACGGCCTTTGGATATAAAAATTGATATGTCTAAATTGATATATAAATTGGCAGAACCACAACTATGCGGTTGACCCTGCCACACTGCCCGAAGGAGTGGAGGTTACTCATATCAATCTTAACGACAGCAGTTGTGCTGGTCTTGCTTTCCCTGCTCGTAAGATCGTGTCTCTTCAATACCACCCTGAAGCATCCCCTGGACCTCATGATTCTGACAACGGTGAGAGACTTAAAACTTGCAGCACTGTTTATTAACAGAAGTTTTGTGCGATCGTCAATCTATTAAGTTGACCTTTACAGCATTGAAAAATTTTAGGTTCAAGTTCAGGATAATGTGTTTTGTAGGTTATAATCATTGATCCAATATGCTTTTAGTGTTTCGTACATTGAGTTGAATTTGGATTTGACAAATAACCAACTATTGTGATTGTTGATAATGCAGCTTTTAGGGAGTTTATAGAGCTCATGAAGCATGAAAAAAACACAACATCGAATGAAAACCTACACCTACTACAATCGGTGTAAGTCATTAAAGGGAGCTGCTTTCCCACCGGACTAGAAGATTAAAGTATTAAAGTATGTGTTAAAAGCTCAAGTTCTTAGTAGTTTTGATCTATGGTTTGTAGATGAATAAGGATTTCCTTGGGGTTGATCAAGATTTTCTTGTGTCCATTTTCTGTACGAGGGCTGGCCGCCGATCGTCATAGGCTCCTTCATTGTAGGTTAATGTACTCTAATGTAGTACCAATAACTGTGTTTTTAGCTAGCTATTTGTATAACCCGATGGTTTATTACTGCTGCGACGGGATGCGGAGAGTGAAACTTATAATTTATTTATAATAGACCCTTGCTTTATTTGTTATCAATCATGGATCCTATTAGATGGAGAAGACAGTGTGCAACCATTTTTCTTTTTTACTTGAATGAATTTTTTAAAATTTTTTTAATTTTTTTTTTACAGAAGAATGAAGGTTTCAATTATACACATCATGTTAAAACTAAACTTGGTGACTATATGCAATTGACATTGTGTTGATGCATTTCTTGAGCTGGTGGAACTACAAGATGCAGATGATCACATTCACAACGTTCATGCAACTGTAGGGGTTGACGGGTTGTGCAGCATGATGTTGAAAGGGGAATCGCCCACTTACGAGTGGCTATGGTGCATAAACTTTTTCCTTATGCACCATGCATAAATAATAAAAATTGCTTAACGTGTTCCTTAGATTGCTTAGTGCACCATCAAATTTTTAGCTCACCCCCCAAATTTCTAGCGCACCTCCCAGATTTCTAGTGCACCCCCCAGATTTCAAGCTGTGGGGTGCGCTAACCAATCTGAGGGGCGTGCTAAGCAATTTGGGGTATCAATGCTTATGCACCATAACTTGTGCCTCGTAAGTGCGCACGGTATGATATGGTGGTTGTCATTAATTTATTTTGTTTGAATACTTTCTTTACTAGATTAGACTCCTAAGGGTCCGTTTGGTTCGAAGCTTTTGAAGGGGAGGTGAGGTAAGGGAATATTTTAAATTTTGGAGAAGTAATTTACTTTTTTACTCTTAACCTTATAAACTCAAAATAAGGATTAAATTATAATGGATATATTACGTCAAAAAAAAAATTTAATGGATATATAACAAAAAAAAAATCTAATGAGTAGAAAACCTAAATTTTTTTTGTTGTAAAAAAAAAATAAAACCTAGAATTTTAATATTCCAACAAGGATAATTTTGAATTTTAATAAAAAAATGAGGGTAATTTTGTCAACATAATAAATCTCTCTCCTCCTTCTCAATTGAACCAAACAGACCCTAAATAAATGTAATAATGTTTGATGAACAAATTAATACTCCATCCCGTCTCATATATAAGCAAATTTACAAAAAGTTCATCCTTTAATAAAAGTGTCTAAATGCATTTACCCATATCTTTTGACTTGAAAATCGTTAAAAATATGAGAATGTGAAAAAGTATGGATATATTTGGAAAAGTGACATTTATTGTAATAATTAGATGTTACTTTTACTTATATTTGAGACTTTTAATTTTTTTGTTTTGTTGCTTATATATATGAGACCAGAGAGAGTATTCGATAATATATGCATATGGTTGTTTGAACTATCCACTCTTTTTTTCCCACTTATTCCTTATTGTCAAATTAATATTTTTTTTCACAAGACACTGCTTCATTACCTTCTAGCAACGAAGTTAAGTAAACTACTGTTCTAGGAGCATAAAAAACATGTCTCAACAAATTTACTAGAAAACTCACAGTACTTTATCCGTTCGGGTCTTTAATGGTGTAGTGAAAAAGAAGAGTATTTCTATTCAAGATAGGGAAACGAGAGTCTCTCTTGATTAATTGTTCAGTCATAGTATCTTTTACACTAACTGCAATTCATCCATATACCTATGTCTTATATATGCTTCATTCAACCAACAAATAAATAGAGATAATACATTTCTAATATAAATATATTGTTAAATAATTACACATGAATAAAAGGTAGACGGACAACAAGCTGCACCGCTAAACCTTTTTGAATAGCAAAACCTAATCTTTGAAAAACTACATTCATATATGCATGACCTTTTGAATTCTTTTCAAAAGGTACATCTGGTGTTAAAAAACCAAAAGTGTCGAATGCAAATGATATAAAAACATGTTGATTGTCAGAACATGTTTTCCCATGTTTTGTCATTTTGCTTGAAGCAACTTTGAGAGCTGCCCGTTCCACAGTAAAATCTCCGACTCCCAGTCTCACAAGAGGGGAAACTCCAATCAAATCTACACAAGCATGTTTCCCACCTACCCATCCATACACTAGAACATCAGCTGGACAAATGAATTATGTATTTAATTTCAGTATTAAATTGTCAAATTAATAAAAATTTATTTTGATAATATCTTTTTGACGCAGCAAGCTTTTTTTGGGTTCAAAACCATGTCTTCTCAAATATAACAAACAACATTCTCCTTTTTCGTTCTATTTTTTGTTCAATAACATTCTCCCAAGAGTTTAACTCGGTAGAAACATTACATTATATATATGTAGGATCAGTGTTCGAATTTCAGACCTTCCATTTTTACATCAAAATAAAACTTTCTCCTTTTTATTTTATTTTTGGTCAAGAACATTCTCTCCTTTTTATATTAGTAAAAAAAATTCTCCCCTTTTTATGTCTCTTATCTCTCTTTTCTTAAATCTCTTTCACTTTTCATTTGGCTAAACTGTTTATTTGATCCCTTATGTTTATTTTAGGTTTGAATCAGGTCCCTTATGTTTTAAAAGTTTGAATCTGGTCCCTCGCGTTATCAACATTTGCATTAGTTAGTCCATTCCGTCAAATTTTTCACTAACTTTGTATGATCCTTACACATGGCTGACAGTTTACACATGTGGAAGTGATTTTGGACACGTGGAATGTCATATAATAAAGAGAACATTCGCAAATAGAAAAAAAAATACGACAAAGACCTTTACAAACACTAAATCTTTTTTTCTATTTGTGAATGTTTTGTTTATTATATGGCTGTCAACGTGTCCAAAATCATTTCCACCTATCCAAACCGTCAGCCACGTGTAAGGAACAAACGAAATTATTGAAAAATTTGACGGAATGGATTAACTAATGCAAACGTTGATAACGTTGTTAACACCAAAATTATAAAATTCATGAAATTGCTCAAGCATTGGTGTTATAATTGGAAAAGAAGGAAAACACTCCTTTTGGCTAGCCATGTGATTATTCAAACTAAAATTGGTCGAAATTAGCCATATTGAGTGGAATTCGACTAGACTATTTTGTGGCGCTCGACAAATTATATGCAGTAGATTGATGGATGTCGAAGACTTCGAGTCGATGCAATAGATAGTAGGGTGTAGTCGAATGCTTCATTTTCAACAAGAAGATACATATGTGTTTGTAAAGGGACATGTGTCAATCTTAGATTAAGAATGTTATTAAATAAGACATGTGTCAAAATCTTAGTGAAGTTATAGGTAGTTATTTACTACTTTTATTTTCGACCGTAGGATCTAGTGGTTGTTTTTCCTACAAGGTCTATATATATGTATTTGTAATAAGAAATATGGGTTGGATCCTATTTTCTAAAAACTCTAAATGCCCACGCCGCGTGTGCAAAAGGGTTGAAGAGTGCATAGAAATGGATTCCATCCACCATTTACATTTGAATGCAAATTTACCGTCTTTTATTTCTATTCCAATCAATCTTTATTTCGACTCTTTCTTCCATTCTGTTTGTTCATTAGAATAAGCATTCTTTCTTTAACATTTATTTGCAACGCTTTTTATTCTAATTTGATCCTTTCGACTTCGTCGAAACAATGTCTTTTTAATGCATTTAATGCAAATCAGACAATAATTGTTCAAGCAAAAGATGTTGAACATTCATAAATTTTCCGGAAATTAACACACAAATATGTTCCGAGATTTACTAGTTGATCTCTCTTGTAATAATCAAACTAGCGTTTGTTTACCAAAAATCAGTGTAAACAAAATGGCACGCCCAGTGGGACTGTTTTGTGTGTTATTTGCTTTCGGAAAATTGTTCTTTCAAGTTGTTGAATGCAATTCTAACACTAATAAGAACAATCAATTTGTTCTTAAAGAATGCACGAAGTGATATGATTTTGATTCAACACTTTATGTGCACAAAAACAAAAACGGTTTTTGAAACCGTAATGAAAATGGTTTTTGAAACCATAAGGAAAATGGTTTTTGAGACCATAATTTTTTAGAAACCAATATCCAGAAGATTGAAATTGAATTTTGATGTAACACTTTGTCATGCATGATGTTGAAATTGGTAAAGTGCTCAAAATTTTGTTCATCTTATCAAGTATGAAAAATAATCGAGATATTGGTTGAAACCATGAGATGTTGTAAAAATGGTCGAATTTTTGTATGTTAATTTCATTCGAAGAATGATGATTTCGACCAAGCATTTCATGTAAGAAATATTTCCAAATATATAAATTTGGAGATATGCACTGCAGTTTCGCTTCTTATAAGTTGCAGTTCAAAATTGTGCAATGTTGATGAATGTGGTTCAGTGGTTGTGACTGTGGAATAGTTTTCCTTCGACTGGTATGTACCAGGTTTGACCCATGCCTTGTGCTGTTTTGTGTTTTATTTGCTAATTAATTTGAAAATTGATATTTTAGCAAAAAATTGGCAACCGTTGGGATCGAACACGCGTCCCTTCAAAAGCTGGTCTAAACCGTTTGCCAAACGGACAAATGATACTTTTGTAAATAATTTTAACTGTTAATTGGATATAACCGTTAATAACGGTAATGTGGGTCGAAACTTTGTTTTTTCGACTATGTTTATCATCATTGCAGTTCAACATTATACATAGTTATCAAAGTGGTCATTTGGCTGTGCAATGCTTTATCAACTTGCAGGATGGTGGTTCGATCCATGCCTGATCCTTTTTGCAAGTTATTTGTTAATTATTTAAAATTTTGAATTTTTAGCAAAAATGGCAGAGGTAGGATTCGAACCCACCCCATTTCACAATAATATAGAGCCACCTACCAATTGTACCAATGTAACAGTTATGAATCAATTTGAATCTTTATTATAATAACCGTTATTCATAGATGATGGTAACATTGGTCGAAATAATTACATGCTATAAAATTGGTCAAATATTTTTGTTTATATCATTTTAAGAATGATATCTATATTTTCGGCCAAATATATTATTAAGATGTAGACTTTATTTTCGACCAAAAGTTGGTAAGTTTTACCATAAATTTTGAAAAATAAAATAAAAAATGATGACGAAATCGGAATCATCTTCTCTAAAAATTTGGCTAAGTTTTCCAAAGAGGTCATTAAGTATATTTTTGAATTATTGACATGATTAAAAATGCTATTCCTCTCATTTCATTCGAGAAACAACATTTTTGGGGGCCTCTGTTAACACCAAAATTATAAAATTCATGAAATTGCTCAAGCATTGATGTTATAATTGGAAAAGAAGGAAAACACTCCTTTTGGCTAGCCATGTGATTATTCAAACTAAGATTCGTCGAAATTAGCCATATTGAGTGGAATTCGACTAGACTATTTTGTGGCGCTCGACAAATTATATGCAGCAGATTGATGGATGTCGAAGACTTCGAGTCGATGCAATAGATAGTAGGGTGTAGTCGAATGCTTCATTTTCAACAAGAAGATACATATGATTCGAAGAAGTTATTAAAGGATAGTCATCCAAAGGGACATGTGTCAATCTTAGATTAAGAATGTTATTAAATAAGACATGTGTCAAAATCTTAGTGAAGTTATAGGTAGTTATTTACTACTTTTATTTTCGACCGTAGGATCTAGTGGTTGTTTTTCCTACAAGGTCTATATATATGTATTTGTAATAAGAAATATGGGTTGGATCCTATTTTCTAAAAACTCTAAATGTCCACGCCGCGTGTGCAAAAGGGTTGAAAAATGCATAGAAATGGATTCCATCCACCATTTACATTTGAATGCAAATTTACCGTCTTTTATTTCTATTCCAATCAATCTTTATTTCGACTTTCTTCCATTCTGTTTGTTCATTAGAATAAGCATTCTTTCTTTAACATTTATTTGCAACGCTTGTTATTCTAATTTGATCCTTTCGACTTCGTCGAAACAATGTCTTTTTAATGCATTTAATGCAAATCAGACAATAATTGTTCAAGCAAAAGATGTTGAACATTCATAAATTTTCCGGAAATTAACACACAAATATGTTCCGAGATTTACTAATTGATCTCTCTTGTAATAATCAAACTAGCGTTTGTTTACCAAAAATCAGTGTAAACAAACGTGAATGACCAAATTCAAACTTTTAAAACATAAGGGACTTGATTCAAAACCTAAAATAAACGTAAGAGATCAAATGAACAGTTTAACCCTTTTCATTTCTTCTCATGATCAAGTATATGGATATGGATTTTCTACTGTGCTTTTTGCACGCAGTTTCACGCAATTTTGAATCTCAATCGTTAGATAGAGATAAGACGGTTCAAATTTAAAATACAATTTTATATAATAAAATAATCTCAACCGTCAATTAAAAAGTGCCAGTAGGAAATATGATTCCTCAAGCATATCTGAAAGGCAAGGTGATAAAACCCCACTAGCATCTTTTGTAAAAAAAAAAAAACTCCACTAGCATCTACGTGCACCTTCAATCAACCATTTATCATCACTCTAATGTATTGTATTTTTACGCATCTGATGGATTGTATTAAACAGAAGAATTAATATCTTAAATTTATCAACATAAAAAAGAAAGAAAAAGAATTAATATCTTAAAAGAGAAAGGAAAAGCAAACATTTACTTAAATGAGAATAGAAAACTGCACTGAATTCTCCTTTGACAAGTGCATTTTTCCAATGCACGAACCATTCATTACATTAGCAGTGGGTTTGTCTCTGCTTTGAATGGGTCGCAGGTAGGAGAAATTCTTGTGTCATCATAAGATTTGAACGCAACATTTCGACACACAAGGAGAAAAAAACAAAATAGAAGTGAGAATTAAGTTATGTCTATTTTTAAAACAATTAAATATACATTATTTTATGTGTGCAGCAAAATAATTATTGAAGTAACCATGTATTTATCCACATGTTGACGCAAAGAAAAGTAATTGGAGGTGAGAATCGGTAATTTCCCTTAAATAACACTTATGCTACCAATTAATCTCTTTTTTTTTACAAACCAATTACTATTATATCATTAGCACTATAGTTGTGTATATTTACGTGTGGGATAGGCACAGAAAGGGAGTTTGGTGATAAAAATTGAGGATTAGAAATGGGCCAAGAAAGATACTGTATTCTGCATGGTAGAATTAATTAATAAAAGAGCATACTTTGGTCATTGATGGACACTAATACTGTAATACATCATTTCATTTCATTAGGTACCCAATAAAAGACATATCCCGCACATTATGCTTCATTCACAGATTTTTGTGGTCCTTTGCATTTGTTCCACATGCAGCGACAGACAATATTCTGCAGTTATTATAGTAATACTTTCTGTCATTTATACGCATTATGTTTGGATGTGTAGGATTACCATCAATTAATGAAAGAATGTCTTGCTAATATGAACCCTAAGTAACTAAGAAACAGAAGGCCTCAATTGAGATAGAACAGCAAATTTATTAATCTTGAATAAAACTTTTCTAATGTTAATTCCTTTAAAATTTTGCCTTAAAGAATTTAAGCATAGGAAGCACTCCGAATTTAACCAGCACATAATTCATGTGTAAACTCAATCAAAAATTAAATTGCGCAAATTGACGATATTGTGAAATAATCTTGATACATGCTAATGTGCTATAGACATAAACATGAATGTTTCAAAAGGGGGGAAAACCTTCAAATGGAAACTCTGAAAAAAGGGAGAAGGGAAATAAAAATTAAAATAAGCATCACAATCACTCCTTACTACAGACAACCTAAATAAGAAGGCATGGAAGAATTCAAAGACAAAAAATGCCTCTTAACTCCTTGCCCTTGACATTCAGTGGGCTGCCATAGAACATTTGATAAATCAATCTCAGAATATACCCTCCAATGATCCTATCTCACCTCTTATCCACCAACATAGTTCATATGACATGACAGAGACACCAAAAAAGCAACCACAGCAAAAAATAACTTACCATTATTGCATCATTTTGGACTTAGAAGCACTTTCTATGGACGATGGATGGGCCAGACTCATCATATTCACCCTTGGATATCCACATCTGCAAGACAAAAACATGATTTAGAAATCAATTTAATTGGCATTACATGGCAATGTGCTAATTTGTGATAAAATAATCACCTGCTGGAAGGTGCTGAGGGATGCAAGGATTGATCCTCCAATCCAGACACTGTACTTTCTCTCTGGTGGAGCCACAACCTTAATCTTCATGCTGCTAGGAGCCAGGGCAGTGATCTCCTTGCTCATACGGTCAGCAATACCAGGAAACATAGTTGAACCACCACTGAGAACAATGTTTCCGTACAGATCCTTTCTGATATCCACGTCACACTTCATTATAGAGTTGTAGGTGGTCTCATGAATTCCAGCAGCTTCCATTCCAATCATAGATGGCTGGAAAAGAACTTCAGGGCAACGAAACCTCTCAGCTCCAATTGTGATAACCTGTCCATCAGGAAGCTCATAGTTTTTCTCAATTGAAGAACTGCTCTTTGCAGTCTCAAGTTCTTGTTCATAATCCACAGCAACATAGGCAAGCTTCTCCTTGATGTCACGAACAATTTCCCGCTCAGCTGAGGTGGTGAACATGTACCCTCTCTCAGTGAGGATCTTCATCAAAGACTCAGTTAGATCACGGCCAGCAAGATCCAAACGAAGAATGGCATGGGGGAGTGCATAACCCTCGTAGATTGGCACAGTGTGACTCACACCATCACCAGAATCCAAGACAATACCTGTTTCAAATATGATTTATTGAGTAACAGAATAATGGAATATCAGATTCAAAAGTATGTTCTAAGAGAGATAGATAAAATACGAACCAGTTGTACGACCACTTGCATAGAGGGAGAGGACAGCCTGAATGGCCACATACATGGCAGGCACATTAAAGGTCTCGAACATGATTTGGGTCATCTTTTCTCTGTTGGCCTTTGGGTTGAGTGGAGCCTCAGTTAGAAGCACTGGGTGCTCCTCAGGAGCAACACGCAATTCATTGTAAAATGTGTGATGCCAGATCTTTTCCATGTCATCCCAGTTACTGACAATACCATGCTCAATGGGGTACTTGAGAGTAAGAATACCTCTTTTTGATTGGGCTTCATCACCAACATAGGCATCCTTTTGACCCATCCCAACCATAACACCGGTATGACGTGGTCGGCCAACAATACTTGGAAACACAGCCCTGGGAGCATCATCACCAGCGAAACCCGCCTGCACATAGATTACAGATTGACAAGTTGTTAGTAACAAAAAGAAGAATAAAAGACAAAAATCACAAAAAAAATATTCAAAGTACTACTAAGTACTAACCTTCACCATTCCGGTTCCATTGTCACAAACAAGGGGTTGAATATCCTCAGCATCAGCCATCTTTTACTGAACTACAGTATGCAGGAATAAGATTGTCAGTACTAACTAGTCAAAACGACCACCGACAGAATTCAGCCAATTACAAATGTGGAAGATTAGTTTTGCTTCAAATACTAACCATTTCTACATAAAACAGCAATAGTTCACATTGTATATAACAAGCACAATTATCATTTATCAATAGCATTGAAGCAAAAAAATAAAATGAAATAACAGTCATTTTCAAATTTCTTCTTCAAGAACTTAGATTAGATAATTTTAGGTTTTCAAAGAAAGAAAGTAGAGCAGCCACATAGTCCTATAAACAAAAACCGAACAATAGAACTGTATTCAAAATGTCATAAAATGTGAAACCAATAATCTCAAGTTTCTCATCACAAATAAGTACTAAAATCTTCAATTTACTATGAATCAGGTTATAACAAAGTTCAAAATTCCAAATGAAGTTCTATAAAGAAAAAACCATGACTACAAAAAGAAAACAAAAACAGAGAAATTCACGCATAAAAACACAGATCAGACCATAAATCCAGTCAACAAAACCGAAACACTTCGAAAGTAACTGCAGAAAACGGAATCTAAGAACTGTACAAACACACAACAATCATCAACACTAAAATTGAAGTTACAAAAAAGTTCCAGATCCAGTATGTAGAAGATCAGAATCAAATAAAACGATGCACCCTAAGCAACAACCAGATCACAGATCAGTCACAGTAGTTAACCACGATCTACTCCATTTCAGTTACATAGATCAAGTTATAGCAATCGGAATTAACAATTACATAATAAAACACATAGATGATTCCAATTAAGCATGTAAACGAGCATTGTTAAACAAATCTAAGCATAAACTAGTCAAAATTGCAACAACAAATCGGCGTATTATGAAGTAAATCTAGAAAGAATAAACCTAACTGATCGGAAAAAAATGAAGTAGAAGTAGAAAGAGAAAAGGAGAACGATACCGTGAAAGTAGAGAGAGAATGGATCTCGGAGAGAAAGAAAAACTTTCTCGGCGGTGTGAATGAGGGAGGAAGAGAAGAATAGAGAGAAATGGGAAGAAAATGGAAGAGGGGTATTTATACTAAGGAGAGAGTGGTGTGGGTGTGGTTGTGGGCGTGACTCGTGAGAAATAAAATGTATGTTAAGAGTGTAATTTGAAAATTGAATTTGGAATTTGGGGTTAAGACCAAAATTGAAATGGAAGATACTAGAAAGAGAGAGAGAGAGAGAGAGAGGGAATCATTTCAACCACGAGAAAGGGAAAAAGGATAGATAGGGTGTGACCTGGTTGACAGCCTTTCCTTCTACCACACCTCCGTCTTTTCTCTTTTCAAAACTATTTTTAAGTCCTAAATTTCAAACTTTTTTCTTTAAATTATTATTATTATTTTTTTACAAAACTTTGTTAATTGAGTTACAAAATTTTGAAAAAGTGATACTCTTTCGTCTTAAAATAAATGAACTAATTTTGATTTTGTGTATTACTTATAATCAATTTTGATCATATTTTAATATGTACATGTAAATATAAATGAGATGTCGTTTGATTTATCTTGATTAATACTTTCAAAATATTCAATTTTATATTTATTAATAATAAATAATTAAATATATTAATGATTAAAGTTGTACATGGACAAACGTGAAACCAAATTCAACTAATGGTTAAAGTAAAAAAAAATATATGAAGATGGTCAAATATGTCATTTATTTTATGATAGAAATAGTAGTAATGTAAATTTGTAATAAGGCTTAAAAATTATGTATTTTAAGTTAAAAGTAATTAATGTTAATAAAAATAATTTTTTTCTTTTGGTAAAGGAAAAATAAATACTATAAAAAAGGATAAGAATTTATTTATTTTTTACTAACACAAATTCAATATCACTAATTTTTTCTTTTTAAAAAAGATAAATTTGCAAACAGTTCTAAGACCAAAAAAAGAAAATTCGCAAACAATTCTTAATTAGCATAAACGATATACACATGTTAACAAATAATGTCACAAAATTAAAATGATTGAAATACTAATATCTTTGAATTTTGCATCGTTGACAAAGTTATTGATTGAATAAGTAGTTGATCGAACCAAACGAATGCAACACCAAGATGAGATATTTTAGGTTAAAAGATACCATACCCCGAATCACCCTTTTTGTGATAAAGAAAAGTTAGTGATTGAATTAGTAACTTCCCTTTTGAACAAGATGTACATGAGAACTTATTAGATTGAAGAATCTTATGGATCTTCAATTGATGATCACATGAACTTTCAACTATTTTTTGCATCATAGATTAAGGGTAACACAATCGTGTTTTTTTTACTCAAAAATAACAAGTTCGCGATTTTTTAGTTTTAGTCCCTGTATCTTTTTTTCTTGCGAATTAATTCTTGTATGTTCAAATTTTTTGGTTTCAATCCCTAAAACTAAAATCCGCAAGAAAATTGCGTATTTTCCCGCAGATTAAATTTCCTGCGGATTGTCCTGCGTATTTTTCTACGGATTTTAGCTCCAGGGACTAAAATCAAAAAAATTTGAACATAAGTATAATTTCCGATAACAACAATTACGGTTAAATTTTAGGTTTAATTGCAGTTTTGGTCCCCCTATTTTCAACTTTTTGCAGTTTTGGTCCCCCTATTTTAAAATTCGACAGTTTTGGTCTCCCTAAAACAAATTTTGTCTAAAATATGATGATACAACATGTTTTAAATGAACTTTATGAAAGATTTTTCTTACAATTACATCGATGTTGGTATTTTTTCATCATCGAATCATATACCACGCTGTTTAAATCACATCATATCGTCAATTTATAGTTAAAAATTATGATAGGGGGACCAAAACTGCCGAGTTTTAAAATAGGGGGACCAAAACTGCAAAAATTTGAAAATATGGGGACCAAAACTGCAATTAAGCCTAAATGTTATTTATCTCTTAAATTATAAGATCCCTTCATCAGAACCAGAAGATTATTAGAAAAAAAATTCTCCTTTTTGCAGCGGAACTATAAAACTTCATACTCTCATGGACAACGAACCAGCACACCATCTTGGATTTGCCTATTAAGAATGAGTTGTCTGATGCTATGAAATAATCTTCCGAAAGCACACTTCTCAACTTTTGCGCCAATAACTTGGAATTAATCTGGTATATAATTACTAGTATAAACTACAATAAGATATATAAGTTTGTTTCCTATGCAGGTTATACTTTTTTGAGAATTAGATCAAAAAATGAAGTCATGACAACCTTTGAAAGGAAGGAATTTCAATGAAAGTCTTCAATAAATCCAACCACCACAACCGGCATTTCTATAAAAGTCATGTTGTGGTGCAGGTTAGGCATGATGTGGTGCAGGGTAAGAGGGACAAAAATATTAAATTTTTATAAAGTTTGCTAGGTGGTGCAAAAAGAAATTCCCTATTGTTGGTCTGTTCCATTTTGTGAATATGAACTATATATGTAAACAATTCCAAAGCCTAGCATTATCAGACGGTGGACGGACAAGACCAAATTGTAAGCATTGCTTTATATATGTATTAACAATGTATCTAGTGCACTAGTTAAACATATCCAAAAAGGAAATAAAAGATAAAATTAATGCTAGAATTTTTTTTTTTACATTTTTAATATATTAAATACACAAATTTAAAAAAAATATTTTTATATTAATATATTTAACTAATGCACCGGATACACTGTTTAACATTTTCTTTTATTTGTAAACTAAGTAACAAATACCTCTGAAATTCACACATACCGTAAGAATACAGGATTGAACTTGAATAAAGACATTTAATTTAACAATATCGGCATTTTCCTTGAGCTATGACTTATGTAACGCGAGCATTGTTTGAAATTATTCTAACTTTAATTTTTGACATTACTTATTAATCTATCTATCTATATACTCTATGTAAAGCAAACTATTTTTTGCTTATGTGTCAACTTATCAAAGCTCCTCACATTTTTCTCTTTTCTAACCAAAAGTTGGTGCTTATGTGGCATTTTCATCTTTAAAACAACAAAATAATATTAATATATTATGTATTATATGTTAAACTTAATGAAAGTGTTAGTAAATACTATCTGACCATCTATATATCATCCAAGTAATATGAGCGGTTTTACATCAAACAATGAATTTGATAAAAAAAAAATATTAAAAACAAACAATAAATAAATATAACTAATGGTATCAACTTAATGTGATAATTGGATAGAATATGGGGAGGCGCATTTTTGTTATTTTATTTTATATATATGTTTGATTTAAATCATTTAAATTTTAATAAATTTCATAACTCTAAGAATAATGATCCAAAAAATAACCTCTAAGAATTCCAACTTACATATGTTATAGAACCCAAGAGTCTTTAGCTTTAGTCTAAACATAAATTGTTGTCTCTATGAAATTCATTATATATAGTATTTACTACAAAAGAAATCACATAGAGTCTTTGTTGGTTTAGCTTGATGTGTGTGAAAATTGGCAATATATTTGTTGAGTTTACTTTCTCCTTGCTTTTATAAAAAAATAAAAAGGTATGTAATTTTATAATAACTTTGTTTCTATGAATATCAAACATATATACCTAGAGAATACATTTGTATATCATTGATTGATTGAAACCTTTTTTATTTTTGAGGCAAATTTGCTTTTCAGTTTTTATGCTTAACAATTATAAAAGAGATGATTTGATTTATTTTTTTCTTATTGTGTTTGCAGATCACATATTATACCTTTGTATTCCAATCATTGTTAGAGAAATTATGGAAGGTGATAGAAAAAATAATATATTATTTCTCCTTTATTTCTTTATTTATGTTTATTTTAGAGAAAGAAGAAGATTGTCCCAACAATTATCACAAAGTAATTGTACAAATATCATTACTTACCCATTAATATTTTCATATGGCATGTGTTAATATTGTATATATACGTTTTATTGACTCATGATATATGTTTTATTTATGAGTGCATGTGAAATATTGTATAGATTGGTCACCTGAATATATTATAGGTGCTAATTTCACTATATTTTCTAAAATAAAAAACTCTTCATGTGTATATCATTTTAAAAAACATATATTGAAAGGTTGGAATCAAGCAATGATGCGTGTTTTTTTAATCAAAATTAATAGGAGTAGTAGGTGATAATAAAGAGAAAACGTGAATAATTATGTATAAAATAAAAAGATGTCTGCTCCTTCATCTTTACTATCATTCATGAAAATATTGAAAGTGGTAAAGCAAATTTTAACTAATAAATTGGTTGGTTACATAAATAGTACAAAAATAATAATTATATAGAAAATAAAACGATGTGTGTTCCTTCATCTTTAGTATTTTTTTTTAATTTACAAAAGGCTTTTCAAACTCTACTAAAACATTGTCATCATCTCTTCTAATAAATAATTAAATATAAAAGAAAAAAATAATGCATTATAATATAATGTATATAGAATATCAATTTAATATTTAGTAACTTCTTAAAGAGAATAAATCAAGAATGAAAATATTAATTACATGCGATCAAGTACCTTAATAATATTTGTGTTTTATTGACTCATGATAAATGTTTTATTTATGAGTGCATGTGAAATATTGTATAGATCGGTCAAATATTTTGGCACTTTACTTTTTTTTTTATTGGACTAATATTTGTTAGTATATTTTCACTTTCTTTCTTGCATGCCTTATGTCTTGACTCTTCATTGGTTATTATGACATGATTGATCAAAACTCAAGTTACTGATCTATTGTATAAATTGGGCGAATATTATTAGCCATATATTTTTAATTGCTATAACAAGAAAAATGTGACATATTAATTACATATTCAGTGGCATGCAAGAAAATGGTGACATATTTTTAATAATTTTCGGTGGTATGAAAGTGCTTTTCATAATAATAATAATAATACCATAATTTTTTGATGTATTGTTTATGACATGACGGTGTAGTCTATTACTTGCCTAAAAATAATAGTATAGCAAATTGGTTCCTATGAAAGTTTTTGTTGCGCTTCAAATAGATTTCACATGATATACAACATTTTATTGTAATAAAAAATTTATTTTCAATTTAGCACTAAACATGCTCAAAATAATGTGCATCCTGTATGTATAATGAAGATTAAATAATGAAAATATAAGTTATCAAAATAAACTTTAATTAAAAAAAGGAAGCGTTTGTTTTACATTAAAAAAAATATTTTTTATTTGTATTTTTAAATATAATTTTTATGATAATTTCATTAAAATTAGTAAATATTATTTCAAACACTTTTTTTTATTAATTAAAAGAGTGATTTTGACATTGAATAACTTAAATATTCATGTTAGAGATTATAACTTAATAAAAAACAAAATTTTTTTTTAAAATTTATCTCTAAAAAATGACTTTCACGAAACGCTATTTGAAATAGTTTTTTTTTTTTTAGAGATTCTTATGATCCAAAAAAATTTCTAACAAAATGATGAAATACTCAAAATGATATTTTAAGATAAGCTTTTTAAACCGATTTTTCATTTGAAGTTTTTATAAAAATATTCTTTGCTAAAATCTTTTTAACACAAAAATTATACACTATAATAAAAATCTATTTTTAAAAAGGATAAAACAAACGCACCCTAAGCTGAATAATTACTAATTTGTTTTACTAAAAATCGTGTTTGAATGTTACATATGAAAATAGGAGTAGTTTGATTTTAATTGTTTTAAAAGTGTGTTATTTATTATCATTAATTTTTCTAAATGAAATAATTTCATTGACTCAAGTTACAATTAAATTTTAATAACCTCTATTTAGATTCCACTATTTTTATTTTTATATGTAAGTGAACGACGCATTATCTATGTCAGCAGCATTTATATATATATATATATATATCTCTATTTTTTTATACTTTGTGAAATAACAGGTTTCAAAATATTTTATAAGTGTTTCTCTTAAAACCAAAAAATCATATAATACACCTCTCAAATTAAATTATTATTTAAAAAAATTTAAAAAAATTCTAAATTTTATAAATCTATTATTGATGATAAATTTTTATTAAAATATCAAAACTAATTTAAAAAAATTATAAATACCAAACAACTTTTACATCTTAAAAAAGTAGGATCAAACACAACTTTAAACTATACTTCAAAATTTAAGAAAAAAAAATTATTATCTATCAATGAACATATTAAATTTTTAAACATTGAATGTCAACTTATTTTCTTCAATAAGCAAATTATAAAATAAAAAATTTAATCAAGTCCGTGCAACGCACGGGTTTAATACCTAGTTATATCTAAAGTCTTACAATTGTTTATGTGTGTTGGGTCATATTTTTGCAGATGTTTATTTAATGATTTAAATGTAAATTTAACTAGGGCTTGTTTATCAAATTTCAGCGTAAACAATGTGTCACTATTTTGTTAGTGGATTGATATTTCACTATGTGTCATTATTTTGTTAGTGGATTGATATTTCACACAATTGCTTGGAGTAAAAGCATAACAACATATGATAGCATGTCTTGAAATTTGATTAGGTGAAACCTCAATGATTTTTATGATGTTCTTATTAAATATTCTAGAATTGGAATGACCAAGTCAAGCAACAAAGAAATTAATTTTATTTTAGTATGAAATTATTTGACACTTTAAATTCAACCACAGTTTAAGATTGTAGAAGTACTAAAAGGGAGAAGCAAGCCTAATTAATTTAGACATCTTTTTAACCAAATTAATTAAAACCATTAACAGCAACAATACAGAGAAATGTGGTATATTATCAAGGAGAAGTTCAATACATTTCAAAGAGAACAACACTAGACAAAGACAATGTTGTCATTTTTCACCATTTCCAGAAAACATTAGAACCACACTTGTATTTGTCCTTTCCTTCACATTCAAGTTCCAAATCTTCAGAAATGAATGGTACTTTCTGCATAATAATAGTAAATGATGAATTAGTAAATGGTAAATAGGAAAACTTGGCTTTTAAGAAAAGCTAATTAGTGAAATAAAAGAGGTTTAACTTTAAGGTTAGAGCTTAGACCTTCTGTTTAGCAAGATCTTGACAACCAGTGAAATTTTCAGGGAACTTGCAAGTACCAAATTGCACTGTGTATGCTCTTGCAAAGTTTGCTCCACTAGTAGCTAATCTTTTCTTGTCATTCAATTCCTACACCACATATATACATTAGTACCTTAGTGCATCTTTTTATTTTTATAAAAAATATACTCTTAGCTAATAATATTATTAAGTTTGCTGAAAATTAAGAAAGAAGAGTTAAACACATTCATATAAAACAAGACTATTTAAGGAACAAGACTATATAAGCTATCAGCTATAAGTTAACTCGGTTTAAGTAACCTTTACCAAATAGAGACAAATGTACTACCGATTTTCTTAGCCTATATTTAGTATCACAGTAGATATGTCAGAATCACGATAATCCATCCTATGATTTTTCAAAAGTTGCAAAATGTAGCTTTTGTGAATTCACGGTGGATCATCGTGATTCTGATGTATCCACTGTGATATCAAACATAGACTAATATAAGATAAAATTGCAACAAAAAAAAAGCTTCTAACAAGGGAAGAAAGATAAAAAGAAAGTAAAATTAATTGTGGCAAAGAGTAGGGATTGATTAGAGTACCTTGTTGGCCTTGCTCTTTTCAAGGTATTCATCAAAAACACTAGCATTAGCAGATGAATTGGAAGCAGAAACAGCAGTGGTGAAAAGGGTAGCTGCTAATAAAGCAATAGCATTTCTCCTACCATCACTTGGTCTTGATTCTTTGGCTTCAGGAACTCTGACTTGCTGAGCTTTGATCAATGGTAATTTGGAACCTGAAACACCTACAGGTGATGCAACAGAGGGCATAGAAATGAGCTTTGCATTGAGCTCAGAACAACCAGATAAGGCATAGCTACAAGCCAATACACTTGAGTTCATGGCAGCCATGTGGATTGAATTGCTTGCTAGTTTTGTTCTGCTGATCTGTGATGTGTATCAGAGGTCCAAAGATGATGAGAAAAATGAAGTCAACTTAAGTTGTAAGGAGGAAAAGGTGTAATTAAAGATTGTGGTTGGCGTGTGGATAAGGTGAGATTGCATTGCTTTCCTATTGGCAAATGTTGTTCTCTTTGCTATATTTGGGACACTTCATCAGTCCACATGGTTCAAATAGTTTCAGGACCCACCTGCAACTTCATACTTCATATGCAAGTGTGTCTGCCCAAATATTATTGATTTGGGGTTGTGCCTTTAATAGAATTCTTCGCAATTGATATGCTTTCCTTGTGAATTTTATTTAAGGATTATGTTGCAAGAAAAATGTTCTAGATATATCAAAATAATCTCACATTGTTTGGTAATTGAGGTTAAGAGTAATTTATAGACAATATTTACACCTTTCAAACGACCCAGACGCCTTTTCTACAAAGGAGAAAAGTGTGACGAGTTAACCCCAAAGTAGACAATCTCTCGGAAATGTGTACTAGAGTTTAGCTTGGAACATTGACGTTGTCTGTGAGAAAAGGACCCGTGTATGCTCGTGGGTCGACACCCTTTAGCCTCTTAGCCTCGACTAAGGGGCTACTGGTCATCAGTGTAACCCATAGAGATCCAACCTTGTGGTATTTGATTCTTATTTATGTACGTCTCAGTCATTCTATAACACCCCACGTCTAAATCTAGAATAAAACGTGAAATATCATTATTGAATACCGAGTCATTATTATTACAACTTGAAAAGTTCAAGCACACGCAGGTGCTAAGTACAACAACAAGAAATAAGACAGCGGAAACAACTGATAACAACAGGTACAACAAGATTATTGAATTTGAAATAACAACAGGAAAAGGGAAAGCATGAAAGAAATGCGTCCTCCAAGCAAAGCCACGAGCACACCGAACAGCATACCTCAACCGACCTGCTTATCTGAAAATAATTGTTTGGATTGGGGTGAGACAACTAAGCCTCAGTGAGTCCTACTACCCTCCTAAGGTGACTACACCGGGGAATCCTAATCAGTCATACATACTAACATATTATCATAAATCATAAGCATAATAAAAGTGTAACACAAAAGCATATCTTATTCATTTTAACACTAGGACACTCTGAGGTGAGCAGGTCTCAGAGGCCTGCCATATCCGTCAACCGATTCGGTCACGGCATGAAGCTCACATAGTCATAACCTAATGGATTATCCCATTGGGAGTCCATAGTGCGATATCATTCGCTCTTAACTGACTGATACTAAATTGAGTTGTAACTACCATGAATTACCAAATCCCGGGGAACATACAAACTTAATTAAATCTAGGTTATACCCTAAGATCATCTGTGATTAACACTCTATTTAACATTATACCAGTTACATTTCTGCAATTTGTCTATCTCAGATGAGGAAATAAAACGAGCGATTAAATTAGTTTAAAAATAAAAAAATTGCAGATTTTACTGTGTAAGCTCGCCTGGCGAGTTACCTGCTCGCCATGGCGAGATTAATGGTCAACTCTGCACTAGCTCGCTACGGCGAGTTCCCAACTCGCCATGGCGAGTCACGGACCCTGACCTAAACAACTCGCCTGGCGAGCAGACGCTCGCCGTGGCGAAGTTCCTCAGCCCAGAATCCTCCAGCTCGCCATGAAGCTCGCCAGAAACTCGCTGTGGCGAGTTCATGCAGAAGTGCCCCTGTTTTACGAAAATCAATAATTTATCATAGTTTCGCCTACATTCCTCATTTAAGACAGTGCAGAAATATAAAACATATAATATAAGATAGATTGGAGGGAAATTTGGGAGTTAATCTCCCTCACACAACAATTTCCTAATTTTCCTAAGTTAACATGCAAAGTTTTGTAATTGGGAAATCTAACTATCTAAACTTAAGAACCCACCTGGATATGAAGCTTTAACCTTACTAAAGAGCTTCCTAACAGCTACTGCAACTCCTAGCAAGACCCACGAACTCCCTTGGCAGAATTTTGAAACTTGACACTTGAGAAAACCCTCTAAACTTGTTCTACGAATTGAATGGTGTTTGGATGAATGATTCTGGTGGTTTGAGGGGTTATTTATAGTGGTTTCAGAGGCTTAGGAATAGTGTACGAAATTGTTTGATTTTTGGTTGCATGTATTTCCCATTGGTGAGTGAAGAGGTGGAAATGGGGTTGTTGTCATTTTGCATCATGTGATGCCTTTGGGAAGGATGATTCTGAGTTTTGCAGAGTGATTCCAATTTAGGGGAGTGATTCATGTTTATGTTTCTGTTTTGGTATGCAAATATAGAGGAAATTTACAAACATGTGAGTTGGGGTAAATTGAGATTCTTGGATTGTTGTGTTGTTGTTTTGCGTGAGAGTATTAGAGAGGAGTAGAGAGGTTTTGTTTGCTGATTTCTGCATTGGAAAAATGGAAATGAATTGGCTTGGTTGCATGTTAGTTCAATGGAAGATCAAGTGGAAGTGTGACTCACCAATGCATGATGAGGTGTTGGTCTCATGTGACTTAGCATTGGAGTGGAATCATGACTCATATGAGGTAGAGGGAGAGATCACGAGTGGGAGGGAGAAGTGGGGAGAGTTTGAATTCTTTGTGTTGATTAATTCACTTAAGAATAATAGTGCACTAATCCTTGCACATAAATTCATTAATTTTCCCAACATAATTAAACTAACTCCACAATTAATTTATAAAATTAGGCAAGGCTCTAATTAAAATTAATTAGTTGATTTAGAATGTGGGATATTACAACCTATCCCCCTTAAAGAAATTTCGTCCTCGAAATTAAGAAATTACCTCGTAAAAAGATAAGGATAACTCTTCCGCATGTCTGACTCCAGTTCCCAAGTGAATTCACCATCAGGGGACTGAGCCCATTCAACCTTGACAATTGGAATCCTCTTGTTACGAAGAACTTTTGCATCACGTTCAACAATCCGGACAGGGTCAGGCTGATAGGTTAGATCAGGTTGAAGATCAATCTGTTCAAGTTCCACTGGATGAAAAGGATCAGGAATGAACTTCCGAAGCTGAGACACATGAAACACGTCGTGTAACCCTGACATAGATGGAGGTAGAGCTAACTGATAGGCTACAGGACCGACGCGTCGAAGAATCTGATATGGTCCAATGAATCTTGGACAGAGCTTTTTGGTTTTGAATGCACCTCGCAAACCCAACTTAGGAGTAACTTTCAGAAACACATGATCACCTTCCTGAAATTCCAAGGGTCTCCTCCTACGGTCAGCGTAACTCTTTTGCCGACTCTGAGCAACTTTTAACTTATCTCGAATGGTTTTGATCTTTAAAGTGGTCTCTTGGACTATATCTGGTCCCAAGAATCCACGATCACCAACTTCTGTCCAACATAAAGGGGTTCTACACTTCCTGCCATACAGCGCTTCATAAGGTGCCATACCGATACTGGCATGGTAACTGTTATTGTAAGCAAACTCAATGAGATGCAGATGGTTGCTCCAAGCACCACCATCTTCCAAAATACAAGCACGAAGCATATCCTCGAGGGTCTGAATAGTTCTTTCTGATTGACCATCAGTCTGAGGATGATGCGATGTACTCATCTTCAAACGAGTCCCCATTGCATTCTGAAAGGCTTTCCAAAACCTTGATGTGAAAATTGGATCTCTATCCGATACGATGCTTGCAGGTACACCATGTAGCCTTACAATCTGCTCCATGAAAATGGCTGCATAATGCGGGGCCTTGTAAGTGGATTTAACTGGAATGAAATGAGCCGATTTGGTTAACCTGTCCACGATTACCCAGATCGAATCTTGACCTCTCTGGTTACGTGGTAAACCTCCAACAAAATCCATGGTGATGTGTTCCCACTTCCATTCAGGAATGTCAAGTGGTTGCAACTGTCCTCTCTTGCTCATGGGCGCGCTCTATTGCTAACTGAGCTGCGAGCGAGTTTCTGCTTTCATGTTCGGCCACCAATAGTTCTCCTTCAGGTCATGATACATTTTGGTGGATCCAGGGTGTATTGAAAACCCACTCTTGTGTGCCTCGTCCAGGATTAACTGCTTCAACTCATTGTCCTGAGGTACACAGAGTCTACCTTCATAGAGAATAGCACCGTCAGTAGCTACTGAGAACTCTGGATGGTTTATTCTCCGCTGCAATTCTGCATCAGCTTGCTGAGCCTGCACAACTCTTGGGCGCAGTTCACAGGACACTTCGATTCTGTTGACACGAATACCGCTCTTCCGGTATATCACATTGAGGTTGAGATCTCTGAACTTCTCATACAGACCACACTGTTGCATTAATAACTCCGATGCATAAAGGGTCTTTCTGCTCAAAGCATCTGCTACAACATTAGCCTTCCCTGGGTGGTAATTGAGGTTGAAGTCAAAGTCTTTGAGATATTCCATCCAACGACGTTGCCTCATGTTCAAGTCCTTCTGATCAAACAGATACTTCAAACTCTTGTGGTCACTGAAAAGATCAAACTGTACTCCATACAGATGATGCCTCCAGATCTTAAGGGCAAAGATAATGGCTGCTAATTCCAAATCATGAGTAGGATAATTCTGTTCATGGGGTTTCAGCTGCCTTGATGCATAAGCTACAACTGCACCATCTTGCATGAGTACACATCCAAGTCCCTTGTGAGATGCGTCACAGTACACGACATACTTGCGATTGGGATCAGGAATCACTAACACTGGTGCCGTAGTTAGTTTTTCCTTCAGAGTTGTGAAACTCCATTCACAAGCGGCATCCCAATCAAAGACTGTATCCTTTTTAGTCAAACGGGTTAATGGCAAAGCAATCTCCGAAAATCCTAAAATGAATCTCCGGTAATAACCTGCCAAGCCAAGAAAACTTCTAACTTCTGATACACTTCTGGGCCTTTCCCAGTTTAGCACTGCTTCAACTTTAGAAGGGTCGACAGACACACCGCCTTGCGATATGACATGTCCTAAGAACTTAACCTCGGATAGCCAAAATTCACACTTGCTGAATTTGGCGTACAACTGCTTCTCTCTGAGCACTTCCAATACGATCCTCAAGTGTACAGCATGCTCTTGCGGATCCTTAGAATAGATCAGAATGTCATCTATGAAGATGACCACAAACTTGTCCAAGTAAGGCTGGAAGATACGATTCATGTAATCCATAAAGATGGCTGGAGCGTTTGTCAAACCGAATGGCATGACTAAGAATTCATAATGTCCATAACGAGTCCTGAACGCTGTCTTGGAAACATCTGAGGACTTGATACGGATCTGATGATATCCAGATCGGAGATCGATCTTGGAGAAAACAGTGGCACCTCTGAGTTGATCCAGCAGGTCATCAATCCTAGGTAGAGGATACTTGTTTTTGACCGTGACCTTATTGAGTTGACGATAGTCAATGCACAGGCGCATACTACCATCTTTCTTTTTGACGAGTAACACCGGTGCTCCCCAAGGTGAGACACTCGGTCTGATGAAATGTTTCTGAAGTAGCTCTTCAAGCTGAGACTTAAGTTCATGAAGCTCTAAGGGAGACATTCTATACGGGGCAACTGAGATCGGCTGGGAACCAGGAACTAGATCGATGGAAAACTCCACTTCCCTTTCGGGAGGTAAATTCATAATGTCATCTGGGAAGACGTCTAAGAACTCACTCACAACTGGAATATCACTGGGACACAAGCTGGGCTCCGGATCGATGGTGAACAAGACACTGAAACACTTAGTACTGGCACCTAAGTACTGAATCATCTGGTGAGTATTCTGGAGTAAAGCGGTAATAGCTCTACTTTCGGCTGAAACTTCGGTTGGAATGAAGAGATTCTTCTCCGCACATCCTATGTACACAGTATTGGCAGAAAGCCAATCCATGCCTAGGACCACGTCAATATCTTTCAAGGGTAGACAGATCAGATCTATGTTATAGACCTTACTGCCCACAAGAACAGGACAATTCTGACAAACACGTTTAGAAGTAACCTTGCCTCCTGTGGCAACAGCCACAGTCATTGGAGGAATTAAAGGCACAGAGGGTAGTTGAAGTCGCTGAACACAGTCAACGGCTATGAAGGAATTAGTAGCTCCACAATCAAACAAAACTAACACTTCAGACTGTCCTAACATGCATACATCCATAATCAAGGCATTATTAGATTTGACTTTCTCACCATCAAGTGAAAATACCCGACCTTTGCTTTTAGAAGCGCCGCTGGAATCGCCCTGTCTCTTCAGCTTAGGACACTCGTGCTTGTAATGGCCAGGCTGCTTACAATAGTAACACATGTTCCTCCCTTTCATGCATTCTCCACTGTGAGGGAAACCACATTCAGCACAGTTCCTCGGAGATCGCTGGGAATAGCTCTGTTTCCCTTTGCTTGTGGTGCCCTTGGTTCTCACTTGTAGGTTGAACTTTCCAGAATCCTTCTTCTTCTGAAAAGCTTCACTGCGCTCCTTGTGTATGTTACCCAGATCAGCTTCAGCATGATAGCTCTTTTGCACCAAATCACCAAAGGTAGTGATATGCTGCATAGAGACATCGTGGGCTATGTCAGCTCTCAGCCGGAACCTATACTTCTTCATCTTCCATGATTCACTGGGAGCATCATTCCCATCCATCACATATCTGACCAGCTCATTAAACTTCATGGTATACTCCGCCACTGACATACTTCCCTGCTTTAGCTCCGTCAGTTCACGTTCCATCTGGAATTGGTAACTCTCTGGGATATAATGTCCAACAAAGAGACGTCGGAAATTTTCCCAATTGACCTCCATCTGACTGGCTTCCATGTACGCCTTGGTTCCATCCCACCAGTGACACGCGTCGCCCCTAAAGAAGCGGGAGACGAATGTTACTTTGTCAACTTCAGTGCAATCCATGGATTCAAGGATTCCGCTCATTCGCTGAATCCATTCCCTGGCTTTCGCTGGATTGTATTCTCCGTAGAACTCCGGCGGACTCATTCGGCAGAACTCTCTGAAGGCAGCGCTAGATCCTTGCTGCTGAGGTGGAGGATTGTTCATATGCTGTTGAAACATATTCATGAATTCCTGATGCTGCTGGGCCTGCTGAGCTTGGAACTGCTGCTGCTGATGCATCATTTCAGCCCACATGTTCGCATTAGCATCTCCGTACATCTCAGGTTCATCATCATCATCATTAGCAACGTTCCTTCTAGGCCTTCCAGGTCCTCGTCTTGCTCCTGACATAGTGCTCTAACTGCCAATATCAAGTCAAGTTAGCTAGGCTCAAAGTGACATGACACCCAGAACAGATGTTAGAAATCCAGACAAATACTGGGATTCGGATAGTAATACTAATGAACTCTGGCACGATCTGAATCGACCTGCTCTGATACCAATTATAACACCCCACGTCTAAATCTAGAATAAAACGTGAAATATCATTATTGAATACCGAGTCATTATTATTACAACTTGAAAAGTTCAAGCACACGCAGGTGCTAAGTACAACAACAAGAAATAAGACAGCGGAAACAACTGATAACAACAGGTACAACAAGAATATTGAATTTGAAATAACAACAGGAAAAGGGAAAGCATGAAAGAAATGCGTCCTCCAAGCAAAGCCACGAGCACACCGAACAGCATACCTCAACCGACCTGCTTATCTGAAAATAATTGTTTGGATTGTGGTGAGACAACTAAGCCTCAGTGAGTCCTACTACCCTCCTAAGGTGACTACACCGGGGAATCCTAATCAGTCATACATACTAACATATTATCATAAATCATAAGCATAATAAAAGTGTAACACAAAAGCATATCTTATTCATTTTAACACTAGGACACTCTGAGGTGAGCAGGTCTCAGAGGCCTGCCATATCCGTCAACCGATTCGGTCACGGCATGAAGCTCACATAGTCATAACCTAATGGATTATCCCATTGGGAGTCCATAGTGCGATATCATTCGCTCTTAACTGACTGATACTAAATTGAGTTGTAACTACCATGAATTACCAAATCCCGGGGAACATACAAACTTAATTAAATCTAGGTTATACCCTAAGATCATCTGTGATTAACACTCTATTTAACATTATACCAGTTACATTTCTGCAATTTGTCTATCTCAGATGAGGAAATAAAACGAGCGATTAAATTAGTTTAAAAATAAAAAAATTGCAGATTTTACTGTGTAAGCTCGCCTGGCGAGTTACCTGCTCGCCATGGCGAGATTAATGGTCAACTCTGCACTAGCTCGCTACGGCGAGTTCCCAACTCGCCATGGCGAGTCACGGACCCTGACCTAAACAACTCGCCTGGCGAGCAGACGCTCGCCGTGGCGAAGTTCCTCAGCCCAGAATCCTCCAGCTCGCCATGAAGCTCGCCAGAAACTCGCTGTGGCGAGTTCATGCAGAAGTGCCCCTGTTTTACGAAAATCAATAATTTATCATAGTTTCGCCTACATTCCTCATTTAAGACAGTGCAGAAATATAAAACATATAATATAAGATAGATTGGAGGGAAATTTGGGAGTTAATCTCCCTCACACAACAATTTCCTAATTTTCCTAAGTTAACATGCAAAGTTTTGTAATTGGGAAATCTAACTATCTAAACTTAAGAACCCACCTGGATATGAAGCTTTAACCTTACTAAAGAGCTTCCTAACAGCTACTGCAACTCCTAGCAAGACCCACGAACTCCCTTGGCAGAATTTTGAAACTTGACACTTGAGAAAACCCTCTAAACTTGTTCTACGAATTGAATGGTGTTTGGATGAATGATTCTGGTGGTTTGAGGGGTTATTTATAGTGGTTTCAGAGGCTTAGGAATAGTGTACGAAATTGTTTGATTTTTGGTTGCATGTATTTCCCATTGGTGAGTGAAGAGGTGGAAATGGGGTTGTTGTCATTTTGCATCATGTGATGCCTTTGGGAAGGATGATTCTGAGTTTTGCAGAGTGATTCCAATTTAGGGGAGTGATTCATGTTTATGTTTCTGTTTTGGTATGCAAACATAGAGGAAATTTACAAACATGTGAGTTGGGGTAAATTGAGATTCTTGGATTGTTGTGTTGTTGTTTTGCGTGAGAGTATTAGAGAGGAGTAGAGAGGTTTTGTTTGCTGATTTCTGCATTGGAAAAATGGAAATGAATTGGCTTGGTTGCATGTTAGTTCAATGGAAGATCAAGTGGAAGTGTGACTCACCAATGCATGATGAGGTGTTGGTCTCATGTGACTTAGCATTGGAGTGGAATCATGACTCATATGAGGTAGAGGGAGAGATCACGAGTGGGAGGGAGAAGTGGGGAGAGTTTGAATTCTTTGTGTTGATTAATTCACTTAAGAATAATAGTGCACTAATCCTTGCACATAAATTCATTAATTTTCCCAACATAATTAAACTAACTCCACAATTAATTTATAAAATTAGGCAAGGCTCTAATTAAAATTAATTAGTTGATTTAGAATGTGGGATATTACACATTCTCCAACTCATCCAACCTTTTCCCGAGGTCCGCAACCTTGTCCCGAGCATCATCCCACTCATTAACATATTTGCACTCCTGGAGTTAAGGAAGTTAGCTATCTCCATCGGCTTGAAGGCGGCGACGGTGGCATTGCTACCAATGTTTCGAACTAACCTCAAGTCCACATCTCCTAGAGATTGTTCGCTTTGAGATTAATCTGTCACAATTTTTCATTTGTAGAAAATGTGTCTCGGTGGTTTGAAAGGTGTGGGTGTTATGTATAAACTACTCTTTGCCTCGATTACCAAGCGATGTGAGACGATTTTGGTGTATCTAGAACAGTAGCCCCCAATTGGGCTAAGAGGATGAAGTGTGTTGACCCACGAGCATGCGGGGGTCCGTTTCCCACATACGGCGCTAATATTTTGAACCGACCTCAAGTCCACATTTCTGAGAGATGGTCCGCTTTGGAATTAACCTGTCACAGTTTTGTCCTTTGTAGAAAAGACGCATCAATGGTTTGAAAAATGTTGTATATAAACTACCTTAGCATAGATTACCAAACGATGTGAAACTATTTTGGTGTATCAAGAACATAAAATAATCTATTTTAAGACTTATTTTATTTAAACTCTTAAAATTAGAATTTTGATTTAACTCAATTGTAAAGTGAGAATTCTTCACTTATAAATTTATGTTTAGATCAACTCTTATTTGATGTGAGACTTCTAATATAAACATTAAAAAATAGTCATTGTACATTTTTATGTGAATTTTTATGTGAATGGATTCTCTCAATTTTATTTTTCTTATGTTCCTCAATTTTGTACATCTCCACCCTTAAATCCACCTTTTTTTTTCCTTCTCTCTCCTCCCAAATTAAAGGTTGTAATTTTTTTTACCATAATGCTAATTGAGAGAATCCTTTTTCGTAACATCATAATTCATATATTATTTATCTTTATCTCTTATTTTTTTATCTTATGTAATTTACGTATTATTTTAAAAAATACACAAAAATAAAAAGACACTACCAATAATCAACATTGATCAAAATGTTAAAAAATTTGAGTCCCTTCAACAACTGACCAGGAGTTCAATTTTAACTCTTGCATATTAAAAAAAATCCAGTCAAAAAAAGAAAATAGATCTTATTTGTCTAACACATTTCTCGACGAATATTAATTATTACTAAAATTACAATAATTTAAAAAACAACCAAAACAGACTGTATTTGATTAAAATTTTGACGTTATTTTTTATTTGCAAGGACCAAAGGCGGGATAGAAGGCTTCATTAGTTTTTGTTAAATTTATTATTAATGATAAAAATTCCTCAATATTTTTAATTAGAAGAATATTGATTGACTAACCAATTGTTAGTTAGTTCATGTACCCCCGAATTAGATTAGAAAGTCTAGTAGCTAGCCCAGATACGATATATATTGAACAATCATGGAATAAAGTTATATATATATATATATATATATATATATATATATATATATATATATATATATATGAGGAGGGATCCATTGACTCCAGGAGTAAGTCTCCATTGACTTACTCCGCTTAATAATTCGATATCAGTATTATATTTATTCGATCCAACTGTTGAATTCAAAGATCTCATTGAGTAGATCAACTCCACAAATTTTTATAAAAATTCAAAATCGATTAATACTTTTTATGAACACTTCAATTGAAAGTACGAAAAACTTTTAGAAAAAATCGCTGAATTTCAATAGTCTAAAATACATAACTATATTTTTTGAATTTTTATAAAAATTTGTGGAGTTGATCTACTCAATGAGATCTTTGAATTCAACGGTTGGATTGAAAAAATATAATGCCGATATCGAGTTATTAAGCGGAGTAAGTCAATGGAAGGCTTACTCCTAGAGTCAACGGATCCCTATATATTTTAGGCTAAACTGTACTTTTGGTCCCTTACGTTTATTTTAGGTTTGAATCAGGTCCCTTACGTTTTAAAAGTTTCAATTTGGTCCCTCACGTTATCAACATTTGCATTAGTTAGTCCTTTCCGTCAAATTTTCCACTAAATCCGTTTGATCCTTACACGTGACTGACCGTTTGGACACATGGACACTATTTTGGACATGTTCGGTGCCATTTGGGATGCTAACTAAGTTAAAAGAAATAATTAAAAATAATATATATTACTTATAATAATGGAATTGGTCCCAAAAAAAGTGTTCAAAATAGTGCCAACGTGTCCAAAATAACATCCACGTGTCCAAACCGTCAGCCACGTGTAAAAATCAAACGAATTTAGTGAAATATTTGACGTAATGGACTAACTAATGCAAAAGTTGATAACGTGAGGGACCAAATTGAAACTTTTAAAACGTAAGGGACCTGATTCAAACCTAAAATAAACGTAAGGGACCAAAAGTACAGTTTAGTCTATATTTTATATAAATGTTCTTTCTTTATCTTAAGATCGACTTTATGTTTGTTGATGATAAGGAGAGATTGTGGTTAGCATGTGGATAAGGTGAGATTACCTTCATCCCATTGGCAATTCTTGCTCTCCTTCTTATATTTTGGGCATTTCAGTTTATATGGTTGAAATAGCTATAGACCCCACTTGATATGTTTTTAAATTTCTTTGCTGAAAGAGGTCACTTGATATGTGGTTCATATAATACCTTGGTGGAAAAACAATTTAGTGTAAATTACCGTTATTTTGTTTTTATAACATATCTCCAATTATCCAATCCACTTCACCATTAATAGCACAACTAGCATGTTGGAGTCGCTTTTTAGCTTTGGAGCATCTTCAATGGTGATACTACTTTGAGTATCATATAATACTAGCAAGTGGTCCATACAATGCTAAGTAATATTTACGCAACTCGTACATATATTTGCTTCAGTGATGATACCACTTTGAGTGTCATACATTATTAACAAGTGATCCCATCTATATTTATTTTTTTTAACTTTGACTAGATAAAAATAAAAATTTATTTAATTTAATAAATGCGTAGATAAATATATTAATAATTAAATATAATGAGAAATACAAGACAATAAATATAAAAAGGTGAAAAATACATAAATATGACGAAAAATATATAATAAAAAATATAATAATTAATTTTGATTATTCTCTTGTTTGAAACGCTCCCAAATATATTTTCTTGTGGCGAGAAAGGAACAAGATTTTTTTCCTGAGAATTACGTGCTTCTTCATCAAACCTATTAATATTTTCTAGACCACTTTTAATTGATAATTGTGACACTTGAGGAGTTTCAACCAAAGTGGTATTGGGTGGTGGTAATAGATAAATAAAATAAGGATGATTTTGGAAGTTTTGCCAGTAGGAGATTGATTTTGGAACAAATTCATATAAGCATGAATATTATTACCGGACATATTATGATTCATTTGATAGAAAACAAATAAAATACGACTTGAGACAAAACAAATAAAAATTGTGTAGTATAGAAAAATATGAAATATGATTAAATGTTTGTAAAGAAAAATATCAAATGACCATTTAATGATAAAAAAAAGGTAACATTAAATTGATGATACGACACTTTATTTAAGATACCGGTATCATCAATTTTGATACTCTCTATGCCACGTTATGGAACTCCAATAATAAAAGTAATAAAGTACCATATCATTAACCTATGAAACTCTCTTAGACACCCTTATTGAAGATGCTCTTAAGCGATCTATCTATTTCTATTTATAAATTATAATCTACAGCTCATAAACACTTAAAATGTCTTCTCTACTATAGTTTATGACAAGGAGTTTTGCAAATTATTCAACTTCTACATGCTAAATTGAGATTTCTTAACTTCAATTTATGCATTATGGCATTCCTTATATAGATAACTAGCGTGCTACCCGTGCGTTGCACGGGTTTGATGGGCCGGCATATGTATGCCAATTAGGACTGTTCATTTATAACCATTAACCGAACCGAACCGCTGAACCGAACCGAATCGAACCGAAAATAACCGAACCGTACCATAAGTTTACAAACCGAACCATAGTTTCACGACGGTTCACTAACTGTGAACCGAACCGAAAAAAACCGAACCAAACTGGTGAAAACCGAACTGCAACATCAAAACTCAAAACTGGAAAATTAAATTTCTTACGTTCATAGTAACTCAAAACTGGAAAAATCAATGTTCATAGTTCTTAAACCCTAGCCCCCAAAATCAAACCAAAATTCCTAAATCGAACCTAATTCCTAAATCATAAACCGAAAATCGACTAATTCCGACGTTGCTCCACATCCTCTTTCGAAGAAGGCTCTTGCGTTTGACATCTATAAGGTATTAACCTTCCATTTCATTATCTCTTTAATCTGTATCTGAATCGAGTGAGATAAGGGAGATTCGTCACTGTTTAAGTTCCATAGGTGTAGCTAGAAGTAGTTGTTGGGGTATTAATTTCTGGGTTCTACAGTTAGTATGATTTTGTGATTTTGGCTTGTGATTTTTGTTTGTGATTTTTGGGTTTCGTCACATTGAACTAGTTAACCAGTTAGCATTGTGGGATATGTTTTTTGTTTGTGATTTTGGCTTGTGATTTTTGGGTTTTGTCACATTGATTTTGGCTTGTGATTTTTGTTTGTGATTTTGGCTTGTGAATTTTATATCTCTCCCTGGTCTGCGTTTTTGTCACACTAATTAGAGAAGGTTTATATGAAGTTTATTAGAATTAAGGAGTATTTACATATGAGGTTTATATGAGGTTTATATGAAGTTTATTAGAATTAAGGAGTGTAAAATACTACTTCTATTCTTGGCAGTTTGTATGAAGTTTATTAGAATTATGTAAATACTAATTAGAGAAGGTTTAATGAATTAGTTGCCACAGGTACCTCTGTTCTTTCAGACTTTTACTGAGCCAGAATTGTTCACATATATGATTATGCTACTGTATTACAGTCAACTAATTGTTCACATATATGTGCTTGCTTTTGATCCCTTGGTTCTTTTTATTAAACAGATGTCAGATAACGTATTAGATTGGACGATGCCACCTCCTAATTCTGATGGATCGGTTCAACATGAATCACACGGTGATGAATCACCATCTCAATCCGAAGGAAAGAAGCGTAAAACTCGGTCCCCTATGTGGAACCACTTCACTGTGGTTCCCGGTAAGTTGAAAAGGGCAAGCTGCAATTATTGCGGCCAATTGATTATGTATAAGGATGGAACAAGTGGTATGAAGAATCATCTAAGTAGATGCAATGATTATGACGGTAACACCCAAGTGACGCAAGCAAAGAAAAGGAGGAAAATCAATGCACAAGGGCAAGCCGTTTCTTCGCCGAGTTATAATAAGTTTGATCAAGTGGCATGCCGAGCACAACTAGTAAGAACATTTGTGTGTGCGGAGCTTCCGTTTCGCTTTGTGGAAAATGAAGAGTTTAGGAAGTTGTTGCTCATCTTGCAGCCCCGTTTCGATATCCCATCACGATCTACATTGAGGCGTGATATTTGGGAGCTCTACATTGAAGAAAAGGAGAAATTGAAAAAATCATTGAAGAATTGTGGGAGAGTGTGTTTGACAACTGACACTTGGACCTCAGCTCAGAACTTAAGCTACATGTGTTTGACTCTTCATTTTGTTGATAGTGAGTGGAAGATACATAAGAAAATCATAAACTTTTGTCAAATCACCGGTCACACGGGAGATATGATTGGTCAATATGTTGATGGTTACTTAAAGAGTTGGGGGTTAAGTAAAATATTAAGTATAACTGTTGACAATGCTATGGCAAACACGGCTATGATGAAGTATCTAAAGACAAGAATGCGATCTTGGGACAATCATGTGTTGAATGGAGATTTTATGCACATGCGTTGTTGCACGCATGTCTTGAATTTAATTGTGAAATCAGGTATGAAAGAGGACAAAAGCCGCTCTATTTCCAAGATTCGTGAGGCGGTTAAATATGTCAAATCCTCTCCACCTAGATTAGTTTCAGTCATGTGTAGTTGTCTTATTTTTGACATACATGTTCATTTCATGTCTCATCTAATTTAGTTGCTTTTTTATGCTTAAGTCTCATCTAATTTAGCTTGCTGATTCACTTCATTTTAATACAATTAATTTCTTTAGTTTAGCATAATTGAATTTTCACAATGTAATTTTTTTGTATTAACTCAATGCAATTCTGCTTCAAGTAAGTTCTTTTCTGGTGAAATGTGTCAGAAATTGCAATTTTAAGTTGCAATGATGTAGAAAATCTTACAAGTTTTGGTTTTAAGTTCATGATTGTATTTGGATTTAGTTTGACCAATGTTTTAAGTTCATGTTTGTTGTACTTGGATTTAGCTTAACCATCTATGTTTATTTAAGTTGTAATGTTTAGTTAATTATGAAATTAAAAGGCCAAAAAAGTGCTTGTAACTATAAGTGGTGCTTAACAGTTCAGTTCGGTTAACCGGTTAACCAAACTATAACTACAGTTAACAGTTCGGTTCAGTTAACCGAACCCTAACTACAGTTAACAGTTCAGTTCGGTTTTAAAATTATCCTTAACGGTTCGGTTCGGTTTTCTCGAACCATTGTTATGGTTCAGTTCGGTTCGGTTCAGTTTTTTGTCCGAACTGAACCATGAACAGTCCTAATGCCAATCATGGTTGTTGCAAATCATAAAAGTTTATATCAAACTACAATTCCCAAGATGGTAGATATTGATACAAAATGAAAGGGTTTTAACCTATATGTTTTAACAAAATTATTGATAGTAGGATAGGACAATAAAAAAGTGAACCAAGCTATTACTCGCAAAGGAGAATTTGATAATTAACAATAATTGAAAACAATATATTAGACACAATGAAATTTGATACAATTTTCATCAGCAACCCGCTCTTTGTCTACATCAATTCTACCACATATTTGAAAGCTTATTTAAGAAAGAAGTAAAATATTCCATCAACATAAAGGAAGACGATTTGATAATTAACAATAATTGAAAACAATATATTAGACACAATGAAATTTGATACAATTTACATGAACAACCCGCTCTTTTTCTACATCAATTCTACCACACAATTGAAAGCTTATTTAAGAAAGAAGTAAAACATTCCATCAACATAAAGGAAGACAATTTGATAATTAACAATAATTGAAAACAATATATTAGACACAATGAAATTTGATACAATTTCCATCAACAACCTGCTCTTTTACTACATCAATGCTACCACACAATTGAAAGCTTATTTAAGAAAGAAGTAAAATATTAAATATATGTATGCCGCTTCATGTAAATTAGATTTATATAGCTACTGAGTAATTTTTACTCATTATTTTTATACATCAATTCTATCACATCATTGAAAGTTTATTTAAGCCATTAACCTAAAGGAAATAAATACATGTATGCCACATCAATGAGATCCCTTCAAGAACCATGTCTTTAACCCGCACTCATGATGTGCTCAAATCCTTCATAATCAAAAAAATTAATGTCATAAATTGGATTTATATAAATACTAAATAATTTGACTCACCATGTGTATAATCAAAAACAATATATTAGAGACAATGAAATTTCATACAACATCTATCAACAGCCCACTCTTTTTTCTATACCAATTCTACCACATAATTGAATCTAATTAAAAGGTCACTCCAACACCAGCTACACATAAATTCCTTGGTAACAACGAAAAATATTAGACCAATACATTACCACATAGAGGAGATACATGTGCATGAGACTATATTGATTTATCTCCTCGATCAATAAGAAAGATATACAAATCAGGAACACAAAATTAGATCATAGGAGAGCCTTCTTGGCCATCACCACCATGATCATCTAGCTCTGAGAAAAGTATAAACAGAATCAGATGCTCATGATGGTGATGAATAAGAAAACTCATCTGTTTGCATGATGTTATTGTTGTGATACGTTAAAGTCTGCTACTGGTGGAAGAAGAGAACTAATAGTATTCCAAAACTTACCATCTTATTGCTATCTCGTAATAATCTCCGATGTTAAACTGACACCTTCACCAAATTCGAATATCAAACAAATATTAGGAGATTATTCGGCATAAAAGGAAGTTCACAGTGAGACCAAAAATGGATGGCCACCTTTGCCACATCTACAAACTATTAATACATATTTCTTGGCAATAAATGTTGATGAAGAAGAACGACGATGAAAGGGATAGTGCCGAAATTACAATGGACATGAATATAGTAGACACATGACCTATTTACCCATAAGACGAAACCTGATTCTAACAGGATTGATATCAAGAAACCATAGAGAGACGGGTGTTACGTGTCAACTTTGCACACGATATTGAACTTGAAAAATAGAGTGGGCATGTAAACCTTCACCCTATATCTGAAGTTCTAATTCATACACAAAATGGGCAATTAACAACAATCAACTAATGGTTTCTCCGCATCAATCCCGTTGGATCCAGATTTCGTCTAATAGATGAAGGAATACCAAACCTACTATATTCACATTACCTAAAACCCAAACAGTACGCCTTTCATTACCGTTCTCCTTCACCAACACCTATCAGAGAAGAACATGTACTATTAGTTAAGAGATATGAAGCAAATGACCATAAATGTTTGATACAGAGAAGAGGAAAGCAAGTGCGGCTTAGAGATAAATGTTTGCTACAGTCATCCAATCAGAAGAGAAAATTGCTCTCTGAAGAGATACTGTGCCTCGAGAAGCTGCCTCGCGAAAAACAAACTTGGGTTGCCTTTTCACGGGTCATATTCCGGAGACAAAATGTCTCTTCAGCAAACAACTTTCTCCTATGGTTGGATGACTGTAGTAAACCCTTGCCTCTACACCACCATGATTGCTTACTTACATATACTTGTTGACAATATAGTCTAAGAAAGAAAAACTGTAATGAAAGTGGTAATGTTGGGATTACAGAGAAAGTGAACAGAATAGACATATGATCCATCCGTCCATTGGACGAAATCCTAGTCCAACAGGGTCGATATTTAGAAATCATGAAGAGATGGATGTTGCTTGCCAACTGTGCGTGCGAACTCGATCTTGAAAGCTAAAGTGGGGCCTGAAAACATACATTCAATGGTAGTCCACTGTAAGTCGCTCTAAACATGGGATAATATAGTTTTAGAACAACTTAATGTGGACCAGCAGTAAACATTGGTTTCCATGCCTCATTCTTGCTCTCAGGTACTAATTAACACGCAAAATTGGCAAACAATAACAATCCCCTCGTGATCCCTATGTAACACCCTAACCCATATACGTAATAAATAAATAAACAAATAAACAAAGTACATGCATCAAGGTGTATTCAATTAAATAACAAGGTATATCATGTTAAACATTAGAAACATAGCAGCGGATTTAATCATCATATCATAACATCCAAAAGTCTTCATACACATACGGATAAAATCCCTAGACGAAGATCAATAATTTTCAAGATAATCCGAGTATGAGAACTCATACATAAGTCATAAGCAAGGTCATAGAAGTAAATAAGCTCAATACATCGCAAAACGGAAATAACTACCCGACACGATGTTACAAGTACCAGAGCACTAATTATTACAACCCAACTAATAAGAGTCTAGGAGAAGCATAATGCTAACTCCTTACCACTAGTAGCTAAACAAATCTCCAAAGCTACTCCTCACGGGATACGTCCCCACCCTGCACCTCTGAACCCCCAAAGATTCAGAAATTAACACAAAGTAGAGAGTTAGTATAACATTCCAAAATAAGCGTAAGTATAAGCAATACTATACAACTTCATACAAATAATTAAGGGTTATACAATACTCTCATAATGGGTGCATAATCATATAGACAATAAACATGAGCAATAGATATACATATAAACCAAGATTTATGAACTAAGTATACACAATTAATCACGAAAGATCAAGGATGCACAATGATGACAATTAACAATTAGTTCATATACTTATTCACCTTCATCTCCTAATGCAATCTAAATGTCACATTCGTGCAATGCTTCCTAGTAATAAAACTAAGTGCATGTGGTACCTCATAGTTATTGGAAAACTTATTCCAAATATATCTTAGTCAACCGCAGCTACTAAGATATCTGCCATACTTTAGGATCCCCTCTAAAGTATCTGCTTATCATACGAAATGATGCATGTATGCAAGATTACCAATCACATAATTTAATCATCTCATCCCATAAGGATATCACAACATAAACATATCTCAATAACTTAATTGAAGATATACAATCCCATTGATTAAATTATATTCAACAATTCTCACAAGTAATCAAGCATACATAATCAATAATAACATTATCACAATTACTCATTCATGATTCAATACTAGCTTAAGCACTCAATCATGTTATCTTCAATAGATCATTCATATATAAGCTATCATGTCATTCTATAATCAAAAGACCATAATTAAGACATGTTACAAGCCAAGGTCAAAAAGGAGAGAAAAGTCAAATATATGGGTTGGAAAATGTTGACTCTCGCGCAGGCGAAGTCATGAGTCGCGTGCGCTATATTATCTCGCGTGCGCGAAAACTCTAGTCGCGTGCGCGAAGAACACGACTGAAAAGAGGTGTGCATCCTGGCAAGTTAGCGCGGGCGAACAGGGTCCTCGCGTGCGCGAAATTACGCGACCAGCAACTTTGCCCAGCGAATCATGCCCAGAAAATCTTCCTTCTTCGCGAGTTTCATACCACCACCCATAAAATATCATTTTTCTCACTTTCAAAGGTTAAAGGTTCCAACTTTAAGTGTTTATGATCAAATACAACATGAAAGCATAGTCAAAAACATGATTAAACATCAAGACATGAGAATCCATAGATTTTTGCATAACATTTCAAAACTCATATCAACACATACATTCCTTACAAACATCTACACATTCCCATTTATTATTCCAAATTCATGTAACATGATTTAGACATTAATAATAGATTCTAACATCCCTAAAGTTATCATTTTTCTTAATCAATTTCCCTCCCTTTAAAGAGAAAAGAGTGAGAGAAGTTGGGGTTGGAGAAAATAGATTTTCTCCCTTTCTCTTGATCACTCTAGAATGAAATACTACTCTCTTACCTCTTGATTGAAGCTTTAACTTCTAGCTCTACTCTTCAAATCCCTTCTACTCTCTTCAAGCTTGTTCTCTAAGCTTTCTCTTTCTACCTCCCTTAGGGTGAAAATGAGTGGGTTATGAGAGCTCTAGTTCTCTCCTCTCTCTTAGGTCTAATTCAATTTTAATTGAAATACCAATTCTATCCTTCCACTTACTTAATCAACATTGGGCTTGGCCCATTAGGTTGCTAGTTCTAGTCATATCCAAAACTAACTCATTAATTCTATCTCATTCTACTAACTTCCTCAATTCTTAATTAATTAACTCAACTAATTAATTAACTAATTACTCTTCACTTAGTCTAATTAATCCTATGTGTTTACTAAAGTACCCTTAACTCCTCCTAAGCACAATAACCATATAATTCAAACAAATAATCATGTCATTCAAAAAAATAATCAAACACATAAATAATAAATAAGCATTAAAATCCTATTTATTCTAATAAGGGCGTTACAACTCTACCCCCCTAAAAAGAATTTTCGCCCTCGAAAATTACCTGAAAACAACTCCGGATAGGACTTCCTCATCTCATCCTCAAGCTCCCAAGTGGCGCTTTCACCGGCCGGTCCTCCCCAAACAACTTTAACCGACGCGATTTCCTTGTTTCTCAACTTTTTCACTTCTCTTCCTTCGACTCTCAAAGGTAAGGTCTCAACCACAAGATTCTCTCTTACTTGGATATCATCCGTTTCAATTACATGAGTTGGATCCGAAACATACTTCCTCAATTGTGACACATGAAACACATTATGCAAATTTGACAAAGATGGTGGCAAGGCAATCCGATAGGCCACTTTTCCAACTCTCCCAAGAATTTGGTAAGGTCCAATAAATCTAGGAGTCAACTTTCTTGACCTCAAGGCTCTACCAACACCGGTAGTAGGTGACACTCTCAAGAAAACATGATCACCTTCATTGAATTCCACACACTTCCTTTTCTTATCATAGTAACTCTTTTGTCTACTTTGGGATGCCCTCATCTTCTCTTGTATCATCTTGATCTTTTCCGTGGTTTGTTGAACTATCTCCGGTCCTAGTACAACACTTTCTCCCGACTCATGCCAACACAAAGGGGTTCGACATCTTCTACCATATAATGCTTCAAAAGGTGCCATTCCAATACTTGCATGAAAGCTATTATTGTAAGTGAACTCTATCAAAGGCAAGTAACTATCCCAATTTCCTCCTCCTTCTAAAACACAAGCTCTCAACAAGTCTTCAAGTGATTGGATAGTCCTTTCCGATTGTCCATCCGTTTGTGGGTGATAAGCGGAACTCATTCTTAGCTTAGTTCCCAAGGCCTCTTGCAAACTTTCCCAAAATCTTGAAGTAAATCTTGGGTCTCTATCCGATACAATACTAGAAGGAATCCCATGCAACCTCACAATTTGATCCACATAAATCTCCGCCAATCTCGGTATTAGTGTTCCGGTCTTGAAAGCAATGAAATGTGCCGACTTTGTCAATCTATCAACAATAACCCAAATTGAATCATTTCCTTTTGTCGTTCTTGGTAAACCACTCACAAAGTCCATAGCGATGCTATCCCACTTCCATTCCGGTATAAACATAGGTTGTAGCAATCCCGAGGGTCTCTGATGTTCAACCTTAGACTTTTGACAAGTTAAACAAGCATACACAAACTCGGCCACTTCTTTCTTCATACAAGGCCACCAAAACAACTTCTTCAAGTCTTGATACATCTTAGTTGCTCCGGGGTGAATACTCAATCCACTCTTATGCCCTTCCTCCAAGATCATTTTCTTTAATTCGGGTAAGTCAGGCACACAAACTCTATCTCTAAACCTTATAACTCCCTTCTCATCAATCTTAAAATCGGTTTCCTTCCCTTGATTAATCAACGCAAGACGATTCACTAGACTCAAATCTCCCCTCTGACCCTCCTTTACTTTATCAAGAAAATCATTGGTGAGCTTCAACATTCCTAACTTGACACTATGAGGCGTCGTTTCACACACTAAACTGAGATCTCTGAATTGTTCGATCAAATCCAATTCTCTTGCCATAAGCGACGATATATGTAGAGACTTCCTACTCAAAGCATCCGCAACCACATTCGCCTTCCCGGGATGGTAACTTAGTCCAAAGTCATAATCCTTCAAAAATTCTAACCAACGTCGTTGTCTCATGTTCAATTCCTTTTGGTCAAACAAGTACTTCAAACTTTTGTGATCACTAAAAACCTCAAATCTAGAGCCAAACAAATAGTGCCTCCAAATCTTCAAAGTAAATACAACGGCCGCCAACTCAAGATCATGTGTTGGATAATTCTTCTCATGCACTTTCAATTGTCTAGAGGCGTAAGCAACTACTTGTCCATTTTGCATAAGTACACCTCCTAATCCCATCAAGGATGCATCACAATACACAACAAAGGGCTCATTCGGTTTTGGTAGAATCAAAACTGGTGCCGACGTCAAACGCCTCTTCAACTCTTGAAAACTCTTTTCACAAAGATTGTCCCAAACAAAGGCTTGTCCCTTCTTAGTTAATCGAGTTAAAGGTAGAGCTAACTTCGAAAAACCTTCGATAAACCTCCGATAGTATCCGGCCAAACCAAGAAAACTTCTTATCTCAAAAACCGATTCCGGAGTCCCCCACTTCATCACCGCATCAACCTTAGAAGGATCTACCGCAATCCCTCCCTTAGATATCACATGTCCTAAGAAACTCACTTCTTTAAGCCAAAATTCACACTTGGACAACTTAGCATAGAGTTTCTTTTCTTGTAAAGTTTTCAATACTATCCTCAAATGTTCCGCGTGTTCTTCTTCAGTCTTCGAGTAAACCAAAATATCATCTATGAACACCACAACAAACTTGTCTAGATATGAATGAAAGATTCGATTCATATATTCCATAAATACACCGGGTGCGTTGGTTACACCAAAAGGCATAACTGAATATTCATAGTGACCATATCTTGTTCGAAAAGCAGTCTTCGGAATATCCTCCGCCTTAACTCTAATTTGGTGATATCCGGACCTCAGATCAATCTTACTAAACACACATGCCCCCACCAACTGATCCATCAAATCATCAATCCTCGGTAATGGATACCTGTTCTTAATCGTTACTTGATTCAACCGACGATAATCAATGCACAGTCTCATACTTCCATCCTTCTTTTTTACCAAAAGCACAGGTGCACCCCAAGGCGATACACTTGGTCTAATAAACTTCTTTTCCAATAGATCCTCCAACTGTTTCTTCAACTGATCTAACTCTGATGTCGACATTCGATAAGGTGCCATAGAAATTGGGTTAGTACCAGGTACAACTTCGATACTAAACTCAACCTCCCTCTCTGGTGGCAAATCAGACACATCTTTTGGAAATACATCGGGAAACTCACACACCACAGGTAGCTGATTCTCTCCCGATTCTCCTCCTAACTTCAAGGAAGCAAACATCACAAACATCTCTGCATGCTCCTTCAGGGACTTAGTCACTTCACTACTACCCATAAGATCTAACTCCAAGTCCTCATCCGGCTTAGGGAAAACTACCGTCTTAGTACAACAATTGATATGAACGCGATTAAACTCAAGCCAGTTCATACCAAAAATCACATCAATGCTACTCAAAGGAATACATATAAGATCCATACCAAAATGCCTACCAAAAATAGTTACTGGACAATTAACACATACAAGCTTAGTAGTAACCGAGTCACTAGCGGGTGTTTCTATTACCATACATCTTGACATAACAGACGTTTCCAAATTAAGACTTTTCATGCAGTTGTAAGAGATAAAAGAATGGGTAGCCCCAGTATCAATCATGGTACGTAAAGGAGTATCATGAATGAAGCACGTACCTCTGATAAGATTATCCGTTGCTCCCGAGTCACCCCCATCCAAAGCAAAGACCTTTCCTCCACTCTTCTTAGGTTTCTTGCATTTCGGGCTCTTATGTCCCAATTCTCCACAATTGTAGCAACTCACCGGTTCGGTGCATTCATAAGACTTATGACCGGGCTTCTTACACCTAAAGCATGTGACTTTCTCCTTGTCATAGTTTCCAACCGGCTTCTTACCACTACTCTCACCAACCTTCTTCTTTGCCTTGTTGTCATAAGGCTTTCCACGGTTCGCATCCTTTCCTTTCTTATCATTAACCATCTTGTAGTGATCGGACTTGGCTCTTCCATCAACGTCACAAATTCTACTCTTGGTCACCAAGGTAGCAAAATCTCTAAACTCCGAGAAACCAATAAGATGCTTCACTTCGGGTCTTAGGCCATTTTCAAACTTCACACACTTGTCATGTTCGGCCTCAAGAGTATTGTAGTGTGGTGCAAACCTACAAAGAGACTCAAACTTGGCGGCATACTCCGCAACGGTCATGTTTCCTTGCTTAAGCTCCATGAATTCAATCACTTTGCGGTTCCTCACATCCATAGGAAAGTACCTATTCAAGAACTCCCTCTTAAACATATTCCAAGTCAACACTACTCCACCAACTCCACATCTTAGGCTAGCATGCTTCCACCAATAGTCCGCATCATCCCTTAGCATGTAAGAACCCAACACAACCTTTTGTTCTTCCGTGCATCCCATAGCCGCAAAGATCCTCTCAATGTCCTCAATCCATTTTTGAGCACCTTCCGGGTCAAAACCTCCGGCAAAAGTAGTTGGTTGATTCTTCAAGAACCTCTCAAGTCTTGACTCCACTTCATTACCCCTCCTAGCTTCCCTTTCCAATCTTTCCGCATTCCTATTAGCCGCTTCTTGGTTCATTGCATTAGCCATCATGGCCAAGGCATCCGCGATTGCTCTATTAGTAGTCATCACCTGAACACATCAAAGAATCCTACCAAGGTTAGAACTAATGCATCAACAGTGTACCCCACACATGTCTTACATACGGGCAATCTATCCTAGTTGATCTTTCATAGACCGACCTTGCTCTGATACCAATATTGTAACACCCTAACCCATATACGTAATAAATAAATAAACAAATAAACAAAGTACATGCATCAAGGTGTATTCAATTAAATAACAAGGTATATCATGTTAAACATTAGAAACATAGCAGCGGATTTAATCATCATATCATAACATCCAAAAGTCTTCATACACATACGGATAAAATCCCTAGACGAAGATCAATAATTTTCAAGATAATCCGAGTATGAGAACTCATACATAAGTCATAAGCAAGGTCATAGAAGTAAATAAGCTCAATACATCGCAAAACGGAAATAACTACCCGACACGATGTTACAAGTACCAGAGCACTAATTATTACAACCCAACTAATAAGAGTCTAGGAGAAGCATAATGCTAACTCCTTACCACTAGTAGCTAAACAAATCTCCAAAGCTACTCCTCACGGGATACGTCCCCACCCTGCACCTCTGAACCCCCAAAGATTCAGAAATTAACACAAAGTAGAGAGTTAGTATAACATTCCAAAATAAGCGTAAGTATAAGCAATACTATACAACTTCATACAAATAATTAAGGGTTATACAATACTCTCATAATGGGTGCATAATCATATAGACAATAAACATGAGCAATAGATATACATATAAACCAAGATTTATGAACTAAGTATACACAATTAATCACGAAAGATCAAGGATGCACAATGATGACAATTAACAATTAGTTCATATACTTATTCACCTTCATCTCCTAATGCAATCTAAATGTCACATTCGTGCAATGCTTCCTAGTAATAAAACTAAGTGCATGTGGTACCTCATAGTTATTGGAAAACTTATTCCAAATATATCTTAGTCAACCGCAGCTACTAAGATATCTGCCATACTTTAGGATCCCCTCTAAAGTATCTGCTTATCATACGAAATGATGCATGTATGCAAGATTACCAATCACATAATTTAATCATCTCATCCCATAAGGATATCACAACATAAACATATCTCAATAACTTAATTGAAGATATACAATCCCATTGATTAAATTATATTCAACAATTCTCACAAGTAATCAAGCATACATAATCAATAATAACATTATCACAATTACTCATTCATGATTCAATACTAGCTTAAGCACTCAATCATGTTATCTTCAATAGATCATTCATATATAAGCCATCATGTCATTCTATAATCAAAAGACCATAATTAAGACATGTTACAAGCCAAGGTCAAAAAGGAGAGAAAAGTCAAATATATGGGTTGGAAAATGTTGACTCTCGCGCAGGCGAAGTCATGAGTCGCGTGCGCTATATTATCTCGCGTGCGCGAAAACTCTAGTCGCGTGCGCGAAGAACACGACTGAAAAGAGGTGTGCTTCCTGGCAAGTTAGCGCGCGCGAACAGGGTCCTCGCGTGCGCGAAATTACGCGACCAGCAACTTTGCCCAGCGAATCATGCCCAGAAAATCTTCCTTCTTCGCGAGTTTCATACCACCACCCATAAAATATCATTTTTCTCACTTTCAAAGGTTAAAGGTTCCAACTTTAAGTGTTTATGATCAAATACAACATGAAAGCATAGTCAAAAACATGATTAAACATCAAGACATGAGAATCCATAGATTTTTGCATAACATTTCAAAACTCATATCAACACATACATTCCTTACAAACATCTACACATTCCCATTTATTATTCCAAATTCATGTAACATGATTTAGACATTAATAATAGATTCTAACATCCCTAAAGTTATCATTTTTCTTAATCAATTTCCCTCCCTTTAAAGAGAAAAGAGTGAGAGAAGTTGGGGTTGGAGAAAATAGATTTTCTCCCTTTCTCTTGATCACTCTAGAATGAAATACTACTCTCTTACCTCTTGATTGAAGCTTTAACTTCTAGCTCTACTCTTCAAATCCCTTCTACTCTCTTCAAGCTTGTTCTCTAAGCTTTCTCTTTCTACCTCCCTTAGGGTGAAAATGAGTGGGTTATGAGAGCTCTAGTTCTCTCCTCTCTCTTAGGTCTAATTCAATTTTAATTGAAATACCAATTCTATCCTTCCACTTACTTAATCAACATTGGGCTTGGCCCATTAGGTTGCTAGTTCTAGTCATATCCAAAACTAACTCATTAATTCTATCTCATTCTACTAACTTCCTCAATTCTTAATTAATTAACTCAACTAATTAATTAACTAATTACTCTTCACTTAGTCTAATTAATCCTATGTGTTTACTAAAGTACCCTTAACTCCTCCTAAGCACAATAACCATATAATTCAAACAAATAATCATGTCATTCAAAAAAATAATCAAACACATAAATAATAAATAAGCATTAAAATCCTATTTATTCTAATAAGGGCGTTACACCCTACACATTGATCCTGTGGATTCAGATTCCGTCTAACAAATGAAGGGATCCTAAGTCTATCATATCCACATTCCCCAAAATCCCAAATAGTACTTCTTTCATTATCAATATTCCCATATGAGTAACATATAAAATGACAGGAAAACGTGGTGCAAGAATTTAGCGAATATTAGATTTGAATAAGCTAGATATACATCACCTCCGGAAGCAACCGTTGATTTTGAATGGAAAGCTCAAAAGGAGAGTTTGAGGTTGCATGAAAAGCAAAAAATATAAATAAAAATTAGGCTGATTTCAGAGAATGAAATGATAGAGATTGAATAAGTAAGATATACACTACCTTCCAAAGCGACCATTGATTTCGAATGAAAAGCTCAAAAAAGAGACGTCGTGGTTGTATAAAGAACGTAAAAAAAAAAAAACACAACGTCAGGTATAACGCGGGAAAGTGAAGGAACAAACAGTTATAGAATGCACCAGCCATAAAATAATACACATTTCTTGACAATGTGTGTTGACGAAGAAGAATGGTAGTGAAAGGGGTAATGCTGGGATTATAAGGAAAGTGAATAGGTCAGACTACTGGCTAATACATCCATTGGACGGACCTCGATCCTAGCATGATCGATATTTACAAATCATGGAAAGATGGATGTTATTTGCCAACTTTGCGTGCAAATTCGTACTTGAATGCTAAATTGGGGAACGAAAAACTATACCCAATGATAGTCCACTTTGGGTGACTCGAAACCTGGATTATCCCACTGATCTGACATTATTTAACACAGATTAATGGGGTAAGACAGATTTGGGATCACGCAGAGTGTACGATCACTGAATACAGGTTTTCGTGCCTCAATTTAGCACTCAAGATATAATTTAGATGTAAAATTAGCAAACAACAACAATCCCCTAACTATTCCTGCACATCGATCATACTGGATTTAGATTCCGACTTAGAGATGGAGTGGCCCGAAGCCTACCATATTCAGATCCCCTAAAATCCCAACAACACCCCTTTCACTACCAATTTCACCCACCAACGCATATGGACAAAGAATATGTAGAGTGCTAAGATTATTTCACCCATAATTTCACACAACAAAGTAACCCACATATAGAAGTCAAAAATTGGAATATGCAAGATATATGTGCATTGACCCATTAATTCCACCAAAAGAATAGTTACACTGATAACAATAATAGTATCACCAAATGAGATAGGTGAAAACAGAAGAGTTTTCTTATCCATCATCACCATGATCATCTGGTTCTCATCTTATTCTTTTTCGTATTTTTCGGCATTGTAAAGTATGCAGTTAAAAGCGAGCATTTATTCAGACGACCAATGTTCTGGTGTCTTCCAATTAATGACAATTGTATTTATAAATACCATCATCACTACTTGGAAGACGCCAGAACTTTGATTGTCTGAATTAACACTCGATATTAACCGCACACTGTACAATGGAAAAAACACAAACAGAACCAGACGATGATGGTGATGATGAATAAGAAAACGCATCCATTTTTACATATTTCATTGTATGGTCTTATTATTGCGCTCGATGGAACTTTAATATCGGTAAAAGAAGAGGACCAATAGAGTTTAATGCACATATTCATTGACAATGTGTATTGATGAAAGAGAACGATAATGAAAGGGATAGCAATGAGATTATAATGAACATAAAAAATTAATTTTACTTACCATGTGCTCATATCCTAGCCATTTTTTCATTCTCCAAGTCCTTTATAAATCCAACGCCAGATACACACAAATTCCTTGGTAATAATCTTTGCTGTTAAATTTACACCTTCACCAAATTCGAATACTCATCCATTTTTACATATTTCATTGTATGATTTTATTAATGCACATATTCATTGACAATGTGCCTTGATGAAAAAGAAAGGCAATGAAAGGGATAATGATGAGATTTTAGCGAAAATAAATAAAATAGACCAATGACACAATCATTCGTTGGACGAAACCCGATTCCAACAGGATTGATATTAAGAAACCACGGAGAGTTTGGTATTATTTACCAACTTTGTGTATTAACTCGATCTTGAAAGCTAAATTGGGGCATGAAAGCCTACACTCAATGAGAGTCCACCCTAGGTCGCTGTAAAGATGGATTATCCTATGCATCTACCTTCGTTTAAGGTAGATGAACGTGATAACACAGCTTTAGAACAACCTAGGGTGGACCATCGCTGAATATTGATTTTCATGACCCATTCTAGCTCTCAAGATCTAAGTAAAGCACAAAATTGATAAATAATAACAATGCCCCCATAGTTCCTGCACATCGATCCTGTTGGATTCAGATTTCGTCTAACAAACAAAGGGACCACGGGTCTACCATATCCAGACTCCCTAAAATCCCAAAAGTAATCCTTTCATTACCAAGCTTCTCCCCCAATACATATTGGCAAAGAATATATACAATTAGTTGAAAGATGTAATAAAGTAAATGATTGGAAGTATATTGGATATCATAGTTTTAGGAGTTTAAAATGTGGTTCATGATGCTCACAAACCTCTATCATTTCTAACAATTTTGGATTTTCCCATGGACCTTGATCACCATGGAATCCACTCCAATATAAGCAAGTGTTATGCAAATCTACAATTGAAAAGTGAAATGATTAACAAAACCAGCAAATTGATATAAACAATCGCCTCAACCACAGTTATGCAAAGGAATATATTGCTGGAATATTGGGCACATTATTCTTGGATTCAATCCACTTGAAGCAAAATTAGTGAATGAACAAATAAAAGAGAAAGAGGATTTTACACACGCATGTCAATAAATCCAAAGAAGCCATAACATTCAAACAAAACAAATAAACCAAGAACAGCATGGCCCAGAAGAAAAAAAAAACAATAAAAATAGAAACTTTATTTACCTGAACCTGTTTGGCCTTGACATAAGGAGAACCCCCAGAAAGAACCTTACATGAAAAAGATCATCTTATTTTTCTCTGCAAAACAAAGACAGAGCAAAATTTTATATCCAACACAAAATCAGATTCTATAGGATTTACATCCACACATGCACATCATCTAACACCAAAAACAATACCATGTCTACCAGACACTACAAAACCAAGCAGATCATGGATTCCATCATACACATATAAAATGAACACTCTAAATAAAATTCCTCCAATTTAATAATATTGAAACAAATCTACCACTAAAGTGATTAAAATACAAAATATTGTCACTCATCCTCACTGTCTATACACACATGAATAGATTATCAATATATTCCAAAATTTGACAGACCAGGAACATACCTTTTGAACCCTGTCACACCAAACATGAAATCAAATCTAAAATTCAGTCAATAAAAAAGAAAAGTGAACAATTGATTAGAAACATACATATACCTTTTCAAGAATATAACCCAGATTTTCACAGACCAGGAACAAACCCTTAGAACCCTGACATATCAGACATAAGATCAAATATGAAATTCAGTCAATAAAAAAAGAAAAGTTGAAAAATTGATTATAAACATGCATATATGTCCTGGAAGATAAACACATTTACATATGAGATTAGGTTGCAAAGCAAAATCAATTAATTTGCACAAACCATACAACTGAAACAGTGAACTTACTATCTGGGAAATTAACAAAGATAAAAAAGACTAAAACTGAACAAAAAACAATTTATGCAGTAATTCTAAAATAGTTTCAAATCTTTCAGTTAGATTTTATTTGGAAACAAATAATATATTTTAAGTCAACAATCCATCATTCCCAAATTTAAATTCAATTAGATATCATCAAATACAAACAGATCAAGAAAAGAATCCAAACAACAACGATCAAAACTAACTGAGATGATAAACAAAAAAAAAAAAAAACCCTTAAGAATTATGTGTCAAAAACAGTGAACCAATTCCAAACAAAATCCAATTGCAAAGATCAAAACACTTTTCATCAATTGAGGGAAAAATACAGAAAACAGTGATGAAATTATCTGATACAATGGACAATAAGCAAATAAATCCTTTAATTTTGGTTGAGATCCTCTAGCATTACCATTCTTGCATTAATAAAAGATGAAAATATTATTCAATCAAATATTGTAATCAAGATGAGTAAAATTATTCACCTCGTATATAATGATAGAAATTATCTGATGATTCTGTTTTTGGTCTTCTGGAAGGTCTATCTGCTGATGAATCCATGTTGGGAAAAAGTGTAGATATGCATGTGAGCATAATATCCTGCTGGTTAAAAAAATGTAGAAACAATTAGCTTGGCGAATTTCGCATAGGAAAATAGAGATAAAAATTGTAAGCAAACCTAATAGAAACAATTAGTTTGGCCATGGTTGGAAACAATTAACTCAGATCCTTCCAAGACTGAATCATGAGGGAAAAAAACTTGTTTATCACAGTGAATGCATGTGAACTAAGAAACAAAATTAAAACCTAGGGAAAAAACAACAACCAATTAGAAACATATTAGTCATGAAACAGAGCTAAAACTCACATGCATGTCAATAAAGTTGCATATATTAGTCATGAAACATAGCTAAAACTCACATGCATGTCAATAAAGTTGCATGAATAAGTCAAAACCTTTTTTGATCACAAAAAAATATATTACATGAACAACAATGAATTTAACTGACACAATGAACAAAACAAAAGGGGACAAAATTGGAAAATTAAAACTGTCAACTGTCAGGAAAAAATACATACAATAGATAACAATGAAGAAAAAGGACTGTTGTTGAACAAAGAAGAGGGAACCCTGAATTTATACATGCATGTTAATAAAGACAAAAAAACCATAACATGCAAACAAAATTAATGTCAAAATTTAAGAAATAGTGATGAAACTGGTAGATCTAAAGAGAGAAACAAAAACCACAAATGCAACTTACAGATGCATGGCAACAAAACTGTAACAAATTTATTGTCAATTACTTTTTCAAAGAATTTTAACATACAAATTAACAAATACAAAAATTCTAAAGCTGAATAAAGAAATAATTATTATAGGGAATTTCCATTACCTTTTCAAGAATATAATCCAGATATTTATAGACCAGGGAAAAACCTCTTACATAAACCATGTAACTGAAACATGCATATCAATACAGGAGAGAAACAAAAAATTACACGTGACATTCATATCAATAAATCTACTAAAAAAATAACATGCAAGCAAAATAAATTCTGAAATCCAAAACACATGAGACACGAAACTGAGATAAAACTACTTGCATGCATGCTTTGCATAAAATTGGAAAATTAAAACATTGTTAGGGTAAAATACATACAATAGATGACAGTGAAGAAATTCCAAACAAAACCCAAACTCAAATTATAATAGTGAAGAAATTTCAAACAAAATACAACCTCAAATTTCAAAACCCTTTTTATCGATTAAGGAAAAAAACAAAATTGGATAAAGAAATAATTATTCCAGCAAATTTCCATTACCTTTTCAAGAGCATAATCCAGATTTTCATAGACCAGGAACAAACCTCTTGAACCCTGACATACCAAACATGAATTCAAATCTAAAATTGAGCCAATAAAAAAGAAAAGTGAAAAATTGATTAAAAACATGAGATTAATTTGCATAGCAAATTAAAAATCAATTAATTTGCATAAACCATAAAAAAAAACATCCAGATTATTTTTCATTACCTTTTCGAAAATATCATCCAGATTATTTTTCACTGCAAAACAAAAAAAATAAAAATAAAATAGCCAAACAACCTCTCAGAGAAAGGATAGATAAACTCAAACCCTTTCATCAATGCATGTATATTCAGAAACATTGATGATATATCAGGACTCATCTGCTTCATCAAGCACAAAAAACATTTAAATCTAAAAATAAAAAATCAATTTTTCCAGATCTATGATATATCATCAAACAGTAAACAAATTCCAGACAAAATCCAACCCCAAAGGTCAAAACCGTTTTGGATCTAAAAGCCAGAAAACAGTGATGAAATGAAAAAAAAAGGGCAGAGAGAGAGGAAGTCAGAAATTAGCGAAGCATGGAACGGCGAGACAGAGAAAAAAGCAAGGATAGGGAGATGGAACACGAGAGGAAGAGAAAGTTACCGATTATGTGATGGTGGCTTTGAACGGAGAGAGCGGCGGCGGAGAGAGCGGCGGTGGAGAACGAAAGTGGATGCTCAGTTTCTTCTTTTGATTGCGCGAGAGAAAGAGAGAAAGAGAAAGCGAAGCAGAGAAAGGGAGTGAGAGAAAGTGAGTGAGTGAGTGAGGAAATGAAAGAGGCTGCAATGGGTCTATGTAGAGGCCCAGTCAAATTACATGCAAGGTAACATTTGTCACTCAATTAAAATGAGAGAACATGCAACCAATTGATTTGCAACCACCAGCTCATTGTTTGTATAAGAAACACATGTGTCAATAACCAATTGAATCAAGGTGGCACAAGAGAATTGGAGAATAGAAGGGTATGTGTCCATGAACCATAGGCCAATCCAATGCATGACATAAGCAATGACATAAGCAAGTAGGGTTTCACTAAAGGCATTAGGGTTTCAACCCTTACATTTAGTATAATAGAAGATTGTCATTAAATAAGATTAATATCCGCTCGTTCAAAAATAAAGATTGACCAACGCATTTTATAACTCTACAGGAATCGAACCTGAGAACATCAAGTTAAAATCTAAAATTTACTTAATTGATTAGATCAAGTAAAATTCTTTTACCCAAGATTCATCAACTATAACATCAAAACAAAAATGACTCAGTTGTTTTTCTTCAAATTGATAGTGAAGGAAAAAAATAGAAGTTTAATTGTGATCCTAGTAATCTTCAATTGCTTATCGAATTTGCATTTTTTCCCTTATATAAAAATTTCAGAATGCATTTTTCAAATTTTTTTCTTTGAATAAAAATTTCGGAACGTATTTTCCGAATTTAAACTAGAAAAACTTCAAAAAAAGTTCTTAGTCGAAATCATGGTTACACAAGTCTATAACATTTGGGCCCTGTCAAAATTTCAACAAGCTAAGTTAAATCTATGGAAGATTTCTCTTCCCACCCCCTGCTTTTCTTTTTCACCCCCTGAGTTTCCGTTTATACCCTTAAAAAATAGTTAGATAAATGCGAACCGAACTTTTAAACGGTTGAAAACACATGTGTATACCCTTAAAAAAAAGTTCGGTAAATGAAAACCAAACTTTTAGGGGATAAAATTAGGGGTAAAATTGAATTTTTTGGGGTGAATAAAAGACGCAAGGGGTGGGAAGAGAAATCTTCAAATATAGGTCCCTTTGGCCCATAAACAACCTTAGTCTATCCATTTGTTAAGAATTTCTTCGGTGCCCCCAAAGTTTTCTTGTGCACCTCCTAAAATTATGCCTTTTTTATTACTTAGCAAACGTATTCTTAAGTTATTTATGTTTTTTCAGATATTGATATTCCTCAAGATTCTTGAGTTTATGTGAATGCAAACGTTGCAACAATATTTAAAAGACCATCAATATCAGAGACATGTAAAATTCTAAAAATTTTATATATAAATATAATTTATCAAAAGGCTGATAATAATGTATTTGTTTTATAGCACCCAAAAAATTAAGGATGTAAAAAAGAGTAAAAGGTAAAAGTTTCTATCCGTAATAATTTAGAAAATAATTGTATTTAATAATGTCAAATATTCAATCTTCTTAAAAATCTATTTTTAGTGTAATGATTATATGTGATAATTTATTTTTATGTAAAATATTTATAGCTCGTGTGTTATTTTATTAATTTTAGATTATTATTTGGATATTAGTAAATTTTTGTATACCTAATGAAAATTATATTTTTGTTTAACTAATGAAAGTTGGCTCTGTTAATAAAAAGTTGGTTTATGTTTTACAAATACGTGAGTTCAACTCCTATTACCGGTGTAAATACATTAATCAATGCATTGTTTCAAAAATCGGACCGGACCGGCCGGTTGAACCGGGAACTGGAAGATAACCGGTCCAGTCTGGTAGTTGGATCGGGCATGCTATTGAACCGGTGGAACCGGTATGAATCGGGGAAAACCGGTGAACCGGCGGTTTTTTAAGAAAAGCGCTTAACTTTTTTACTTTTTTTGTAAACGCACGTTTTTTTGGTCATAAATGCCTTTTTTGAATAAAAATTTTAAATGTTCATAAATATTAGAAAGTTGTCATCAGTAAGGATCAAATTGTTGACCTCTTCATAAAAGTTGAGCACACAGCCACTATGCCAAGTTGGCCATTTATGAATATTTTTATTTTGTATTCTATATATTGCATATATTCTTGTATTACTATTAAAACAAACTTTCTCACCAATTTTGATTTCTTTCCTAAACAAATTTGATTAATTTATTTATTGTTTGTCTAATATTGATTTAATTGTTCATCTCTCCTTACCAAAAAAAAATTGTTCATCTCTCATTTTTATTTATATAATAACCAATGATTCTGTGGTAAAAAAATTAATGATTCTAATTTATTATATTTGCAATAAAAATACATATGCTATAATTATTTTTAAAAAATAAATAGATGCCTAATCACTAATTCAATCCAATTTAATACATATAATTTTTTTTAGGGTAAAATATGTTTTTGGTCCCCAGTTTTATAAGAAATTTTGGTTTTGGTCCCTATATTTTAAAATCACTCTCTTTAGTCCCCAATTAATTTTGTGTTTTGATTTTAGTCCCAGACGTTAGGTTAACTGTTAGTTTATTAACTGATGTTCACGTGGCAGTGACACAGTTGACTTTTTAGACACGTGGCATCCTACACGAACTGGCAGGTCAACTTTTTTTTTAATATTTTTTTACAAAAATAATTAAATTTTTTTAATATAAAAAATCAGAAAAACTCTTTTAAAAAAAAAACTGACGTGGCTGTCCGTGTAGGATGTCACATGTCAATAAAGTCGACTGTGTCACTGCCACGTGGATATCTGTTAGTAAACTAACAGTTGACATAATGTCTGGGACCAAAACCAAAACACAAAATTTATTAGGGACTAAAAAGAGTAATTTTAAAGTATGGGGACCAAAACCAAAATTCCCTATAAAACTGGGGACCAAAAACACATTTTACTCTTTTTTTTATATAGATCGAATCATATGGTCGAGTCATCTGATTTAATCCGGTTTAGTCATGCGGTTCGACCAGTGACCTAATGGTTCGACCAATGAACCCGTGAACCAGCACCTCATCGGTTCGATAACCGGTCCGATTTTTAAAACACTGAATCAATGTTCTTTGAACATATATATATATATATATATATATAAATATATATATATATATATATATATTTGGTCTTAGTTGAAGTGGTAATCCACTGGAACCCGGATCACGACATCCAGCTTAACAATTTCGACATATTTTGCCAGTTGAGCTAGGACTTAGAGACTTTAAAAATAAATACTTTGAACATATATATTTGATGCTTCTTCATCTAGATTCACTACAAGAAATTTGTCATATACCCACAGAGACATTTAGTGACAGATTTTAAAACTGTAGGTATAAGCTTCATTTAGTGTAGGTGTATAGTTAAGAGTCTTAAAAGGCTGCGAAGTTGTAGCGGGCTGGAAAATTACTTCCATTTTTCATACAATGAAGTCGCCATCGACGTTTATTTATCCCGTGGGGGGAAAGGAAAATATCGCTAAAACCTTGGTTTAGGTTCGGGAGTTGGTTATGCGAGAGGAAGGTGTTAGCACCCCTCGCATCCATCGTACTCGATGGGAACCGTTTAGGTGGTTTGGGGTTTGTTTGCGTAGGTTTGAATTAAATTGTCTTTTATCTTATCTAATCTCTACTTCGTTTCCAAAATAAATTAAAAGAAAATAAGGGTTTTTATTAATTGAGTTTGACGGTTGTAGGAGCCCGCTCCTACGTATTCCCCGGTGCAATGGGAAACTCAAAACTCACGTAGTTCTGGTAAAAAATGTTTGTGTGGTTGGTTAATTTTAGTGGATAACGCTTATTTCGTATTCCGCTGACACAACGACGCTTGTATGCTCTAATCAGAGGCTTAAGCTGTGTGTGTGTCAGGGGAGTAGATAAAACGTGTACCCATTGAAAAAAAGAGTTGAATAATGGATGTTGCTTATTTCGCATTCCGCTGATACAACAATGCTTGTATGCTCTAATCAGAGGCTTAAGCTGTGTATGTGTCAGAGGAATGGATAAAGCGTATATCCATGTTTTCTTGAAAAAGAAATTTAAGTGTGTGAGGTTAAGTTTTTAACGCTTGTTTTTGGAATGAGAGCAACTCGAGTGAACTAGTCAGATGACCGGCTACCGAGACAACCCGGGGAAGAAAGAAGCAGATGCCAGATTCTCCCTTTTTCATTCATTATTTGTTATGAAAATCTTTGGTTAAGTTTACTTAAGAAAAAGTGTCTGAAAGAAAAGACGAGTGTTGGTTGTTTTTAATACCGGTTTTAGAATGAGAGCAGCTTGAGTGAACTAGTCAGCTGACCGGCCACCAAGACAACTCGGGGAAGAAAGAAGCAGATGCCAGATTCTCCCTTTTTCACCCATTAATTATTGCAAAGAGTTTTGATTCAGATTATTTGGAAAATAAAGTCAAAAAGAAAGACGAAGGTTGGTCAATTTTAGTACTTTTAGAATGAGAGTAGCTTGAGTGACTAGTCAGATGACCGGCTACCAAGACAACTCGGGAAGAAAGAAGCAGATGCCAGATTCTTCCTTTTTCATCCATTAATTATTGCAAAAGAGTTTGATTAATTATTCGGAAAATAAAGTCCAAAAGAAAAGATCAGGAGGAACAGAGCAGACACAATAGCAAAACAGATAATAATAATAAAGTAGATCATGAAATATGCAAAACACAAATGCAAATGCGTAGATACAAATGATTAATGTAAATATGCAATGCTAAGTAAACATGTATGAAGCAATAAATTAAATATGATACGAAAATTAAATTGCGAGCAATTAAATTAATATATGTAAGTATGAGATAACTAAACAAACATAAGCAAACATGATTGACCTAGGCTAATTAGATTTAGACAAAAATATGTGCAAAAGAAAGTGACTCAAAAGTACTTAAAGAAGTAATTTGGATCACTTAAGCACTTATTAAAAAAATAAACTAAAAGCAACTTAAACTAAAATGACTTATGAAAATAAGTTGGAAAAGCAAAATAATATTCACATATGAAAGCTACTGTATCAAAATAAATGTTGTGTAAAAATTAGGGTCAAATAAGCTAAAGAGCTTCTTGAAACCCTAAATAAGCACTTATGCACAAAAAGCTTAATATAAAGAAAAAAACACTTATGAAAATAAGTTAAAAGGAAATCACACATGGAAATATGATATAAGCATAAACAGTGACTTACTGAGCTTAAATAAGCTAGGAAGTCACTTAAGTGCTTTTACAAATAAGCTAAAAAAAAATTTAAGTCATTCTGGGGGGGGTGTAAATTATGAAAAGAAGTAAAAACTGGGGGGTGCAGAAAGCAGGGTCTGCACCCAAGGCCCAAGTCCACACAAAAGTCAGACAAAAAACAAAAGTCAACAAAAAAAGATCCAATACAACAGAGAATGAAGGCGCATCGTAAGCTGGGACGTTCTGGGCCGTCAGATCAAAATCTAACGGCCATGCGCTTACCGGCCCAAAACTAATGATCAAATGTGGCGCTGCATGAAGCCGCAGAACACGCCAACCATCACATCGCCTTCAGATCTCATTTAAATGAGATCTGACGGCTCCGTTTTAAAAACGAGATCCACGCTTCAGATTAAAACAAACGATCGTACGGCTGAGGTTTAAACTCAGCGAAGAAGAAGACCCACCATGCAGTCGTCTTCTCCGGTGAGTTCCACCGTCTCCGGCGACGGCTCCGGCCACCGGAGTTTTCAAAACTTCATAAAAACAGACGATATATACATGGTTTTGCTCGTTTTTTCACGTAGATTATGAAAATGATATTAGTTTTTCTCAAATCATTGTAGAAAATAAAAAACGAAGGGATAAAGTTTCAACATCAAAAACTTAAAAACACGATTCAGGCACAATTGAGCAAAAGCAGCAAACCAGAAAGTTTCTAGGCATCAAAACGAGACGAATGGTGTAGATATTTACCTGAATAACCTTCTGAATCGTCCTACTTGAGCTTATCTTTTTCCTTGGTGCCGTGGCTACTTCCTACTCCAATTTCTTCACCTTTCTGCTCTGAAAATGACTGATTCCTTCTTCTGAGAACGTGATGAAGGTGTTTTGATGGCTAAGTTATGAGCTTGAGGTGAGATTGTGGGATTTGGAATTTTTGAAAATGAAGAAAAAAGTGGTTGTTCTTGTGTTGATTCTCTGCGCCGTTTTTGATGATTCTTAGCTCTCTAGGGCACTGAAATCAAGGTGTCTATTTATAGAATAGAATTAGGTTAAGTGAGTGGTGATTTGTGAGAAGGATTGAGGGCATTTTGGAGTTTTATCATTAAGATATTTGTACTATTTTTGATTCTCTTTTGTTCCAAAAATTGGTGGTGATTGGGCTGAAAAATAGAAGGCTCTAAGTCCATGGTGAGGTGTAATGGGAATGAGAAATTTTGCTACCTTTGCTTGATTATTTTTTTTAGTCACTTTTTTGAATAAAAACAAAATAAAAATAATATATGACATAATAAAAATAAAAGACAAGAATAAAAATATGCATGATGAGGTATGATTGTGTGAAATATTTATGGATTAAAAATGGAATAAAAAAAAGAATTGAAACTTGATTTTTTTAAAGGTTTCTTGAAATGCAAGTAACTAATTAAACATAATTAATAAATGAGAAATAAAATAATGCAAAGGGTAAAATGGTAAAATTTTGTCTTTATGATCATACTAAGCCATAACCATGCAAGAAAAAATAATTCAATGTATTTTTTGTGTCAACATTGGTTTTTGAATTGAAAAAAAGGGTTTTGTTGACTTTGTTGACTTTTGGTCAAAGTTTGACTTTGTTGACTTATTTTTCTAAAAAAAGCAAAAGTGAAAAAATATCATGGGGCAAAATTAGGGTATGACAGCTGCCCCTATTTAATTTGCTTAAACCATAAGAATGCGAATAGTCCAGGTATTCGTATTCTTTTGGTGGAAGATAATTAAATACAGAATGCCCTAATTTTGCCAGGAAGTGAATGGTGATGAGATAAGTGGATCGAGTATACCTGTTGTTATTCCTTTTGTTGAACCTGGCAAACTCTAAAGTATGACTAACCTTAACCAGCCATCCATGCTGAAAAGCTTAGTAAAGTAGGGGAGATCTTATCCAGCCGCTCTCACTGAAGGTCAATCTGAAGTTGAGTAGATCTTATTCAGCCGCTTCCACTAAAAATCAATCTGAAGTTAAGTAGATCTTATCCAGCCGCTTCCACTGAAGATCAATCTGAAGTTGAGTAGATCTTATCCAGCCGCTTCCACTGAAGATCAATCTGAAGTTGAGTAGATTTTATCCAGCCGCTTCCACTGAAAATCAATCTGAAGTTGAGTAGATCTTATCCAGCCGCTTCCACTGAAGATCAATCTGAAGTTGAGTAGATCTTATCCAGCCGCTTCCACTGAATATCAATCTGAAGTTGAGTAGATCTTATCCAGCCGCTTCCACTGAAGATCAATCTGAAGTTGAGTAGATTTTATCCAGCCGCTTCCACTGAAGATCAATCTGAAGTTGAGTAGATCTTATCCAGCCGCTTCCACTGAAGATCAATCTGAAGTTGAGTAGATCTTATCCAGCCGCTTCCACTGAAGATCAATCTGAAGTTGAGTAGATCTTATCCAGCCGCTTCCACTGAAGATCAATCTGAAGTTGAGTAGATTTTATCCAGCCGCTTCCACTGAAGATCAATCTGAAGTTGAGTAGATTTTATCCAGCCGCTTCCACTGAAGGTTCATCTGCTCAGTATCCTTGGTATCCTTATCTCAGGATTTCTTCTTGAATGTGAACCATCGCCTCAAGGGTGCTTAGATTCTGGGAATAAATCGTCGCCTAACCAGGTGCTTGGACTGACGAAGATGAATCGTCGCCTAAACAGGTACTTAGATTCTGCTGAATAAGTCGTCGCCTAAACAGGTACTTAGACTGATGAAGATGAATCGTCGCCTAAACAGGTACTTAGATTCTGCTGAATAAGTCGTCACCTAAACAGGTACTTGGACTGATGAAGATGAATCGTCGCCTAAACAGGTACTTAGATTCTGCTGAATAAGTCGTCACCTAAACAGGTACTTGGACTGATGAAGGTGAATCGTCGCCTAAACAGGTACTTAGATTCTGCTGAATAAGTCGTCTCCTAAACAGGTACTTAGACTGATGAAGATGAATCGTCGCCTAAACAGGTACTTAGATTCTGAGAATAAGTCGTCGCCTAAACAGGTACTTGGACTGATGAAGATGAACCGTCGCCTAAACAGGTGCTTGGATTCTGAGAATAAGTCGTCGCCTAAACAGGTACTTGGGCTGATGAAGATGAACCGTCGCCTAAACAGGTGCTTGGATTCTGTATCTGAAGGAGCTAACGCCTAACCAGGAGTTGTACGTCCTTGAGGAAGATAAATGTAACACCTTGGTGTTGCACTTGAAGAGAAATCACCACCCTCAGGCCTACGGATTCCACTGAATATCCCTATTTCAGGATTCTTTATCTCAGGAATTGCTGTCATTCCTTTTGGGGGAACCAGACCAAGTTGAAGATGCTTGCTTGTTGTTCCTTTTGGGGAACCGGACAAAGTTGAAGATGCTTGCTTGTTGTTCCTTTTAGGGAACCGGACAAAATTTAAGATGGTGCGGTCATTTGAGTAAACCATATCTAGCCACTCGAACTGAAACTCAATCAGAAGTTGCTGTGATGATGTGCTTAAACAAGCTGTTGTTATTATCTTGTAGAAGAATATTTCCAGAAAATTTGCCATTCACTGGGGAGGAGATTAGACATGGTTTCTCAACTAATCTGATGGGGAGACAATTTACCGCCCGACTTGCTAGAAAAGAGATCAAACTGCCTTTCTTGTGATTGAGTGACCAAAGCCTGTATTCTGCAAGGAGAAACCTTTGAACCTTCTTTATGTATGCATGTTTATCATGACTATTTATGCATAGAATGAAGTGCATGTATGTGATGACATGAAATGACTGTGTACTATTGGAAGTCGGGTTTCAACATGGGTGTTAATGAACACTGGGTTTTATTGAATATTGGATTTTGAGGAGGTGCCAACAATGATTGGCCTTTGAGGGTGTGCCAATAATCATTGGACTTTAAGGGTGTTTGCCAATAATGATTGGCCTTTTGAAGGTGTGCCAATAAGGATTGGACTTTGGGAGTGTTTTCCGATAATCATTGGACTTAAAAAGGTGTTTGTCAATAATCATTGGACTTTAAAGGTGTTTGCCAATAATCATTGGACTTTGAGATTGTCAATGCAAGGTTAGGTTCTTGATTGTGGATGTTTAATTTGGCTTCTTGGTTTTTTCTGAGTCATTGGTCTTGTGGTATGGGGCATACCTGATGCTTGAATGAAATGACGTGATCAATGCATGCTAATGATTTACATGAATGAAATGACATGACTAATGCATGACGCTTATTTGCATGAATGAAATGACATGACTAATGCATGACGATGACTGATGCCCCTATGGAGGGTGAGAGTGTTTCGGGATGGTATCATGGCCTTCGTGGGATGGTGGCTTGTAGTTAATCCCCGACACAAATTCCGGACCCAACAGTTGCAGATGTTCATCAGGCTTTGCTTGAGTAGCTTTGAAGATATAGGGAGAACCTGCCCCTGTGTATCTTATCTTGCCCAGTCTGTTGGGCATTTGAAGTGCTTTGCCTTGGCCAACTTACTGATATTGGTTCTCCCTCTCTGAGAGGTATGCCCCTAGATTGAGCCATTCCTAAAACATGTTTGACCGACTCGGCAGGGTCTTCAAGTAATCTGCCCCTAGTCACAAGAGTTTGTTCTTGATTGGCAGAACTCCAAGGTGGTTTGACCCTGATCAAGAGCGTTCTGAACTGATTCATTAGGTCCTTGAAATCTGGGTTTCGATACCGCTTTCCAAGATGCGATCTTAGGACACTCTGTCCGTGCTGAATGACCTTTCGAAGGGATGTGCCCCAAGATTAAGTGAAGTTCTGAGATAGCTGCCCCAGATTAGTCCAAGGTTCTTCTTGATTGCTCGGTAACAGCTCGGAGTTGGAACTTCCTTATTGTCAAGTGCAGACTTGCAGATAAACCTGTTTGTATGGAATAGTAATTCTAATGCCATTTTGAAGTTGAGATGGTATTTATGTGGAAGAAAGTGTGAGAGTATTATATTAACAAAAGATTTTTGGGAGTCAGGTTAACGCAACCTTGCTACCGTATGCTTTCAAGCTAAACCTTGCTTCAATTAGGTCTTTTGAGGGTTATAACGTGGCCTGGTTCACGGTTTCTGAATAAAAGGATATAAGGCTCAAAGTTTGATTTTAACCCATCCCAATCTTCATGATGATCTTCATCCCTAAGTTCAATTAACTCAAACTCACAAGTTTAAGTCCTAAGAGGTTTTTGAGATTGTGATGGTTTGGGAATCGAGGATGTATTTCCCTTTTGTTTGTGGCAGTCACATTGCCTTTTTGTTTTGGTCACATGATTTTGTTTTGTCATGAATCTTGGTGACTTTCAATTTTTCTTCATTTTTTTTTTCAATCCCTAACTTTTGCCTAGACTGTTCTTTTTGCATTTTTAGTCTAGCGGGATACCCTAACTTTTGCCTAAGCCATTTTGAGGTTTTGACTTAGCGGGCTTTTCTTTCTCTCTTTTTGTTTGAATTTTGTTTGGCGAATTGTGACTGCCTTGATATAGGTGATGAGGAACACCTTATTGATTTTTTGCTTTTCTCTTGAAACTCAAACGTATGGCCGAGTTAACTGAACACTACCTTGCCCCGGGTTAAGATTGCGGGTTTTTTCGTATAGAAAGAAACACCAACTTCTAGGCTCAAAGGGGTTGATTACGGATTATCTCCCTTATTTCTCCGGTGTTTGGGAATTTGAAACAATGCCTTACATCATCAACAAAGTTTTATTTGAAAGCATACCGTAGCAACTTGGTTATTTCGTTTTTCATCATCCTCTCTCCAATCTTTGTTCAAACAGAAATGATAAAGAAATGAAAGAAATGACAAGTATTGATATATATTTTTTGCTTTTGAGAAGTAGAAGAGAGAAAATTGAATGGACATGAAAGAATGAATTCAAAACATGCATTATCATTTCATTAAGATTAATATTTCAAACAAACAAAGTTCAACTGTAGGTAAATACTTAGCAAAACAAAGGGAAATACAAAAGGGAAACAGCCTAAATGATAATCTTTGTAGCTTGATTCAATCCCTGAACTCTTCAACTGGCATACTCAGAAGGGTCTGCATGACTTGGCAATGAATTATCCTTCACGGTTGGGCCCTCCCTCTTTGAAACTCAACAGTTTCTTATCAATGAGCTCTTGAACCTTGTTTTTGAATACCCTACAATTTTCCGTAGAGTGACCTTCGGTATCAGCATGGTATGCACATTTGACCTTAGGGTCATACCAAGCAGGGAAAGGTGGAGTCATTGTCCTTAAAGCTACTGGAGTCACCATCCCATTGTGCACCAGATATGGCAAAAGCTGACTGTATGACACAGGAATTGGATCAAAGACCTTTTTAGCTCGCTGCTGAGTCTGTTGTACTTGCTGAGTTCTTTGTGGCACAAGATTCACAGGCACTTGGACAGAGTGCCCATGAGGTTGCTGATGTTGTGCAGCTGCTAGGTACGGGACTTGCGTTGGTGATGTCGGACCATTTTGGGGAGTGACAGCATTTGCCCCATCTTCCTTGAAAGTCAATAGTTTCTGATTGATGAGTCTCTGAACTTCATGTTTAAAGGTTCTGCAATTTTCAATAGTATGCCCTTCAGCCCCAGAATGATACTCACAATTGGCTTTGAGATCATACCAAATAGGGAACGGCGCAGTTATCGGCTTTAAAGCTCTTGGGATTACCATCCTATTACGCACCAAATGTGGAAAAAGCTGACCATAAGGTATTGGGATGGAATCAAAGACCTTTCTCGTTTTAGTGGCCCTCGGCTGATTCTGCTGATGTCCCAAGTTCTGTGCGAACTGCCCTGACTGAGGATGATTCAAAGGCGTCTGTATTGCCTGTTTTGGGAACCCTTGGGATTGTTGAGGTTGAGCAACTGTTGGATGATTGAAGCATGGGGTGCGAGCAGGCACCGTTGGGCGAGAGTGAGAGTGAGGTGGGCTGACATTGTTGGGTAAGAATGATTCCATCATCCTTAGCTTGTCCTCTATTGCCTTGAACTTTTGGCGAGTCTCCTCACTCGGGGATGCAACAGATTTTCCCTTAGAGTTGTCACCTTGATGAGCACTCATATGATCCTCGGGACTTTGCGGTATAGCAAACCCGGGTTGGACTTGATGCGTTCTTGGCTGGCCAACCATGAATTCAGTGTTGGTGGCCATTGGCTCTTGGGTGACTTGAGCAGCTGCAGAAGTATGTCCGGAAGATGAACCGAATGAAGGCCATATCACTTTTGACAAAGGGGAACCAATTGGAGGATTTGCCCCTACTGTTGCAGCGTCCACTCTTGAAGGCAGAATGAGACTAGCTAGTATTTCCAAAACACGGTCCAACTTGTCAGTCACTTGGTCCACATCGCCTCTCCAGGCATCAATCTGCTTCTGCATGTTTTCCATGGTTTCCTTGAAATGCTTTGAGTCTGGTATCAGTGTCAGGGATATGACTGTTGAAGTGGACATATGAAGATGAGATAATGGTCTTTTGTATGAATGCAAATGCATGTAAAAGTTTTCATGCAAATGTTATGCAAAAGGTTTTTTATCATGAATTTTTTTATAAATGAATGCATGAGTGCACGGATGCATGGATGCACTTTCGTAGCAGAGTCTGCCGCGCTGAAGCAAAGGCTTAAATATTATTTCTGAGGTCGAAAGGCTCAAAGTTACCTGCAACCCATCCCTCTCACATGTTGTTCTAAGTTTGATATGGTTAAATCACGGATCACCTCTTTGGAAACGATGCCGTTATTGCACGGCAAACGCGTCCAAAGAGGAATCTCTCGGGTTCTAAACAGAGGTCCCTAATAACAAGGTTTGGTTCTAGACCGGATAATAAAAGGTCCCTAGAGTCATGGACCCAACGAGAAAACATCAGAGACACTAGTCAGATGACCGATGTCCTGACATCTCCAAGAGGATCTACTCTAGGCGAGGTGATTATGCCGGAGTCACTAGTCAGATGACCGGTCACCCAACATAAAGACCTCTAGCTTAGCCTAAGCTTTTCTCAAGCTCGGGTATAGAGCTTCTCTTAGTAACCACGCCACAAGGGCAAAAGAAAAATAAAAGAAGGAGTAGAAGAAGAGAAACAGCCAATCCAAGCAGATATAATTGACAGAAAAATAAAAGATAAGGCAAGATACTGCAAACCTGAAAAAGCAAACAAACGAACAAACCAACTAAACTGGGCTTAACTCTCAAGAGTCCCCAGTGAAGTCGCCAGCTGTAGCGGGCTGGAAAATTACTTCCATTTTTCATACAATGAAGTCGCCATCGACGTTTATTTATCCCGTGGGGGGAAAGGAAAATATCGCTAAAACCTTGGTTTAGGTTCGGGAGTTGGTTATGCGAGAGGAAGGTGTTAGCACCCCTCGCATCCATCGTACTCGATGGGAACCGTTTAGGTGGTTTGGGGTTTGTTTGCGTAGGTTTGAATTAAATTGTCTTTTATCTTATCTAATCTCTACTTCGTTTCCAAAATAAATTAAAAGAAAATAAGGGTTTTTATTAATTGAGTTTGACGGTTGTAGGAGCCCGCTCCTACGTATTCCCCGGTGCAATGGGAAACTCAAAACTCACGTAGTTCTGGTAAAAAATGTTTGTGTGGTTGGTTAATTTTAGTGGATAACGCTTATTTCGTATTCCGCTGACACAACGACGCTTGTATGCTCTAATCAGAGGCTTAAGCTGTGTGTGTGTCAGGGGAGTAGATAAAACGTGTACCCATTGAAAAAAAGAGTTGAATAATGGATGTTGCTTATTTCGCATTCCGCTGATACAACAATGCTTGTATGCTCTAATCAGAGGCTTAAGCTGTGTATGTGTCAGAGGAATGGATAAAGCGTATATCCATGTTTTCTTGAAAAAGAAATTTAAGTGTGTGAGGTTAAGTTTTTAACGCTTGTTTTTGGAATGAGAGCAACTCGAGTGAACTAGTCAGATGACCGGCTACCGAGACAACCCGGGGAAGAAAGAAGCAGATGCCAGATTCTCCCTTTTTCATTCATTATTTGTTATGAAAATCTTTGGTTAAGTTTACTTAAGAAAAAGTGTCTGAAAGAAAAGACGAGTGTTGGTTGTTTTTAATACCGGTTTTAGAATGAGAGCAGCTTGAGTGAACTAGTCAGCTGACCGGCCACCAAGACAACTCGGGGAAGAAAGAAGCAGATGCCAGATTCTCCCTTTTTCACCCATTAATTATTGCAAAGAGTTTTGATTCAGATTATTTGGAAAATAAAGTCAAAAAGAAAGACGAAGGTTGGTCAATTTTAGTACTTTTAGAATGAGAGTAGCTTGATTGACTAGTCAGATGACCGGCTACCAAGACAACTCGGGAAGAAAGAAGCAGATGCCAGATTCTTCCTTTTTCATCCATTAATTATTGCAAAAGAGTTTGATTAATTATTCGGAAAATAAAGTCCAAAAGAAAAGATCAGGAGGAACAGAGCAGACACAATAGCAAAACAGATAATAATAATAAAGTAGATCATGAAATATGCAAAACACAAATGCAAATGCGTAGATACAAATGATTAATGTAAATATGCAATGCTAAGTAAACATGTATGAAGCAATAAATTAAATATGATACGAAAATTAAATTGCGAGCAATTAAATTAATATATGTAAGTATGAGATAACTAAACAAACATAAGCAAACATGATTGACCTAAGCTAATTAGATTTAGACAAAAATATGTGCAAAAGAAAGTGACTCAAAAGTACTTAAAGAAGTAATTTGGATCACTTAAGCACTTATTAAAAAAATAAACTAAAAGCAACTTAAACTAAAATGACTTATGAAAATAAGTTGGAAAAGCAAAATAATATTCACATATGAAAGCTACTGTATCAAAATAAATGTTGTGTAAAAATTAGGGTCAAATAAGCTAAAGAGCTTCTTGAAACCCTAAATAAGCACTTATGCACAAAAAGCTTAATATAAAGAAAAAACACTTATGAAAATAAGTTAAAAGGAAATCACACATGGAAATATGATATAAGCATAAACAGTGACTTACTGAGCTTAAATAAGCTAGGAAGTCACTTAAGTGCTTTTACAAATAAGCTAAAAAAAAATTTAAGTCATTCTGGGGGGGGTGTAAATTATGAAAAGAAGTAAAAACTGGGGGGTGCAGAAAGCAGGGTCTGCACCCAAGGCCCAAGTCCACGCAAAAGTCAGACAAAAAACAAAAGTCAACAAAAAAAGATCCAATACAACAGAGAATGAAGGCGCATCGTAAGCTGGGACGTTCTGGGCCGTCAGATCAAAATCTAACGGCCATGCGCTTACCGGCCCAAAACTAATGATCAAATGTGGCGCTGCATGAAGCCGCAGAACACGCCAACCATCACATCGCCTTCAGATCTCATTTAAATGAGATCTGACGGCTCCGTTTTAAAAACGAGATCCACGCTTCAGATTAAAACAAACGATCGTACGGCTGAGGTTTAAACTCAGCGAAGAAGAAGACCCACCATGCAGTCGTCTTCTCCGGTGAGTTCCACCGTCTCCGGCGACGGCTCCGGCCACCGGAGTTTTCAAAACTTCATAAAAACAGACGATATATACATGGTTTTGCTCGTTTTTTCACGTAGATTATGAAAATGATATTAGTTTTTCTCAAATCATTGTAGAAAATAAAAAACGAAGGGATAAAGTTTCAACATCAAAAACTTAAAAACACGATTCAGGCACAATTGAGCAAAAGCAGCAAACCAGAAAGTTTCTAGGCATCAAAACGAGACGAATGGTGTAGATATTTACCTGAATAACCTTCTGAATCGTCCTACTTGAGCTTATCTTTTTCCTTGGTGCCGTGGCTACTTCCTACTCCAATTTCTTCACCTTTCTGCTCTGAAAATGACTGATTCCTTCTTCTGAGAACGTGATGAAGGTGTTTTGATGGCTAAGTTATGAGCTTGAGGTGAGATTGTGGGATTTGGAATTTTTGAAAATGAAGAAAAAAGTGGTTGTTCTTGTGTTGATTCTCTGCGCCGTTTTTGATGATTCTTAGCTCTCTAGGGCACTGAAATCAAGGTGTCTATTTATAGAATAGAATTAGGTTAAGTGAGTGGTGATTTGTGAGAAGGATTGAGGGCATTTTGGAGTTTTATCATTAAGATATTTGTACTATTTTTTATTCTCTTTTGTTCCAAAAATTGGTGGTGATTGGGCTGAAAAATAGAAGGCTCTAAGTCCATGGTGAGGTGTAATGGGAATGAGAAATTTTGCTACCTTTGCTTGATTATTTTTTTTAGTCACTTTTTTGAATAAAAACAAAATAAAAATAATATATGACATAATAAAAATAAAAGACAAGAATAAAAATATGCATGATGAGGTATGATTGTGTGAAATATTTATGGATTAAAAATGGAATAAAAAAAAGAATTGAAACTTGATTTTTTTAAAGGTTTCTTGAAATGCAAGTAACTAATTAAACATAATTAATAAATGAGAAATAAAATAATGCAAAGGGTAAAATGGTAAAATTTTGTCTTTATGATCATACTAAGCCATAACCATGCAAGAAAAAATAATTCAATGTATTTTTTGTGTCAACATTGGTTTTTGAATTGAAAAAAAGGGTTTTGTTGACTTTGTTGACTTATTTTTCTAAAAAAAGCAAAAGTGAAAAAATATCATGGGGCAAAATTAGGGTATGACAGCAGTAAAAAATAAAATTATAATTTCTCGCTTCATTCCCTAAACCCTCCAATTCATCGTTTCTTCAGAAGAAAAGAAATACAGTCCATCTTTTCCCTTTCACGGTTAGTCGTTGCCATCTCAAACCTCCGCACCAACTATTTCCCGGCGTCGTTTCGATCGCCACAGACATGGATCGAAGGTTAGTTTGATGTTTATTGGAATTTTGTCTGTTTGCTTCATCCTCTTCACGACGGTAATGCCTTTTCTCCGGCCACGATGCTTCCCTCTTCTCCGTCAGTTACTGTTTTGTGAAAGCACCACCTTGTCGGAGTTAAAGGTCCGCCGTCTTGTTGTTTTTTCTTCAAGGGTTAGTCTTAATCTTGTTTACTTTGCTCTTTGTGCTTAAAAATTGAAGAGCCCCAATATTTTAAAAACCCTAGCCCTCTTCTCTCTCCTTAATCCGAAAATTAGACTATATCTGAGATATATTGAATAGTCTCTAATTTGGTTATCTCTAATTTGATTTTGTATTTGCTGTTTGAGTATTGTGTGTTGAAATAGATTTTTGGTTTGGTTTTTCAAAACAAAAAAAAAAAAACAAATTTGTTTGTGCCAGAACCCGAGTTGTCGCCAAATTTAGATGAGGAACAGTAGCACGAAACTGAACCTGTTGCAGCACAATTTCAGATCACGTGTTGGGTGAGCAGAATGCTTGCCATTCAACAGTAGCAGATGAGGAACACCAGCACATCATTATTGAGCATGTTATGGATGTGCAGAATGTTTTTATCTATCGTTGCAGATGCGAAACAGCAGCACGCCATTAACAAGCAAATTTTGAATGTGCAGAACAACAAAGGTCTGTATATCAATACCGAGAAGAACTACAAGTCATAGAGAAGAATACATCACTATCAATTGTTCAATAGGTTGGTAATCACACCCTTAAAAACCTTCCATGGTATATGCTATTTTGTTCATTAGGCTTATTACTCTTTAATTTGTATGCTTTGTTGCTATATTATTTTACTATCAGAATGAAACTTAGGATACTTATATGTTGATTTGGAATTAATTTAAAGAACCCTTCTGCTGAGGAAGAGAGTTTTGAAAATAAAGGAATGTTAGGTTACAATAGAGAAGGGAATATAATTAGTTTGTTGTTTGTTCGATGCTGATTGAAAAGGAACCAATTGGAGACTTTCAATGACCATATATATAGTATAGCTTATTTTGATGAAACCAAACTCTATGAAATTGGGAATTCTATGAATTTCAACTTTAAACTAGGAATTTTTTTTACTGTGTTGATTTGCCAATTATTATTAAGGAAAGCACATGATTTCAAGTCTTTAGTAGAAATCATCCCTAGCCTTTGATATGTTTTCATTCAATACCGTGGTGTATTTTGTATTTACAGATTCCTGCTGATAAAAGAATAGAGGCAACATGAAGATGTTTTTCTGAAAGAGTCAAATTTTACTCGGAAGACAAGTCATATGGGGTGTTTTTGTTTGCTGAGATATAGGATTTACATATATTTTAGGATGAGATTGTTATGAATTTATATGTTATGTTTTTAATTATTTTGAAGCTTGACATTCTTGTAAAGATTTGGTGACAGTTTTTTGATATAATAATAATAATAATAATAATAATAATAATTAATAATTAATGTTTTCTTTTGTATGAATAGGAAATTGTGATATTTATAAAATGTATACAAATTTAAAATGATTCTATATAAAAAATATTGCCAAACATATACCATCGGAAAAATGTTGTGGGTAAAAGTAAGTTAATTAGGTTTCATTGGCCGTAGGTATAGCTTTGAGACTTTTTGCAACGGTTGAAAATACCGTAGCTATAGCCTGTAGTGACGGCAAATTTCCATGGGTAAAGGGGAATCAAAGTCGACGGAACAGAACGCCCGTGGGTATAGGTTTTAGGGCCTATACCCACGGTTTTTGGACTTATACCTACGGATTTTTGCCGTGGCTAAATGTCAAATTTCTTGTAGTGATTGTACAATTAAGACAGATCTCGTCCAAATTTTATAATCCATTATAAAATGAAATACAGATCAAGTAAAGGAAACAAGATGAGGGGTGTATAAAAGAAGAAACTTACAATTTTTTGTTATTCTTTTTTTTTTAATATAAATAAATCTTCAATATATATTAAGATAATTAAACTGGGTTTATCAGAGAACCAAATGAATTTGACAGGTCTACGGTGAAGTTATATGAAAGATCCCTGGTAAAAACAATAAATCACCCTCTGAGTTGAAAGACTATGATTTTTAAAATACAATTAAAACATCTACAATTTTCTGCTTCACTTTATCATGACCATTTATTTTAAATCTTATATTACTAAATCTTATAAGTAAATCATATCTTGAAAATAAACTAAACAAATCCTGATAAGAACTTCAAACATAAAATTACATAAAATATCCTAAAATGTAATCAAACATATGAGGTTATTTTAGTTCATTCAAGTTAGCTTCAAGACAAAGCACATTCAATACTGTACTTGTGATCAGGATAAAAATGCAAAAATATTACACTGGAAATCATAATGAAAATCAAAACTATGGTCAGGGTCAAACTAGCTATAACATGAATGCAAAACATTTAAGAAAGTGATAATTAAATTACTAAAGATGGTTCCAAGTGGAATTGTAGAGTGCAGAGAGAATGCTAAAAGTTTAAACTCACTCACTCTCTTGTATTTTCCTTAAATGAAGTTATCATTTTCTTCAATCGACCCTTCAACAAATCAAACTGTATACAATAAACAATTGAATAAAAGTAAAGAAAAAAAATTTGAAATTAGGAAGAGTGTAAACCTGTTAATGTCGATGGAATCGCAAACTTAGCACACAAAACAGAGGGCAACGCATGAGGAAGCAAAGAATGGAAGACGAGAGGGCACAGTAAATTGTGTCATGGCCGTGGCACTTCTAGTCCTTTTCTTTTCATGGGAGGAGAGGAGCCTCATGGATCAGCCTATAAGCTCTATCTTGTTCAAGTGCAAACTATCTTCACACAACAAGGCAAATTTATTCAAGCAATGTATGGAAAAAAATAGAATGAGTTACAAATTCAACATAATAGATGCATGCATGTATGAATGCTACAAATTCATAACCTTACTTGTCGACATATGTATGCTTTACATGGCCATATGTAAAACACTCTTGAATAGGTGCTGCATTTCCTTAACAGTTTATGAATCATTGTCCGACTGCGAATTAATATATGTCACGCGCGCAGAGTTGCTACTAATAACAACTGAATCAGTAGCAGTTTTCTCAATATGAATATCGTATAAGTCATTTTTAGCCACAGGAGAATCTGATATGTTGTCAGGAACAAATTCAGTAATGGTGTGTTGTTGTTCCTTGTAACGTCTAATTTTGTGCTATTATCATTGACTGTTAATAGGAAAGAAAAATATCATCCTAAAAATAAAGCTTAAAACTCATCCGGATAATTAACTGTGGTGTACTAGACTAGACCCATCCATATGGAGCATAAGCTCATAAACACTTATAACAAACACTCATAAAGCGCTTTAGCCTTGCCGCTGTTATGCCATTGTAGTTCCTTTGTGATTCTTGAATCCTTCTTCCTGTGGTTGTTTAGTATTTGGGTCAATTACTGACATGAATTTAAAAGGATAAGTTGTTGTTGCAGTTGCAATCAATTCTCAATGAAATGGATTTAAAGGTTCTGCTATCAAAATCAAATTACAGTATTTAGAGATGGCTGATAAGAACAAAATAAGAGTTAATCACCCCTCTTCCTCTATGTGTGTAAAGGTGATGAGTGAGCTTCACGAGTTTTACACTACACTTTAAAGTTGGATTTTTTTTGCAAAATCAAAAACAAAAAATGCAGTTTTGGTTGGAAATCAATAGTAGTTTGACCAAGAACAATAACGATGGAGTTGGGGTGGTTCGTGACGGTGGGATAGAGATGGACGGCGGCAGCAACAAGAAGGGAGACGGTGAATCAAGACAGAAATGTGGGTTCTTGTTGTTGGTTCACGTTGTTGTTAGTTCAAGAGGGATTTTAATCTTAACCATTAAATTTTTTAACTGCCACGTGTCACTTACCGGTAGAAAAAACTGGAGGAAATGGAGAATAAGGAAATAGAGTGGATCTAAACTCAAATAATAAAGTTCAAATTTTGGACACTTTTGAGAATATATGTGAGGAGGATAGAACAGCCAGACCGATTCATAAAGCCACTAAAACTAGACTTTTAGATCTATATAATGTTTTAGGATCATTTAGTTAAGCCTCTAGCTTAGGTCCATATATAAATAAATAATTTGTATACCAACGTTTTTGAATTATACCTCCTTCGTCCTTTAATTATAATCTCATTTGAAGAATAAAAATGTCTCACATTACAAGCTTCTATTCAAGTTATCAATTGTATATTTACTATTAAGAAAATAGTTCGCAATAGACCAATACTTAAAAGTCATCTAAAATGTTAACCACGATCAACAAAACGACTTATGAAGTATAAGCTCCTAGTTTTTCTCCTATGTGCAGCTAAATTGGTAATTTAAGTGATGCCACTAATTTTTTTTAACATTCAAAAAGAGTTAGCGGTACAGGTAGAACTTTTGTGTGTACAAATTGGCAGGTGGCATTTCTAGTTTGTATTCTTACCCTCCGAATTGTGCTCTTGCAGTTGGTACAAGAAATCAACATCCTCACAAATTGCTCCAACGATAATGCTCTGGTTCACCAATCAGTATCTAACGCACACACATTTACCACATTACTATGTTTCAAAAATAAAACATAGCATATGCTAATTATTAAAGTGTTGCTAAGCTTTAATTGGCAAATAAAATTTCAACGGTCCAATATAGTGTGGTTAGTCAGTGTTAGCAATGAAACATTTCGTGAGATACTATGCTACAAAGTTTCCCTTTTTAGTACAATTATTTTAGCTAAAATTGATTAATTAAGTGGTTTTCATCCTCAGCTCCCATTCATTATATATATGCTCCATTGACTCGATAAAGCATGCCACTTTCTAAATTATTTTTCCTTTTGTTTTTTCTTGGTCTCCAGTTAGCAATCAAGGGTGAAATTAAATTTAATTCAGATATTATTCACTTGCCACTAGAAATTCAATGCCACTAATTATATATTTCTTGTGATATTTTAATATGTTTGAGTTGCATGGCATTAATTAAAATTTGTAATATTTTTCCTATAATATTTGTGGTCATGCATGACCTTGATTCGAAGAAATGAATTGCCGTCAAATTATTTACTATTTTTTTTTGTTTGTTGTAGATGCATCGTGGTAGGATAAATGTGTGTGAACATTATTTGATATATAAGTGTGGCGGCGTTGGATCATGGATTACTGGTTAAGAAAAATATTTAATAAAATATATGCATTATTACATATTAAAACAGGCACAATTATAACATTAGTTGATTTGGTTTGTATACAAATAGATTTTTTTTTTTTTTTTGCAAAAATGGAATGCATATATTAAATAAATAATTTTCTCAGTGCAAGGTGTGTCGAAAGGATCTCTAAAAATTATAAAGAGTCAGAGAAAACGGAAATAACATGACTAGTTAATCAATGTTCAAATAGGTAAATGGACATGACCACCACCTATGGTAGTTTGAAACTAGAGTAAGATTAGATGACTTCAACCACCGACGGAAATAGAGCTTTACCTTGTCCAACATCTAAGAAAGAGACTACTCTGAGCTTCTGAAAAGTCTCTGATTTTTCTCGTTCCACACAACCCAAACATCATGGTTCTCATTTGACGGAAGAGATTTCAGAATCAATATTCGAAATGGAAGCATTCGAGACTTTGGATATTTAAAGTAACAGGTGGTAAAATTTTAAGATCAATTTCAATGTTGGTTGTTTTTCAACTTTATGATAACAACTTTTCTAGGCAAATTGGTGATATGAAGAACTTAATTGTTTTTCAACTCTATGATAACAATTTTCTAGTAAAATTCCTATTGGATTTGGTGATATAAAAAATCTGAAAGGTTTTTCAGTTTACTGAAACATGTTCAATAAAACGATTTAGGAGAATTTCATAACAATTCCTAATTTTACTTCTGGAAAATTAAATATTATAAGAAATTCACTAAAAGTTATAGAACCTAATTCATCCTTACTCTTAGGTTGACTCTTAATTCTACAAGAATCTTTTTCGAACTCTACATACATAAAAGTTGATAATGCTACATTTGATTAAAATCACCAGAGATATAAAATAGTGTCTGATTGTTTGTTATAATAACATGGATGCACGCACACACACTCACATGCATGTGTGCACACATAACCTACTAATTTTTTTACTTATTTTCACCACGAGTATCCGGCCTATTGGATTGCCTAATCTGATTCGGGGGTCAGTTTTGACATCAAGTGGTGTCAGCCCCCTCCCGATCGCAATTGTGGGGAATCAAACCTTGATTATTTCTACCAAATTTAGCGTCAATCACCACTAAACTAACTAACGATTGTTTACTAAATTAAAATTTTGATGAAAAAAATGAACAGTTGTGTGGTCGCACCTCTACACATTGTTAAGACCACCATTGCAACATCCCTTAAGCGTGTGCTTAGGTGAATGATATCATAATAATTGGAATGAGCGCATATATACAATAGTTGTTTTTCACTAATCAACCAATTAAGCTATTGCTTAGTCGATCAGGTATGGTAGGGAGAATGCTCATATAGTTACTTGAACTATCCTAATTCGGCGTATTGTACGAAAGTATAAAAGCTTTAAAAGCATTAGTACTCGTTGATTTCATCGCCAAAATGACGGTGTCTGACTCCTGGCGCACACAAATGGACCATCCTTGTCAATGGAAGCGGAGCAGGAACCACATTCTAAATATGATTGGGCGAGCGCGGAGAGCCGGTATAACACCATAGCAACTTCAACCAATCAACTATTTATTATATACCGATATCGATCCCATTTTTTTGGTTGTATAGTTTCTTGGCTAGCTGTACTATAATGAAACCCATAAATAAAAATATTTTCTTAGAACAAGTCATCCATACGACAATAATCTACAATGTTGTTTCCCTTGAATAACTTGGACCGCTATAACCATTGTCGTTTTGGCATGTTGATATAGTTGTTGATTAATATTTATTTTGTCCCATAATAGTTTACTTACTAGCTAGAAAAATATGTCCCACACTTTTTAATTTTTAATGTACCCTACGTTTAGTTGTTGCTTAGTGTTTCTCTTTCATGGGACTTTGGACCCTTTTGTATTCAAAAATATATTTCAAAGCATAAATTTCTTACTTTCTATACTAGTGTTGAAAAGGCACTAAAATGAGAATTAATTGCACAACAAGCAACCAATAGCACGAAATTTAAAGTTTTTTCGTAAACAAAATGGCAATCACTGCAAGAAATTTACATACACAATTCTGAAATCTATAATTTGAATTCAGGTAAAAGTGTTCACCTAATAGTATTGATATTTCAAGCATTTTTAATTAGTAAATATATTGAATTAGAAATGCGTATAATCATTGTACCAAAAAAAAAAAATGCGTATAATCACGCGTAAGTGTTGTAAATTTGGGAATACTATATTTGATTGCTAATGACAAAAAAACAAACTCCAAAGGTAAACCCAATCAAATGTATTTTTTGTTATTTATATTTAGTAGATCATTCTTTGCCACACCAATTTTAAAAATTCAACTATTTTCATGATGTTGCCCTTAATTAAAATTGTGATTCATTTCATGCCATTGCTAATTCTCTTATATCACTTGTCTTATTAACCACACTCTTTCTTAACTATGCTCCTTGTTATAACATAAATTACATTAGATCAATATAAATATTGAAAATAATGTAACCACAATTTGAACTTGTTTTATACAATTAATTATGAGGCATAGGGTAAAACTAAAACAAATTCTAAAGAGTTTGAACATTATACACATCCAATCATTCATTACCAATCACCACACATTGATTATATATGGTTGATTTGGAAGATGGCCAAGTCTAAACTAGAACTAATTAAAGACATGATCCTACAAACTCTAAGGTACAGTACAGTGCTAATTTAAAGACAATTAAATTAGCTAACCTCCCTATAGTTTCTCACCAAGCCTTCTGGCTCAAGTGGTGCTATAGTTACAATTGTTTCCGGCACCGGAAACAACATAGGTTGTGGTTGAGATGAACTACCTTGTGATCCAACAATTTTCTTACAAGTCTCAATAAGGCACTGTCTACATTTCGGACAAGACGAATGTGAACTTAACCATTTGTCAATGCAACGAACATGAAAACCATGGTTACACTTTGGCAAAAGGCGTACTTTATCGCCATTAGTGAACTCTGATAAACATATCACACACTCTGAATCCAAACTTGGCAAGTTCAACTCGGTCGAGTAACTTACCGTTGTGAATGTCTTGAGAGCTTTCTTCTTAATTCCAGTGTTTGTTGCTCGAACCGGGGTGTTAGAGGGATCACCACTCATCACAACTAAATTGGAACATTTTAATGCACATCTTATGATTGAGTTCAAACAAAGTGAACAAATAAGAGCACATAATAGGACAGAGAGTACCATAACAACATTTGCATCAAAATTACCATCTCCAAGATATGATGAATCTTTAGTTGAATCATGGATGTTTGTTGGAATTGGAGGGTTGGCTAAATTGGAGTGAAGGAGCAACTTTCTTGAGTGGAAATTATTTTCAAGAAGGTCATGGAGGAGTGGTGAAACATAGGAAGTAGAAGCATACATGTTTTTGTTTGAGGTCTTATTAATGAGTTTGAGTTTATTTTGAGGTTGGTTGCACTATAAGGGGGATTATATATATATAAGGTGGTTGGATTTAATTTGTTGTCTTTCTTGATTGTGGTATGAAATAATAATAATAATAATTATTATTATTATTATTAAATTTATAATAATGTGATGAATAGTGTAGCTAGGTAGCTTGGTAAGTAGAATATTCCTAGAAGGTTATGGTTAGATTGAGGGTATTTATCTTTGTCTTAAAATGTTGATGCCCCTTGATGTCTTTTATTTTAATTCCAAGTATATGGATACTCCACTAAAATAAACTTTTGTAAATTGCCTCTCAAATCAAGATGGGTCCATTTAATCCCACCTTCCACGCATAAGGATGTGCCACGTGGAAGTTTATATATATATATATATATATGCATTATATAAACGAGGAATAAAGTTAATTTTTCTAAATTTATGCAAAACATATCTTGATTTCTTTACTATTTTTAAAATAATACACACAAAGAACATTTTTTGTTCTTTCATATAATTATATTATGATAATGGTTATGGTGTTATATATCTTGTTGCTGTTCTAGGGACCCATGAGCACAAGAAGGAATAGGGAAGGTTCCAATAATAATATGAAAGTTGAAAAATACTACACTACTCCATTATGATATTGATTCCAAGGTTTTTCATTTTATGTTTCATATTTTGGGTCCCAATTAATGAAAAGGATGAGTTCCAATATAGCCAGATTATGAGCCAAGTGGCCTCATCCGTACTTGTTCGATATATGCCTATAGGAAATAAAGACAACATAAAGAATTGAAGGTTTGATTTTGTGAAGGAGGGTTTGATTTTGTGATTTGATCCCCTATAGTTAGAATAATGAATATAAATTGAGTTTATTGTTTTAATGTGTACTTATATTTCAACATTTACAAAATATCATTTTATAAAGAGTAATAAATTGTCAATCACTTTTTTTTAATAATAAATTTAGATCTTGTTTTTATTCGATATGAGACTTCCATTTTCACAACCTTCTTCCTTCTATCTTTATGATGTAGTGAGGTCGCATGAGTTGTTCAATCGCCACTTAGCCCGAGACTATGAGACGGTTATTAGAATATAGAAAAGAATTGGTAGCATTTTTGTTAGGTAGTTATTTATCCGCTACCTCTATAAATAGAATATTTTGAATATTTTTCAATTGTTTGAAGCAATGACAACATCTTCTTTCTCCTCTTCTCATGCCCTTAATAACATCGTTTGCAAGACAAAGAGCAAAACCACCCCCACCCCCCCCCCCCCCCCACCCCACCCCCCCGACCACCACCACCCACACAAAGGGGAGGGATTTCTCAGTAGTCAAAAAAAGCTACGCCTTATGGATAGGAGTGGGAATAGGCTAAGTCAACTTACAGAGACATATAGTCTAACCTATTTAGATTTAGATTAGGTTGGTATTTTTTTTTAAAATAGAATAGACTAATGTTTTTTTTAGAAACCTATTTAGTTAAAAGGTCAGATTGCAAATCATAAAAAGTATTTTAGATATACTAAGCCGACATATTTAAATAAATGCAAATAACATTTTTATTACTATTATTATATATATTAAATTTTGTATAAATTTGCCTTGGCTATTACCCTAGCTCTTATCCCATACATTTCACGTATATGTGTTTAGCACCATATGGATGCGGAAGCAAAAATGCTACTATTACTAGTGGTGGCATTTTGGGTTACGTTGTTATCTAGTTCTTTTACACACTCATTATACAACAAACCATGTGCTAAGTGGCCTTTCCAATTTCTTGCTCCAACTTTTAATGTTAAGAATCAAAACGAATAACTAATTACAAGTGATTAGTCAGCACAGTACACAATTGTAAGTTGAAATTATGAATAAAGCTAAAAAACTTTTTACAAAATTAAATCTCAAATTGGTCAAGAGATTAAACCGTTGAAACAACTAAATTATAACTGAGCTGATTTTACCGACTCAACTAATAATATTGAACCAACTCAAAAATTGACACATAATCGGTTCAACTGATTGAACTCGTCGGTTAATTCTATCCATTTTTTAAGAATGAGTGTGTATTTTACACATCATAATAATATGTTTGAAAATGAAATATGCTAGTGATATATTGGATCAGTAGAGAAGACATTTTTATATACAAGTTGGTCTAATATTTCTTTCATTTGGCATGAGTTACTGTTTTATGATCCTCACTTCACATATGTATGTGCAAGTGGTAAGAATAAGATCACAATATTTTGGACTCTTTCTCTAGGAATAGGATAAAGTAGCATTTGTTCATTAACCTCAAAAAATGATCAAATTGGCAAATAATTTGATCTCAATCTGATTCTGTACTTTTTGTGGCTTTAACATTAGTTTGTTGAATTGAAGGTGGAAAGTACTTTGGTTGATTAAGATAAATATTATTAAATACATCAATATACGTGGAAACCAGTCCAGGTAGGGGCTTCTTTTTCTCATTTCAATTTTTAGTTTCTTTGCTTAATCGTGATTAAAATACATCACAACTACTACCTCTATCTAAAACAAATTTGTTGACAATTTTCAAAAACTCTTTTTATTTCAATGTTTATTTATATATTGATAGTGTCATTTTTAATACATGCATATGATCTTACCTTATTAATATATATCATAATGGTTTTTGGCCGGTGAAACATTGTGTGGTTGTGAAGGAAGATGTGTACCCATAAGATAATAAGTATTTGTGTGAAATGAAAAATTTTAAAAGTAGAGAATAGATTACAATTACATGCGCCCTTTGCATGAAAGAGTTTTATATAGCCTCCGATGCAGGGTCACAACCATCAATGTGAAGATAAATATGATGGTCTCAACATTGATGGATGTCGGAATAACGTTCGGAAAGTCATGATTAGTATTAAATGTCACAAAAAAAAAAAGTATTAAATACAATTGTTCTGATGTCAACCGTTACAGAAGTGAAGACTTATGTATGATCATTGGACATGGACATGGGGTCTTGGACCATGCTGCTAGCAGGCTAAAGACGATGTTAAATTGGGCTTAGACCCAGTCCAAAACAATTTCAAATCAAATTACATCATGATATTATTTTTTAGGTTTATTTCTAAAATATTCCCGTTATTTGAAAGAATCTGCGCTATTTTTTTTTTAAGAAGAATTTTTTGCCACATTTTATTTACTTATCGCTGAAATCAAGATTATCAGACTCATTTCTCTAGGAATCAAATGATTAACAACAAAAAATGAAGATTTTTTTGTGTGTATTTGATATGTGGATGCATAACATTTTGCTACTCGACTCTTGTTGTACTCTGATGGGCATCTAGGTAGCTACCTGGATGGGATGTATATCTTGGTGGGTTGGATATCACTATGGTGGTGGTGATGACTGATGATGTTTCATTGTTGATGTAGACGCACAATCTGTGAAAGATAAGAGCAAGAGAGGTCATATCATATCATATCAATGAGAAAACAATAATATTGGATTAATTTCTTCAACTTTGTAGTTTCTGAATAATAAACAAATTTCATGCACGTGCTTTTTCTTCAATTAGGATAAGATTTGCTTGGAGATAGGAATCAACATTTTATTTATATATATTTTTTTACGGATTGACTTCATTTATATTAAATTAAATTAAACATACACTTTTTTGCCACTTATATACTCTCACCCTTAATATGATGATACAAGATGTTTTAAAAGAACTTTATGAAAGATTTTTCTTACAATTATATCGATGTTGGTATTTTTTCATCATCGAATCATATACCACGCCGTTTAAATCATATCATATCGTCAATTTATAGTTAAAAATTATGATAGGGGGACCAAAACTGTCGAATTTTAAAATAGGGGGACCAAAACTGCAAAAAATTAAAAATAGGGGGACCAAAACTGCAATTAAACCATCTTTTTATAAGAAATGAAAAGATCAAATATTAAAAAGTGAGTTTAAAAACAAATAAGTGTTTGAACTCCAGTGATTAATAAATAATATTCAGTTAAAATCAAATTAATCATAAAAATCCGAGTTTGATTCTTTGTATTATTTTAGAAAAAAATCTTATTATTGTCCGACCAAATTTTAAATTACTAGAGTCTTTTGTTCATGTTAAGATTAGAACAAAAATCATTTTAGAAAAATGATTAACTTTTTCTAAGGGCAATTAGCATTTTTGGCAAGACAATTTCAATTAACATTTTCCATGTATTCACTTAACATATATATATTCACAAAATGAAGAACATGTTTTGTAACTGTACATATTTCTCCAGCAAAAGCCGGCATAGACGCAAAGAGCTATGTGCATGTTTAGATTGACAATGAGTTGGAAGAATCACAGCGTGACACTGTAATTTTGACAAGAATTATATTTTGGAGCTTCAACGAAATCAGGATATTACAATGATTTCAAATGTGCACTATGTTTGTCGCTTACTACCACCGCGTGGCATAAGTAATAAGTTTTTCATTTCTCTGTAACTATGAAACTCTTCCAATGCATCACTTGTTGTTTTCCTATTACCAGAAGACATTATGCTGGCTGGTGTTAGGGTCTCTAGACTCTGGTTAGGCTCTTGAACTTCATTGCTCCTCCGGGTTTCAGGACGCGTGCCCTGAGACAAGTTTTCGCAACTTGAGAAGTCTTGATGTAGAGGTGCTGCTTTCTTCAACATATGAACAAGTGCACCAACAGCAGCACCTTGAGACTTTCTAATTGGAAGGAATCTACCAGCTTCAAGCAGTTGAGTCATATCACCGCGATCGAAAGATTCCGCTCTGATGCATATAAGGAAACATATTACATATTTTAACTAAGATTAAAAATCTGTCATATGTTATGTCATATATAATTCAACAAAACCGAGATAAGATTGCCAAATTGTACAACAAACTATTTTAAAGATTTTTTTTTTTCACCACTAGACACCAGTATCCGGCCCACTGGATTGCCTAATCTGGTTCGGGAGTCAGTTATGACATCAAGTGGTTCCAACCCCCTCCCGATTACTTGTAATAGTAATCAACATAAGTATCAATGTCAAGTTATAAACATTATTATGTTAATTAAGTTTGGTCAACCTTATCTTTGACCATAACTATCTGAGATGAACATCAAGATGAAGAATATACCTTCCAGTTCCCATGAGTTCTTATAGCTGTTTTTCTTTATCAACCAAAAACTAAATTTTAGGATCAGCATAGAAAGAACCGGTTAACCGATTCACAACAGTCGCTAAATTACATGAACTAAGAATGGTCTTAAAGAGTGGAACATACCGTGCACTTCATCTAGTACACTGGTTGCTATTGTCTTTTGATGTGGCTTATATAAGGAGACAAGGATATCACAAACATTTTAAAACCTCAAAGTTACCCTTTGGCAAAAGCTTGACCAGAGCTATGAGGATAATTGGGAAAATCTCAATGATGCAACTAGATTCAAGAAAAGAATGATAGAGTTATGTTTCTAGCCAGACTCAATCAAGAACTTGATGAAGTTTGTGGCAGAACTTTAGGCAGAAAACATGTGCTGTCAATGAGAGGAGGTTTTCTCTGAAGTAAGGAGGCAGGAATCCACAGGATACTACGACACTTCGATGATATCAAATTCAAGAGGCTGAAAGTTCTGCTTTGGCTATGAGGGAACATGAACCAAAAGGAGAAAGAAAAAGCAACCTTGGTGTGTTCAATGTAGACAGCCATTACACATGAAGGACACCTGCTCAAAACTTCATGGAAAACCACCAAACATGAGAAAAAGTCAAAGTGAGAGGCCCGGGCTTTCCAAACAGCAAGTGAAGAAAATATGGGGTAAAAGGCCAATCCTTAGTCATATCCTTTCACTAAAAAACTACTAGACTAGAGAACCTGTATAAACTCTTTATACAACGAAGGTGTTAGTTTATCCACCCTCTTCGCTCAAACAGACATCTCTTTCTCTTATGCTCTCCTCCTGAGTACTAAACCTTACTCTAAAGCTCCACGGATCATCGATTTTGAAGCCACAAATCAAACGACAGATTTCTCAAAACTGTTTTATGAATATTGTACTTGTGGAGGTCATATATAAAATGATGAAAATAGCTGATGTTACCTATACCTACCTGGTATAGGTTCAATACCCTTATCTAAAACTCTATCCCTCCACAATGTTTTTCATGTTCCAAATTTATGATGCAATCTGCTGTCCATAAGTAAATCAACCCAAGAGGCTAAGACCTTAACTGTTTGGCTATTTTTTACTCATTTAGTTGTAAATTACAGGAGTTGAGCTCACGGAGCATGATTGACAGTGCTAAAGAGGTTGATGGTCTCTATCTCTTCGAAGATGAGGCTGGTCTTACGGAGAAATTTCAGAATGATTGTCTCAATTCAATTCTAGTTCATGAAATTGAAGAAATAATGCCATGACAATATAGGATAGGTCAGCCAATTTATTTATTTTTTTGTATTTGAAGCACTTATTTCCTGATTTTTTTTAAGAAAAATCGAAACCAATTTTCTTGTGAAGTTTGTTAAATTACAAAGCATCACCCCTCTTCCTATTCTCCTCGAGCTCATAAGCCATATAGTCAATTCACCTTAATTCATAGTGATACTGATGTTTGAGGACATTGCAAGAACCTCACCAAATAGAAAAGATGGTTGAAGGTTTATCATCTTCGGAAATAATCATAGTTGTATAACATGGGTTTACTTCATGAAAACAAAATCTGAGGTTGAAAGCATAATCCAAATGATTCCAACACAATTTCAAGTGAAAACCAAACATTTTACATGTTGATAATGGAACAGAATATGTTGACAAACACTTGATACATTTTTCGTTCAAAGTGACACCCAACAATAAATAGAGTGGTTGAACGGAAAAAACAAAATCTTCATGAAGTTGCCAGGGAATTATTGTTTCAGAATGAGGTCTTTGGGGTGAGCCAATTCATACTGGAACATATTTGATATATAGTCTTAGAATTTGGGTTTGGCCTAATTCAATCCTACAAACCAGCTTGTAAGGTGAGAATTACCTCTACTTATGTTGTCTTCTTTTTTATTTCATAGGTCGGGTTTTTGAGGGTGCACTATACTCCTCTAAGCTGTGTTTTCCACTCAAAGTCACTATCCCCACAAAACTACTATCAACCTGACACTTGATAATTCCTTAGTTTGAGACAGTCAAGATTTTCACCCTATTGTGAAACTGTCTATAGAGCTAAATATATAAAAAATGTTAAAATCTTTTCTCGCATGAGAAATCTACTGTTTGTTACTCAAATGATGCAACACTTTCTTATTTAGGGAGAATGGGAAGTTTTGAATCATTGAGCCATTTGTTTTAGCTTTTTCTTTCAATGAAACAAAGTCACTTCCATTTAGGGGGCAAAAACGTTCATTGAAGTTTTTAGCCAATCAGAATCTGAACAAGAAAAATGAAATTATTGCCACGGTTTCAAATAAAAGTATTGGTTTTTGTAAATGTAATTGTAACCAAGGATAAATGGCTTCTGCTTGGCATAAAATATCTAAACAATTATGCATTTTCTTAACTCATCATACCATCATATTTTTAAAAAGCTTAAACAAGACCATGTAAAGATAGAGGTTAAAGAAAGGGCGCATATCATATTTACAACAAACACTAGTGCATGAAAATGCGCGTTTTGTTTCTTCGTTATAATCAAATAAGAGTAAAGAAAAAGTGATAAACAGTACCATGGTGATTCTGTAACTTAGTCTATTCAACCCTGTCTAACATTTATGGAAATGAGTGGCTTAAACATATATCCAGTAAATCACATAGTTTGGAAAAGGTAGCATTAAATACCAACCAAATACATTTTCGAGTTCAGAAGAGGAATCAAAATAAAGGATGACAAGAATTATGCATGATTTATCTAGGTAGATCATTTGAATATAATTGGCATCCATGTAAATAACGTAAAAAATATAAAAATCTTCACCATTAGTAAGATGTAAGATGAAGTCAAATATTTATGAAAATCAGAATACAGTAATGTTAAGCAATTATGTCAATAAGTCAAAAACAGAAAGGAGGAAGAAGAGTGAGATCCATGCTGTTTTCATTTGATCCTCCAGTAAGTCAAAAACGATTCAATGAAGACAGCAATAGAAACATAAAGAATAAAATAGCACTTATTCCAGTTATTGCTTTGTTAATGCTATATATCGGTTTATCAATTCCCCCTTTTTATTTTACTCTCCTTTAAGGTCACAAGAAAGAAAGAAATCAGTAGCTTAACTAAAAATTATTAGCGTCGGAGCTCGATGATATAGCATGGAAATTCTAAGACACTTGCTCACATGTGAGTTGCAACCTAATCCACCAAAAACCTGTTACCCTAGACCCGAAGCATGGGAGATTGGGTAGCTCAACTGGTTTTAACTAAAGGTTAAACGAGTTAAAACATTGGGGTTCAAACTCCGATGAAGGAGAAACTATTAATGTATCAATTAAGTAGTCTACTAACATTTGCCTATCCGAAAAAGACTAGACCTGACCGAAGCATATGCCATGACCTTAACACCAGGTATGACCTTAGAATTCATCAACCTGATTCATCCTCACTGAAAACAATACCAAGCAAAGGGTTGATCATTTCTATTAATATATGGTTGTAATCTAGCAATAGATCCATAACAGACCCATCCCTTCCTGGACCTTGCCATAGCAAGATCTTTGTAGTATCAGGTTCCCCTTTTACCTAGATGGTCACAATCTGGGAGTTATATGATATTTTTAAGGAACTAATCTAAAACACCGCCTGATGAATCATCAACTACTTATAACGGAGCATAGATAATGAAGCATAAAGCCATAAACACCAATGAATTTCTGTCACAAAGTTACCTGCTTCCTGGATCTGTCGTATCGTCATCATCCACGTCAAAAGGACAAGTAAAATCAGTCTCATCAAAATCATCCTGATAAGACCTGCTAGAGCTCCTGGAAAATGAAACTTGTGGCGAGCTATTAGGTGCTATCTTGACTCCAGAATACTTTTGTTGAGACTCGTCTTTTCCAAGAGAAAACATCTATGTAGAGAAAAAACCAACCATAAGATCAAAACATTCAATGTGATTAGTAATTTAGCATATGATACAGCATATATACCTTCTCAGTTGTTGAGCAAGATTGCATAAGATTCCTACTTCTATCTTTCTCAGAAGTACACCTCGAAATTCTAATGGGAGTGGATGGAGGCAAATTATGCCTACTGATATGTCCAGGGAAATTAGCAACTTCAGCATTAGGTATGTTTACTGGAGCACTTTCAGAGCGTAAAAGTGTTTTCGAAGCTAACGACTCCAGACTATAGATTGGAGATGATGAAGAAGGAGAGGGAGATGGAGAGAAATTCGGCGAGGGATAGTAATCATCAAAATTCACATTCTTCTTGTGATGCAAAGACATTTCACTTGGATGAGGAGGCAAACTAGAGGGTGGATAACAATACGGAGAGCTAGCATTAGAAACCAACGTGTGTGATTCCGAATGTGTAGGTGAAGGTGAATAGTAATTAACCGAAGGAGGCGAGGCTCCACCATTTTCATAACTCCAACTATGTCTCCTTGAAAATGGCAATGACGATGGAGACGAGCTGTGTGATTGTGATGGTAACCTAACAGCAGGAAGTGACGGAAATCGCATCAACCGATCAGTCATAGGACTACCAACATAATCAGTTATAACTTGTGGTGACAAAGGAGTTGAAGGTTCAGAACTCACATCAGAAACACACGGACGATACAATACCGATAAACATAGCCTACCAGAAGAAGTATCCACAGGAGTAAACACAAATTTCAGCATTTCAGATTCTTGTTTAGTAGTAAATGGTTCAAAAAAGTCGAAACACGGTGCACAAGTGTAAAAGCAGAAACATTTGCAGATGAATTAAGTTCCTTAAAAATCTTATAAGCAGGTAAAATTCTAACAGTAGCATACAAAGATCTTAAAAGCAAAGTAGATTTCTTATACAAATTTTGCAAAAAATTGTTACTTGATCTTCTAGTAGTAGCATTTGAATTAGAACAATCCCTAATTTTTCTGCTTTCATATTGAATAACCCATCTTTCAACAATTTTCTCATTCTGTGAACACCCAACTCCTAATTCTTCAAAGGGGTTTCGATCTTTTAAAAAAGATCGAACCTTTGGAGAAAAACAAAGATTTTGGTGGATCAAAACAATATCCACTATAATTGGTTGAAGATTATTGTGACGCCATAGGTCAGCGTTTTCTAGTGCTGTGGGACATTCTCTGAGTGCTAGATTGAACCATTTATCTCTAGGACGAACACTTGATGATGATGATGAAGAAGTTGAAGATGGTGAAGAAAGGGTACTGAAATTACGTGATGAAGCAGAAAGTGATCTTGATTCGATTATTATATGAAGACTTTTAGCGAAGAATTCTATGATTATTTGTTCTGTTTTTGCAGCTTCAGTATGAGTATTATTAGAAGATGTCATGTTCATGTTCTGTTTGTAGTACGAGGTAGCATAGCAGCTATGTTTGTTAGTGGAACAAAGCAAGAAAGAAAGGGTTTGGGAAATAATAATAATAAGTTAAGGATTTGTTTGGTGTAGGGCGGTGTGGAAGTGGAACCATTTTTTGTGTTGTAAATTGATTATTAATTACTTAAGGAACATGAAATTGAGAGGATAGAGAGAAGACACAAATTATGAAGGTTGAGAAAAAGAGAAGAGAAGGGTGTTTGTGTGTTTCAACTTTCAATCCAATCCAATAGTTTCTTTTAATTTGTTGGGTTCAGTTCAGTTGAGTTGATACAAAAAAAATGAAGTGATTAAGTTAGGATTTGGGTGATGTCAGGAGTTGTGTGGGACCGGTGGACAGTGGTCGTTACAAATCCGATGCATAATAATAGTAGATATTTTTCTGGCCTGCATATATTTGAATCATACACGGCAATAATCAATTCATTCAACAATGAATGTATTTAAGTTATAATATAGATTAAATACATTAATTATTGAATGAATCTAAAAACTTAATTGTCTCTTATAAAAAAATAGAAAAAACAGTTTTTTTTACGTAATAAAATAATACTCTTTGGTTTTTAATACTACAAGAGAAATTTCACTTTTTAAATTCATTGAGAATTTAATGTATCTTGTCACTGTCTAGATTCATTAAGAATCTAATGTATCTAGTCCATATTATTGACAAGATACATTAAATTCTCAATGAATCTAAAAAGTGAAGGGAATGGCTTTTATTTTATTTTTTATAATTCAATCAAATAGTAGTTAAATGTTAATTAATGTCTTCTATGCATTAGTTAGAGCATCTCTAATAAGGGTATCTAAAAGAGTTTCATAGGTTAATGATACGGCACCTTATGTTTTTTATCATTGGAGTTCCATGACGTGGCAGAGAGGGTATCAAAATTGATGATACCAGTACCTTAAATAAGGTATCGTATCATCAATTTAATGTTACCATATTTTTTGTTTAATCATTAAATGGCCATTTGATCTTTTTTTTAACAATATTTTATCATATTTCATATTTTTCTATATTACACAATTTCTATTTGTTTTGTTCTCAAGTCATATTTTATTTGTTTTCTATCAAATGGATCATAAATTCATAATATGTATAATAATAATATTAAAGCTTAAATGAATTTGTTCCAAAACAATCTCTTACCAGTAAAACTTCTAAAATCATCCTTATTTTATTTATCCATATATCACCACCACTCAATATTCCTTTGGTTGAAGCTCCAAGTGCCGCAATTATCAACTAAAAGTGGTCTAAAAAAATATTAATAGGCTTGACGAAGAAACATGTACTTCATAGAAAAAAATCGTGTTACTTTCTCGCTACAAGAGAACACATTTGGGAGCGTTTCAAACAAGAGAATAATCAAAATTAATTATTATATTTTATTATATACTTTCCATCATATTTATGTATTTTTCACCATTTTTTATTTATTATCTTGTATTTCTCATTTTATATTTAATTATTAATTTATTTATCTACGAATTTATTAAATTAAATTAAATAAAAATTTAGTTTTAATTAGACAAAGTAAAAAAAAAAAAATAGAAGGGACCGCTTGTTAATAATGTATGATACTCAAATTAGTGTCACCACTGGAGCAAAATATGTACGAGTTGCATAAGTATTACATGGCATTGTAGGGACTACTTGTTAGTAATGTTTGATACTCAAAGTGATATCACCATTGGAGATGCTCTTAGAGTTGCGATTCTTTCCATTTTCTATTCTTTTTATTTTTTTTATTAATATTTTTTTTATAAAATATTAATATGTAATTTTGAACATACAAATACAAAAGTCTAATATTAAATTAAATGAATTCAAATTTCTTTTATACACCCTAACATATTATAAAACTATAGGAATTAGGAATGGATGAAACGAAAACAATAAAAAATAGTGAGGAATTTAATGCGTAAAAGAAAAATTCCACTAGTTAAAAAAATAAAAATAGTAAAATATAAATTTATGTAGTCAGGTTTATAAAAGTACTAGCCGCTTGTGTGATTGATATTCTTTTTTTTTTGTGATCGATATTCTCTATTGTGCAAATATAAATAACTACTTAATCTCCTTTTGTGATCGATATTCTTTTTTGTTGTGGCTATTTATTAAGAAAAAAAAAATATATATTTTTTGACTATAAAAAACTGAAAACCTACTTTTATGTGGAAGTTGTGCTTAATTATTAAGAAGAAAAAAAATATTATTTACTAAAAAAAACTAAAAATCTATTTTTATTTGGAAGTTATTTTTTAAGGGTAAAATAGGAATAATGAAAAAGCCATCCCAAAAATTTGTATCATTTTTATATATAGTAATAGATAATAGATAAAAGATATGATTTTCAATGTAAAATTTACTTTTTTTTTTATTTCCTTAACAAATACTCTTAAAACATTAGTTAACACGCCTCACAAGTCCTAGCTCAACTGATAAAATATGCCGAAATTGTTAGGTTGGACGTCGTAATCCGGGTTCGAACCTGAAATCTCACAATTATGTGAGTTTAATTTCCGGTAGATTACCACTTCAACTAAGATTAAAAAAAACATTAATTAACATGACCAATAAAGTTGTGCATAGTGCAAAACTTACTTTTTCATAAATATTAAACAAAAGCTATTTTCCTATGGCAAGAAGATAAAACTATTGAACTCAACTTGCTTGTTGTAAATGTTTCACTTACATATAGTAAACAATATTTTGATTGATCTAATACAATTTTAGTTTTAACTTTTATTTTTTAATTGAACAATCAATATTTTTTTTTTGACAAAATAAATGATATTCATTCATTCAAATAAATAAAGTACATCAATGCAATACAAATTCATAATCGCTAAAAACAAATAGGATAAATCTGCGAACAAACTCACAACATCCATGTTAATAGCATAAAACGGCAAATTACATATGCCTACAAATATGACTATATTGGAGTGTCCGGAATATCCATGTCTCTGGATCTGTAACGTTGATGACACCAAAGTCGACATTGGTTGGATCTGCACTAGATCAGATCTACTCCTTCAACCTGAAACAAATGAACACTGCACAAACACGAGAAAACAAATACACCTCACAAAGACGGGACAATCAAATACACCGTACGAAGATGAGAAATCAAAACAAACAAATATGTGAAAATCACACTTATCTTTATCTTTATATAATAAAACGAGAGTAACTAGAGGCACCCTAAACCCTAACCCTAATAAAACGAGAGTAACTAGAGGCACCCTAAACCCTAACCCTAATATGAATGGTTTAGATTTTGACACGTGGAAAAAAATATTATATCAACGGCTACGATAAAAACTTAAATACTACGTTGCCACGTCAATTAATGAATGTGACACGTCAAACACAATACATGATGTGTCAATATATGATTGAATGCATGTATAAAATAATTATACCAATCCCTAATTTTGTTACCTACTAATCCCTAATTATATGCTTTCATTTGATAATTGGATATACTCTATGAAATCTATTTTATTTATATAGCCTTAAATTATGCATCTTTTATGATAAATAGAAACCCTTTTATTTCTTTCTCTTTCACATTAATTATAGCCTTCAATTATGCATCTATTTTCACTTTTTATCACATACTTTTTTTTTTATTTGATGCAGATTTTGACTTTGAGGTTTTATAAATGTATGGATTGCTATGTTGGAACAAAGTGGTCTGACTTGAACCTCTAATGTTTTAAGTAGTTTTGATGATAACAAGGTATTAAAATTGCAATTGGTATTACTAAATGATTATTCTAGTGTGCAGAATTATAAGTCAAAATTCATTCAGAAGCACTATGAATAGTAGCAGAGAAGCCAGTCAAAACAAGCTCTGAAAGCACGACACTGTTCGTCAGAAGCTTAAATTTTGAATGCTGAAGAAAGTGACTCTGAGGATAAAACAAGGTTCTGAAGGACTCAGAAGCTAAAAGACCTCAAGAAGCTATGGCAACAGCATCAGAAGCAAAAGGAATTTACGTCACTCAAGAGCTGACCTATATAGAACCAATGATTGAAGAACAATCCACTTCAAGGCTCTGTCACATCCACAGGAAGGAATATTCGTTGGTACAACGTTAACCTTATCCATAAGTGGAGCGCATTTGAGGATTGTACTATCGTACTATTATTACTCAAAATGGAGGAGTGATAAATTGAATAGCTAGGTAGTGGAATTGGAATTCCTTACCAAAGAAGGCAATATACAGCTATCAATTGTACGAGTAAATTCCAGCTGGCACCTCTCTCTCTGCAACGGTCATCATCTTCCTCCAAGTATAAATAGAAGACTCAAATGGAAGAAATGACAACTGTTCCTACTACTGTTCTATTTACTGCGTTCAAAGACTAAGAAGCATTCTGACATCATATTTTAAATCTGTCATTCTAAGTCTTAGAACAAATTGAGTTGTATTTTGTAAACACCTCTGATAGTATATCAAGTGTTCCTTAACATTCATTCTTATTCTTAAGTTTGTTTGAGAAGTCTCTTGTTAAGTTTAACTTGAGCATTTGAGAAGTCTCTTGTTTAGTGAAACTTGAGCACCTGAGAAGTCTCTTGCAAGTGTGCTTGAGCAATTTGTAATCTTTAGTAGATTATAGTGAAAATCTCTTGTTAGTAACAAGGGGACTGGAGTACTCTCGATTTGTGAGGGGAACCAGGATAAATTCTGTGTCTTTCTTTCTCTCTCTCAGCACCCTCTCGTTAATTTGTGTTTTTATCCGCTGCATACTTAGTCGCTATTAGGCAAAAAGTTTTATTTTTTAAAACACAATTCAACCCCCCCCTTCTTGTGTTTTTCCACCTTCAATTGGTATCAGGAGCTGGGCTGTTGCCTAACTCTCACCTATCAGTGAAACAGTTAAGATTCAGGGAGGAAAAACATGTCTGCTGAGAAGAATCTCAATGAAGTTCCATTTGACTATGATTCTAATTCTAAAGACAGAAGGTCTTCTGACAAAATTCCCTTTTTCAATGGAACTGAGACTGGTTATCCATTCTGGAAAACCAAGATGTACAGTCACATCATGGCGATTGATTGTGATCTGTGGGATTTGGTAGAAGATGGAGTGAACTTTGAAAATATGGACTTAGAAGGCGTTGTTAGCTCTAAAGACAGGAAGGCTTTTACACCCACTCAAAAGCTGGAATATAAGAAGCACCACAGTGTAAAAGGGATGATGACAAATGCCATCTCTCATGATGAGTACTTGAAAATTGGAGATAAGAGAACGGCTAAGTCTATCTGGGATTCTCTTAAATCCAAGTATGAAGGAAATAAACAAGTTAAGGAGGCTAAGGCCAACTTGTTAGTACATCAGTATGAATTATTTAAAATGAAGGACGGAGAGGACATTGAGACAATGTTCTCTAGGTTTCAAATTCTTGTTTCTGGACTTCAAGTTTTAGATAAGAGCTATACTGAGGCTGATCATGTAAGGAAAGTACTCAGAAGCTTGCCGCCAAAGTGGAGACCAAAAGTGACAGCGTTTCAGGAATCTAAGGATTTAGATACTGTGTCTCTTGAAAGCTTGGTTAGTTCTCTAAAGAGTCATGAGATGGAACTCATGACTGATGAATCGACTAAGAAGCTAAAAGGGATAGCACTAAGCACCAAGAGTTCCTCTAAGGCTCTGAAGGCGAAGGTTATAGTATCTGATGAAGAAGCTTCTGAAGAAGGTCACGAGATGGACTCTGATGAAGAAGAAGAAATGGTTCTGATGGCTGCAAGAGTATCGCAATGGGCTAAGAGAAGCAAGAAGTATGCTGGTAAGTTTGGAGGTTCTTCCAAGAAGGCTGGCACTTCTAAGGATAAAAAGGAAGAACAAAACAAATGTTTTAAGTGCAACAAACCAGGACACTTCATTGCTGACTGCCCAGAGAACCTGAGTAAATCATCCAAGAGAACCTCTAACAAAGAAAGATACAAAAGTAAGCTCAAAAAGGGGTTCCTTGCCACTTGGGATGATTTGGATCAGGAATCAGATTCTGATGGGGAAGAAGAAGCAAACCTAGCCTTGATGGCAACCGCTTCTGACCAAGAAGACTCTGAGCACGAAGATGACTCAGATTCAGAAGATGAAGATGAGGTACTTGCTAAACTTTCTCGTTCTGAATTAATAGATTCATTAAAAGATGCCTTAAAACTTTTAACCAAAAAGGCAGGTGAGTGTAAGGTCCTTAAAAAGGCTTATAACAACCTGACCGAAAAGGCAAATGAAATAATTGAACAAAATGAGTCTCTAAAATCAAGAAATGAATTTATGGAAACTCATTATGTTCTTGATGATAAGGTTCCTCCAGAACATGAATTTGCTCTTCAGGAATTCCTTATCAATGGAATGAAAAGAAGTAAAATAGCCTCTTTGATTTATCATGTAAGTAGAAATAGAGGAGAAGGTCTTGGATTCTCTCGTTTTAAAGATAATCCATTATCTTCAAAGTCCTCTAATATAGATAAATCAAAACCCAAGGTTGTCTTTGTAAAGAGTCAATCAGAGGTTCTAAATGAGTCAGCTTCTAATAGAACATCAAAGCCAGAGGCTCAAAAGTCAAAGACTCTGAAGGATAAAACCTCAGAACCTAAGATTTTTAAGCCTCAAGCTAATGTTAAAACTAAAGAAGCTCTGACACATTCAAGAACAAAGCTCAAGAGCTATACTAAACCCAAAAACTTTTCAACAAGGGTGATTAACTCTAGAGGCTCTGATAGGTCTTTCAAACAAAGACCACCTGGACCTGTAAAGACTAACACAAAAGGACCCATAAAGATATGGGTACCAAAATCTCAAATAATATTTGCTTCAGGTTTGCACACTAAGAAGGCCAAAGCAGCAATGCTGGTACCTGGACAGTGGCTGCTCACGACATATGACGGGAGAAAGGCATATGTTCCAAACCCTGACTCTGAAAGAGGGAGGTACTGTGGGGTTTGGAGGAAACCAAAAAGGGAAGATCATTGGTACAGGTATAGTTGGTAACTCTTCTCTTTCAATTAATAATGTTTGGTTAGTTGATGGCCTCAAACATAATCTGCTTAGCATTAGTCAATTTTGTGATAGCGGATTTATTGTTAAATTTGATAAAGAGGCATGTACAGTAATCAATGATTCTGACAAGTCCATATTGTTTAAAGGATTAAGAAGAGGTAATGTTTATAAAGTGAATCTGTCAGAACTCACTGAGCAGAAGATAGTTTGTCTTCTATCTCTGAATGATGAAAAGTGGGTCTGGCACCAACGCTTAGGTCATGCTAACTGGAGATTAATCTCTAAGCTTAGCAAACTAAAGTTGGTTAAAGGTCTGCCAAATCTTAAATATCATTCAGATGCTCTGTGTGGTCCTTGTCAGATTGGCAAAATTTCAAAAACTTCTTTTAAACCTAAAAACATTGTCTCTACCTCAAGACCCTTAGAACTACTTCACATTGATTTATTTGGTCCAGTAAGTACTGCCTCAATCAATGGGAAGAAATATGGATTAGTCATTGTTGATGATTACAGTAGATGGACTTGGGTAAAGTTTCTAAGAGTGAAAGATGATGCATATGATGTGTTCAGCATCTTCTGCACTCAAGTGCAAAATAAGAAAAGTCTCAAAATCTTAAAGGTTAGAAGTGATCATGGTGGTGAATTTGAAAATGAACCATTTGCAACTTTTTGTGAAGATCATGGCATTGTCCATGAGTTCTCTGCTCCTAGAACACCACAACAAAATGGTGTTGTAGAGAGAAAGAACAGGTCTTTACAAGAAATGGCAAGAACCATGATGCACGAAACAAAACTTGCTAAGCACTTCTGGGCAGAAGCTGTAAACACAGCTTGTTATATTCAAAATAGGATCTATATAAGACCTCTATTGAATCTAACAACATATGAACTCTTCAAAGGAAGAAAGCCCAACATCTCTTACTTTCATCAGTTTGGATGTACATGTTACATTCTAAACAACAAGGCCTACAAAAGAAAATTTGATGCCAAAGCTTGTAAGGGAATCTTTATAGGTTACTCTGAACGCTCAAAGGCATACAGAGTGTATAATTCTGAAACTAACACAGTGGAAGAATCTATACATGTTAGATTTGATGATAAAGAGCCTGACAGTAAAATGTCAGAGCAAGATAATAGTTATGCAGGTGTTCCATACCAATACATCGATTCAGAACCTGAAAAAGCATCAGAAGCTGTTGAAGCTTCAGAAGCTGTATTGGAAGAAGATGCTGAAGAAGCATCTCAATTAGAAGCATCACAAGAACATGATGACACTTCAGAAGAAGACACTCAACCAAGTGCTGATGTTGATGAAGCTCCAAGAAGGAAGTTCAAATATAGATCATCACATCCAGAAGACTTAATTCTTGGAAACAAAGAAAGTCCAAGAAAGACAAGATCAGACTATCAACAACTTGATTCACTTCTGGGGCTAATCTCAATGATAGAACCAAAGAATGTTGATGAAGCACTTACTGACGATGGATGGATTGTAGCTATGCAAGATGAGCTCAATCAGTTTCAAAGAAATGATGTATGGGACTTAGTGCCAAGACCAGCACATAAGAACATCATTGGAACTAAGTGGGTATTTAGAAACAAGATGAATGAACAAGGTGAAGTGGTAAGAAATAAAGCTAGACTGGTAGCACAAGGCTACAGTCAGCAGGAAGGTATAGACTTCACTGAAACATTTGCTCCAGTAGCAAGACTGGAAGCAATCAGGTTACTTCTTTCATATGCTGTTAACAATGGAATCACATTGTACCAAATGGATGTTAAGAGCGCCTTTCTTAATGGTGTTATTTCTGAAGAAGTATATGTCAAACAACCCCCAGGTTTTGAGGATTTGAAAAATCCTAATTATGTTTATAAACTTAAGAAATCACTCTATGGTCTCAAACAAGCTCCAAGAGCTTGGTATGAAAGACTGAGTAATTTCCTTTTAGAAAATGGTTTTCAAAAAGGTCAAATTGACAATACATTATTCAGAAAGACATCTAAGAAAGATATCTTAATCATTCAAATTTATGTAGATGATATAATTTTTGGTTCTACTAATGCTTCCTTGTGCAAGAGTTTTTCAAAGCTGATGCAGGATGAATTCGAGATGAGTATGATGGGTGAATTGAAGTTCTTCCTTGGAATCCAAATTAATCAAGGAAAAGATGGCACTTACATTCATCAAAGCAAGTATACAAAAGAGCTTCTTAAGAAGTTCAACCTTGATGACTGCAAGATAATGTCTACACCCATGCATCCTTCCAGCAGCTTAAGCAAAGAAGAGATAGGAAGCAAAGTAGATCAGAAGCTGTATCGAGGTATGATTGGTTCTTTACTCTACCTTACAGCATCTAGACCTGATATTCTATATAGTGTATGCTTGTGTGCAAGATTCCAGTCAGATCCTAGAGAACCTCACTTAACTGCAGTTAAGAGGATCTTTAGATATCTGAAAGGAACTACTAATCTAGGACTTCTTTATAAAAAATCCCTAGATAGTAAGCTAGTTGGATTCTGTGATGCTGACTATGCTGGTGATAAGATTGAGAGGAAATCCACTAGTGGAAATTGCCAATTCATTGGTGAGAATCTCATATCTTGGGCCAGCAAAAGACAAACAACTATTGCTTTGTCTACAGCAGAAGCAGAATACATTTCAGCTGCTAAATGCTGCACACAGCTTCTCTGGATGAAATATCAGTTGGAAGATTATAACATAGCTGAAAGCAGTATTCCACTATATTGTGACAATACTGCTGCTATTCATTTGTCTAAGAACCCTATTCTACACTCAAGAGCTAAACATATTGAAATAAAACATCATTTTATAAGGGATCATGTTCAAAAAGGTACAATAGATATTCAATTCATTGATACTGAACATCAATGGGCTGACATATTTACTAAACCTTTAGCTATTGAAAGATTTGATTTTATCAAAAAGAATTTGAACATGCACTATATCTCTGAAGAAAATTAGCTCTGAGAAGTAGAATAGAATTAGCATCTGAAGCTCTATCAGAACCTCTTATAATTTAGAGTATCCCGTGGGAAGCTCTGAATAATTTAGGCTCTGAAGAGTAACAGGTTCTGATGAGGTGTCAGATCCAAATGAGTGAGGCTCTGAACCTTTTAGAAATGAAACGTTCAGTACGTGTAAGTGTACAACAGTTGTCTATACACGCGTCAGCTTTGTTTAAACTTTTTCAACACGTGTCCAGATCCTGACGGGCAGAGAACAGTTAATGATGATTATGGCAGTTAAGTATATTATTTAATTTTTAAAACTGCTCGCGCTCCCTCCCAATGTTTACTTTCTCTGTGTATGTGTGCTAGTTACTATTTATAAGTCACTTCACTCACTTGCACAACTTTTTACACAAAATCACTACCTACACAACCCTAGGCTCTACAGAAAATTCCCAATCTTCATCTTCTCAATTCTCTGAAACAATGGCTGCTCGTTCATCAAACGAAATTGTTCAAGAACCCTTTAACCCTACGTTACCACCCATCATCGATCTCAATTCAAAAGATAACCTAGTCTACGAACATCATCAAACTGACGCTGGACCAGATGCTTATGATTTCTTCACTGAGAAGTTCGTGGATTTTGAAAGTTTGAAAGCGAATGGGATTGACATTCAATACTTGTTCTACAACCAACAATGGCAAAATTACTTTGAGATGCTTAATGGCTTCGTATACTACGACATAGTGAAGTATTTCTGGCAGAAGGCTAAAGTGTACGATAGAGCAAGTGCTGATAAAGAATACAAGGATATGGTTGAGAAGAACCAGGAATTACGAGGGAAAACAAGAAAGGAACTTGGTCTTAAACCTTATAGAGAAAGAGAAATTAGGTCAAATATTTTGGGAATCAATGTTGTGATAACTCAGGCACACATTGCTAAGATTTTGGGTTTAGACAACAAAGGAGAAGATATAGAAGTGTATGATAAGAGAAGCAAACATTTGGATTCAATTCATCAGGACCTCTTTAAATCTGGTTGCACACAAAAGGATTTTGGAAAAGTAATGCACATGAAGAACACATTTGAATTTGCTTTCAGAATGTGTTTGTCCACTATCTTCACCAGAAAAGGTGGATTGGATACCATCTCCATTCCACACAAACATCTCATCTGGTTCTTATACAAGAGGGTAAAAGTTAATTTGGCTAAGATTCTTTTTGATCACATGTGCCTTACCATCAATGAGGGTAGAACTAAAATACCATCGGTCATTCATCACCCAAGATTAATTTCAGAACTGATAAGGCAAACCAAACTCACAGACATTGTGAGTGCCAAAGAAAAACTTAGAGTTTTCCAAACTGCTAAGTATGATGCATCAGTTCTGGTCAACATGAAGAGAAAAACCAAGGAAGAAATCATTCAAGTGAAAACACCTCTACAGCAAGTGTACGAAAAGTACTTCTGGTGTGATGGGTTTCCCACCATATCAGAACATGATAATGATGAGGTCATCAAAAACTTTCTTGAATCAGTAAGAAGAGAAACTGGGGTCAGTGTGCCCAGGAAAATGGTTGTAAGTGTTCCTAATTGGGATATCTTCAAGGGACCAAGAGATATTACAAGGAGCAGAAGAAAGCCAAGAACTACTGAGCAAGAAATGATTGATGAAGGCTCTGATGATCAAGGACATGCTAGTGCTGATGAGATTGAGGAAAGTGCTGAAAATATGATGACTGAAGCTGTTCAGAAGGAAAAACGGACAAAGAAAAGGCATGATAGGCCTTCAGCTTCTGAGGAAGATCAGAACCCTGCTAAACCTGCAAAGAGACTAAAGACCAGAGCTTCTAAACCAAAAGGTAAGATCTCTGAATCTAATACTTCTAGCATTCCTGTAGCTCAGGTTATTGGTTCTGAACCTCAACCCTCTATTGCTAAACCATCTATTTCTCAACCTCCATCATCTACCAATCAACCTCAACCCATAGACTTCACTGTTCCTATTAGTGTAGTCTTACCTGATCACAAACCATCATCATCATCTTCATCAGACACCAGCACTGCCTCGGATGAGTTAATTGCTACACTCATCAGAGAATCCAACCCAAAACAAAAGAAAACTCTTACACCAAAGAGAACCTCTTTCAAGAAAACCACAAAGAAGATCACCATAAAGCCCATTCATCTCTCTTCTGATGAAGAACCTACTATCAATGTAGACACCACCATTCTCCATCAATCCACAAATCAAGGTTCTGTCATAGAACATCTTGAACAACACATGTGTGGTGTTGCATTTACCAACTCAAATCCAAATTCACCAAATCAATTTCCATCCATGAATCTCACAAATGATTCACCCGTCCATAAAACACAAAACACACAGGTCATTCACACACCCCCTCCCTCACTTGATCACATCTCACGAGTAAATCCACCTACATTCACCCCTGTTCAGAATGAGCCAATTGCTCATTCTGAAGAACTACAAAAAACACCTCACTCATCACCAATCAATGTCATGACTGAACAACAACATCAATCACCACAACCTGTCCCTGACCCACTCAACAGACCTCTAGTTTTAGAAGAGGTTCTTGAGCTTTACCAACACCTAACTAAAGCTGAACATCAAATATTCAAGGATTCCATCAATCTTGATGATGATATCATACCTCCAAATCTCAGCAAAATCAAAATTATTGAACTCAAAAGAAAGGAACCTGAACCAACCATTCCCTTTGACCCATCCTTATCCTTTTTCAATTCTGACTCTGAACCAAACCTTGAGCTGCTAAATAATGCTATAGGTATTAGACTTAAGAGGTTCAAACAAAGAGAGGAAGAAGCTCTTATCTTCCCCTCTGATATGGATGCTGAGGTCAGGGAATTAGAGTACTTGTTTGGTAAATCCTTAAGAATTCTCAGTACTCATCTGAAAGATAAGATTAAGGGTAGAGGAGCAAACACTGTACGTGAACTATTTGAGATTGCTGAGAGGACATGTGCTCCAAGGCTCACATTCTTCAACCATGAAGAAGAATGTCAGAGGTTAGCCTTTTTAGCTGCTGTTGATGAAAGTATGAGAAGATCTTTTGATGAAGAGCAGGCTAGGATAGCTGCTGAAATGGAACGTCAGAGGCTTGCTGAACAAGAAGCCTTAAACTTATTGGTTGATAGAGCTGTTCACATTGCTACCATTGAGACTAATAAGATTTTTGAGAATCAAAGAGCTGCAGAAGATACTATTATGAATGATCAGAACCTTAGTAAACCAGATTCTGATAAAGGAAAAACTCCCATTGTTGCTTCATCTCCTCCTAGATCTCCACCAGTACTTGTCCAAGGCTCTTCTTCATCTGCTATACCCTCTGTTATGCAAGAAGCTCTGGATGTAATCAAGCATGACATAAGAGAGGAACTAAGAAATGAAATGGATGAGTTCAGGGCCGATATAAGAGAAGACATGAACAGATCTGGTGAAGCTACAAACAAGAAGATAGATGCAATGATGGAACTTCTTCTGAAGCTTACTCAACAGCAACCCAAACCTTAACCCTTATGTCTGAGCACTTATTTGTTATTAGTTCTTGTGTAATTTTTGGATATTTTTTAATTCATATCTATATTATCCATATTTGTGTGTTTATTATTTGCTTATATGTTTGTTTTATATTTGTTTTTCAAAATTTAACGTTTCTATACACCATAATATTGTCTGGTACTCTTGAGAATTCTGACTCTAGTGAAAGATGCTGAAGAGCATCTTAGTTTTTAAACTAATAAGCCTAGGATTTTCAAAACCTAAGAGTCCCTCTCATCAGTACTCCATGTTTACTCATGAAATAGCTTCTTAGTATTAAAGCCTGTTTAACAACGGGGCACCAATACCGAATGAGGCGTGTCTGGTAACTGGTGTTCTGACAATACTTATGTGGTATATAAAAAGAAAGCAAGCTTAAAAGAGAGAGAGATAGGTAGAGGAACAACTTTTATTATTAATAGAAAGATTCTTTATTACATATGATTGCATCTAGCCTAAGGCTTAGATTTAGAAGCCTCTGATTCTATACTCTTCAGTTTCTCTTTGAGAAGAGATAGTGCTTCATCAGCAAGCTTCTGAACCTCAGCTGGATAATCTGCTAGATTATCTTCATATGTCCATAAGAACTCTTCCAGATCAGAGCCCAATTCTTCCTCCTCTGACTCTGTTAAAATAAGTTCTTCCTTGTTTCTCTCATATCGTAGCCTGTTTTCTTCGCAGCGCCAGGGCTCTGCTCCCTTCTTGCTCATTTTTTTGAGCCTGAAGCATCCTTGGTAACCTGCCTTTCCATTGTATGTTTTTCTTTTGATGTTACTTGATTACTCTGGATGAGTAAAATGAGAGGAATCATCCCTTTTTATAGTGTCATCAAGCTCTCTTGTCAGGACGGTTTTCAACACAATTCATTAAATGAATTTAGTTGTCATCACTTTTTGACTTGACTGCCTTGTTATGACGCATTTGACTGCTTGGTTTTCTGTGTCTTTTTGACTGATGCCAAAAGGGGGAGTAAGAGTAGCGTTAAAATTAATGTTGATTCATTCATATACTGCTCAATCTGAAACTGTTATGTTAAATACATTATGAATCAATATTTATCTCTTATGATTCTTTCTCATTCTGTACGATTATTGAAAGGGGAGAAAATTTAAGAACATAAAATAAAATTCATAGACAATGTCAGAAGAGCTTGCAAACCGCTTCTGAGCATTATCAAACTCTAAGAAGCAAAGCTTGCAAAACTATGCTTCTGAGAGTTAAATATGAAAATTTATTTTAAGTTAATAAATCAACTCTTAAACTGTTTTAATTAATTATGGATAAAACTTAGGGGGAGCTTACAAACCTACCCTTATGGATTATCAGACTCAGGGGGAGATTGCAAACCTTTGAAACCTGAAGTCATCATAATTAAATTAAATCAACAACAATTGAATTTTAATGCTTTGGTTTGTCATCATCAAAAAGGGGGAGATTGTTGGAACAAAGTGGGTCTGACTTGAACCTCTAATGTTTTAAGTAGTTTTGATGATAACAAGGTATTAAAATTGCAATTGGTATTACTAAATGATTATTCTAGTGTGCAGAATTATAAGTCAAAATTCATTCAGAAGCACTATGAATAGTAGCAGAGAAGCCAGTCAAAACAAGCTCTGAAAGCACGACACTGTTCGTCAGAAGCTTAAATTTTGAATGCTGAAGAAAGTGACTCTGAGGATAAAACAAGGTTCTGAAGGACTCAGAAGCTAAAAGACCTCAAGAAGCTATGGCAACAGCATCAGAAGCAAAAGGAATTTACGTCACTCAAGAGCTGACCTATATAGAACCAATGATTGAAGAACAATCCACTTCAAGGCTCTGTCACATCCACAGGAAGGAATATTCGTTGGTACAACGTTAACCTTATCCATAAGTGGAGCGCATTTGAGGATTGTACTATCGTACTATTATTACTCAAAATGGAGGAGTGATAAATTGAATAGCTAGGTAGTGGAATTGGAATTCCTTACCAAAGAAGGCAATATACAGCTATCAATTGTACGAGTAAATTCCAGCTGGCACCTCTCTCTCTGCAACGGTCATCATCTTCCTCCAAGTATAAATAGAAGACTCAAATGGAAGAAATGACAACTGTTCCTACTACTGTTCTATTTACTGCGTTCAAAGACTAAGAAGCATTCTGACATCATATTTTAAATCTGTCATTCTAAGTCTTAGAACAAATTGAGTTGTATTTTGTAAACACCTCTGATAGTATATCAAGTGTTCCTTAACATTCATTCTTATTCTTAAGTTTGTTTGAGAAGTCTCTTGTTAAGTTTAACTTGAGCATTTGAGAAGTCTCTTGTTTAGTGAAACTTGAGCACCTGAGAAGTCTCTTGCAAGTGTGCTTGAGCAATTTGTAATCTTTAGTAGATTATAGTGAAAATCTCTTGTTAGTAACAAGGGGACTGGAGTACTCTCGATTTGTGAGGGGAACCAGGATAAATTATGTGTCTTTCTTTCTCTCTCTCAGCACCCTCTCGTTAATTTGTGTTTTTATCCGCTGCATACTTAGTCGCTATTAGGCAAAAAGTTTTATTTTTTAAAACACAATTCAACCCCCCCCCTTCTTGTGTTTTTCCACCTTCATGCTATAGATATTTTTGGTGTTTAAATTTTGATTATAGTTTGTAGTGTTCCATATTAATTCTTTATTCTTTTTTAATTTGATTTTTATTCCAATAGGTATGGATTCTATCTTTCTTTTTTTTTTTTTTTTGTAGTGTTTCATATTAATTCTGATACTTCCATTCAAGAAAAAAAATTGGGTTTTATTTTTCTTAAGTTTCATATATTTTCTGATGGATGCAGGTTTTGCTTTGGAGTTCTATAAAGGTATGTACTCCTATGAATAATTTTAGGTGTTTGAATTCTGATTTATTTTTTTGTTTGTTGTGTTATGTATCAATTTGGTCATTATTTCATGTTTTTCTATACTTCCTTTCATATTTTCAATTTAATTTCATGGTCAAAATTTAAGATTTACAAAAATTTTGGATATTTTTTTCCTTTAGGAATATAAAAGTTAACACGTTTCTTTTTATTTGAGAGGAAAAAAGTTTGAATGTATCTAATATAATTTGTTGTGTTTTGTTATTATTTATAAGTTTGATTTTTGTTTCTCTTTTTGTTTTGTTCTAAGTATAATTATAATTTTTCACATATTCTAACGTTTTGTGCTATGATGTTAAGTAATATTGGAGAACACATTGTTAATTGCTTCATTCAATTATTTCCATCTTAGATAGTAATTTTATTTTATTTTTGCTTAATATATACCGTGTGTGGCAAATTTGAGTTTGATATCAGCGAAGTATGTTTGTTTGTATTATATTATTTGTTGACGTTGTTGTTTCACCAAAATTTTCTAAATGTTCTTCTGATATGTTTTGTCTTGATAGAGTGCAGTAATGCTTTCCAAGATGTTTACCAGTCACGATGTTAGGTGTTTTGCAACTTTGATTCATCATTTAGGAAATCAATTTGATGTATAAGTAGAAAATATTAATGGGAACATTTTTTTTTTATATTTCATTATTTTAATTTAATTTTGAATTAATCTGCTTATTGTAATGTCAAATTTGTTTCTTATTAATCAATAGTTTCCCGTCATTTGAATTCCACCATCTTTTATTTTAACATAAACTAGACTTTGACCCATGCGTTGCACGGGATTTGTAAAGTATTAAATATACAATTTAAATTGATAGAGTAGAAAAAGAACTATAAAAGGACATTTATAAATCTATATATATATATATATATATATATATATATATATACTCCCTCCGTTCCTTTTTATAAGAAATAATTTGAAAAAATTACACATACCAAGGAAACACATTGTAAATAGTTCTTTTCATTTAATATTTTTATAAATTAAAACTTATTCCATATATACCCCTATTTAATTTGCTCCAAATTCAATTAACTTACTTATTTTTAATATTCTCTTTCATAATAAATAAGGGCATAAGTAAAATTCAACATTTCAAACATTTGAAAATTAGTCAAAGTTTCTTATAAAAAGGAACAAAAAAAATTTCACTTTTGTTTCTTATAAAAAGGAACGGAGGGAGTATATATATAAAATTGGAAGTACATATAAATTACGCTCAAATAATTGTAATATAAACTTAGCCAATAGTTATAGATAACCAATTGTTTTCGACATTCAAAATAAGCAGTGATAATATCATTGCATAATAAATAAATTTCAAGGGTTACATAGAAATTACATATAATAGTCTAACAATTGATTTACCAAGGAACTACTAAAGATTATGATTTTTTTTTTAAACAACATTTTCAGTTGTATTTGTATTTGCACCTTCATCATTGGCAATAAATATCTTAGCCTTCCTTTGAGGTAATCCTTGATAATGCAACATATAGTTGTCCATGTGAGAAAATGGACTGAGGAAGATATACTCCAACATGTTTAATTAATGACTTTGACTCTTGTTTATAGTGATAGCAAATGAAATCATTAGTGGAAATTGTTTGCATTGAAATTTGAAATTCTTTTTTTTTTATGGTCAGTAAATTTTCAAATTCTTTTATCAAATGGTTGTATTTTTTTAGGAAAATCAAACAAAATGTAGTGTGTGATAATATACATATATTATGGAGAGAAGTTATTTCGATGCTAATGTTTGCTACTACCTCTGGTTCTAAATATAAGAGAAAATTTACTTTTTAAATTCATTGAGAATCCAATGTATCGGACCCATATTATGGAGCAATTACATTAGATTCTCAATGAATCTAAAGAGTAAACTATCTTTTATATTTAGGTTCGAGGGGAGTATTTTAAAGGGTCATCAATTAAGAACTTGATAAATTAGAATTGGAATTTTAGTGAAAACGCAATCGGTTATTTATTTATTTTTATTGAAGTTAATAACAACCAAAAAATTCGGGTGAACAACATACTCCCTCCGTTCCTTTTTATAAGAAACAATTTGAAAAAAAAATTTGTTCATTTTTATAAGAAACAATCATTAAATTTATGATTTATTGATTAAACAATTTCATTTCTACCCTTTATATATTCCAAATGCATTAATTACAACAACATATTCCTTATGCATTAATTACATAAGGTTAATTTTGGAATAGATTATAAAATTTTAGAATTTTTAATAAAAAAATATAATTACTTGGTTTGTGTGTGTTTTTTTTAAATTATTCCTTATAAAAAGGAACAGAGTGAGTATTTAATTAAGGCACACTCATCAAATTTTATAGTTCAAAATTCATATCAGAAAATCATTAAAGATGAATGCGGATTTTCCATATTTAATTTTACTTTTTTCCTTGGATAGCCAAAAGCATGTAGCATCAGTAATCATTATATCTGATAGTAGTGCTTTCATAATAGTAGTGTTTTTCTGTGCTTCTCATGGATATCAACAGACGGTAATGTTGATTTCTGCTACAAAACACAACACTTATTATAATGAGTAAGCAAAATTTAAATCTCAATAAACACAATTAAACACAATTAATTGCAGGCCATTTTTTGTTTTTGAAATAAAGATGGCAAGTACATAGCAAAATGTGTCTGCATTAATTGCAGTAGGTGGGGCGATTTTTTAGGAGCAAATTAAAATGTGATTTGGAGGGAATTAGTGTATGATTGGCTGGCACAATCTGATAACTAAAGGAAAACGAAAATTAAATACATTAAATTGGGTTACACGCATACATCAAGGCATTAATTCAGTTGGTTTTTAAAGCTGTCTCTTTAATGAAAAACGGCCACACATGGTATTTATGGTAAAAAAAACGAATTAAAAGAATATTAGTAGCAAGATAAATGAGTTCTTCTTTCTAAGCAATAGTAATTATGGAAAAAAACAATATACAAAGAAAAAACGGATGCAAAGAGTATATACTATTATGTGAGTTCATATTTTAAACCAATAGTATTTATGGACAAAACGGATGCAAAGAAAAATATTAGCAAAAATAAAGTTTTAACTGAATAATAAAGTTAAACACAGATAATAATATATTGATTGAGATCCTCTGACCTCTATTAAACGGATGCAAAGAAAAATATTATAAAAAATAAACTTATATGGGAAAAACTTACAAAGTGAAGATTATTAGCATTCTCATTATAATTTTTAAGTATATCTTGCTTTGATCCTATTTGTAAGGGAAAAAAATATATGGACAAAACTTAAGTGCAGTACCATAGGCACTGTTTTTACTGTTCCCAATTAAAACTCGACACGTGTAGCACCATATAACTTCTCTCTAACGCCGTTTCAATTGCTTCTCATTCTCTCTTTGTGTTCAATTCTCCTTCTCCATGATTATGTCCACTTTCAACACACCATAGCCTCTCTATCTTCTAATTAATCGCATGATACTACCGCTATTAGAAATAGTCGGCCGGCAAACCATAAATCCACCATGAGACATCGTTATATCGGCTAGCACATCTCCACAGCAAATATATTCACTCTCTGTGTCTCTAATATATGATTTGATTCGTTTCAAGTACTTTAAACTAATGTCAAAATTTCTTGTTTATGCTGCAAAATCCTCACAATCCCCACTTTTCTTATTTCACCGTTATTTATATTCATTCGATTTTCAATGTTTACTTATTTTTTTTATACTGTAATAATTAAGGATGTATTCTTTTATAATTAAGGATGTACTCTTAATTTAAGTGCAAAAGTTCCAACAATTTATCGGTTGAACTTTGAACTTTCCATTTGGAAGTAAATGATTGTGCAAGTTCATCTTTTGATGGGTGGATCAGGTTGTTTTTACAGTGTCAAAGAAGAAGACGTTAACGACGTTTTGTTAAATAAAGTGAAGAAACAAAGTTAGCGTGAAAATAGCAAAACCGTACACGTGTTCAAAATTCATTGGAAAACAGTAAAAACAGTACCTATAGTACTGTATGTAAGTTTTATCCAAAATATATTTATTGTTATATTGTTGCTATATTCAAGATTGGGAGCCAATTTGTTGCTTTAAAAAAAAATAACAGTAAGAAAACCGCCAAACCTTGGTAATGGGCGAAATCCAAGCAAAAAGAACAAAAAAGGCAACAACTTGTATATATCATACTAATGGATTGATTGGAGTTTTTTTTTTTTTGGAAAAGATTGAAATGCATTTTTTTTTTGGAATATATTGAAATGAATTTTTGTATACAAAATATTATTCATTAAATGTTTACATTAAAAAAGGATCAAATTTCAAACTACTCATTTCAATCTCTTCCAAAAAGAAATAATACTGATTTATGTATTTATGTCCAAAACAAAAACGGCTCTATGTATATATATACTGTATAATTCACATCTTAAAGGAAAACAAAATTAAATAAATATTACTTATAAGTTATAGTTGACATAGATTGATCAAATATGGGAATAATAATACTGCTATATATATATTTCCTTTTTAAAGGAAAACAGAAATTAATTACATATTCATTTATATGTTTTTTTATAGAGATTGATTGGATTTTTTCGTGTACATATTGATACGATGTTATATACATTTCTATCACAATGAACATACTCCCATATAATCATCAATTTAAATATATAGAGAATATAAGTTAAATAGATAGACAATCAAAAATAGAAATTGACCAGTAATCAAAATCGAAAAATAAAGAATATATTAAAACAAAACACATATGATATATTCAACATTCAAGGAAAACTAACTAAGTAAATTTCTTCATTTTTTTTCCTCCAATGTAGCCACCAATTATAATATGGTAACCCACAGAAAGTCTTCGCACGGTAACTTGTTGATCAACCTCTCTCGATCCGTTGTAGGAGTAGGATTCAAAAGACCTATTATTCGTATGAATAAAAAAAATGGAGTGGAATAAAACATGTCCAACATAAGGCGTATGAAAATAAACATAAGATATCCAAACCTCTCAACAGATTAGCAGCAAGATTTGTAAAGATATATATTGAGATTAGCCATAGTGAAGAGTGAAGAATAAAAAATTAAATCTTCTGCAAAAAAAAATAAAAACTAACTGATTAATATAGACCAAACAAAAGTTAAATCTCAATAGACACAAACAATTACAGAGTGAAGATAATCATATAAACTTTCTTCAAATTCATACAAAAAAAACATGTGATGCTAAACACCAGATTTTACTCATAGGCATTTCATCAAACACCTACAATGCATTTTACCTTAGTTACGAATTATAGTCCCACTAAACTACCCACCAAGAAAAGTAGTTTTACAGCAAAAATTGATATTGGGACAACAACTCATGAATATAATAAGTCAGCAACAATCATACACACGGAATTAGAGAGAAAGAGAAAAGGCAAGAAAAGGAAGAAAGAAAAGGGAGAAGTTGAATAACAATTAAGCTTAATTACTTGTTGGGGAGAAGATGAAGTATAAAATTTCAGTTAGATTGTGTCGTAACTGCGACTGCTGTCTTTCAACCTCTGTCGTCCTGCCGCTTCGTTACTCATAGTTGATCACATCTAAACCTTCATTTTAATACAGAACACTGCAATACATTCAATAAATTACACCTTTTTATATGAATCAGGGATACAATAATAACCATAAGCAAAAAAAACCAAAACTGGAAAATTGATTTAAATTTGATTGAGTTTGCTTGCTTCTCTGGATCTTCTTATCTGCGAGCAATAAAACAAACGAATACAAAATAAAGAAACCACAACCTGTGTTCTCTTGGTCTGGGTTGCAACAGAATAAGAAATAGAGAAAAAATAAGGAAAAATTTTCAAAACATAAGAGATGAAGCAGTAGAAGTTCGGTTTGAGAAAACATGCAATTGAAGAGAAAAGAGAAAAAAATATACGGAGAGAATTAGATGAGAGTGATGGAATCGAGAGAGAAAGTGAGAAATGAAAGTAGGTTGAGAGAGAAGAGTGCTTTTTTATTTTCTATGCGTGATTCTCTTTTTGTGTTTTGACAACTACTTTTTTTATTGGCTCTAGGAGAAAATTAGGTGAGAAATAAGGATGTCATTAAGAGTGTATTAGGAGGGAAAAATTAGGGTTAAGTGGTAAGCAAAAAAGGTGTCACAACTTACCATTTATAATAATTAAGATTAAGATAAGATAAGATATATCTATCTTACTTATCTCTAATTTCTCTAATTACTTATTACTTATTATTTCTAATTTCTCTAATTATTTATCATATTAAACCCAATTTGCTAAGCAAATTGGCGGGTAATTTTAATTAATTGTACCTGTTAAGCATGAGAAAGAAAAAAAAATTCTTGATAAGCGTGAGAAGGATAATCATGCATCATATTAATTAATAATTTTATTATTTTAAAAAAAAAAGATTTGTTAACAAAAATAAACATATGTCACACGCAAATGATAAGCATGAGAATGCCAAAAAAATTTTCATGATAAGCATGAGAAGGATAATTATGCATCATATTAATTAATGATTTTATTATTTTTTTAATAAAAAATTGTTAACAAAAAAAACTATATGCCCGAATTAAAGTAACAAAAAAAAAACAACAAATCTTTCAAGCTTATCATGCTTGAAACTTATCTCTCCTGTTATTATTCCCGAATTAAAGCAAAAATTATTTGGAATTCACATCTAAAAGGCCAAGAAGATTCTACACTATGACCCCGTTTGAATTGACTTATTTGAAACTTATATGAGTTTATCTATTGACATAAGTCACTATATTAGTATTTGGATAAATTAATAAAAGTTTATCATATTTTGATAAGCTCTCCCTATTAGCTTATACATGTACTTATACGCCAGCTTATATAAATTTGGAAAGCTTTGATTCTTGCCTGAACTTGAGGATTTATAACATATTTTTTCAAACTTTTATTTTAACTAATCTTTATTTTATCTTTATCTTTTTATGCTTATGCATCTTATCTATACGCTTCTATTTTATTTTTCTTTTTTGACGGAAACTTTCTGTTTTTCATTTAAGTTATCTTTTTTTTTTTGGTAACATAGCTTGACGGATTTTTTTTTACTTTATTTACATAGATAATTATATATATATATATATATATATATATATATATATAATTATTATATTTTTAATCATGGTTTGATTCTTTAATTTTGTTTTTTGAAATTAAAATCATATTAACATTCTATAGTTGCCTAATGACACATCCAAACACTTTAATTTATATAAGTACTTTTTAGTGTACATATCCAAACACAAAAGACTTATTGAGTATAAGATCTTATGATGTAAGGTCTCATACTATAAGCTCTAATGCTATAAGCATCTGTATAAGCTATTTATTCAAACGGACCCTAAATGCTTACTACTATAAATATTAAATAATCACACATTATCAACATTTCTATTGTATAATTGAATTGAATGATTGAACCCGTGCGAGCACGGGTAAAAAGTCTAGTCTTTATATAATAAAACGAGAGTAACTAGAGGCACTCTAAACCCTAACCCTAATATGAATGGTCTAGATTTTGACACTTGGAAAAAAAATTATATAAACTACTATGATAAAAACTTAAATAATCAAATTTTAAACCAATATTATGTTGCCACATCAATTAATGAATGTGACACGTCATGTGTTTAAAACAAACAAAAAAAATTTGAGATCTATCAGAAAAAAAAGGATAAACATTAATAAAACAAAAAAAACTAATAATCAGTTACGAAAATTATGTATAGATCCGATATGCACAAAAAAAAAAGAGAAAAAAGATAAACATTAATAAAACAAAAAAAAACTAATAATCAGTTACGAAAATATGTATAGATTCAACTTAACTGAGGGTTATAAATACAAGCATCCTCAGAGTATTTTTCTCTCACTATATTTCTTTGTTATAATTTATATATTTGTCTTCATATAGTTTATTTTGTTTCTATATTTATATTGAATTTCTATTTTGTATGTGTCAAATCTAAACTGTTTGTCTATGTTTGATTTGAAGTTTTTTTTTGTTCGTTTTGTTATAGTATTATTGCTAATCTAGAGATTTTGTTACGGTTCTATCAACATGAAGTTGCTATTGTTACACAACATCTATTATCATGAAGTTATTATTATCGAGTAAGTTTTAAACTTTATGCAACCTTATTTGTTTAATTTTTTTTTGTTTCACTTCTCTACTTAATAATTTATTGTTCTCTTTTTTATATGTTTTGATTTTTATTTCTCTTTTTGTTTATGTTTTTAGTGTAATTATACTATTCTATCACTAATTATGTGTTTAATAATCATTCACTTTTTATGCTAATTCAGATAGTGGTCAATGCATAGATTTCTTCTAACAATTTTTTTTGTCTCTCTTATTTTTATGTTTGGTATTTTTTTACATTTACAGGTAAAATTATATTTAAGGGCATAAGATTTAAAATATTATTAAAATAGATGAGGTCAAATTAGGATTTTTAGTAGTAGCTTCTTTTTATATATTATTAGTAGATTAGTAGATTTATTATATGTGTGTATTTATCTTTTTTCTAAAAAAATTTATTGGTTTTCTTTTGTTTCTATATTTATGCATAGATTTGTATTACAATGAAGGATACACAATTTAGAATATTATCCTATTTTTATGAATAAATTCAACTATAATCTTTATTTTATTTTTTTGTTCTTATATGTTATGCATAGATTCATGTATAATTGTTTTATTGTATATATCTTATTTTTCCTATAATTTGTTTAAGTGAAATTACAAAGATAAATATAAAATTTAGAATATTATCTTATTTTTATGTATACATTTGTTTTTTTTTTTTTGTATTTATCTTATTCATTATAAATAGTAAACTTAGTAGTAAACAATTTTATTATATTGAAATAAATAAATTAAAATTATATAAAATCGAATGAATAAAAATAGTTGTCATTTATCGTGACATACACTAATACCAATCAATATTTTTTCCCTTAAAAATATAATTTAATCTTGAGAAATTAAAAAGACATAACAATTGAATTTGTGTTTTTTTTTTACAAGATATGCGTCCAATAAAAAAAAAATATGTTGACTCAAGAATAAGTCTAATTTTTTGTCGATTAAATTAATAATGATTTATTTTAATTAAAAATAAGTACAAATACGTAGTAATAGATATATATATTTCCTTACGAATATGATTTGAAAATCAGTAGTATAAATATACTTTTTTTATGGAAGCAAAAGGATATACTTGAAAAATATAAATTTCCATATTTTTTTTTTGTCGTTTGTAGTGTTTTATATTAATTCTAATTTGTAAGCATCAAATATATATCCCTAGATTAGCAATAATACCGTAATAAAACTAACCAAACAAAACAATTGAATTGAATGATTGAACCCGTGCGAGCACGGGTAAAAAGTCTAGTTATAATAAAACGAGAGTAACTAGATGCACCCTAAACACTAACCCTAATATGAATGGTCTAGATTTTGACATGTGGAAAAAAATATTATATCAACGGCTACGATAAAAACTTGAATACTATGTTGCCACATCAATTAATGAATGAGACACGTCATGTGTTTAAAAACACAATACACGATGTGTCAATATATAATTTGATGTGTATATAAAACAATTTTATTGGTCTAGAGTTTATCTAATGTTATTGTTTTTTAGAGATAACCACAAAATTCTTATTGTAGAGATAATCACTCTTAATGATCACCCTAACCATTTATTTACGATGAAATCCTTATTTCTCTCGTCTAATTTTCCCATTTTAAAGCCACTAAAAAGAGGTACGCGGCAGTTGTTTTGGGAACGAAAAAAATATTCAACATAAACCGTGCATTGCACGGGTCATAGTCTAGTTTATTATAACGAGAAAGAAAAAACAATTTGGAGGGGTGATTTTAAGCCAAAACTGACCTAAAATCACCCCTCTTCAAAAGACTAAGAAGAAGAAAAAGTATAAAGGCTAGGGTTGGAATTAATTTCCTTGAAGCATATCATTCATTTATCTTTCACTCTATTTCCATAGACAAGAGAAACAATCTCTGACTATTTATTTTGACCAATTCGTATATTAATTTGATCCACTCTTTCAATCCTTCTTTCCTATTGATGAATGAATTCTTTAAGTTTTGTTGACTTTGCAATGAATGTGTCACTTACAGCTTGCCGTGGAGACCAAGACTCCCATTTTTTCTTGGAGATCAAGTGTTTGTAGTTAAAATATAAACAGATAACCAGACGTAGTTTATTTTATGATTTTACAAACTTTTTACAAATAATTTCTTAAAAACAATAATGTGATAATATGTTTTAAAACTGTCAATGTAAATAACTAGCTGTAATAATGTGATAATTTTAACTAGTGGTTGGCACCTAACGTCGAATCAATGTCAATACCATTTGGATTTTGGAGAAATAACTTAGGATTGTTTTGGAGAAATAAGTTATCTAAAATATCTTCTTATAAATACAATTTTTAGTATATACAAAACAAACTTTATTTATTTATATTTTTTTTAAAAAAAATAACTTTATGTATATGCAAATAAGTTGTTTATTCAAACAAAATCTTAATACAAGTATCTATAACGCTATGGTGAATTATTTTTATAAGCGGTCTACCGTGGATCAATATATAAAATTATAAAAAATTCTAATGACAGTTGATAATATTATTTAAAAATAAAAAATTATGACTTTCATTATTTGTCTTTACGGATAAAAAAATATGATATTATTAAGTATTAACATTAACCCAATACAAGTTACACTTTTTTTTTCTTCGAATTACATTTTTATTATATATTGTTTTAATCAAATTGGTGACATTATTAATGTTATTATATATTTATATTAAGTTTATTTTAATATATTCTCCATGTTGCTTTTTTTATCATGTTTTTAATATATTCTCCTTTTTATCTCTATATTTTTTTATTTTTGTCACGTTTTTTATTAAGACATTCAACTTTTTATGTTCATATTTCTAATCTTGAAAGTTAATTAATATATTTATTGTAGTTTAATTTTAGAAGTTCATTAATACCTTTAATGTAATATGATTTTTCTGTATTCACCATTTCATTTACATATTTTTTAATTCAAATTCAATACTTTTTACTATTTCTTAATTTTAATACCTTTAATGTAGTATGATTTTTCCATATTCACCATTCCATTTACCTTAACTTTTTAGTTATCATCATAAAATAATTTTTTAATATTTCTTAATTTTAATAATTCACCTACGCGTGCACGCAATGTAGATGGTGATGCAGTGAATGATGTTCACACTCCCGAATTTTTGAACACAATTTCTGCGTCGGGTCTTCCAAATCACAAGTTGGAGTTTCAGTTATGCTATTAAGGTATTTAGATAAAAAAAATTAGGATTGTGCAATGGAACAAGACTTGTTATTACAAGATTGGGAAAATACGTTCTTGAAGAAAAAGTTATTTCAGGAAGTAAAATTGGCAATAAGGTTTTTATACATAGATTGTCTTTGACATGTAAGAATTCCTTTTAAACTTCAACGGATACAATTTCCTTTAATGGTAATGACTATTAATATAAGAGTCAATGACAATCTCTCAAGCATGTTGGGATATATCTTCTGTCGCCAGTGTTTTCACATGATCAATTGTATGTTGCAATTTCAAGAGTTACTTCTAGAGAATGATTAAAAATATTGATTACTGACGAAGACGGCGAAGATACGAATAAAACTTCCAATGTAGTCTATAAGAAAGTATTTCGTAATATACCATAATTTCTGTTGTATGAACATTTATCCAAATTTATCATTGAACTAATGTTTAATGTTACTCGACTTTTTTAATTTGTATTTTAGTATTAAAATTTGTATATCGTGTTTTTATTGTAAAATATTACGGCTAATTAGACTCGTGCACCACACGGGTCGATGTTCTAGTTAACCTTGTACGAGTTACACTTTTTTTTGTCTTCGAGTTACATTTTTATTATATATTATTTTTGTAACAGCCGTATTTAAATAAATAGGATTTTGTATGATTATTTATTTAATTGAATATATGTGATTTCATGATTTTATGAATAATTACGTTTTGGATAGGTGAAGGGTATTTTAGTAATCTATTAGAATTATTAATCTAGTCGAGAGCCCTTAATTAAGTTGGAAGGAGTTAATGAGATATTGGTTATGTGGTTTTTAGCTATTAATGGAAAGAGTAGTAACATAATAGAGTTTTATGAGGTATTGTGAGAATTGGGCTTTAGTTAATGGGCATAGGTTAATTAGTAAGGTTATTTTGAAGATTTTACATTGGGATATAAAAGGATAAGTTAGAGAGAGAAATTCATTTTTTTATGAAATATGGATGGAGGTAGAGAGCGAAGCTCTCATAAGAAAGAAAAGAAAGAAAAGAAAGAAGAGAGGAAGAGAAGAAAAACCAAGTTAGAATCAAAGAGAGGAAAGGAGGACTAAAGTTGCCAACCAATCAAAGGTATGAGAGTAGTTTGATATTCTAGGGTGATTAAGAGAGGAGGAGAAAATCTATTTCTCTCCATCCCAATCCTCTCTCACTCCTTTCTTTTTTGGTTTTTCGGGAAAATAATTGGGAATGTGTTTATGTATGTGATTTGATGTTGTTGAATGATTCTAAATGTCTATTCTTGTTTAATAGATAGATTGAAATGAGAAAAATCACTACTTTATGAGTTAATTGTGTTGTTGATGTTTAAAAATGAGTTTTGAGTAAATGTGTGAGAAATCTATGATTTTTACATGAAATGTTGTTGATTCTTGTCAAGAGTTGTACTTCTATGTTTGTTATACTTCTCTATATGTTCAAAGTTATCATCTTTAAGTTTCTAGATGTTGATTTTCGAGTTTTTAATGGTTTTTCATTTTAAACCCAAGACTCTGTTTTTCTAGTTTTTCGCCAGGTGAGAATATCCTTCGCCCGACTAGAGCTCGCTAGCTCTCACCTGGCCATACAGTCAGACAGGTTTGACTGTTGACTTTTGACTAGCGTTGACTTTTGTTGACTTTTTCACCATGAACCTACTTTACTCGGTTTTTCGCATTGGTTCCGATTCCGGAATTAGTTTTCTGAAATTATGCTTAGATAATGTTGTTGTGTGTAATATGACAATACTTTAGTATTTTGAAAATAACTTTGTATGTTTAATAAGATGAGATATATGTTTATACTATGATTGAATTATGATCTTATGATTATGTAATGGTATATATGACTATAAATTGAGCCTTGAATGGTGAAATGAGTTATGATATTGTATATGTCGATTAACTATGATTATGTATGTATGTTGAAATGAGGTGATGATTCATGATATCATATATGTGGATGAATTGTGATAATGAATTATGATGACGATAATCTTGTGTATGTATGATAACTTGAGAAGATTAATTAATGTGATTTAATTAATAGAGAAGATGTATTTCTAACAATGTTGTTGAAATATGTATATATGAATTGTGTTATCTTTTTATGATTAGCAGATACTTTAGATAAACCCTAAAGTATAGTGGATATTTTAGTAGATGCGGTTGACTAAAATATATATATAGATCATAGGTTTGGTAATTATGCATTCATATATGTATGTTGAGCAGATACTTTAGATGAGCCCCAAAGTATATCAGATGTTTTAGTAGCTGCTGTTAACAAAAACATAATTGGAATAAGTTTTTCAATGGTTGGATAAGGTACCTCATGCATTAGTAAATGCTAGGGAGCATTTCATGAATATTTGGCATTAGATTGCATTAGGAGATGAATGTGGAATCATTATGTGAAATACTTGGTAATTGATACTATTGTTGTGCATTAATTTTTATTTGTGTATCAATTGTAAGTAACTTGATTTTGATGATACGTGATTGCTAATTGTATATCAATTGTGAGTAACTTGATGATACATGGATTATATGACTTACTTGATACTTGATTGATGAATTATAGATGTATCTTAATTGTATAATCTTGCATCTTTATGGTGCGAATGTTAGTAGAATTTATTATATTGTTATTAAGTGTATGATATTCGATATACTTACATTTATTTTGGGATTCCTTACTAACTCTATGTTTTGTGTACTTGTTGGACCCTTGGGGGTCCAGGTTCTCAGGTTATGATTATGGTCAAGTTGTCGGTGATGTTCCGCTCTGATTAGGACACGGGAAATAGTTTACCTTTTATGTATAGAGTCGTTGTTGTCGTCTTTATTATTTAAAAGTTTATCATTATAGAATTTGTAGTTTTGCAATAGATGTTGTCTTGCTAATTAAGTTATTAGTAGTGCTTTGAAGTAAATGTGATACTCGAACCATTGTTTTTATAATTCAAACTTTATTTTCCGTTGTGCATTTTGAAAAAGATTTTTATAAAGGTAGAAATAGTAAATAAAGGGTTTGAGTGTTACAGTTTTAATCAAATCGATGACATTATTAATGTTATTATATTTTATTTAAGTTTATTTTAATTTTAGTATTAGTTGCCATGATTTTTTCTAAGTTTGTTATAATTTCAGTATTAGAAGTTGTTATTATGTTTTTTTTAAGCTTTGTTATTATTGATTTGTTATTATTAATTTGTTATTAATCTTAGCTTTTAAAAATATATATTATTAAACAACTTTTAACTTAAAAATAACTTTGAAATTTAAAAAAATAATTACCAAACAACTTTAGTTTTTTTTTTTCTTTCTGAAAACTCTTACTTTCATTTTTAACTTTCAGATAACTTCTAAAACTTAAAAAAGTCAGACCAAATAGATCCTTAATTACTTACATCTAATCCCAATAATAAAGAAAATTAGCTGCACATAATGATTGGTAACTTTAATTAATATACATTAATAATGAGAGAAGAAATTAGACATTAAAGACAATTTATTACTCTTCTCCACCTTTTTGCTTATCGCTCTGATTCATTATACCTCTATCTATACAACGATATTTGTGTGTGATTCTCGATAAAAAAATGTAATATTCACTAAGCAAAATTGAAGCTTGTTTAGGGAATCAAATATTTTTTTATGGAGAATCACAAATGTCGTTGTATAGATACAAACTATTTTGAAAGGAAACTAGAATGAGCTAAAATAAAACCAACAATTTTTTTGTGGCTCTTTAAAATACTTTTAAATATTATTTATTTATAAAAAGGTACTCTAAGAGCATCCACAATGGAGCACCTCCTTTTTGAGTACTTAACTGGGTCCACATGTACACATCACTCATTTATAATTTTTTAATAATAGTACCTATTTAAGCACTCAATACCTCCAACCCAGCATCTCTTTAAAAAGTTCTTATTTGGACCCACCAATAACTTCACATCATTATTTTAATAATAATTTATTATTTAATAACTCTTAATTATCTATTTTATAATATTAAATTAATTAAATTCTAAAATCACAAAATTTATATGCACTATTTTTTAGTAATTCGAAAACTAATTTAAAATAATATTGCCAAATTTTAAGAATTACATAACTTAAAAGTAATTTAAAATAATATTACATAATTTTAAGTGTTGCAGGAAATATGTTGCTGCCTAGAGAATGTTTTGATTTGGATCCATTGTAAAAAATTTCACTGTATAAAACAAAGGCCAACGGCAATGAAAAAAACAGAGGCCAACGGCTCTGTGTTGTATTTAGAGGAACACTTGGAACACTTGGTTAGGCACAACACTAAATAAGAGGTGTTGGGCACACACACAAACTTTAGAAAAATTTAAAGATAAAATGATTAGTTAATGTTAGATGATGTGACTAAATTATTTAATATTTATTTTTTCTCTTTTATGTGTGTGTGCCTAAATATAATTTATTTGGGGTTGTGCCCAAGTAAGAATTGCTCTTGTATTTAATGTGTATTTATAAATTTTTATTAACTTAAATTGAATATATAAAAATAAATGGGTCCCATAAAATGTATATTTTAATATAAATTGAAGTGGACCAAGAAGGAGAGAGAAAGTGCTTATTTGAGACTCAGTACTTATTTGATACACAAATGTGTATTGCTCCAATGGTAGTACCTATTAGGTACTGGTACTTAAAAAAATAGGTACTACTATTGTTGATGCTCTAAATATTTTTCTTCGGAAACTTAGCTATTTATTTCAATAGTATTTAAGATTCTAAATACAAAATTCAAGTCCCATTATCTTTGTTCAGTTGGTAAGAATATTGTAATATATATATGCAAGTGGTCGAAGTTTGAACTCAAATTATTCCACTTATTCACATTAAAAGTAAAATTTCTAGTCATTAATCTAATTTAATTGACAAAAAATAACAAAATTCCAATCAATAATTATAATTTGGGTATGCTAACTAATGCCACTGGTTCGGGACACTAGTTAAGAATAAAAATAAGCAACTTTTATATTGAAAACAACACTTTTTCTATTTTTCAAACATTGACTGCATGCATTTTAATATATTTTTACTATTTGAAGTATCCTTAACTAGTGCCTCGGAACACTAGTTAACATTTTTCTTATAATTTATGCATCATTCTTTAAGTAAAGAGTCCATAAATCTTAATTAGTCCATAAATCTTAATTTAACCGATAATGCTGCGTGTATGTTCCAGAAAGTGGCAATCAATCGGACACAATGGAATATGATTGTGATTTTAAAGGCAAATTGATAGAAGAAAGAAACAACAAAAACTACTACTATATTCTAAAATCCAAAATCGGAGAAGGTTCTTCCTCCACAGTTTGGAAAGCTCAACAAAAACCCACCGGTAAAGATGTTGCGGTCAAGCAAATCTTCCTCTCCAAACTCAACTCTCGTCTTAAAGCTTCATTGGACTGTGAGATCAATTTTTTGTCTTCTGTTAATCATCCCAATATTGTTCAACTTCTTCACTTTTTTCAGGTGAAAATCAATCTTCTTATTCTTTTTTTTTTAAATTTTTTATTTATTTTAAATTTGGATATGTTTTATAACTGTTTTGGTAGTTAGGGTGATGGATGTGTTTACTTGGTTCTTGAGTTTTGTGCTGGTGGGAATTTAGCTTCTTATATTCGTTGCCATGGAAGAGTTCAACAACTAACTGTTAGATTTTTCATGCAGCAACTTGGTAATAATATATATATTTTTTAATCTTTATTCTTTGTTACTATTATGTTGAAAAATATTAGTATTTATCATGGTAGGTAGGGATGAGCATTTTAACCGGTTATCATGGATTATCCATAACCAAATCCATATCCAATTTTAAAAACCAGTTATTTATATTTGGGTTTTATAACCAAACCAATTAGTTTTTTATTTAGATATCCATAACCATGACCACAACCAAACTATATGATTAAATTACTCAATTTCCAAAATTTATCCATAACCAAATTTTTTATTTCTCCCAAATTGAAAAGATGAACCCTAATCCCCAAACTCAAAAATCGTCCGAAAACTCAAAAATCAGCCGAAAAACCGAAAATCGGCCGAAAACACAAAAACCCAAAAATCGGCCGAAAACCCAAAAATCGGCCGAAAACTCAAAAAATCGGCCGAAAACACAAAAATCGGCCGAAAAACTGAAAATCGGCCGAAAACTCAAAAAATCGGTCGAAAACACAAAAAACGGCCGAAAACCCAAAAATCGGCCGAAAACCCAAAAATCGGCCGAAAACTCAAAAAATCGGCCGAAAACACAAAAATCGGCCGAAAAACTGAAAATCGGCCGAAAACTCAAAAAATCGGTCGAAAACACAAAAAACGGCCGAAAACCCAAAAATCGGCCGAAAACCCAAAAAATCGGCCGAAAATCCAAAAAACGGCCGAAAACACAAAAAATCGGCCAACAAACCTAAAAACGGCCGAAAAACAGATTTTAGGTTTTTCGGCCGATTTTTGCGTTTTCGGGTGTTTTTTGGGTTTTCGGCCGATTTTCAGTTTGTTCGGCCAATTTTTGGGTTTTCGTCCAATTTTCGGTTTTTCGGCCGATTTTTGGGTTTTCAGCCGTTTTTTGTGTTTTCGACAGATTTTTTGAGTTTTCGGCCGATTTTCAGTTTTTCGGCCGATTTTTGTGTTTTCGGCCGATTTTCGGTTGTTTTGCCGATTTTTGGGTTTTCGGCCGTTTTTTGTGTTTTCGACAGATTTTTTGAGTTTTCGGCCGATTTTCAGTTTTTCGGCCGATTTTTGTGTTTTCGGCCGATTTTTGGGTTTTCGGCCGTTTTTTGTGTTTTCGACCGATTTTTTGAGTTTTCGGCCGATTTTCAGTTTTTCGGCCGATTTTTGTGTTTTCGGCCGATTTTTTGAGTTTTCGGCCGATTTTTGGGTTTTCGGCCGATTTTTGGGTTTTTGTGTTTTCGGCCGATTTTCGGTTTTTCGGCTGATTTTTTGGTTTTTCGGCCGATTTTTGGGTTTTCGGCCGATTTTTTGTGTTTTCGATTTTCGGCTGTTTTTTGGATTTTTGGCCGATTGTTTGTTTTTTATTTATTTTAGTGTTATTATTATTATTATTTATTTTTTGGAAAAAAAACCAGTTATTAAACCAAAAACCGGTTTTTAAAAGTAAAAACCGGTTATAAAAGTGGTTATGGATATAACCAGTTTTATAACCGGTTATGACATTTGATTTTAATGTCCAATTATAACAAATGGTTATGGATTGGTTGTGGACGGTTATTTTGGATTGTCCAAGATGCTCATCCCTAATGGTAGGTACTTAAAAGTTTGGCGAAATCATGGTGACACTGTAATTTTGTTGAAGGTCTATTTTGTAATTAACACTGGTTAAATTATGTTATGTTGTAGGATCTGGTTTAAAAGTACTACGCTCTCACGGCATCATTCATAGAGACTTAAAACCCGAGGTCAATATTGAATGCATGTTTTAATGACATTGAATGGTTTTGGTTTTGGTCGTGTGTAGTGTGTGTGACTGTACGTATCAGCTAACCACATCTGGACTGATATAAATCTAAAATACCCGGCACAAATGTGGTTGTTTGATACGTACAGTCCAGATGTGACTGACTGCATGCAGTCCTACAGTCACGACACAACTCAAATCTAATGGACCGCGCTATATTTTAAAATTGAAAGAAATATATAACTTGAGCTCTTTATGTTACTTATAATCAATTTCTTGTTTGTGACTATCATATTGGGTGCTATTGTTGTGAAATCAGAACATTTTGCTATCAAGTCATGGGGCTAATGCAGTGCTAAAGATATCTGATTTTGGTCTCTCAAGGTAGTATATCAGTTTAGGGAGATGAATATAAAGTGGAAGACAATTTATTCGCTTTGATTTTATTACTCTTACTAACTTGACAACCCGTTTGTCTTGCATACAATGTCGAGAATTGTACGCCCTGGTGAGTATGTTGAGACAGTTTGTGGAACTCCATTATACATGGCTCCTGAAGTTCTTCAGTTTCAAAAATATGATTACAAGGTATCAAATCTCCTAATTATGTTTTTGCTTTCAACATCAATGATTAACTTGGTTTGCTGAAATTTATTTACTTAATAATAATAATTATAGGCAGATATGTGGAGTGTTGGGGCAATTCTTTTTGAGCTTGTAAATGGTTATCCACCTTTTAATGGTAGAAATAATGTTCAGGTATTACGGCAATACCATAAGGACAAAATTTACGTGCATTTTCTTAGGTGTTTTTGGTGCTATTCTTCACTTAAATACACCTTTTGTGGCTGTGGCTATAACAAACTTTGAAAAAATTATTGATTTGAGGATATCGCGTGAGTAGCTACGAATATTTTATGTGAAAAATGAACGGCGCCAAAGGCACCTAAAGAAATGCAATTAAGTTATGTCCGTACGATAACTCTGAACAATAAATACTCAAACATTTCAGCCTGGGATTTCGGCTAATATTAAAAATGCTGATTTCAGGTGTTAAAAAACATCAGATCCTGTACCTCTCTTCCATTTTCTCAATCGATTCTTTCAGGATTGGATCCTTCTTGTCTTGATATTTGTTCAAAACTACTATGCTTAAATCCAGGTGATGCATTTATATATATATGAGCATGTGCGCACTAACATTCATATTCACTCAATTACTTGTTGAAATTTAATTGTTTCTAAAGTATGAAGTATTTGCACCATGTTGCAGTGGAGCGCCTTTCTTTTGATGAATTTTATTTGCATAGTTTTCTACGAGGAAAATCATCGGGACCTTGACAGCAATCCCTTGATTTTATTCATATTGTGGGCATTTAACTTTGAGGTTCCCACCATCTCGCTACTGGACATGAAGCTGTTCAAGACATTGCTATGAATTGCACGGAATGATTTATGCAGGTTTATCGGTGCATCTAGTGTTTCTTTTTACAAGAATAAAACACTGCATTTCATTAATAATCAAATACGTAGTACATATTGATACATCGATAAAAAGTTCAGAACTAGTGTGGTGTATGTTCCCAATTGCATGACTATGAGTGATTATATTAGTTTGTCTCTTAGAAAAAACAATAACAGGTTTTAAAAGAAACTAAAAGCTCATCCTTACAATTCTGAATTAGAGCAATGTAATCACATTCCACCATCAAACTATCTACTATGATTGATTATATCAGTTTGTGTAATTAGTTCTCTCTATCTGGTATAACATGGTTGAACTTGAATATGTGTTGCAACTGCACTGAATGCACCAAACATGACTTTAGCAAATCTTGATATGTCTAGATGTGTATTATCAAAATTAACTTTGCCTCAGAAAAGTATGTTTGATCAGAAGTAGGCTAATTCTATGGTATTGACTAAAAATGAGGGAGGGATTTAGAGAGGGTCAGCAACAAGGCTCAGTCTAGGGTGGGAAAGCTTGGTAGGTCTCCCACCATGCACAAGTATTATTAACCATCAGATTGTGAGATTCTATGGGTTTTATGATGCATCATCAACACCTTATCCTTTTACATTATTTTTCTCTCTTTTTGTTGTCTCTATTAGCAGCATGATAACTAGAGCTATCAAAAAAGCCCCATATTGAAAGGCCCTATTTTTAGGCCCCATGTTAAGCCCTAAAATATTAAGCCTCACTTGAGTAGATTTGTTTTTGTTTGTTTTTAGGCTCAACCCCCTATTCTTTAATTCTCGAAAATATCAAATAAATTTTGAAAATTTATTCTCGTAAACTTTTTGAGTATTTTTCTCGAAAACTTTTCGAGTATTTTTTCTCGAGAATTTTTTCTCCAAAACTTTTTCGGAACTTTTTTCTCGAAAACTTTTCGAGTATTTTTTCACGTAAACTTTTCGAGAATTTTTCTCGGAAACTTTTCCGAAACTTTTTCGGAATTTTTTTCTCAAAAACATTTCAAGTATTTTTTCTCAAAAATTTTTAGAGTATTTTTCTTGTAAACTTTTCGAGTATTTTTTCGCTTAAACTTTTCGAGATTTTTTCTCGGAAACTTTTTCGGAACTTTTTTCTCGAAAATATTTCGAGTAATTTTTCTCGAAAACTTTTCGAGTATTTTTTCTCGTAAACTTTTCGAGTATTTTTCTCGTAAACTTTTCGAGAATTTTTCTCCGAAATTTTTCCGAAACTTTTTCGGAATTTTCTTCTCGAAAATATTTCAAGTATTTTTTCTCAAAAACTTTTAGAGTTTTTTTCTCGTAAATTTTTGAGATAACACCGGAACTCTCAGCGAAAATTTAATTTTACTCTATTTGGTTCATTATTTGGATTTTATAAAATTTTCCTCCTCTTTTCTGAGTTCATGCCCATTTTTCTAAAAATGGTGATTTCACAACATTGGTGATTTATAGTAATAGATTATGGTCGCGAGGGACAAACCTATGACTTTTGCCAAATAAAAATTGACTGAATCTATAAGAGCAATGAATAATTGAAGAAGAAGAACATATTTTGCAAAATATAAAATGAATAATTGATGAAGATAAATATGGTGCTTGTGATGCAGCTAATAGAGACAACAAAAAAAGAGAAAAAAATAATGTAAAAGGATTAGGTGTTGGTGATGCATCATAAAATCCATAAAATCTCACAATCTGATGGTTAATAATACTTGTGCATGGTGGGAGACCTACCAAGCTTTCCCACCCTAGAATGAGCCTTTTTTCAATTATATTCTAACTTTATCAATTATATTACTCTACAAGATAGAGTGAAGATAAACAATAACAATATATTTGGATTTTGCTTATTTAAAATTACTTTTTGGTTTATAGATATTAAATTTCAAATAAATTCATAGAATTAACCACTTAGTTTTTATTATTTTTTTAACAAAACCAAGTTTTCACTGCAAGAAAATTGTGTTCGAAAGGAGGCTGGAACCACCTGATACCAGAACTGACCTCTGAATCAGATTAAATTATTTGTGAAAGTAAAAAAAAAAAAAATCGTGTTTTTGTAAGGGCTATCTTCAAAGGGTAGATCTGCTAAGGCCCACTATTTTGTGCTATCTTTCTCTCTCCCGTTTCTAAAAAAAAAATATATTCCTTCGTCACATCCACTTAGAAATATGTGTTGAACAACAAAAGGTTCATTGTAGAAAACACATTCCTTCGTCGCATCCACTTAGAAATATGTGTTGAACCACAAAAGGTTCATTGTAGAAAACACACGCCAACGCAAGCTAATGAAACCTCGATTGAATGCAATGACAGATAATAAAACACAAAATGAAACATTGAAGACGAGTACATGGATAAATAAAGAGAAGAGGTAAGAATCTCCTTGAAATTTGTTTATTAATCAATATCATTTAATTCATATACACACACTTTCAAATAAATCTACAACACAAATCTTTCTATTACCAATATAAGAAAATTGTGTTTTTGCGAAAACTTTTTTCAAGGGGAACAATCCACTAGGGCCAACTTTTCATATTCTCTCTCTCTCTCTCTCTCTCTCTCTCTCTCTCTCTCACACACACACACACGCACACACACAAAAACTAATATGAACGAACTTTTTAGTTTTCAATACAAGAAAATTGTGTTATTGCCAGAGATTTTCTAAGGGGCAGGACCTACTTGGATCCACTTTTCATCTGTTCTCCTGTCATTTCCCATTTCTCTCACAAAAACTAAACTGAACTAACTTTTCAGTTTCCAATACAAGAAATATGTGTTTTTTCTAGAGCTTTTTCCGGGGACATAACCCGATAGGCCCATTTTTCATTTGTTATCTCTCTCTCTCTCTCTCTCTCTCTCTCTCTCCCACACACACACACACACACAAAAACTAATATGAACGAACTTCTTAGTTTTCAATACAAGAAAATTGTGTTTTTGCCAGAGCTTTTCTAAGGGGCAGGACCTACTAGGGTCCACTTTTCATCTGTTCTCCTGTCATTTCCCCTTTCTCTCACAAAAACTAAACTGAACTAACTTTTCAGTTTCCAATACAAGAAATATGTGTTTTTTCCAGAGCTTTTTCCAGGGACATAACCCGATAGGCCCACTTTTCATCTGTTTTCTCTCTCTCTCTCCATTTTCACAAAAACCAATCGCCTTCAATCCATCATCATCAAATGGCAGAAGCAGGTTTTAATAAATCGCTTACAAGCTCACACGAGAACGAGATGACTGAGTCAGAGATTGAAGTTGCTGAGCAACTTATTCAACTTAGTATGACCATTGAAGTTGTTGAGCAGCTTATTCAACTTAGTATGATCAACTGCAGGAGGGAGAATACAATGACAATCGAAGAGGAATTACATGTTGATGATGAAGCCATAACTAAGATGAAATTTCAGCCAAAGAATCATCAAAAGAAGAAAATAAAATATCGATCTCTTGTTGATATATACAAGACGACTACCCCCATATGAACAAGGGATTAATTAATGAAAACTTAAAACCAAGGTATGCAATTAAGAATTGTATCAACAATAATCTTAATGATAGATTTTTTCTTAATTATTAGTTACATTGTTGACTCAATGATGTCTCAATCGTTAACTTTGTACAACTCGATCTTTCGTTTATCTTTTAATAACTATGAGATGATGGTGATTTTTCTTTGTTTTAAAAAAATGGTTTATTTGTCCTCGTGAACATAGGTAAGGATATTGTATTTTATATGCAGGGCCAAATTTCGAACCCGTGGTCTTCCAATTATTCACCTCAAATGGTGAATTTCTAGCCATTAGGCTACATGACAAAAATAATAAAATCAATGGGATGTGTTTGGATTTGGATAGATCATAAGCAATTGGAAACATATACAATCACACACATAGATATACATAACATATGTAGTACCTGGACATGTTAATTTGTTTCATGACAAGTTAACGATGGAAGCTTCAAATTAAATTTTAACTTGTTTGCAAAATAAAGATACTTTAAACTCAACTACACAAATAAGAGGCACAAGTTATAGTGCATAAGCCATGTTTATGCACCGTGCATAAATACCAAAAATTGCTTAGCGTATTCCCCAGATTTCTAGTGCACGGGGTGCACTAAGCAATCTATGGGTGCATTAAACAATTTTCATTAGAGCATTGCTATTTAGCATGAAATTTTTACACAAGAAATGCAAGAATTAACACATGGCAAAATCTTAAAGGATGATGTCATTTAATCTTCTTTTTTAATGGAAAACATGGGTGGTTATGGATGTAATTAAGGGTGAGGATTTATTCTTCTCTTTCTTGCATCAAAAAATTCTTGTTAAATAGCATTTTCCTTTTCATTATTTATGCACGGTGCATAAGGAGAAAGTTTATGCACCATAACAGTGCACCACATTGTTTGAAGTAATGCTATAAACTCCACCAAAATCATGTTACCTTACAGAACACAATGTAGCCAAGTTTTCCAATCCACTAATACACACCAGACACAAGAGTAGCTAACCGCTCCATGCTTTCTGATTGACACACTTCGCAACCAGGGTTTTTGTATGACTTGAGGAATGAGGTGCACATAATGGTGTGATGAAACGATTAGAAAATGGGATGTCATTCACTCCAAAATGAATGTCTCAATCCCATGTTTCATATTATACCAATATATTACTATTACAATGTATATACACATATAAACCGCAAATTGTCATTCTCAAGAAGATTATTGCCACGCAACATTTTTTTCTTATAGACAATTTCTATATCATGTACAGCTACTTTATCACAAGCCTGAAACATAAAGAACAATCACAAGATAAACCGTTGGAGGATCTCAAGCCTGTTAAAGTATTGCACTAGGCAAAGCAACACTATATGTTTGCTCAACGCTCTTCCCTTCGAGCAGCATTTGGATCAGACATCATATCCATCATCATTTTCTCAGGTGAATCCTCCCAATTTGCAAATGTCTTCAGGTCAATCTACAAAATAGCATGATAACACAATGTTATGTTTGTTATTGCTGTTCTCTGATTAGCCAAAATTTAACAAATATTTGCAACAACTAATTGAATAGGGTAATATACTTTTCGTCTTTGATCAGTGAAAAGTTCTTCTCTCTTCTTATATTTGTTTTGAACATCCAATGCTGCTTTCCCACCAAGTCCCCAAACTTCAACTTCTGAAATGAGAGCTTCAGTAGGTAGGAAACCCTGATACACAAGATAAACCAACAAGATATCAGATATATAGTCATAGAGATAAGTGCAGTTCATTAGCCGTGTACGGAAACAGTAGTTTTAACAAGTTACTGTATTCTTTCTACATAATGCATACTTGTGTCTATTAAGTTATTGATATCAGCTGATAATAAAAACATTATCATGATATAATGAAGAAAGGAAATTTTACAACAATAAAGAGTACACCAGATAGCTATAAATTTTTTAAGGCAAATGCTAAAGAGTGCACCCGGTGCACTCTTTAAGCCCCTTAAATAGTAAGTTTGTATAGAATTTTTATAAAATTATATAAAGTCAGCGCATTGGAAATTGTGCTGTTTAACTTTTTGATTAAAAAATTTCTTTAAATAGTATGCTTAAAGAGTGCACCAGGTGCACTTGTTAGCAAGACCCATTTTTTAATAATAATTCTTAAAAAGGTTGCCATCAGAGAACATACAGAACCGGCAACTTTCAATGCATGCATTAAACAGTATATAATATGGATACAATTACAAGTTGTATATTTACATCGTAAGTACTTTCGGCAATAGAAATTTACCTGATCTGGAAAGAGGGCACCACTCTGGTAAGTTTTGTCAACAGCATGGTGGCGAACGGTCACTTTTGAAAAATCTTCATCAATAAATATTCTCTCATTTCCCGCACTTCCTCCAAATGCAACTCCAACTGGCGCTGGATGTGATTGGTATCCTCTGCCAGTAGGATGCAAGTGGCTATAAACGAAATTTTTTTCCTTACCTGTCAATAGTAACAGCTAGTTTCAGGGTTTCAGACAATCTTATCACGTTCCCGAAAAAAGAGAGAGCAAAACAGAAACAACAAAAGCAACACTGTCACATTTACTACCTACCAGAAGGTGGAAATACATGAAACACTGGGCTTAAAGAATATAAACAACCGGTGGTTCCATAGAAGATATCTTTATTTTCAAGACCTTCATTTGTTAGGGCACCTAAAATAAATTTCCTGATTGCGGAATTTCCTTCGTGATCATTTCCTGAACTTGCGGCAATCAAAATTAGCAATGGGCCGTGATAACCTTCAACATGAGACCAAAATCTGTTGAGGCCCCTTCCATGGGTGGATGAACTATAACACAGTAGACAATTATGTCAGTAGGCATTTTATTTGCTGCCTGATACGTCTTGTTAAAAGAATTTCAAATGGTGTTGATCAAACAACCCCAATCTCTATGCTATTAAAGAGCAAATCAGAAAAACATCATAGTAATTGTACTTTTTTCAACATTTAAAAAGAAAATTTGCCAAGTGTCCCAAACTAGTAAACCAAAACAGCACGATGAATATGATTCAGGATTAGAGATACAAACCGATAAATAAGGTTCTCATCAATACCAGCTCCACTGCTAATAAAGGCTCTAGAAATCTCTTCATTTATTGTACTTCTCTGTGTGATAGAAATTGCCCACGCCCTTCCTTGGGTTAAAATAGAATCGCATGTAGTAGTAGATGAAATTTCTCCAACAGAAGAGGCATCAGAGGATGCCAATTCTTCCTGCCAGTCAATCAATTTAATTATTTGATCAGATCGTACAGACCCTACAATTTATTTGATAATAATAAGGAAGCATAAAGTTTAAGGTTGCAATGCATTCAAAACAATTATCATTTACCATTTGCAGCAATCAAAAAGGAAATCTAGATGCAACCATTTCAATCATGGGAGAAAGAAGTTCAAGCATTGATTACAAGGTCATCCATGTAAGTTGGAAAATAAGGACGGAATGGTAGATATCAATCATGTTACACATAAAGTGAAGAAAGGTGAAAAAATCTCGTGCGAAGTGAGGTGTGTGTAAGTTAGTATAGTTACAACTTTTTATAGAATGCAAATTTAATCACTCCCAACTGTTAAAATTGAAAGTTTTCCTTGAATTAGATTAACAAAACACTCACATACATGTTTGTATTATGAAATAAGTTCCTAAATCTTTAACATCATATATAATTCAAAAACTATTTGATACTCATTTCATTTCAATATATAAACTTTTAATTACATATCTATCAATGCTTATATATGCTTCAAAATATAAATACAGAGTATATTACCACTTCAGTTACTGCAATTTGCAATCTTGAATGAAAATACTGCTTTAAGCAATCAGGGAGACATGGCACTGTACTCATAACCCATGTCACAAACTTCCCTACAGGAAGCTGAACTTCCAAACTCAAAACCTCACAATCCCACACATCAAACGCATCTTTATCTTCAACACACGAAGTAATCGCCGATAACACCAAATGATTCAAATCTGGTACACTCAAATTTCCTTTCCCTTTCCCATTCAAATTTCTACAATCCCAAGACATAGCCCAACAAATGGAAAGTAACAGAAACACATGATTAGGAAGAAGATAACCATTGACCTTACAATCAACATCATCTGATTCAAACTCCAAATTCAGAGATAAATTTGCTTTTTTAGTAACATCAATGAACACTCTAATAAACTTATTCAGAAAAATCGATGCCGATACCCTAGAACAACACTTGTTATAACCTTTCACAAATTCTACCCAGTTTATTCCATCTTTATCAGAAATGAAAAATTGATCAACTAATGATGAACCTAATTGATCCAATAATACCGGAAACGAATCATTCACGTTCTCGGTAGTGTAACTTCCACCTTCGCGAACGAAACTGAAGCATTTCTGAAAAGAAAACAACGAGTTTATCTAATAATGAACACGAACATGAATCAATGAAATTCAGAATGAGAAAATTGTTGAAGTTTATTATGAGAAGTACTTGAAGATTTTCTAAGGGAATTGCGTTTGTTTCGGAGTTAGCGAACTTGGAGAATGCTTTTTGAAGTATTGGAAGAGCTCCGGTGGAAGATGCGACGTTTTCCGCTTCCTGTTGTTCCGGTGAAACCTTCGGCTCCGATGAAGTTGACGCTCCCATCGCCGACGTCGGTTCGTCACAGAAATCGAATTTTCTATCGAATCTTTCTGATAACAGTTTATTGACAAAATCTGAAATCTTGATCTCCATATGTTCAAATTACAACCGTTAGATTCAATTAAAGGCTGAGATTGGTTAAGAAAATCCAAATCGTGTGTGGCAACCACATCGTAAATTCTGTGGTCCCGTACAGCAACGCAAAAAGACAAAAAAGTAATAAGTGCTGATTATGCTGATCGAAAACGACAGCGTTTCTTTTCGTGAACCCAAGGGGCAAGTTAAGAGAATCAGTTACCGGCAAGTCTCCGGCAACGATTGTCGGAAAATTGAAAAATGGCGCCGGCGAAGAAGGGAAAATCAAAATCAGAGCCTAAGGAAACGGTTCCTTCGGTAAAACCTAATGATTTTCCGTCTTGTATTCGGTGTGTGGCTCCTTTTTCCGTTGCTATAACGATCCACGCTAAACCCGGTTCAAAGTCTGCTTCCGTAACAGGTTTCTCATTCTTTCTTTGATATTAGTTTGATGAAATTGAAGTTACGATGTTTTGAATTTTAGTATTTTGTGATAAGTAGATGTGAGCGATGAAGCTGTTGGTGTTCAGATTGATGCACCGGCGAGGGATGGTGAAGCAAATGCTGCTCTTCTTGATTATATCAGCTCTGTAAGCTCTGCTTCACACTCTTATGCTCAATTTTCAAAGTGCAAACGGCGGTTATAAACCACTCTCTGACATATCAAATGTTCATGCAGTGTGTGTTTGGTATCACAGTGGGTATGCCAGAATCACGGTGACTTACTGTGATTTTACAGAAGCTATACTCTGTAGCTTCTGTAAGTGGTATATCCACCGTGATACCAAACATAGGCGCAATCTTTTACTATCTGAGTTGTACTTACGGGACATAAACGGCAAATATTAATGGATGCATTTAGGCTGAAGCAAACTTTATACTATAGTTGCTCGTTAGAGTTGCTTTTCTGAGAAAAATATTCAAACATATTATTTCACTTCAAATTTGAAACTCAGTTTTAATCAAATCAATTTAACCAACATGAGTTGGTCTAGTTAGAAGGGGCTCAGATCCTTTAAGCAAGATGTCCAGGAATTGATCTTTGGTGCTTGTGAATCGAGCAAATTCTGTTGGGAGTGGGCCTCATTGTGCCAGATAGTATCTCGAAGGATTAGTCTTCACAGTTGTGCATGAAAGATACATGAGTTTACAAAAAAAATTATATAACACTTGCTCAAATGCACACACTCTTTTACATTGTTAATGAATTAGTTAACTTTTCATGAATTACTTTTGTTGGTTCAACTATACTGGAGGAATCAAATTACTAGTTGAATTTGTTTTGTGAGATTCTTATCTTTTGATTGGTCTACATTAACTCATAAGTACTATAACATTCTTGTGGTGATGCTAGGTTTTAGGCGTAAAACGAAGACAAGTGTCTTTAGGTACCGGTTCTAAGTCAAGAGATAAGACGGTCATTGTGGAAGATGTAACTCAGCAATATGTTTTTGACGCTCTGGATAAAGTCTCAAAACAGTAGTTATGAAAATCTGTTTTCCTTGCTGCTCTACAATTATTTTCCTCAAGAAGTGAAGCCAGAGACCAGAGTATGTGATTACCTTTTTCCCTGTTGGAAGACTATCAATGCCCTGGATACTATAGAAAAGCATATGTTTTTTATTTCGACTAGTTTGTTTGTAGTGCAGCCTAGATTTTTACAATTTCATGTCGATTCATGCTGGTTATATTATATATTGATGAATGTTGGCCTCCTGTTTGTTGAGTATCATATGTGACTCGCTGACTTGTAATATCCTCTTACATTGTGGTAGTTTTAATTGTGTACATTATACGAATTATTTAATATCCATTACTCTCTTATTGATATAGCTACTCTACAACAATCCACTTTAGAACATCACCTTTCTGTAGGTAACACCTCCTTTGAACTCACCTTTATCAGTGAGAGCAGGAAGATTTAGCAGTGCTACTTTCACATCATTTTTGTCACAAGTTTTTCTGAACTTGTTTAGGTAGTTAGCTGTATTGCCTTTGATAAAAAATAAAACACAGATATGAGACCACTGGGATTAATTTGACATCTGTAACTTGTGCACCTAACTTGCATATTGTATCTTTCCTTCTCTCTTCTACATGACTGTGCTCCTCCTTAGCTGCTTGGAGCTGAGAAAGAGTAATTGTACTAAATTTTTGTTATAAACTGGTACTAGTATTTTGTTTAACTTGAGTTTAAGTGGTGTATTGAGTTGCCTTTCTTTTGCGTCGAACTTATATACAGCCAGACAAATTTGAATTTTTTGTGATGCAGTTTATGTCTCAGTTCAAAAAATTAGAAACAGATATGCTCTTTGTCAATGGATAAATAGTCCGAGAGACTGTGTATTGGAGACTGATAAGGTGTTTTCTTCCATTGCCATTGTAGTTTTGTTAGAGGTTTCAAGAAAATTGCTCTCTTTGCTGATCATAGGAGTGGCATCTTGCTGTTTATATTTGGATCTATTATCACAGTGATTTGGCATGGCCTGTTTAGATTCTTTAGCATATTTTGGTTTTAAAATCTTGTCTGCTTCTTGTGGAGATGGTTGGCTAGTGATATCTTGGTTGCATCTAAAAATCCTCGTCTATTTGACTTCAGATTCGCGTAGGCGTTTGTCTCCGTTCCCTCTCCGCCTATCCGTTGCCTATAGGTGGCTTGGAGCGAGATTCTTGGATATGTCTGCCCGCTGATTCTGTTGGTGTTGCCCAGGCCTCTTTCTAGGCAGATAACCAGTTCTGTGATTGCTGGTTTTACAGTGTTTGTTTTCTCCTGGGGGGTCGCTGTTTCTGTGATCTAGGTAGGGGGAGTAGTACATTGGGGTTGTGAGGATTCACTCTTAATATGTGTATTGGGATTGGATTTTTTTTTTTTTTTATCTCAATTGTAATTGCCATTGCTTCTTGTGCCTTTCTTTTAATATAGTATAAGCTTTTTTTTGGCCTTTTCAAAAATGAAATAAAATTTTAGTCAAAAAAGAAAATGAAATAAAATTAGCAACAGACATGGTCATGGTGGTGGTGACAGTATATAAATTAAAAACAGCTAATTTGTAGGAGTATATCATTATATTGTTTTTAATAAATAGTTCCAAATATTTACATTTATACTTTAAGGTCTATTCAAATAAATTGTTTTTTCTTATTTAATAAATAAATTCTCTCAAATGCCATCACATTTGTTAACAATGTTCTAATTTATTAATGATGATTAAACTATTATTATTTTTTTAATTATTAATGTTAATTTTTTTTTATTTTACAATTTAACTTTGTTGTGAACTAAAAAAGAAAGAAATAATTTTCCTCAAAAAATATAATAAAAATGTGAATGACTGAAAAGTGGGAGATATATATATATATATATATATATAGAGAGAGAGAGAGAGAGAGAGAGAACGTATAAATAGATTTGGATGATATTAGAAATGAGTGTCTTGCACGTTTTAACTGTTTTTAGAGAAAGAGATGAAAAGGTTATGTTTTGTTGGAAGAAGACGAGGTGATGCTAATAACCCATTCATTCATTCATTCATTCAACAACACCACACCCCAAAACAACACGACACACTATCCATCTCTCTCTCTCTCTCTCTCTCTCTCTCTCTCTGTCTCTCTTGATTTGATTTCATTTTTCTCTCATGCCCTTTTCTCTTTCTAAGCTCTACGGGATTCCTCCCGAGAAACTCACCTCAGAAGGTCCTGTTCCTATTCTAAGGTACAACATTTTCTAATTATGTCTCTATTTTAATTTTTCAATACTGCATTATTATCATTGTCATTTTCAACATTTTCATTCATGTCATGTATGGTGTAAAAAAATAATTACATAATATTAATCAATGAATTGCGGACACTACTCGGATTAGATGTGTTCCGGTGTCAGATACGCGTTGGTGTCCGACACGACACCGACACATACATAGTTACGTTGAATCGTGTTATCTTTTAGAATTATTATCCGTGTCGGTGTCTGTGGGTCTCTTTTTGTGTTTGTGCTTCATAGATATTAATTAATTTTGATCTCAAATGTTTACAATGTACATTTGTTATATTGATTTGTAGGGAAGGAATTATAGCATGAGTTTGGCGGACACCGAATCCTCAGAGGAAGGTTCGGGGATTCTTGAGCCTCCTGATCCTGATGTTATTGAAATTGATCCTACTAGTCGTTACCTGAGGGTAATGTAATTGTTGTGTGTGCTTTTAGTCAGTTTTTTTTTTTCATGTCTTAATTTGATGTTAATGTTCACGTTGCATTCATGGCAGTATAAGGAAGTAATTGGCAAAGGAGCTTTCAAAACTGTGTATCCATTTTTTCGGTTTTAGGGAAGCATTGATCTCTATTATTTTGGTTTTTATAATAGCACTTCACTACTGATTGAATGTTATATCTGTCAAAATTTAACGAACATATAAGGCAATGTTGTTATAATGTTATATGCACAAATTTTCCTATTGGAGTGTATTAAATTTTCAAGGTTATATATTTTCCTTAATTTATGGTTAATCAGTTATAAGGCATTTGATGAAATCACGGGACTTGAAGTTGCGTGGAGCCAAGTTCGGATCGATGAGGTATTACAATCACCAGGTGACCTAGAAAGGCTGTATTCAGAAGTGCATCTATTGAGGTCATTGAAGCATAGTAACATTGTAAGGTTCTACAATTCATGGATTGATGACAAGCACAGGAATGTTAACATGATTACTGAGTTGTTCACCTCAGGGAGCCTCAGACAGTGTGTTCACTATCCTTTATAAATGTGTTTAATTTGTTTTTTTATCTTTTATTGTGAGATTAGCCCTTTTGTTAGTGGGTTTGATGGATGATTTAGGTACCGTAAGAAACACAAGAAGGTCGATATGAAAGCTGTTAAAGGATGGGCAAGACAGATTTTAATGGGCTTAATCTATCTCCACAATCACAACCCACCTATTATACATAGAGATCTCAAGTGTGATAACATATTTATAAATGGTCACCAAGGAGAAGTTAAGATTGGAGATTTGGGTTTGGCAACTCTCTTGAAGCAGAATAATGCCAAGAGTGTAATTGGTATGTTCTCTATTTTGCAACACTTTTCCTGTTAGTTTCTTGGGTTAAATAAGTAAATGGTCCCTATAGTTTCCCAGAATTTCATTTTTAGTCCTAAAGATTTTTTCGCACTTTTTGGTCCCTGAAGAATTTTTCGTCACTGTTTTTAGGGTCTAAAAACAAAATTCTGGGAAACTATAGGGACTAAAAACAGTTACAGAAAATTCTTCAGGGACCAAAAACAGTGACGGAAAATTCTTTTAATCCTGCCATTAAAACAGTAATAAAATAATTTATGTTTTGCATCTCATCTCATATATGTAATGTTTTGCCATCTCACATATGTAACCCTAATAGGAACCCCGGAGTTTATGGCGCCGGAACTGTACGATGAAAGTTATAATGAATTAGCTGACATATATTCTTTTGGGATGTGCATGCTGGAGTTGGCTACTTCTGAGTATCCTTACAGAGAATGTAGAAACTCTGCTCAGATATATAAGAAAGTTTCATCTGTAAGTATACTCATTAACATTATTCTTTTTCTGTAGGCTAGGATATTTCAATCATATAATATTTGATGTTGCAGGGCATAAAGCCAGTTTCTCTTTCTAAAATCAAAGATCCAGAAATAAAATCATTTATTGAGAAATGTCTTGTCCCAGCATCTCAAAGATTGTCGGCAAAGGAGCTTCTGATGGACCCTTTTCTTGAAGTGAATGTTTCAATAAAGAATCGTCCTCTTCCATTACCAGATATTGTTCTTCCTAAATACGGAGGCTTTGAAAATCGTTGTCTGATGTCGGAAGGTCCTGCTAGTGCACGTATTGGATCCATTTCAATGGATCTTGGAGATACCAGTGAGCAACCATTGATCACTGTGTTTTATAATTCTAATGATGATGCACCACCTTCTCCATGTGTTGAGATACGAAGGTTGATGGGAGGTGATAGATTTTTTCTCAAAGGTGAAGAAAATGACGTAAATTCTGTATCATTAGTTCTCCGGATAACTAATCAAGGCGGTCAGTATTTAGTTTAATTTTATGCTCATATACTCTGTTTTGAATTTGTTAGTACAAAGTTATATACATAATAATACAATCAAAATGCAGGGCGAGCAAGAAATATACATTTCATATTCTACCTCGATACTGATACGGCCATCTCAGTGTCAAGTGAAATGGTTGAGCAACTTGAACTTACCGAGCACAATGTTAAATTCATTGCCGAGTTGATTGATTTGTTATTGACAACTTTGGTTGCTGATTGGAAACCTTGTGTAACGATTGATCACTTAATTTCTCCAAATGGTAAACGAACTCATCTAAACCTACAGAAACAAGACTCGCAAATGGCAAAATTCAAACTAAGTTCAGTGGATTCTAGCGAAATTGTGGCTGAATATTTAGGTCCCTCAACCTCGCATGACAGATCGGCTGAAAAGGAAAACAGTGATAATATGACTTTTTATGATGTTCTATCCCATGCAAACATCGGTTTCCAAAGAACAACGAAGACAGATGATTTGTATTCTGTGACATCTTATGCTTCAGCAACATCTGACTTCAACGATAGGAATTATTCTACAGTTTCATTCGTGTCTGCTAAATCAGGATTCACAGATTTCAGCTTACCTACAGTGAATGGATGGAGTCAATCCTCACTTGCATCAGAAATTGGGGCATCCTCTGATAGAAAGAGCAAGGTTCCATGCATGGAAAGCAACAATTGTCCCCTTAGTACTTCCTCATTTTATGAAACTGAGGATGAGTTGAGAATAGAGTTAGAGAAGATTGAACGGCAATATCAAGATGCAATGAAAGATTTATCGAAAAGAAGATGTGATGCCATCATGGAGACCAGAAAGAGGCTGTCACTAAAAAATACATTCATAGAATAATTTCATTAGTATTTTTAATTACCATTTGTGTCTATCCCTTTTTCATAACCTTGGAAGTTACATGTGTAAATAGTTTGTTGTGGATGAAAAGGTTCACTTTTTAGTTATTAATATGGTATGAAATTTTCTTTGCAAACATATATAGAAAATTGCACCTAATGTCATGTTCTGTCTGAGAGTTGTGCATGGATTGCATAATTGATATTTTTCATATATTCACAATCTTAACATGTGTGTGGAATACATATTGAAATTGAAGGCCATTGGAATCTAGCTGTAACTCAAATGCTTTATTTAGCAGCTGTGCATGGAGTGGTTCTAAGTTCTAACTAGACTCGAGTTGCAGGATAGAGGAGTGCGTTGTCTGTCAATATTGTGTTGCAGAGTTGGAGAGCACCAGAAACATTTTGTAAACTGTTCAAAGAGTATGGAATGCTGGAACCATATTTCTTTGTGGTCTTCCATGAGATAGAGGAATGCGTTGACTGTCAAGGACTTCTTCGTCTTCACCATGATATAGCAGTTGCAGCAAAGATCAAAACATGCATAGGTGATGATTTGTTTGTTGATTTGGGCAAATTGAAGAAATTGGTAAATCTGAGAGAAATTGGAAGATTCAACTCATGCCATAGTTGCTCGCGCTAGGATCACCTTGGATCAACACAGTTTGGCATTGATCCTTCGTCTTTGATCATGCCGTTTGTGAATAAGTGGAGTAAACCACTGTCATCATTTGCTAAATACAATGTTGATGCATCTGTTTCTACTATGCAAATGTAGTCGGTATTCATATGTATCTTAAAAAATCTAAAGAAATTTTTTTAATGGTCTTTTCGTGCGTCTTCGTCTTTAATTTTGAAGGTATAATTTTTCTAAAGGAAGGTCACTAAGAATTTGGTGTTTTGCTTGATAAGTGTAGAACTTTGTTATATATTAACTTCTTAATATAAAAAATTTGTCATGTTAAGCTTGCTAAAATTGAAGAAAATGTAGAGTGGCTACATCACATGTACATTAATAAACTCTTGCATTTAGTTGGTTTTTTCTTTAAAATAGGTTTCTATGTCTTAATTGCACTAATTATTTTCAACTCTCAAAATAACCAAGATCAATTATTGAGCTGTTATATAAATTTATTTATATAAAGTGTATACTGAGATAGAGGGGGGGTAGGGTGAATGTGATACACGCAACTGGACCACAGGATAGTGAAAATCACCTAACCTTAAGATTCTTGCTTGCTTGCATAATGGTTAAAAATTCAAGGGAACAGGGAGCAGGTAAATGCTACTCTACTTGTGCTACCAATTAGTACTACAATGCTTATTATTGCTCAATAACTCATTTTATTATTAATAATAAGCTTTAAAATGAACTATACTTTACATAATTAAAATAGGTTTTCAATTTTTGAACATAATATATATACAATACTGATGTTGATCAGTAGTAGTTGTAGAAATACCACAAATAGCAAATGCACCATTGTCTATAATAATAATATTAACTCAATAGCTGGTAACTGTTCCAAAAGGAAAAAGAAGAAAAACAACATCAAAGTTAAGAAACTAATTAAACATTAATTAATAATTTCCTCCTTAAACTCAAAAAGAGAAATAACATCTAATAGATCATTGTATCATAATAATATAATATTATGTAAATTACATCATCTAAAACAATGTAACATAATGTCATCAAGCAAAAAAAAAACAATGAATGAACCATTAAAAACAGCTTCATACCCCAATATACATCAGTTAATTAGTCACTTTTGCACAAAAACTGCTTCCTTTTCTGATTAATCTTCATCAAGGTGATCTCCAACTTTGCAAGCCAATGTCATTATGTTTCCTTGAAGGAGTGGAATAGGGTATAGGTATTCTTCTTGGTAAGAAGCCAAAAAAGTGACCCTTGTTCTCATATATTGGCTTAACTTTGAACACATTAGTGGTTCTTGAGGCATAACAATGACCAAATATGCAGAGAAACAGGATCAACAAAACCAATGAAATTTGAAGTTTTCTACTATGTAGAACTAGAAACATTTTGTTGTAAAAACTAAATATGAAGGTGAGAATGAATTATGTTACTATGCTTTGAGCAAAATAAGGTTAAATTCAAAACTAAGATTGTTTTTCAGATTTGAAGATGTTTTGGTTTGATTATGTGTGTTCATGTGTGTGTTTGTAATTTGAGAAAAAGTGATAGAGTCAAAAGAATAGAAATGGTTCTTTCTACAAGTAGTAGTAATGTTGGAAAGCCTAATGAAGTAAGAAGCTTTTTGGTCATACACCTAATATAATGAAAAGAAAAAGTGCTTTTGTGTTAAGTCATTATTATTTATTTATTATAGTTAATGTCTTGACTAATGACTCTTGAGTATATAGAAGTAGGAACTGTTTGTTGAACTTGGTGTTACTTGTTGTAAACAGTGGAAAAGGTGTGGAAGTGGAATAGAGAAAATCTTTATGTAGGTTCTGATTGAAGAGCTATTTCAAAGGCATTCCCTTAATTAAAGGGGCTACTAAATACTACTGCATTGCATTGCCTTGTCAATGTGTACAAATCTTTAACAGTAAGTAAACTACTACTAGTACTACCAACTTGTTACGTACACCTTAATGTACTATAGTTAGCCAGTACTGTTCCTTATTTGATTTCCATTACATTGCCATTGATTGATTGTCCTCTTTGTTTTGGTTGGACTATAGTAATAGTTCAAAGTTCAAACCCAAAATATAGATAATCAAATGTAATTTCATATTTAATATTCTTTTTTATAAGAATATTTGATGTTACATTACGGACCAGGATTGCCTACGGTAAAATTATCACGTTGTTTCATGCAGTAATAGGTCTGGACTGTTCATTTGAGATCAAACGGTTAAGATCAATTATGCAGTAAAACAATCTCAATGGTCTATTCAAATCGGACGGTTCATAGCTATAATTGCTCAGCAAATCCTTTTCCGTTAATAGGCTTTTACCCCCTGCAAAGTAGGCGAGTTTTGCAATACCCCCTGTAATTATTTTTTTTGATATTACCCCCTACAATGTGTTTTTCTTTTTGGGTTAATAGGTCTTTACCCCCTGCAAAGTAGGTGAGTTTTGATTTACCCCTGTAATTAATTTTTTTGAGATTACCCCTTGCAAAATTAATTTTTTTGATTTACCCCCTTCGATGCACTTTTTAAATCGGTTATTTTGTTCAACCGATTTAAAAAGTGTTGTTTTTTAAAATCGGTTATTCTATTTTTTTGCCTACCACGTCAGCAAAAGGGGGGTAAATCAAAAAAATAAATTTTGCAATCTCAAAAAAAAAAAAATACAGGGGGTAACGCAAAACTCGCCTACTTTGCAGGGAGTAAAAGCCTATTAACCCTTTCTTTTCTTTTTTCGCAGTGTAACATTACAGGGGTAAAATGAACTCTGAAAAAAAGAAAAACACATTGCATGGGGTAATCTCAAAAAAGATAAATTACAGGGGGTAATGCAAAACTCGCCTACTTTACAAGGGATAAAAACCTATTAACTTTATATATATAATGTAATAGAAAAGGATTTGCTAAGCAGTTATATATATATATATATATATAGGAGTAGATGATTTTTTTGGCATACATATATACATGATTTGCATGTGAGGTTCAAGTGATTTATTTATCAAATGTAATAGAAAGTAAAGAAAAGTGCATTACCATATTTATTCACATATACCTCAAAGCCAAGCAGATATATTACTATCAAATATATATTGTCAGAGCATTCAAGTGGACCCATACATGTATGCTTATCTAAGCTCAACCCCCACTTCATTAACCTTTATGATGTGCTTCTTCCACTCTTTGTCAATGCCTTCTCTCTCACAAGATCCCTCTAGAGGATGATGAGATCAAGCAAATTAGGACAAGTTTACTTTTTTTAACAGGTTACTTTTTCTTCTGTTTGTAACTATAGTGATTAATCCATCAAATCGTTGAATTGAACTATAATAGGTGGCAAAATGCTAAATTTGAGAGATTTAACATTGTTATATTCACAAGATTCTGATTAAGTCAAAAGAGACATTTACTATCTCATTCAAGTACTCAGATCAGTTACAAATGAATAATATACACCTTTATCGAGTCAAGAGCGTTTAGATGAAATGACGTAGGTTTCTTCTAATTTAATCAAGGTCTTGAGTTTGAATTCTAATTTTGACATGCAACAATGTTAAAACTCTTAACGAGAGTTTGCTACTCATTTAGATATCGCACAAAACTCGAGAAATTAATCTCTGCAATTACGCGCAGAAAATACTAATTTATGAGAAAAAAAATACACATCATTCTCCAATAACCATATATGAAAGAAAATTAGTTTGCATCTCACACTCACACTCACACTCACACTCACACTCATTACCATATTTTATTCCTATATATGATGTCAAATTAACTAAGGAGTTGAAATTTAATAAGAAAATGACGGTGACCCTATGTATAGTCTATTATTCTATAAGCAAACAGTTGAAGTATCCCATATTCCATTGGCATACATAATAGATTTTTTGGGTATTACTTAACAAACCATTGGATCTAATTCAACAATCATAACACCAAACATAACTTCATTCAAGGGTCCTACTTACATGTTGGAAAATATTTGCAATGCAACATCATCACAGTTCCTGAAATTGGATTTTAACTAGCAATTGATGCATAAATAAAAAGTATCTTCCTATGCTACTATTATTACAACTAAGAGAGTCTCATTGATGTGATAGAATGTTAGGATTCGACCCCACTACAGGAACACTAATAACATGCTGTTGCATCACATTTTTTCCTTTTCCTTTGGCTTTCATCATTCATGATAAAATAGTACTATATTTTTTAGAGACAAAAATAATTAAAGTTAATTTTGGACCCTTCTTTTATTTTCTCTTTTATCAATTCATTTTTGTGTGGCACTCAACTTTGGTTTTTGTTAGGGTTGATTTTTAGTCCCATATATGAACAAACACATGGCGTGTGATAAGGAATTTCAATAGGATTTTGTGGTGAAAAGTTTTGTAGGAATGAAACTTTATAGAATTCAGATTAAAATTATGGATTCACCTAACTAAAATAATTAATTTGTTTCTTTTATATATTCTAAATGGAACAAATGAGTACGAACAATGTGGAGTACATTTTTCACATATGGTTGAAATGTTGAATGTTTTCACTATTTTTCACTTTTACATTAAGAGACCAATTTTTGTAGCCGTTCATTCAGGCTTTTTTTATACTTTAACGTAAGGTGAGGATTCCGTGAAACCACGATCTTTTGAGCTTATTAAGGAAAAAAAGAAAGTAGATTAGTTGTTAGGTATAGTACACAAAACTGAAATAGATCTTGTCTTGTAATAATTGGTAGTAAGTAAAGTAACTAGAGGCAAACCATGAGCCTAAGATGATAATTTAGAATTCAAGCCGTACGAAACTAAATCTGCAATCAATCAAGTTCCATACAAAACATAGACTCGCTGACCATTTCTTTACTGGTGGGTATATGTGAATAAAATCTAGGGCGGAGGCGGTATTGAGGTGGGGCTGAGGATGGCCACGACCCTTCCCATCCCAAAAAATAAAGTTAATTATTAAATAAATATCAGACAAAGTGCAGAAGAAACTCCATGGTGGAGCAGAGAGAGAGAAGAAGATGAAAAGATAGTTTTTGTTATTAATTCTGAATGAGTTAGTTACAAAGTGTACAAAGGAGAGACAATATATAGTCACTTCTGTATTGATAGAATAATAGAACTAACTAGTAATTACCTATCTAATACAACTAATTAACCATTACATTTACTTATCTTGAGAGTCCCCCTCAAGCGTAGGCCTATAGATGTCAAGTAGGCCAAGCTTGGCTAGTAATCTATGAAAAGTGGCTGGGTGAAGCGCTTTTATGAATAAGTCTGCTAGTTGATCAAAACCAGATATAGGAGATAAACGCATCAGCCCTTCCTGTAATCTTTCTCTTACAACATGGCAGTCAATGTCCAAATGCTTTGTACGCTCATGGAAAACCGGATTTGAAGCTATGTGTAAGACGCTCTGACTATCACAGTAGAGTGTAGGTTGCTGCACAAGACTGATTTGGAGATCTCTCAGCAAGTATGTGAGCCATTGTAGCTCACAAGCTCCAGAAGAAGAGCTCTGTACTCAGCTTCAGAGGAGGATCAGGAGATGGTTTGCTGTTTCTTAGCTTTCCAACAGATCAGAGAACTTCCAATAAAGAAACAATAACCTGAGATAGATTTTCTGGTGTCAAGGCATCCACCCTAGTCTGCATCTGTGAAGCCTGTCAGATTGAGTGATGAAGTTCTGGGAAAAAACAGACCTGTACCAGGACAACCTTTGAGATATCTAAGAACTTTGTGGGCTTCCTTATAATGAAGAGCAGTAGGACAATCAAGAAACTGACAGAGTTGTTGAACTGGAAAGGCACTATCTGGCCTAGTATTGGTCAAGTAAAGGAGTTTACCCACAAGAGTCTTATACCCTATGATATTTGTATGAGGTGTACCGTCATCATGGTGGAGCTTATGACCAGGATCCATGGGAATGCTAGAGGGTTTGCAGCCCAAGTCACATGTCTCAGCTAGAAGGTCAAGACAATATTGTATTTAACTAAGAGAAATACCCTTGGTGGAATGTGCCACTTCCAAACCCAGGAAAAATTTGAGAACACGCAGATCTTTAATTCCAAATGCTGCATGAAGATGAGACTTAACTGCTGCAATATCAGTCAAATTATCACCAGTAAGTACTATATCATCAAAGCATATAAGAAGTGCAGTGAAAGAGGTTGGAGTTTTCTTGACAAATAAGGTAGGATCATAGGGTACTGGGTGAAAATGAAGATCAAGAAGAGACTGTGTAAGCTTCTCATACCACTTGCGACTGGCCTGCTTCAATCCATAAAGGGATTTAACTAGCTTGCAGACATGACCAACAGAAATTCCTTCTAAACCTTGGGGAATCTGCATGTATACATCTTCACACAAGTCACCATGAAGAAAGGCGTTATTGACGTCTAATTGGTGAACAAACCAATTATTAATAGAGGCAATGGCCAACACAGTCAGGATAGTAGTCATTCTGGCCACGGGAGAAAATGTCTCAAAATAGTCCACCCCTTCAATTTGATTATACCCCTTAGCTACTAGACGTGCCTTGTAACGTTCAATACTTCCATCAGCCTTTCTTTTAATTTTGTAGACCCATTTGCACCCAATGGGTTTAATACCAGAAGGTAGAGGAACAATGGTCCATGTCTGGTTCTGCTGTAAAGCTTGAAGCTCAGATTGCATAGCCTTGACCCAACAGTCATGCTTACAAGCTTCGGTGTAGGAAGAAGGTTCAACATCAGTGAGAAGAGACAATGTGTAGGCAAGTTGGTCTTTAGAGAGGTGAGCATGACTAGTGTACTTGGAAAGGGGATAAGGAGTAGAGTGAGCTATATAGGTGCTGCGAACATAGTCAGCTAGATGAGATGGGGGTTTAGTGAGTCTAGAAGACTTTCTGACTGGAGGAGGAGTTGATGGTATAGCATGTTGGACAGGCGCTGCAGGGGTAATGACTTGTTGATCAGGTGCAGTCGTGTGAATGATGGAATTGGGGTTAGTAAAATCATCATAAAGAAGAGGGGCAGAAGCCAAATGAGCATGGATTGTGGGGTCAATGTATTCCCAAGATGGAGTTGAAGGGGAATATGGAAATATCAACTCTTCAAATTGTACATTTCTAGAAGTGAGGATAGCACCGCTATGCAAGGCCAACACTGTGAAACCTTTCATGCCTGCCTTATACCCCAAGAAAACATACTTCAGAGACCGGTGGTCAAGCTTAGATCTTTGAACATCATGAGTGGAGGTATAACATAAACAGCCAAAAACTCTAAGTAGAGAGAGGTCAGGTAACTTGCCATAGAGAAGTTGATAGGGTAATTGTCCCTTGATGGCCATAGAAGGCACACGATTCATGATAAAGACTGAGTGCAAGACTGCATAACCCCAAAATTTGGGAGGCAATTTTGACTAAATGAGAAGTGTTTTGGCTATGTTCAGAATGCATTGGTGCTTCCGTTCAACTCTCCCATTTTGTTGTGGGGTGTAAACGCAGCTTGTTTGATGAATTATACCTTTGCAAGCATAGAATTAGGTAAGGAAGAATTCAGGACCATTGTCACTCCTAAGGATTTTGACTTTAGATTCAAACTGATTTTCAACCAAGTTAATGAAGCTTTGAACTTGTGAAGCAACTTCATATTTACCTTTCCAGAGAATAACCCAGGTGAACCTACTATAGTCATCTACTATTGTCAAAAAAATACTTGTGGCCATGCATAGTAGCGGTAGAGTAAGGCCCCCATATGTCCATATGCAATAATTCAAAACATCTAGAAGACTTACTAGCACTCAATTGATAAGACAAGTGTTTTTGTTTAGCTAAGTGGCACACATCACAAACACAAGTTTTATTCAAAACAATTGAGGGATACAACTTTTGCAGTATTTGAAGCCTAGAGTCAGAGGCATGGCCAAGCCGAAAATGCCATAAAGCTGACCGTGGAAAAGAAACAGAAGTACAAACAGTACCTGGAGCAATAGTGGAGTACAATGTAAAAGAAGAAGGGGTACCTTCCTAGTAGTAAAGCCCATTGATAAGCCTACCCGAACCAATCATCTTCTGTTGAGCATTTTGAATAATGCATACATTGTCAGCAAAAGTACAGTTAAGGTCTTTGGTAATTCTTGAGACAGAAAGTAGATTATACTTAAAATGTGGCAAATAAAGCACATTGGTGATGGTGAGTAAGTTAGTGATAACAATTTCACCAATAATATCAGCCTGAGCCATGGAACCATTGGGTATTTTGACAGGAATAGGCTTAACACGTCTATATTTGCTAAACAAACTGAGAGAGTAGCAACCATGATCAGTGGCACCACTATCTATTTTCCACATATCTATAGAGTCAGATATAGAGTTACAGGAGACATAAGAAGTACCTCTAGGTTCCTTAAAGGAAGAGCTAGGTGAAGAGTCAAGCTTTGACTTGGTTGAAAACTGATGAAGTTGAGGCGCAATTTGAGTCTTCGAGCCATGAACCTGCAGCAAAGTCCTAAGGGCTTGAAGCTCATCAACACTAAGACCCATCATAGGGGAAGCAACTTGAGAATATGAGGCTTGTGCCTTGTCTGTAGAGGCCACATAATTGGCCATAGCACTCTTTGGGGGCATAGAACCATCTCTGAACTTGAAGCCGGGGGGGTAACCATTCTTGCGATAACAGATATCGATGGTGTGGCCATTCTTCCCACAAAAGGAGCATTGTTTATCCTTGTTGCTACCAGAATTGTTACCCGAAGTATAGGACTTACCTTTGCCTTGATTGTGGAATTTCTTACCATCAGCAAGGTTAAGATTCACAGATGAGACATCAGCAACAGAATCCAAACCATTAACACTCTCATGTTGAATGATCAAAGAGAAAGCAACATTAATTTCAGGGAAAGGTTCCATCAGCAAGATCTGAGAGCGTACCACTGCATAGTTATCGTTCAATCCAGTGAGGAAGAGGAGAACAAGATCTTCACGTTTGAACCGGCGTGCATTGCGAAGAGATTCACATTGACAACACGCGAGACATATACAATTGGGAATAAGTCTGAATAGCTCCAATTCCTCCCATAAACCACGAAGTTTGGTGAAGTAATCATTAACAGACAAAGAATCTTGGCGGAAAGCGTACAAATCGCGTTGAAGACTAGCGACACGAACGCGATCGGCACGAGAAAATCGCGCTTTGAGATCGTTCCAAGCAAGAGCAGCAACATCATAATAAACGATGCTTTGAGAAATTGAAGGGGAAACAGAATTCTGGATCCAAGAAAGTGCCAAATTGTTACACCGCATCCAAGCTTCGTAGTTTGGATCATAATCAGCGGGCATGGGAGAAGAGCCATCAAGAAAGCGGAGCTTATTCTTCATGATAATCGCTTTTCGCATCGATCGGGACCAAGAGTGATAATTCTTGCCATCAAGAACCGGATTAACCAAAGGTAAAGCAGGATTCTCGCTAGGGTGAACGTAGAAAGGGTTTTGAGAAAGTTCAATCGGAGTGGAAAACACCGATTGCTCCCGCAACGGCGGAGGGCGAACCATGGTAGGCTCTGGATACCATATCAGACAAAGTGCAGAAGAAACTCCATGGTGGAGCAGAGAGAGAAGAAGATGAAAAGATAGTTTTTGTTATTAATTCTGAATGAGTTAGTTACAAAGTGTACAAAGGAGAGACTATATATAGTCACTTCTGTATTGATAGAATAATAGAACTAACTAGCAATTAGCTATATAATACAACTAATTAACCCATTACATTTACTTATCTTGACAATAAATAAAATAAACATGCCGTTATATTTTATGTTTGAGTCCACTGTCATTCAATGGGAGAAATTATCTAGGAGAAGGTTCAAATTCAATGTGGATGTGTCCGTCTCATAATCACAAAACCGTGTGGGACTTGGTATGTGCATACGTGACGATGATGACAGTTTTGTAATATGGAGCTAGGGGAAGCTTTTGGGTAGGGCTGGAAATGAGCCGAGTTGAGTCGAACTCGTTTAAAGTTCACGAACAATTCGGTTCGGCTCGTTAAGTTCAACTCTTTAATCTTTTAAACTATTTTTAAAAAAAGAAAAATCAAATATTAAATTAAAATAAAAATCATCCCAAGTGTATAATGGATAAACACGTACAAAATTCAAATCGGCATAAATCGATACAAGTAACAAAGTTACAAAGTAAAAACCAACAAAATTCCACAATTATTCTCAAAATATTCTACTAATTCCAAACTTTAATAGTTCTCCCATTCAAGATAAAATTGCATCATATAAAAAAGATTTGGAAAGTTATATATATATATATAGATAGGGGGACTTTCAAATGAGAGGAATTTTAAAATGAGAGGGTGAGAGGATTAATTCAAAGCCATTAGATTAATCCTAATGGTGACCTTTCATTTTTTAAACTTTAGGTAATCTTTTCCTTTCCTCTTCTCTCTCTGCCTCATGACTGTTACTCTCTCTATCTTTCAGATCTATTGTAAAAAAAATAAACCCTCAGATCTCTCCTCTCCTCTCTTCAACATCAATTTAGAACTATTTTCTTCTTTCTTCTTCGCATGTTCTTCTCTCTTTGCAATTTTGACAACAGAGACAAAATACAACAAAGATGAAGAAGAAGAACAAGCAGCTGTGGCAGAGAAACTTAAACGCCCTAAGAATCGTCCTGCTTGATTTTTCCCAGCAATTTTTCTCAACAAATTGGGCAGATCAATTCATAATATTTCAATATATCTTGAATATTATTGCAACAGTTTTGACTATCCCAATCTATGTCAATTTAAGACACAATTCAAATCCAGATCTCTGACTAAAAATAAAGCCATGACCTTTTAATCGAGTAGAATCAATGATAATGGGTTTTCATCTTTGTCCCATGCTTAAGCTTATTCTTATCTTCAAATTTGGTTGGCACTAACAATTTTCATTTTCAAAACAAATAAAAAAAGAAAGAAAAGAACAAATATTTTATTGGGTTTGTTTGCCCCATATGAAAAAAAAAAGCAGCAGATCTTGTTCCAATTATTTTGTGAAGAATAGGGTTAATTCAATTACAGGCGAATTGTGATTTAATGGCACCTGAGTTTATTTCTTCTTAGAAGCAAAAGTGGAAATTGGAAAGATTCAAAAAGGGTTGGGTTAATTAGGAGACCGGTTTCCTATTCCATTTTTTCTTTCTTTATTCTGATGAGACTGAAAATCTAGAGATAACCCTTTTTTTTCCTGAGTAATCCTAGATGTTAACAGTTAGTAGAAAAATAATGGAGGATGCGTAACAAAGAAAATGGAGGAAATGAAATAAGAGTGGGAGATGAGAAGACGGTTCACTGCAAAAGGAATAGATGGGAGTAATTAAATCTTAGCCGTATATTATCATCTAATGGATATTAATTATCCCTCTCACCCTCTCATTTTAACTTCACTCTCATTTGAAAGTTCCCATATATATATATATATATATATATATATATATATATATATATATATATATATATATATAATCGAGCTAGTTCACGAGTCAAACAAGATGAGTCAAATATCGAATCGAGTTTTGAACTATTCACAAGTTGGCTCGGGTCATTATCAGCCCTACTCTTGGGCTTCTTCGTGCTATTATAGTTGGGTGCATGATTTGCAACTTTGAAGCAGTTTATTTTGCTCTTGATTCGAAGAAAGTGGTGGACTATTTTCACAAAATAAAAAAATGATTTTACTGAAATTTGGTGATGTTGCGACCATGTAAACATTGTTTTGGTATAATGTTTGAAAACTCTCGTGATGAGTTTAATAGGAGACAAATAAATGAGATAATTTATTCTCTTTTGAGCAGACCCCGCCTCCACACAAGTGCAAAATATGTGATGGCATCGGGCCTCAAGTCAAAATTTTGAGAACCCTATAATAATAGTTATATATTGCTATTAATCATAAAATGTCAGATGTGCATCAATAGATTAATTTTGAATCCCTAGAATAATAGTTATATATTGTCAATATTCATAAAATAGTATATGTGTATCAATAGAGTAATGGTTGTTGAGACAAAATCCTATTTTGATGTTTTAAAGATAACAAAACATTCTTAATTAAGCTTTAATTATATTCTGATTATTATGTGATCTAACAAGTGCTTTTGAGTGATTTAATATAAGGCAGATGCAAAGATTTAATATCATTATGTTTTAATCACAAGAAACAAATAAGCAAGTTTTTGTCTGGAGAACGGTCTCTGATTGGTCTCTCAGACTCACGTATTCATTGGATAAGCACTTATTTAAGTCAACTTCATATGGGACAAGGATGAACTTTATATAAGACTTAAATATAGTATTACAACAGTTTGTAATAAGTCTTTTAAGGCAAGGAATAATTTTGATCCTTGAGCTTACTCATTTAAGTGCTTTTAAGGAAGTAAAAGCTCACAAATTATTGACAAGGTCTTATGTTCTCCAAGACTATCATTAAAGAAAAATCTAGACCAATGAAAATTAGACAAAGAACTCAGCAAAGGACTGATTTACTATTTGCAAGTACAAGCCTATGAAAGAGAAGCTTCACTTTGTCAAACAAGTGTCCAAGACCTACTATTCACATGTCCTTTGGAAGTACACTTTAATAGTGGCTATGTTATGCCTTGCTAAGTCTTCTACAACTGTCAAACAGCTTGCAACAACTCAGCAAATCCGTTTGCTTCTTTTCTTGCACAAGAAGCTTTGGTCTCTAACAGACAGGAGAATGGTCTCCAGCAGACAGGAGAATGGTCTCCCAGATTTTGGCTACAAGCTACATTCTTATCCACAAGCTATTTCCACACATGGGCTATTATTCTACAACGGTTATATCATCATAAGCAGCTCATTACAGTTGGCAAAAAGAATATACTTGATATTCCTACAGATCCTTATAGCAGAGACCATAGGAAGAATGGTCTCCAGGCTTACTTAAAAAGGACAGATTTGAATGGACTGTCTTGCCCTTTTGACAACGGCTATTTCACACTTCCAACAGTCATATTAGAAGTTCAAATATCAGAGGAACTTCTTCATCTATAAATAGCAAGGTTGACTACAAGAAAGAGCAAGAGTTTTCAAACAATCTAAAGCATTGATTCACATTCCACTAAGCAATCTTAAAGCTCTCCTTTTTCACTCATACTCCAAAGCTTTCTAGCATCTAGGATCTGAATTCATTGAGTATTTTGAGTGTAATTTATTTTGAGTATATACAACTAGTTTAGGTTGGTATAAACTTGTAAGATCCAAAATCATTTCATATCTTTTGAGAGATCTAACTCAAGTCAATTAGTTGAGAATTGATTGAGTGGAAAAATCAGTTGGTGATAACTGATTTTGTTACTTAGCCTTGGTTAAGGTTAAGGGAAGAAATTGTTGTAATCTAGGTCTAGATTATAGTGGACAATCTCACACAAGTGGGGACTGGAGTAGCCCATACTATTAAGGGGTGAACCAGGATAAATTCTCTGTGTTTGTTTCTCTCTTTCCCTTCTCTTTACTTTAAGCAAACACTAATCACACATACCACATTTAATTCTGTTTATATATCTTAGGAGATCGTTCTCCAACATATTGTGTGATTTGAATTTATCACTTACATCTTGTTTAGCATTGCAGCAAAAATTTTAAAAGGTCACAATTTAAACCCCCCTTTCTTGTGACAAACCTTGTTACTTCAATGGTAGACCATAATTTTGAGACCCTACATTGACAATTTTTTTTGCATAATTTTAGTTATAGTCATTTTAAATTAAATTAAAACTGGTAATTTTCTCTGGAAAATCCTAAGCATGATTTTAGTTCTAGCTGTATTCATTTTAAATTAAAATCGATAATTTTTTTTTCGAAAAACCTAATAATTGAAACTATTGTATATTGAACTCATTCACAAACTCAACTATTATGTCGATTTAATTTGTACATCAAATTTAATCTTTGATTAGAATGTCTCTTTTTTATGTTACATATAATAATTATTTTTGACGTGTTTCTTATGTTATTTACAATTTAAACATATGACAATTCTTTTTAATAATTATTTTATTTGCATTTTTTTATTAGGGGACTATTTTTAATATTTAACCGGACCTCCAAATAGTCGGAGCTGGCTCTTGCGAGGGTACTAATAAATGCTAAAAAGTACTACTAGTAAATTTACATACATATAATGTGCACTTATTGACTTGGTTCACAAGTAACTTAATTAAAAAACAATCATGTGTGAATATTAAGTTTTCTTGGTATATTGTGTTAAAAAAACAATTTTTCTTGGTATTTTTGTTAATATTGATACTTTAATTTATTTTCCTTAACTCTTTGTAGGTTTTGTAAGCTTAACGATAAAAGAGCTGAGTCTGAGTTGTTTGCTAAGCAAAAATAAGCAAGAATGGTGGAGAATGAAGAATTTGAGCAATGAAGAATTTGCTCAATAAGCTGAAATTTGTTCAGCAAAATTGCAAAACCTGAAGGACGGTTTGCCTGACCTAACACATGCTTCATGGTGAAGAATGACTTAGAAGCAAAATAATTCATTTTTTATAGACTAATTTAATTCTTCATTCTTTTATTTTTTTTAAGATTATTTTAGGTCTTAACTCTATTTCGAAATGAAGCAAGTCATCACTCATAATATAATGAAATATTGAATGTCTTTATTCTTTTGGTAGAAAGAAGACATTGGGTTGGCCCTTGAAAATATATTGGATTTGGTTGTGGGCCGACATGCTGGTCCAGCAACGAGGAGTCCATTTAGCTTTACATGAAATCTCCTATTGTTTTCAACCAAAAGAGAAAAGAAAAAAAAAAAAAAAACTTCATCACATAATTTTTTATTTTTTCAAACATAAATTTAAATCTTATAAAATATACTTAACCAAGTAATGAATGTGGATCCTCGACGGTCTACAACAGTCTCTCAACTATTAATATTTAATATAAATTAATATTTAAATGTCGTTGTCCCTATGAGCTTAGCTCAATTGGGTGGGACATCGCACTATATGTGTAGGAGCCGGGGTTCGAACCTCAGACACTTTACTTATCCACCTTTAAGGTGGAATTTCAAACCACCAGACTACCTACAAAAAAAATATATATATATTTAAGTGTCGTTATTTAACCATTTTAAAATGAAGCGTAAAAGAAAATTCTTAAAATGGAAAAAAATAGATCCCATAAGTTTTTGTAATCAACACTAAAATGGCGCATATTGTTCATTTTGATTTTCTTTCTCGGACTATTTTGTCGAATGCAAATCCTCTCCTTTTAGCTAGATTGATTGTCTACAACAACCCCTCAATCAACCATAAATATAAAACCATAGATATATCCAAAAGTTCTTATAAAAAACATGTATGAAATGATAACAATTGCATTGTATGATTAGAAAATTTATCATCAGCTGGCATTAAATTCACACAAGGTATACAAAAAATAATTCACACAAAACCTACATTTATTTTTTTTTGTTTAAACAAAACCTACATTTAAACACTTATTGTAAAGGGATAATTGTGTTTTTTGGTCCCATAATACAATCTATATATAGTTTTAGTCCTACGAACTTAAACTTTTAGATTATTTCCAAATAATTTAAAATTCTCATTATTTTAATCTTTAATGGCACATTCTCATTGAAGTTAGATGATATGGTGACATGACACACAAAATAGTAACTTAGCCCATCGTGTGTTTTTTTCTCGTGCAAAATACCATGACTCTTATTTAAATGAGTTATATTCAAAGTTTGTATAGTGTTTTTTTGTTTTAAGTTTTACCACTAGTTTAATCTAGTTCGGATGTCAATTTTAAATGAGATTTGTTAATTATAATTTAAAAAATAATAGAATTAAGGTCTCTTATTAAATATTCTTTATATTTTTGAAGGCCTGGACAATTGTTTTAGTGGTCTTAAACTTGAAAGTTGGGTCAGCCCCTGAATCATCATCAAATTGTCTATCAACTGTTGAATTATTCTCATTCATTTATATTTTCTTCTTGGGGTACTTTGTCTCAAATGATATCCTTAGCAACAAATTAAGTGTATGTTTGGTTTCCCTTCTGGAGCAGCCATAATTAATTCTGGACGTGTAGAATTGATTTTGACTTGTTTGGTTTCTCAAAAGTAGAATTGATTCTGCCTCCAGAATTGATTCTACTTGAAGCTAGAAATCGTACCTTCTGATTCTAGAATTGATTTTTACACTTAAAATTTTTGTTCAACTTACTTTTACACGAATATATTCAAACATAAACCACTTTAACTTAAAATCAATTTTAGCCAGAAGCAATTCTATCAAAATCAATTTTCGTCACCACAGAACCAAACATACACGAAGAAAGGGAAAAAAGAGAATACACACAACAATCACTAACAATTATCGGTGTCTTGCAAACAAATATAAAATGAATTATTTTGTCCAGATCATTGTAATCGTTTCAAAACAGAATAGCTAGAAGACCGTTGAATTGAACCTCTGCTAATCTTGCTTTATACTGTAGGTACATACCTCCCTCGTCAAGTTAAGTAGACAAACACGTTTTTAAATTTGAAACGATTACTAAGATTTATAATATATTTGAAACGTTATGGGTCCGTTTATAATAATTTATTTTGAGCTTATACAAAACAGTTTAGGCAAATAAATTAATTTTTATGTATTATTATAAATTTGTCAAATTAATTTATAAAAAAAAAGCTTATAAAAATATAGTTTTTGTTAGTAAAAACTTATAAATTAACATTTTTTTTACGGGATCTTATAAATTAAAATAAAATCTCATTTATTAACTTATTTTTGAGCTTATGCAAAATAGTTTATGCGAATAAGTGTTTTTATGTATTATTATAAGTTTGTCAAGGTAGTTTATGGAAAAATAATCTATAAAAATACATTTTTTATTAGTGGAAACTTATAAATTAACATAAAAACTTATTTGTTTGCATAAAATATTTTGTATAAACTCAAAAATAAGTTATTCCAAACGGAGCCCAAATAGCTTGTGAGCTTATAGAATAGTGTATAATTTATTATTATTTATTCTTCTTATTTTAACTAAAATTCACTTTTAACCTTTATAAATTATTTTAATTTAAATATTGTATTGTTTCTACTAATTCGTTTATTCTTTTCTCTTCGACTGATTTTAATTACACCTAAACTCCTTAGACCCTTGTGACAAACTAGTTGATCTATGCACCTCATCCTCCGAACTCCTTAAACTCGGAACTTTTAAGTCCTTTTATATTTATCAATTAGTTAAACTATTAATTTTATAAATTATAAACTATCGGTCGTCAACTATAGCCTAACTAATTTGTCAATCATTTGCTTTTTATTACTCAGAATCATATTCTAACGCTGCAATTTAGTAGTTGGAATTGGATTTTATTTCTCTAAGTCAAAGATATTGTTTTAGGATAAATAAAAGCAATGTGTTGTTTTGTATTTTTTTTAAGTAGTTTAGTATTTATAATTTTATTCGTTAAAGAGAATAGATAGAAAATTCTATATATTATAATGTTTTTATCAACTAAATTATTATGTTTACAAAACATAAGAATTGTCTTTGTCTGAAGATCGAAACCTTCACCGCCTCATATGATTTGTACTCATCACTCATTTTATAATTAAAATATAAATAATAGGAAAAAATTAAATATCAAAGGATCATATGTTTATACTGTCCACTTTGCACGCCTTAAAATTCATATGCAAAAGTTGACCTAAACACACAATTTGCTGCATCATATTTTTCAAAATGTTGGTCAAAAGACTTGCTATCTTGGGCAACCTTGGCAATTAGCATGAGACAACTTATTTGTAATTGGGTGGTTGATCCATTGTCTCAGTTGTGTCTGCTTAGTTTTGCACTCAACAATATTTCTACAATTAATTAATCTAGTCCACTTTAAACGTGATTTTACAACAGTACATATATAAATTGATGTTTGGTTACTTTCAACCGAAACTAATTTGTCCATAAAAATTATAAAATAAAGTGTCTGTAGTTGACTAATTAAGCATACAATATAATCTTTTACTAATAAAAGGAAGCTCCTACATAGCTCCTAGGCCTCCATTGTGATGATGTGGCACTCTAAGAAAATGTTTATAATCTATATTAAAACTTTGATGATATTACCTCCTTTAATTTATTATTATTAAATCTTAAAAAAAATTATTGCATTATTATTATAAAGTAATATGTTAAGTTGAAAAGTTTCTTTAAAAAATTCAATTATCATAACTTACCATGGAAAAGTTTTCCACTATCACACTTCCATAACCTTACAACTTCATGAAAATGTAACCATTATAATTAATAAATTATTGCTTAATTTTTAGTTTCAATATAACCTTTATAAACACCCCTTATCACATTTGTTTTCATCTTTGTTCTACACATTTGACACTTGCAATAGTACTCATGATATCATATATATCTTCAAGTTGTGTACTATATCTACTATTGATAGCAATCTCATCAAAATATGTTGACTTTTTTCAATACTTTTGTACTATTGTTTATTTTTTTCTTTTATGTTAAACTTAATTATTGTACATTCTTTTGTTTTTTATATTGATTTGTTCTTTTGTTCTTTTTTTTTTACTGAATTATTGTATATTCTTTGATGTCATAAAAGAAAAACATGATTGATTGCTCATGTTCTGAAGGTGGGGAAGATTTGAAAGAGAACTTAGGTGAGTTTTGTCTCTCCATTGTAATTTCAATTTAAATAATTATTTTTCTACAATTTTGTACTCTACACACACACAAAGTGTAATCACTACTATTATGAGATTTAGATCTCTCCTTAAAATTTTATAACAAACAACTAATTTCATATAAAAGAACAATAAATAAATACGACAACTGAAATCACCAATTAAAAAGAATGTACAAAGATCAAGAAATGTAAGGCACTAAAGGGACAAATAACCTAAACCATATATATATATATATATATATGTATAGCTAATTTTATAATTTTTTTTACTCATTGCTAGCAACATCTCATAATTTTGATTATGTCAAAGCAAGCATAATTAAATTGCTCTATCACTCATTCCACAAATTTTGAACAATTAATATTTTTTGGATTTAATTTCATTTACAGAATTATATTGTTGTTACATAAAATATTTTATGACGAAGGTTGTTACATAATTATTTTATTAAATTTGGCGAAATTCATGATTTTTCATTCATTGTTGGCTAACATCATCTATATATTTGATTTTAGGTACAAAATAAAATTAAACACAAGGAACTCAAAAGTTGGCCCCAAATTTTGATTATGTGAAAGGAAGCATAATCAAATTGCACCATCACTTATTCCACAAATTAGTTACCAAGAGTTTTCTATGTAATTTCATTTATAGCATAATAAGGTTGTTACATAACTATTATATCAAATTAAAATAAATTTTAACAATAAATTGATTAGCTATATTTTTTATTAATTACCATTCTGCAATTATTTTTTTTAAAAATGGTCACAACAACCTTTAAACTACTATTATTTAGTTCTATGACCATTCATTTGCTTATAGTATTAATGCAAAATTTTATTAATTAGTTTGTTACAATTTTTATAAATTTCTACTGTCCTATTATTATATTTAAAAATAACTTTATCATATCAAACATTGAATTACTATTTTTTTTCTATCCCTAACTATTGTGCGTATAAGTATGTGATTTGTAATTATAACATATAAGGAAAATATTGACGATGTTGAATTTATAGATTATTCAATACTTTTAACACATGTACATATCTAATAACAGAATTGGTTGAGTAATACTTTATGAATTTCATTTGACTAAAAGGCTTTTTGCTCTTTAAAAATTATTATATTGTTTTTTAAACAAAAAATGTAATCTCAAAGACGATGATCCGTCATCCCAATGCGCAATCAAACTATAAAACTTAAAGTAAATATTATTAGATAACTAAGAGATACAAACATCTAAAACAAAAAATTATGGGGACATAAACCTCACAACAAAGAAAAACAAATCAAACAAGAAAGAATTAAGCACATGAAAAAAAGGTAAATCAACCAAAATACTAAAAAACTAAAGACGAATAAATTAAGTTGGGAAAAGACCTTAAATTGCATGAAGGAGATTAAGTAATTATGCTATTTAGTACATGCTTTCAAAAACGTCATTGTGATGATAATTACGAAGGTCAAGCTAAGGGACCCCTTATTAATAAAGATTAAATATAGTGTTATTCACTCAAAGGGAATAAGTTGGATCCTTTTTAACTAAGAAAAAGTAATTAAAAAAAAACAAAAAAAAAAGACCACGAAAATTAAAAAAAATTAAACTAAACAATAGACTAAAACAATCTGGACTAATAAAGTCAGAATAAGATTCCACAAAGTAAAAATGTGAAAGTGAATATATACGCTATTTAATATACAATTTTCAAAGAATGGGAACACGTGATAAAGAGATAAAGCCACCATATATAATCATATTTTATAGACAAACTTATTTCAACATTTCCTATGAACAATATTGTCAGCAAGTATAAGTATGTATGCCTCTAACTCTTATTAAAAAATATTTATCATTTAACTATATAAGATTATACTTATCATAATTATTAATTTTTTTTATCAAAATATTTTAACGCAACAGATTTAATCGAACCCGTGCAACGCACGGGTTTATTTCTAGTAATTATAATAACTAGCGGTCAAACGACTATGTGATTCACATTCTTTATTGTGGTAATTTAAATAATTATTTAACCTTCTTTTTAGTTGTACTTAGTTAATTGGTAACTACTTAATCTCCTTTTTTGTTGTGCTTAGTTATTAAAAAACATAAATTGAAAACTAACTTTTGTGTAAAAGTTATTTTTCAACATATACAATATTTGAATCTGTGTCAAAAATATTTATTTAAGAGTAAAGGACAAAAGTGACAATAAAAAAAATTTACACCAAAATGTGTATTCTCTTTATATATTGGTATAAATATTGTACAACTTTAAGGGTGTATTTGATCAGCTAAAATAATAAGGGACTGGACACGACAATTTCAATTATATTGTGTTTGATTTCAAAGATGTTCCTGGGATTGGACCAACAGAGGGCCGAAGAGACTTGAGAAAACAGGACCGGCCCAATAGATTGCATGGCCTAAAGCGAACATTAATATGAGGCCTTTTATTTTTAAAAATATAAAATAAAAATTTAATTCAAAATATAAATAAATTAACACAATTTTTTGGCAAAAAAGTATGGTATTTATTTATATGTATTCGAATAAATTATATTATTTTTTATATATAAATTTTAGATGATAAAATATTACTATAATACGAACTAAAAAATTGGAAAACATGTTTGCACTTTATTTTATATATATTTTATTTCTTAAGTTTAACTCTAATTAATTTTTTTAATTCAATTTAAAAATATCTATATGATACAAATTTAATTAAATTTTATATTCAATATTCATGTTGTAGAAAACAACTTTATAATTCTCATAAAAGAAAACTAAAAATAAAATCGACCAAAATTGATAATAGTTGTTTTTAAACTACTTTATAAAAAAATTGAATTATGGATGAGTTTTTTTTAAAGTTAAAACAAATAAAATTCCATAGAACTTCACAACATTTGAAAAGCATTGTTTTTTACAATAAAAGAATATCACGGACCTCCGCAGCAATTAAAAAGGACAAAAAGAAAAAAAAACAAATTATATTTTCATAGGCCTCCACAACATTTAAAAGGGACAAAAAGGAAAGAAAAAAAAATCAACCAAATATATTCGCCGAGAGTATTGAACACGCGACTTTTACAACAAAAATATGCGCCTGCACCAACCAAGCTACTAATAAATTTCGAACATAAGGCCTATATATATCAAACTCCAAATTATTTTGAGGCCTAATGGGCTTTAAAAAAATAATTTTTTTTGCAAGGCCTAAGGCTAAGGCTAAGGCTTGGCCAGCTTTATATTTGGGTCGGCCCTGAGACAAAAATCTAAATTTTTGTCCTTCATTAAACCACGAGATAACTTTTTGTTCTCAGCATAAGTTGACGAAAATACCAAAATAACATTTTGTCCACCAAACATAATTCAAAGACAAAATTTGTTCAACACATTATAAACTTGATCATGTGTTGTTCTCTTTTGTACTGTTTTGTACATTATGTCCAATACTTATATTTTGTATATCAAACGAAACCAAAGTCCATAAAAATATCTTTTTAGATATTAATTGTTCGTTTCAGAAACTTGTGTGAATTTTTATATTTTTATTATTTGTAAAAAATGTCTTCTAGACTTGACAATTGTAAATATTGTTTATAAACTAGTTTTAAAAGATACTATTAATTAAAATAAATTTTTCAAAATTCACCAATTAATCATTGTGTATGAACTTGGAAACTTTGCCCAAATTGACTAGGAAAAATTAGTATAGAGACGCTAGTAGACAGTGCCGTATGGTGCAGAATCGCCAACTTAATTGGACTTCAGTTTTACTTCTTTTTTGGGCTTAATGCAGACACAATGACACCGAATTTGATTTTGGTTGGATTATTAAACATAAGCTGCAAATACTAATGTAGAAACTATAGAAATACATTGTGTTTGGTCAAATTTCACATTACAATTTTTATAAGTCCAATGTCCCACTAGTTGAATATTTTTTATGCACACGCTCAGGAGTCCTAATGTCATTATCGTGCAAATGAACAAAACTACGTCCTTATGGGTTTTTGCTGCATGAATCAACTGCTCCTACGCCACCATTTTCACCAAATTTCTAACTTTATCTAGGTTACGTAATTGATGCGTTCAAACTTCAAATACGAAAAATCAAACAACTTCTATTCTATAATTAGCCATATGAGAGTAGATCAAATTAGTCTAACAGTAATTTTAAAATTTTTTTTGGTTTTTTGACTAAACTAATCTATAAGAATAGTTATTTCAATTGGTAACACATTACAATAATATTTATAATGAGTTATCGGATGATGGAACTCTTTTTAGAGTTTCTAAATAACTTGACTTGATCCCTTCTCTAATAATATTGTAATAACATTTTGCATATAATATGACAATAACAATCTATTACTAATAATTGTCACTTCAAAACAGTGGCGACTCCAGGAATGTTAGAGAGCCTGGGCAAAATTTTGGTAGGAATTCTATCAACTCAACTTCCGAGTACAGTAATATTTTAAAGAATTAATAGGCTTTTTGATATTTTAAAGACCGAAATGAAACTTTCATCGACTGTTGGTATTCATTGAGTCGTCTTTTATATTTATAATGAGAAAATATTTTTTTGTAAATAAAAGGTTAAGTTTTAAAATAGATTTTAACTGCGTAATCTAACTGTCAGCTTTCGCGTGTCCAACGTGTTACGACACAAAATCTTATTTATGAAAATAATTACTTTTAATTACTCAAAAAGTTGCTTAAGGTAGAAAAATTAATTTAAAGGTACTGTTAGCTGTTGCATGTTCGATACCAAATTTTAAACGTATAAACGTCTGCTCTCGCGTGTCCGTTTACACTCTTAAAATTACCTTTTTAAAACTGGATTTTTCCTGATTGATAAAAAATTACTTTCGCAGTGTTTAGAATCAAAAACTGAATTTTTCTATGGTCAGATAAAGTTTTCATACTTTCAAATTGAAATCGGTATCTCTGTGTTTCTACTTTCGCAGTAAACTATGAGTTCTAAAAATAAAATTAATTCAGACCTTAAACAATTCTCGTTATAAACATTTATTTTCAACTCAATAAAATACCGTTGAAACGACAATTCTTACATTCCGGACTCTATAAAAAAAAAATAGTGGAACAGCAGCCCGGGCACGTGCCCAGGCATGCTGTACCTTATAATCGCCCCTGCTTCAAAATGTTATATTTTTCTCCCCTTTCAAATAGTGTGTTAGAAATAATATAAAACCATTGATATAGCTAATCCTAACAGCTTAAGTTTTTGGGATAATCGATTATTTGACATAGTGCTTTATTTTATTTATTGACATTTTTTTATTGACAAAATTTTTATTTATATATTTGTTTGAGTTTCATATTTTTTATTAATTTTAAATAAAAGTAAAGTTAATTTATTTTTAATATTTATAAATTGATAAAAAAGTATACATTAAGTATATGCTTTGCCCTTTAGTAAATGTTATTTGTAGTTCTTCATAAATTATATATGGTCTTTATAACCTTATTTTTAATATTAAAAGACCGTACAAATTTATATAAATTATCAATCACTAACAAAAATGTTTAAAAAAAATACTTATTTAGTCTAAAATATATTATTTTTACAAAGTTTAATCCAACAAATATATGCTTATTTGTACATACAATGATAATATATATAGTAAATAAAATATGGAATTGCTTAAAAATACAAAAAGGATAAAAAAATACCAAAATGATAATAAGTACTCTTTGTCTTAGGACATTGTTTAAAGAATCAAAAGAGGTAATTTTTATAAAGAAAAAAGTGTAACTCACCAACTATGAATTGATCCAAATTAATGATAAGAAATTTGAATCTCTACGTTTTTTAGTGGTCATAAATTCGATTTCTTACTTTTGCGTATTGAAAACTTTTAGTCGAGAGATGAGTAATCACCTTGTATACACCCATAGGTTTTTCATACGAAGATGAATTATTGTTAAATAGTGGTGCAAACTTCATACTTGTAATATATATGATGACAACAAAGAAAATAAATTAAGTGTGTATTTCTCACTTTGACATGTGTTTGACTTGTATTTACATTATAAGTTAATCTTGAAACTTATCATATTCTGTCTCTGTAGTTACAATTCTTATCCCAAATCTGAGAAGGGATAGAAACTAATAGAATAGAATATGACTCAAAATTACAGATTGTCCATGAAAAATATATTTTAAAATATAATAAATATATATATAAATATATAAAATAAAATATATTTTAATATTATATATTAAAAAATATTATTATTTATTTATTGAAATTTAAGGGTGCCCCTACTATGGTCCCTAAAATAAAAGGTCCACCTATGGTCCTTTAGTTTTGACCTGCAAATATCGGTTACATCTTTTTTTGGCTTTTCTTTTATAATTTTTTTTATTTTATTTAAATTTATCTTGTTATATGTGTATCTTCGGATTTTACCTTTATACCCTTATCTTTTTCTCCCCACCTGTCCATTTGATCAATCAAGTATCATCTAATCCTGTCTCACTTGTCCTGTTTGTTTTAATTTTTTTGAAAAACACTTAGTTTTTTAAGTCAAAAAAATCTGATAAAAAAGGCCTTCAACTCATTCGCCCATTTTTTCTCCTTTATTTGTCATCACTGACTTCGACATTTCCTCTGTTGAAGCTGATACCCACTCAATAAAAGTCACTGTCGTCATTTGACTCTAAACACTGCAACTGGTTTGAACGAGATGGTGGTAACTGCTATGGCTGTAGATCTGACCACCACAAACATTTCAAATTTCCATATCCACACACAAGTCAATTGGGGTTGTTGTTTGTTAACAATGTATGGATCAAACCGGGTAACAATGTCACGGCCGTGGATAGAGACACTGATGTTTGTATAAAAGTGGCATCAAATCTACTACACAAGGTGGTCATTATATGGCCAAGCCTTTTGCAGATTTTAATTTGGCCAAATCAACCATATAATTGAAAAAACCTCTTAAATGGAGATACGGTGGTGGTTGACTGAGAGAGTATAGAGATTTAGATTTAGATTTAGCTTTAAGGATATAAATGTAATTAACCACTATCACTTAAGTAATTGTTTTTTTTTTATATTTTCAGCTACTGTGGGACCCACTGACCAAGAAACCTGCTATAGCAGGTAAAATGAAGAGGTTCACCTGTGGACCCTAAAATAAAGGGACCATATTAGGGGCTCCCGAAATTTAAATATTGAGAATAATTATTATTAAAAATTGCAAAACTTGAAATTACAAAAGTAAAAATATGATTTTCATTTATATATATGATATCTTCATTTGACTAATCTAACATATATAATCGAATTATTTAATTACAATGATATTTGTAATTAAATAATTAAAATTATTTATTTGGTAGTGTCAATATATTTTTTAAAATATTATATAACTACTTATTTATTATTTAGTATATTTATTTAATTTATACGATTTTAAACTATTAAAAATTAATATTAAAATATATTAAAATTTAATTTAAAAAATATACTAAATAGTTAGATAAGGATAATCTCGTCATTTAAATATTACATTTTATCTTGTCAAAGATTAAAGTAAAACATGTTACATAATTATAATTAACAAAATAGTAGATAATGTTATCATGTTTCTTATCATGTGTGTTCGCACCAACACACATATGATAAGATGAGTGTTTATATTATCATGTCACTATCACATCTTATCTTTATTTAGTTTCTTGTTTTTTTTATAAGCAAAATATTAAATTATAAAGAGTACAAGAGATACTTAACCCTTACAATTCAAAGGAGGGTACAAAGATCTAAATGCTCTGAAAACAAGCTAAGAGATTGTTAACACCAAGAAGAGAACTCAATTTCAACATTATTACAAGCTCGACCTATGAACCACGACATAAACTTAATTTGATCTACTAATAAGGATATATTAACACTTTCCCCTTTATTTAGTTTCTTGTCATATCTTATCTCTATTCTATCATGTGCATCAAACGAACCCAAAAATGAATTTATTTTTCACTAGCGCACTTTACAACAAAAGATGTAAACATCCATAGTATTTTCCCTGTTTCTTGCGTGAATGTAGGGATGTAATTTGCTTTGATTATGCTCTCTATTGCTCTATGTAAAAAACCATAAAAAAAAAATTTTTAAAAAGAAAATATAATAATTTGAGTGAAAAATGATAATGACTATAGGTTCTTTTTATTTAGGGTTGCTTTCGGTGCCATTATGACTCTGTATAACACAATGAGTACAATCAAAACAACATTCCCCACCCATCTCTTCCTACACGCCCGATGAAAAACAAAGTTAAATTTGAAATTTGAAACAACCCCTTCACACGAGTAAATAAAAAAGAAAGGCATAATGAGTGATTAGTACAAGAATCTTTGCTCATTAGTATCCATCATTTTTACATTGTAAGTGGTAATGAGAATTGAAATATAAGACAAGTCGTGTGTTGTTTAATTTTTAATAACACAAAATATATGCAATTTAGCAAATATAAGATCAAATATAAGCAATGGAAAGTATCCACATAATATAATACTAATAGATTGTATATGAAGATGCTTAACGACTGAATTATTGAAAAGTTAACATAAGAAGTGAATAACAAGACAGCTTAATCCTATCCGATCCTTAATCTAAGGGGAGCAAATGATTCAAAACAAATAGAGGTGGAGGGGTGATATAAAGTAATGTGTTTACTGATTTTTTCTTTTACAAGGTAAGTAATGATGTGTTTACTAGTTTACTATAGTATTTATTTATAAACTCTCTTTGGTAAAAAAATAAATAATGAATAGCGGACAAATCAATTAGATGAATCAAAATTTTAATAAAATTAGTAGTTTAACTAGCTGATAAATATAACATACTCCTTATAAAGAATTATATTTAAATTAATATTTAAGTTTTTTTTTACTTGAAACAATGAGAGTAACAAATGAAAGAAAAAGAACATGATATACTTATAGGCCAAGGCTAGCATGGGAAAGGGGTGTAGGTCTCCCATGGTGGGAAACTAATTTCCATCTTTAGACCACAAAGATCTACAATAGTCTATAATAAAGTGTCCACAGTTTATTTTATCCTCTTTCACCAAAATCATCTTTTAATTTATATATTATTATTAAAATAATTATATGTTATTATTAAATTAATTTTTATTTGCCAAAATTTTATTTTAATGTTATATATATTTTTCGTCAAAATGTATCTTTTAATTTATATATTATTATTAAAATAATTATATGTTATTATTAAATTAATTTTTATATGTCAAAATTTTATTTTAATGTAATATATATTTCTCGTCAAAGTGTATATGTATAATAATAAAATGGAAAAAAATCTGAAAATTGAACGTAAAAATAGACAAGGTCGAGAGATGAAACACATATAAGAGGAAGTCTAATTTTACTAAACTTCTCATTTTATTAATTTAATATCTCTTTTTTAGTTGTATATTTTTGCAAGTGTACTATACTCTTGTCATCTTGTATGCATTTACTGGGCTCTTTTTTTTTTTTATATTCATTTACTCTCCTATGTTACTTGGGGTCTGTTTGGCAAGACCAAAAATCTAATTTAGGGTATGTTTGAAAAAGAACGATAAAATAGCTTTTAGTTTATAGCTTATAAGCTCGTATAACTAAAAAAGAGCAGTGTGAAATATATAAGGTTTCCAGCGCAAGCCCCAATATAAAAAATGAATGGTTATTACTTATTATTATTTTTTTAAAAGGTTTTTTTTATCATACATACAACGAGTTATTACTTATTGTTATATTTTTTAAAGTAAATATTATCATGTTTATTATACACTAATTTTTTTTTGTTACAAGGCTAATCAAAATAAACAAAAGAGAATAGAAGAAAAAAAAAACGGCGACAAATCTCTAAGGAAGAAAGTTTCAACCGCGTCATTCCTGAGAATATCATAGAATCATTTCGGAGGAAATTCGTGAATCGTGAGATTGGATCTGAAGAGGCTCCAAGCTTGGTTAGGAAACTGCACAATTATTTTCCTCTCCGAGAGTGTGGCAAAAAGTAATATTACTTTGAGAAAGCTGCTCTTTGATGTCTTGAATTAACACGGCTTAAACATAACATTTGATAGCAAATTACTCTGGTAGATAGCAAATTACTCCGCAAGTAATATGTCTGAGGATCCTTGAATTGAATGAAACTCGAGTACAATGCATTTGCAAAATTATACAACTAAAATAAAAATAAATTGAAAATAAAATTCCAGTAAATAAAAAATAATTTAATAATAGTATAGAAAAGATATATTAAATTAATAAAATTAGATACTTAGTACAATGAGACTTCCTCTTATATGTGTTCATCTCTCGACCTTATCTATTTCTACGTTCAATTTTCAGATTTTTTTCCACATTTGTTATTGTACATATACACTTTGACGAGAAATATATATTACATTAAAATAAAATTTTGGCATATAACTTTTTCAAAAAAAATTTGGCATATAAACATTAATTTAATAATATATAATTTTTTTGACTAAATAATAATATATAATTTAAAAGATGATTTTGGTAAAAGAGGATAAAATAAGATGTGGACACTTTATTATAGCCTATTATAAACCTTTGTGATCTAAAGGTGGAAATTAGTTTCCCACCATGGGAGACCTACACTCCTTTCCCATGGTAGCCTTGGCCAATACTTATAAACTATACATCCATTCATATAAAAACGTACCAACAAATAAGTAGCATTAATGAACGTTATAAGTAAAAGATAAAAGATGACAATTTGATCTTGGCAAACAAATATGAGTAAGCTATAAGATAACAGTTTGACCTTGCCAAACACAGCATTAATAGGACTAATATTACCACCAGCTACTCTTTTGGATGAAATGCTCAAATTTAATACCGGTGGAGTCAATAATATATAATACATCAGAGGAAGATAGAGCATCAACATCAATACAACAATACTGTTTAAAAAAAAAAAACTAGTATTATTCTTGAATACTAGAACCTTTAAAAGGTCTATTTTTTGACAAATTATGGAACAAAGTTAAAGTTGAATCATTTAGGAAAATTAAAATTCAAATCATGAAATAATTATAGTCAAATTTTCCAATACCACCAAATTCCCTTTTCTGGAAATACGAAATTCAAAAAAATGTTATGACTTAAGTAGTATTTTAAGAACGTGACCATAAAATGTTAACCACAACTCAATTCTAAATTATATAATTTCTTCAAATACATTATGTATCTTCTATATGAAGTATATAGATCAAACTAACTACTACACCAAATCTATTATTTCTATAATGGATCCGTGTCACCCCACGTTCTCCTCCTTCCATAGCATCCCCACTTCTCATCATATGCATTTACTCCCCCCTCTCTACACGTGCGACCCATTCTAATCCAAACCATTCTTCATTCATGCCATCATCAACATCCAACGGCTATTATTCCCAGACAAATAGCCAGTATTAACGCACCCCACCATGTCCCCTCCCCACCACAATTCCCTCGTTGGCCAAAGACCAAAAGCGTAATAAAAACAAAAACAAAATACATTAATTAATCTATTAATCTATAAAATAAAATAAAAATACAAAACAAAAAAGCAAACATTTTAAATGTCAAGTTCGAATTCTCTCGATGTCATTTTTTTAATTTGATAATCCATACCAAATAAATCTATAACTTTAGTTGATATTCGTTTTAATGAATGATGATCGATGTATCTTGAATTAATCTGTTTTTCGAAGTCTTTAAGCCAGATATTGAATAAAATAAAATAAAATAAAATAAAAGCATCTTACGTCACCCACCTTTGACCCTGTGGATCAATCTCTCTATATCCCTTCCACTCCCACATATCTCACCTCAACTCAACTCTTCTATTGTCCTCTCAAACTCAATATCACTTTTGTTTTATTCTTTTCTCTTTTTCACTCTTTCCACTTTCAATTTCAACCACCATGGTTAGAGAAAAAAATGTTCATGATCTATGCATCACTGTTCCCACCTTCTTCAAATGTCCAATCTCATTAGATGTAATGAAATCCCCTGTTAGTCTCTGCACCGGAATCACCTACGACCGTTCCAGCATCCAACGCTGGTTAGACGATGGTAATAACACGTGTCCCGCTACCATGCAAACACTCCACAGTAAAGATATTGTTCCTAACCGTACTCTACATAGTCTCATCCAGATCTGGACCGACTCGGTTCACCACCGGGTTAACCCACCCGTTTCACCTTCAGTTCCTTCAAAGGAACAAGTCCTTCAAGCCATCACTGACTTACGCGGTTCAAACGGTTTAAACCGGTTCGGTTTAATAACCAAAGTGAACCGTTTCGCTCAAGATTCCGATCAGAACAAAGCTTTTCTCGCGAAATTAGACGGTTTCGTTTCTCTGATGGTTAGTTTACTTGACAATGTCGACGGAAGCGTTGAATTTCTTGAACAAATTTTAACGGCGTTAGGTTTTGTTCTGGAAAAAATCGAAGATCATGAAGGATTGAAAAATCATTTGTTGAAAGGAAATCACAAAAAATGCTTAGATTCTATGGTTCTCGTTTTACAACGAGGAAGTAACAATTCGAGAATCGCAACCGCTAGAGTTTTGAAATTCATCGCTATTGACGCTGAATCAGAGCTTCTAATCGGTGAGAATGAAGCTTTGGTAACCGAATTGTTAAATTTATCATCGCCGGAGAAAGATCCGAAGCTGATTGAGAATTGTTTATCGTGCTTAGTAGCAATTTCAAAGCCGAAACGGAACAAGATGAAGCTAGTGAAAATCGGAGCAATGAATATTTTATCGAAGTTATTAACAGAATCGAATATAAGCGTACCTGTGGTGGAAAAAGCGTTGAAGTTAGTTGAAACAGCGTCGTCGACGAGTGAAGGAAGAAAAGAGATTTGCGAAGATACAGCTTGTGTGGCGGCGATATTGAATAAAGTTTTGAAGGTATCTAATGTTGCGACGGAACACGGCGTAACGACGCTGTGGAGTGTTTGTTATTTGTTTCGCGATCAGAAAGCACAAGAAGCGGTTACGCAAGCGAATGGATTAACGAAGATTTTGTTGCTAATACAGAGTAATTGTTCGCCACATGTTCGACAAATGTGTATGGATTTGCTTAAGATTTTTCGGGTTAATTCTAAATCATGTCTTTCAAGTTATGATACAAAAACTTCTCATATTATGCCATTTTGATCTATTTTTATGGAGACATATATTTTTTTTGTGTTTTTTTTTTATAATTATTTTAAGAAAAGATTGTGAACGTGTAAATGGAAAAGAAATTTTGTTAGTCAATAGAGACAAAAAGAATAAAGTGGTAAATTATTGCTAGATATTGTGAGAGTGTTGAACAAATACATTCATAAAATTATTTTTGCTTCTTATAAATTCTTATCATTGAATTTCATATTGAAATTAAGTGTGTTAGAATTTCATGTAATTTAATTTAATTTAGAGAAATTATGTATGGGTATAAAATATTTGTTGTCATATTTTTTATCAAGTGTTTTTTTGTGTATCTTTTTAAAATTCGTTAGATGAAGTGCAAAAAATAAGTTTCATAAGTATAGTTAAGTTTATGAAAATTCTAACATGGATCATTTTTTCAAGTGATTCATGGTGGTCCAATCATGAATAATCTTATAACGAATACATAATATATAAAATTTACCGTAAGATTGAAAGTTTATATTATATAGATCATCCATAAAAATTCTCAGAAAAATTGAAAATAATTTTATATGTTAATGAGACATATCAAGATTAATGGTATTAATTTTTTTCCATAAATCGTTAATCTTAATGTGTCTCAATAACATATATATCAAATGATTTTAAATTTTTCTGAGAATTTTTATGGATAATCTATATGATACAAAGTTTATATTATATTGATCGCCGTAGAATTAGCCTAAGTTTATAGGTATAAGAAATATTATTGATGGGAGTAAATTAGAACTTTGGATTTTTTTATTTCTTTACATTTAAAGTAGAGTTTTGCATATCAACTAAGGTCTTCGGACCAACTCGTATAACTTGCAGTTTTTGTGGGCTTAAGATTTTAAAAAAATTGTCGCCTATTGTTTGCTTTTTGGGTTGAACTGTTAAGATCTGAATTATGCTGGTTAAGTTTGTGGGTTTGTGGATTGATCTGTGTGACTCGTTTGTTTTTTTATTAATATTTAATTATAAATTTTTATATATGGTTGTCAAAATCGCGTTTTAATACGTAAACTCGTCCAAGTTTACGTTTTTATTATGTATGAAAAACGGGTTAACTCGCATGTAAACTCGATTTTTTGTAAACTCGTGGAAAAAACGAGCTTAACCGAGTTAACTCGGTGTGAAAACGTTAAAATAGGATGAACTCAGGCAAGTTTACTTGTTTTCCCGAGTTTACCTTTTCAAAATTTTCTGGTCCAATTTCAATTTTTTGGCCTATTAAACACATTTCCCTATACATTTTGAAAAAAAAAAAAAATCCACTAAGAATTTGTTTAGAAGTTGAAATGTTCTTTCAAGCAATCATCTAACTCCATCTTTAATTAACTTGGATTGTGGTACTAATATTGAAGATCCTTTATCATCCGGAGAAGAATTTGATGATGTTGAAGATGAATAAATTGATGAAGTTTATGTTGTAACCTTTTAGGAGAATATAATTAAGTTAGAAATGTATGAATCTTCTTATTTTGATGCAAGTTTATGGATATGATGCTATTTATATGAATATTTGGTGTATTTTGGCTTTATAAAAAGTTAATTTTTTTGAAATATTGACATTTTTATAGTATTATATTAGTATATGTGTCATATACATAATAATTTTAATATTATTTTAATTTTAGGTAAACTTGCACGAGTTTACGATTCGAGTTTATGTGTCGAGTTTACCTATGCAAAATGAATTAAAGTAAAAATTCGATTTTGACAACCTTATTTTTATAATTTATTTCATGTTCAAAACTAAATATTTATCTAAAATTAAATAAGTTTAAGCATAATATATAATGACTCGTAGCGCAAAATAAGGATATATTTTACGACACACAACAAACATTTTTTTTTTACACACAACAAACATGGTAGTCTCTCTCTTTGATTTACAAAGAAAAGATAGATAGATTAAATCATTAAATGTCACTACAGACATGTATTATTTATGTTTTTTTTTTTTTTTTTGATTCACAATATTGGTTGCATAAAAATGATAGATAAAATCATAAAAATGTCACAAATTATAATTGGACTAGACGAGTTCCATTGACCTAATGGGCCCGACCCGCTCATAAAATGAGAGGCCCAATAAAGCTTAAGATATACACCTAAGTGGCGAGATATCCGCCCCAAAGAGATATGGACGAATCAAGTCATAGATCAACTGATATATAGGTCTGGAATTATAGGCCACATGGGCTAGGTATAAAGGGAAACGGGCACGATCCTTCTTTCTATTAGGAAGGCACAATCGTCACTTCTACCAGGCGAGGGGCGCCTATATATATATATATATATATATATACATTAGATCTTACACGTTTTACATATCTATTGTAACCAACCCTAAGTCAGCATCTCTATTGACTAGACATTCACACAAATAATCTTGGCAAGAACATTTGGCATTCACCGTGGAGCTGCAACAAAACATTTCCTAGCCACACAATACATACGAGCAATAATGGTGGGACAACCTTCCATCGAAAATGGTTCACTTAATGTCATCCAGGCTACGATGCACGAATTAATTATAAAACAAAATTAAACAAAGACTAGGTTCAAGAGTTACAACCTTTATAGCTCAAAAACTCTAGGAGGCCGACGCCAATCCCATAAAACTTTGACATTCCTAAGTAACCTACGTACCCTCGTTCGATGAAAAAATAGATCCTTTGGAGCATTTGATGGTGGTAGAAATTAAAACATCCATAATGGGAACGCCTTAATCCCTCAAATGCAAACTGCTATCAAGAACCTTCAAAAACACCGCCTTAGGTGGTACACGAACCTCTCTAACAACTTCATAACGGGGTACACTGATTATTTTAACTTTTTAGATTTTTTGAAAAAGTAATGTATCTAGTCTAAGTTATAGACTATATAATCACTTTTTCAATGTATCTGAAAAATCAATTTTTACTTATATATGAGACCGGGAGTAACAAAAAAAATAAGAATTTATATACCTATTTAATTATATTTTATACACAACATGCCATCGGTCCCTTCCGTTAATAATTTATAGAAAATGTTAACTTTGATTTCATATTAAACTAAATAAAGGACAAATATGAAACCTATTATATTAGATAAATGATCAATATGAAGTTTATTAAACTAGATAAATTAAAAGGCTTATATGAAGCCTATTAAACTATATACGAGATCAATATAAAATCAAAGTTAACATTTTCTACAAGAAAAAAAAAAACAGAATGAACTAATGTGAAAGACAAAAATATATTTAAGAAATCAGATGAACATTTATTCACTAAGAAATCAACAAATAACAAAAAAAATCTAATTTAACTTTATTTTGAAAATATTACATAATCTACATATTTTACATTTTAAAAGTAATAAATATATATTATTTTAAGTATAATTTAATTGGAATGCATATTCTAAATATAAGAAATAGCATCCAATAACGTCTCCTAATATATAGATGTCGGTAAAAATATTTTAGAAGTAATATGGCAACTAAGTGGCATGACACAATGATAAAAAATGTTTCAGTGTACGAGAATAATATTTTTTTGACACAAAGAATATTATATATTATTATGAAAGAAGAAAAGAATGGAATGAAAATTATCTTCATTGATTTCATTGAGTAATTACATCATATATTTATATACAATTTGATGTACATGATAACTAGGATATACTATCTCTACTAGATTCTAACTTGTGTAACTAACTATTGAGTTAGTTATGTTTGTCTGTTAACTTCTGCTGCAAGGTATCATCATTTTCCTTTATATCTTCAATATCAACTTGTAATATCCTCCCACAAGGTGAAACATGGTAGATATCTAGCAAGTTCAGCTTGGATAGAAGGAAATTGAATGGCTGTGGCAATAATTGACTTGGTGAAGAAGTCTGCAAGTTGATGTTGTGATGATACTGGTAATAGCTTCATAAGTCCTGCTTGAAGCTTTTCACGTACGAGGTGGCAATCAATTTCTAAATGTTTTGTTCGTTCGTGAAAGACCGGATTGGCTGCAATATGTATGACACTTAGATTATCACAATAGAGAACAGGAGTCTTAGTACAAACTACATGAAGATCAGTTAAGAGATAGATGATCCATTGTAATTCACAAGTTGCAGCAGCAAGTGCACGATACTCCGCCTCTGATGATGAACGAGAAATGGTCAATTGCTTCTTGGTACGCCAAGAAATGAGAGATTTACCAAGAAAGAAGCATTGACCTGAAATAGATCGTCTAGTGTCAACGCAACCCGCCCAATCAGCATCGGAAAAACCTGATATGTGAAGGGAAGAGTCTCGTGGGAAGAATAAACCACGACCAGGATTGTGTTTGAGATATCTCAGAACACGTGTAGCTGCATTGTAGTGTGTAATGGTAGGCTTGGCTAAAAATTGACTCAATTGTTGAGTGATGAATGTGATATCTGGCCTGGTGGTATTGAGATAAAGTAATCTACCAATGAGGCGACGATAGGAAGGAATATCAGGGTACAACTCACCAGAATCATTGTACAATTTAATGGAAGGATCAGAAGGTGTAGAAACAGGTTTAGTGCCTAAGAAACTTGAATCAGAAAGCAAGTCAAGACAATATTTGCGCTGACATAAGGATATACCCTTGGTAGAATGAGATACTTCAAGTCCAAGAAAGTATTTCAATACTCCTAAGTCCTTAATTTGAAATGAATTATGGAGGACAGACTTGATATGTTGAAATTCAGCTAAAGAGTTACCAACTAGGATCACATCATCAACATATACAAGTAGTGCGGTGAAGGTGGTGTCAGATTTCTTGATGAACAAGGAATGATCTGAAGGAGCTTGAATATACTGATGTTGAAAAAGAAGTGAAGTGAGTTTCTCATACCATTTGCGACTTGCTTGTTTGAGACCATATAAAGATTTATTCAATTTGCATACTTGGTTAGATTTAGTATTTGTAACACCTGGAGGTATAACCATGTATACATCTTCTTTGAGATCACCATGTAAAAACGCATTATTAACATCTAATTGATGAAGAAATCAATTATTAATTGATGCTAAAGCAATAATGAGACACACAGAAGTAACCTTAGCAACTGGTGAATAGGTCTCAAAGTAGTCTAATCCTTCAATTTGATTATATCCCTTAGCCACTAATCTGGCTTTATATCTCTCAACTGTACCATCAGCATGCAATTTTACCTTATAAACCCATCTACAACCAATAGGAGTAACATTTGGAGGAATATCAACAACCTGCCAAGTACCAGTTCGTTCAAGAGCAAGAAGCTCAGCTTGCATAGCTTGTCTCCAACATTCAAATTTGTTAGCTTCAGCAAAAGACTTAGGTTCATGATGTGTGGAAAGGGATAAAGAATAACGACACTGAGAAGCAGACACATTTTTGTAAGACACAAAATTAGAAATAGAATAAGGATTACCTGATGATGGAGTGGATGTATCAATGAATGTACTACAGACATAATCCTTGAGATGTGAAGGAGTAGTTTTAGTTCTGGTGGATTTTCTAGTAGGATTAGAAGAAGGTGGAATGATGGGCGGGGGGGGGGGGGGTGATGTCAGTAGTGGTAGTAACATCAGGTATAGGATTATCATTGGTGTTAGTAGATGGTGAGGTAGAATAAGAAGAAACATAAGACCATTCATGGGTAGGGTTAGAGGTATTAGCATTGTAAGGTAAAATGTGATCATAGAAGGTGACATGTCTAGAAACAAAAATATTGTGAGAATGTAAGTCATACAGCACATAACCTTTCATGCCAGGGGGATAACCCAAAAAAAAAGCTTTTCTAGCCCGAGAATCAAGTTTACTTCTGTGTGAAGTAAGAGTAGAAGCAAAACATAAAGAACCAAAAACTTTGAAATGAGATATGTCTAGTGTTTGGTTATATAAAATTTGGTAAGGGGACTGATTATTTAGGAGAGGAGTTGAAACTATATTGATTAGAAATGTAGCATGAAGTAAGGCATAAGACCAAAATTGTTTATGAAGTTTAGATTGAAACAACAAAGCTCTTCCTACATTTAAGATATGTTGGTGTTTGCGCTCAACTCTCCCATTTTGTTGGGGAGTTTCTACACAAGATTTTTTATGCATAATACCTTTTGAAGCTAGGAATTCAGTAAGGAAAAATTTTGGGCCATTGTCACTTCTATTGACTTTGGGAGTAATATGAAATTGGTTTTCAATAAGGGTGATGAAGTTCTGAACATGTAATGAAACAGAAGCTTTGGATTTTAACAAGATAATCCAAACAAAACGACTATAATCATCTAAAATTGTTAAAAAATATCTGTGGCCATGTATAGATGTGGTGGACAATGGTCCCCATATATCAAAATGAAGAAGTTCAAAATTGGTTTTAGCAATAGAATGACTTGTATTAAAAGGTAATTTTCTTTGTTTGGCAAAATGACATATATCACACACTCATTTATCAACAGAAATATTGGGATACAAATGTGTCATATTAGACAATCTAGAATTGGATAAGTGGCCAAAACGAAAATGCCATAATGTAGAAACAGGAATGATAGTGGAATTGAAATTACATGAAGTAACATTGTTCTTATTGGAAACAGAATGACTAAAAGTAGTTTGAGATTTATCAGCTGAGGAAATGTTTGATTTATGGATGAGGAGTCTGTAGAGTCCATTGATACGATCACCCAAACCAATCATCTTCTGGGATATTGTGTCCTGTATAATACATTTATTAGAAATAAAGTGAACACAACAATTAAGAGATTGACACATTTTTGAAATGGAAATGAGATTTATAGTAAATTTTGGAGAGTAAAGGACATTTTGGAGAGAAATCTTATCAGTTAGGTGGATTGTGCCAGCAGTGTTGACAGAAATTGAAGCACCATTAGGTAAACTAACACTAATAGGATCAATAGAATGCAAAGAATAAAACCAATGAGATGAAGAACAAATATGTTCATTAGCACCAGAATCTAGGATCCAATAACTAGATGCAGACATGGAATTGAGTGAGGAATGATTACCTGAGGTAGAAGAATCATGTGGTGAAAGACCATCATGAATCACATTAGAGACACTAGCATTGTTGGGAGAAGGATTAGAAGATGATTGTGCTGAAGCAAACAAATTGGCCTGTTGAAGCAAGGATACTAGCTGATCATATTGAACTTGAGACAAACCAGCATTGGTGCTTAAGCTACCCTCCTCAGCAACACTATTAGCAGTTCTAGGTCCATTAGGTTCATGATGAGCACTATTCCCCTTATTGACATTAGGATGTCCATGTTTAGCATAACAAAACTCTACTGTGTGATTGTTCTTGCCACAGAAAGTACAAACACGATTGGAATTCTTGCTAGGAGCAACACCTTTACCACGATTAGATTGCTTTCTTGCATCAGCAGCATTAGCAAGGAGGGGAGAATCATCAATACCAGCTACAGTTAAGGATTTGTGATTACTTTCCTCTTGTACAACCAATGAGTAAACCTTGTTAAGCGTGGGAAGTGGATCCATAAGAAGAATTTGAGTCTTAACAACAGAAAACTCAGAATTCAAACCAGTCAAGAATTGAATCACTTGATCTTCGAGGAAAAAATTTCTAGCAGCACGCATAGCATCACACCTACATTGGTGAATACAGGTACAAGAAGGGATAGGACGATGAGAGTGTAATTCCTCCCATAACGCCTTCATTTCAACAAAGATTGTTAATGGAAGAACGAATAGAAGCAATTCGAATTCTATCAATCTTGGAAAATCGCTCTTGAAGATCTTGCCAAACATCATAACAATTCTCATGAAAAACTAAAGTTTGAGCGATTTGTTCAGTTATCGAATTGATGATCCAAGAGTGAATGAGATGATTGCACCGTTCCCAAGCCGGACGATTGAGATCAGCAAAATCAGGGATCGGAAGTTGTCCATTAACGAACAAAGGCTTGTTCTTCGCTCCTAAAGCTCGAATCATTGATCTACTCCACGCAAGATAATTCGAGCCATTCAAAAGAGGTGTAACCACAACAAAGTTAGGACCTTCGCTCGGATGCACGTAGTAGAAGGAATCAATGTTGGCCGGAGCTGGATTCACTGGTGCAGCTCGTGGAGGCATGGTGAATCAAGGAAGAAGATACGGAGAAAATGCGAGAAAGAGAGGGAAAAGGAAAGAAAATTTCGCAACGGAATTGTAACAAACTTTAGGATCGTAACTAACTCCAAGAAGGAGTGAAAATCACTGATACCATATTATGAAAGAAGAAAAGAATGGAATGAAAATTATCTTCATTGATTTCATTGAGTAATTACATCATATATTTATATACAATTTGATGTACATGATAACTAGGATAGACTATCTCTACTAGATTCTAACTTGTGTAACTAACTATTGAGCAGTTATGTTTGTCTGTTAACTTCTGCTGCAAGGTATCTGTTAGACTACTCGGCTATCACTTAGAAGGGGGGTTGAATAAGTGAACCTTGAAACAATGTCGTTTTTAAAAAATTATTTGTTTCAATCGTGCGCAAGCGGAAACCCACCGGATCCGTAGTCTATGCACCGATTGACCAAAGGAAAAGGTAGTATAAGCCTTTTGAAAGTATGATGAAAAGATTCGAAATGCGTGTTTCAAAATTCGAATATAACCAAGAGTTAACTTCAGTCCCAAGCAAGTTACAATATCAAAAGTAACACAATCACAATCAAGCACAACAATTGAATTTTTGATGTATCAATACGAACATGAAAAATTCAATTGTTTCGAAATCAATCAAATTATAACAAGTAAACTATTGAGAGAGAGAGAGAGAGAGAGAGAGAGAGAGAGACACACAATCAATTTGATTAGGGAGTTCCCCGGATTTCGCGTCGTCCACGCGTTTATCCGAGTACGTCTCCCCCCAAATAACCAAACGGGTTATGTTATTTGAGAGTATATAGAAAAAATGATGAACACACGTGCACAGTTTACAATTGAATCTTATAAACCTATAACGAAACACAAAGTAAACTATGCAACAAAACCTCGACGCCAACGAAACTTCGCCCTCTGATTCCAACGACCCGACACGTGCCAAACCGCACTCGATCGTCCAGCTGAGTCCTTCGTTCCTTGTTGTCGAACCTTCAAGACACGCACGATCTTGAATCCTTTGAGAGAAACTAGAACCTTCAACGCACAATCCAACCCGACTACGATTCTGATTCACCGCGAACCGTATCGAACGTTATCACACAAAAATGCAACTTCTATTGAATTGATCTCATACTCAACTTCAATTTTGATTGCAACCTTTGATGAAGATGATGAATTTGTGTTGAATGAAACCTTTGATTCAAATTCTCACTCAATTTGCAACCCAAAGCATTTTCTGATCTTTCACACTAGTTTCCTTTTATTACAAAGACACACCACATTGCTATTTAAAGAGAGAATATAATTGAGCAAATTTGGGCAAAATTCAACATACGTGTATCGATACAAATGATGGTTTGTATCGATACAAGCCCTTGGACCAGCGTTCAAATTGAAAATTTTGACCTATGTATCGATACAAACATGTATATGTATCGATACATATATCAGTTTCTTGAAATCTTGACTGATATGTATCAAATCATGCAAGCATGATTCGATACATCAAGTACTAACTGGTTTCTTGAGAGACATAGGTGTGTATCGATACATGCAAGCATGATTCGATACACAGATGACCTTCTGCCTCTGAGACACCACTTTTGTATCGATACAAGTGATATATGTATCGATACAAATTGCACAAAACCAGTCTGAAGTAATTACAGGACATTTGTATCGATACACATGTTTATGTATCGATACATAATACCTAAAAATCAATTTTTCAAAGTTTAAAAATAGTTTTTCGCTGTCAAGTCATTTGTAGCATTGCCAAAATATGTTCTACTCTATTTTCAGGTGTTTTGACAATTATTAAAACATGAGGATGAACTGGTGCACTTACATTCTCCCCCTTTTTGATAATTGTCAAAACCATGCATAAGCTAACTAAGCCTATACCTAATATGCAATAAAATAGCAATATGTATACAGACGCAAATAAAACACCAAGGCTAACAAAGCACGCTCCCCCTGAGTTGATGCCATAATGCGATTGTCATAGAAGATAATATTCAAGATTCTTTTAGCTATTCATCCTTAGCTTGTGCATCCAAATCTCTCCCCCTTTGACAATATCAAAAAGAAGAGGAGAGTCTATTAGAAGTATCGTGTTCAAACAATTTAATCCAAAATCATATCGTGCACTTACATTTGTCGAAATGCACTTATATGATATAATTGCCTAACCAATATAAATACATACAAAGATATGCCAAAATATATCAATGACGAATACCAAAATTTCATGACAAATATGGAATGTAGAATAACAAACCAAAACCAACGCATGAATATTGTAATACATCGACATTTTAAATCAACAAACATATCAAAATATGAGACGAAATAAACAAAGCAATGCATCAAAAGCATAAACATAACATGATTATCCATACAAACAAAATTATCCAAAATAACATGTATGTATGAAACACATATAATCAACAAGGTACATACTTATGTATGTGAGCAAAAATAATACCAAAGCACATTATAACATGAGAACACATGTTGAACCATATATGCATGATAAAGCATCCACATAAATGAATCAAGTACCAAAATCAATCGTATGAAAATATATGTCTATGTATGCACATAAAGTCACATATATAAGAACCAAACAAACATATACAAACCAAGCATGAACTTAATATGACAATTGTAATGATTTTTGTCAAATTCCCATTTAAGACGTATGAGTCTCAAAGACTTATCAATATCTTTGAGCAAAATTCTTGGAAATGAAGGATGAGACAACTATCAAGACAAATATCACATTAAGGTAGAAGTTGTGTATATGGGCCAATATTCAAATGCTAAGTAAAACAAATATAAAGGTAAAGGTAGAGAATAGAATCTTCCCTTTAAGTGTTAGGTGGAGGAAGTGATCAATTTCCACACCATTGTAGATGTTGAGTTGAAGCTTTTCTCATCACTTTCCTTGATCGTAAGTCTTGAACTCCATTGTTGTCGGTGTCTTTTGTCAATGGTTTCAAGACGCTTCCCTATATACTTAGACATTTGAAATAGGTCCCCAACTCATGTTGGGTCCTAGTTGGTGAGGTAAACAAACTTTGTTGAGTTTTGGCATCCATTGCAATACGCCCTTAGGTACCAACAATTTCCTAGCTTTACATTTTGCAATGGTATGGCCTTCACAACAACAATAGTGACAAGTGATATGTGAGTCACTCTTCTTTTGATCCATTTTGAAATGTTTAGACTTTTTATTTTTGACTTTCAAATTGTTTCGAAAATGTTTTGGATCAACTTGATGAGAGACTCTAGGTTTTGATGAATTTTCCACTTTGTCCTTAAGAGTCTTAATATTTTTTGACAAAGTGATACAATTATCACAACCAACTATATCACCATTATCATGACTTGTACTTGACCTTTCTAATAATGATACTTTGAAAGCTTTCAACTCTTCTTCCGTTTCGGAAACTTTCTTTTCAAGAGCTTTGTTAACTTTTATAATTTCTTTTAATCGTTTGAAAGCTTTCATAGTTTCACTACATAGGTCCTCAAATGCATTTTGCAAATCATGATATTCTAACAAAGTATATGAGCTAGAGGGATTTTGGTCTACCTTTTTGGGAGCTTTATCCTTCTTTTTGTGATGATGAGTTGTGAAATTAGCCAATTCGCCTTCATCACTTGAACTAGAGCTTGATGATGAATGAGAAAAAGAGCCACTACTCTCCCATGCAACATAAGCTTTCTTACCTTTGCTCCTCCTTTTGTTTGAAGATGACTCCTTCTCTTTCCTCTTGAGATTAGGACAATCCGGCTTGTAGTGACCAACTTGGCCGCACTCATAGCATAGCCCTTTCTTGGAGTACCTAGCATCATCATTCTTCCGGCGGTAACCACTATCTTTCCGAAACTTCTTAAGATTGTCATCGGAATGCCTTATCCCCTTCTTTCTCACATATCTATTATAGCGTCGAACGAAGAGCTCCATTTCCTCATCATCGGAATCGTCTTCGCTTGAGCTACTCTCCACTTGCTCAACCTTTTTGGACTTGGACTTTGAGGCTTTTAGAGCAATTGACCTCTTATCCTTTTCTTTTTCTTTTTCATGGTGTTTTTCCTTTTTCTCACCTTTTTCATGTTTTTCCAACAAATTAAGCACTTGTTCATGTTCCGTAAGTTTGCCAAATAGTGTCGTGAGACTTAAAGTCGTAAGGTCATTCGCCTCTTTAATCGCGGTGACCTTAGGTTGCCAAGACCCACTAAGACATCTTAAGATTTTGTTAGTGGCGTCTTGATTTGTGATTGGCTTACCAAGACCATGTAACTTGTTTGTGATTTTCACAAATCGTTGTTGCATATCCGCGATGGTTTCACCATCTCGCATATGGAACAACTCAAACTCTTGTGTCAAGGTATTTATTTTCGAAATTTTGACTTTATTAGTTCCCTCAAAGTGAGTAACCAATGTGTCCCACATTTCCTTAGCCGTAGAACAATGCGACACATGATAAAATTGTTCAATCCCAAGGGATGAAATGAGTATATTTTGTGCCTTTGCATCGTAATTGACCTTTTTCTTTTCATCATCCGTCCATTGTGCCATAGGCTTATTGGTGACAACGCCATGAGGATCCGTGATAGCTGGAACAAACGGACCATTCTCAATAGCATTCCACACTTCACCATCAAAAGAATTGATGTGAATACGCATACTACTTTTCCAATAGTCAAAGTGATCGCCATTGAATATAGGAGCCCTATTATACGCCCCTTTCGGTGCAAAAGCCATGTTTTCTAAAAAATGGCACAATCCTCTGATTTTTGTAAACAAAATTGAACCGGGATCGTGATACCACTTGTTAGACTACTCGGCTATCACTTAGAAGGGGGGGTTGAGTAAGTGAACCTTGAAACAATGTCGTTTTTAAAAAATTATTTGTTTCAATCGTGCGCAAGCGGAAACCCACCGGATCCGTAGTCTATGCACCGATTGACCAAAGGAAAAGGTAGTATAAGCCTTTTGAAAGTATGATGAAAAGATTCGAAATGCGTGTTTCAAAATTCGAATATAACCAAGAGTTAACTTCAGTCCCAAGCAAGTTACAATATCAAAAGTAACACAATCACAATCAAGCACAACAATTGAATTTTTGATGTATCAATACGAACATGAAAAATTCAATTGTTTCGAAATCAATCAAATTATAACAAGTAAACTATTGAGAGAGAGAGAGAGAGAGAAACACACAATCAATTTGATTAGGGAGTTCCCCGGATTTCGCGTCGTCCACGCGTTTATCCGAGTACGTCTCCCCCCAAATAACCAAACGGGTTATTTGAGAGTATATAGAAAAAATGATGAACACACGTGCACAGTTTACAATTGAATCTTATAAACCTATAACGAAACACAAAGTAAACTATGCAACAAAACCTCGACGCCAACGAAACTTCGCCCTCTGATTCCAACGACCCGACACGTGCCAAACCGCACTCGATCGTCCAGCTGAGTCCTCCGTTCCTTGTTGTCGAACCTTCAAGACACGCACGATCTTGAATCCTTTGAGAGAAACTAGAACCTTCAACGCACAATCCAACCCGACTACGATTCTGATTCACCGCGAACCGTATCGAACGTTATCACACAAAAATGCAACTTCTATTGAATTGATCTCATACTCAACTTCAATTTTGATTGCAACCTTTGATGAAGATGATGAATTTATGTTGAATGAAACCTTTGATTCAAATTCTCACTCAATTTGCAACCCAAAGCGTTTTCTGATCTTTCACACTAGTTTCCTCTTATTACAAAGACACACCACATTGCTATTTAAAGAGAGAATAGAATTGAGCAAATTTGGGCAAAATTCAACATACGTGTATCGATACAAATAATGGTTTGTATCGATACAAACCCTTTGACCAGCGTTCAAATTGAAAATTTTGACCTATGTATCGATACAAACATGTATATGTATCGATACATATATCAGTTTCTTGAAATCTTGACTGATATGTATCAAATCATGCAAGCATGATTCGATACATCAAGTACTAACTGGTTTCTTGAGAGACATAGGTGTGTATCGATACATGCAAGCATGATTCGATACACAAATGACTTTCTGCCTCTGAGACACCACTTTTGTATCGATACAAGTGATATATGTATCGATACAAATTGCACAAAATCAGTCTGAAATAATTACAGGACATTTGTATCGATACACATGTTTATGTATCGATACATAATACCTAAAAATCAGTTTTTCAAAGTTTAAAAATAGTTTTTCGCTGTCAAGTCATTTTTAGCATTGCCAAAATATGTTCTACTCTATTTTCAGGTGTTTTGACAATTATTAAAACATGAGGATAAACTGGTGCACTTACAGTATCATCGTTTTCCTTTATATCTTCAATATCAACTTGTAATATATATATATATATATATATATATATATATATATATATATATATATATATATATATATATATATAAAATATATTGCCTCCACATCCTAATTTCTTGGATCCGTACCGGCCAAAGAAAAATTTCTTTCATATTGTCATTAGGGAGGTTGGTCACTCACTTATCCTTCTTTTTCTTTTTGGTAAATTAAAGGTAACTAAGATCGATCTATTTAAGAAGTTAATATTTTTCAACAAATGCTTCTCTGACCGGTGCATATGGAGAAATAAACCTATCATATTAAAGTATTTGTTTATTTGTTACAACTCTAGTAGTATTATTTAGCATTAGAAATACTGCATGTGATGAAACTGTATTTATTTATTTATTTTTATTTGTTACACCTACATAGTTTTTAATAATCTATACATTATCTTTTCCTACATACATTTTCATTGACTAACAAGGTGTTTAAATGAATCTAATTTTATATGAATTTGACATACAGTTTCAGTAGACAGTAGCTAGGAATGCGTTGGGTGGAGTTTAAATGAATCTGATTTTATTTATCAATCTTTGACAAATAATAACACGGTTTCTATTCTATATTAGTAGTATTATGAATCTTAAGTGGTGGTTAAGTAGATGTGCATTGAACTTGTTTGTAGCTGCATCTTTAAGAATACACTGACAGCGAGATTCCGGAACCAGCTAGGAACCTATGTGAGAAAATCACAAATAATATTTTGATTCCTTTTAATCACTCCTGCTTAATTTCATGTTTCATTCTTTTTGTTTTGTTTTTTGAGTTAACACTCTTTTTTATTAAAGCTTGTGTTAATACTCCATCCGTCTCTATTTATAAGAGTTAGTTTGACAAAACACGAGTATTAAGAAAGTAGATTTTAGTATTAAATTGATTGACAAATTATATTGATTTTACATGTTTACCCTTATTATTAATTGTAGTATTTTGTATCAAACAAAGGAGAATTTAATGCTATTAAAAAAACTATGTAAAATAAATAAGGGTAAGTTTGGAAAAAGAATAATTAATGTCATTGATAATTGTAAAAGAGTTTTATAAAAAGGGACAAATTTTTTGTCAAACTAGCTCTTATAAAAAGGGACAGATGGAGTATATTTGTTCTCATATAAAGACTCTAAGGTCCCATTTGGTAGACAGAGATAAAATCATATAGGATAACAGTATCACTTGGGGTTGAACTTGGCTTTGTGTCATTGGAGTTCGCTCTTCTTAAGATTTCAAGTTCAATATTTACTGGTGTCAATTTCGGTGGGCTAGTCATTCAAAATAAAATACTCTGGCTTTAAATGGTGCCCCTGCAAGTGGATGGTTGGATTGATTCCCTCGGGTTAGTCAGTTTTTGGGCCGGATATCAAATTTTAAAAAAAATATTAAAAGTTATCTTGTGTCTTTCCTTAAAAAGAAATGTTTTAGTCAAATTTCATATTCTGGATTTGAATCGGTTACCAACAGAATAGAATAAGAAAATAATTTACTGATTTATTCTATAAATATATTATAAAATAAAAAATGAAAATTAATAAAATTAAATGATAAAATAATTTCAAAGTAAATTAAAATTAAAATGATTAATTTTTAAATATATACACGATTTTTTCACAAGGGTAATTTTATAATTCATATAATCTAAAAAAATAAAAATTCTACAAAAATTACAATATTTTAAAATAATATAATTATTAAAAATTGAAAAATAGGTGTATTAATTTAAATTTTATAACAAATTCAATATAATTCTCTTGCAATAGTAGTTTTATTATGTACATGATTAAGTTTTTTCATTAGTCGTGATTATAATAAAAATTTCAACTTGTTTATTTGCTCATGATTTTTATTTAAAATTATATAAAATTATTTGATTTCTTATTTAAATTTTTTATTTATAAAATTCAAAGTATTACAAAATATTATTTTAAAAAATAACTGTTTTAAAAGGGTAATTGTCATTTAAATATGATATATATTTTATCATATTATTATGAGCGAATATGTATTAAAAACATGATATGATAAATTTTTTTTAACAAAAAATATATTATTAATAAAAATCAGGTCTCTGCACGAAACAAACATGATATGATATTACTATGTTTGTTATTCTATGTGCTCAAAACACATGATATGATAATCGAAGATAACTGTTATCCTGCTTATATTTTATTATATATTTATCATGTTTTATATCTTATCATGTCACTATTATATCTTGTGCACCAAACGGTCCCTAACAGATTAGGGTTTAGTTACATGATAAGAAAAATTTAGACAAAATTTGTTCAATTCAATCAAATTCGGGTTCTCCTAGCTACATGATTCATTTTTAGGTAGAATTTATTAACAAGTTGAGTTGATGTGAATCTAAGATAAATGTTAATGAACAAGAATCTTATTAATATTAATGAACCCAAAAAGTGTTTAGATTAAATGATCATACAAGTCTCTCTTCTATAATTTATCAAATGTTCTGGGTTTGATATTTGCCTTGGACATACAACAATATTAAACTCTTAAAGAGATTAATCTCTAAAATTGTGGACAAAAAATACCTGGGTTTACACACAAAAAAGAATCTTATTCATGATGAAATCAATTTTTGCAAACATTTTTTTAAGAATTAACCTAAAATCACAACAAATAAAGAAGAACTTTAAATATAATTTACACACTTGTATATCCCAACTTTTAAAATCTAAAATTATATTAACCAAACCACAGGATCATCTTGTGTTTGGATTCAATATACATATGCACATAAAATAAACATGTTCTTATTGAGAGATAATACATGCGCCGTAAAATCCCGAAAATAGGGTAAACTTTACTGACTGTAACGTGAAACTTTTCTCCTTCAATTAAAATTGTCTGTTTGCAATTAAAGAATGAAAAGGATTGGAATTGAATCCCAATTGAAAATGATTATTAGGTTTGACCACTCCAATCCCTACGGCATACATGCATGCAAATTGAATAGTTTTAGGTCCGCTAAATAATACCCGCCCCACAAAATAATTTAAAATAATTAGATTTGACAAATCTTTAATAAAATAATTAGCCGATCAATTATATTGAGAAAGAGTATATATATATATATATATATATATAGAGAGAGAGAGAATACTAGTACTACTATTATGTTAGGTGACCAATGACGTATACATGGCAGGGGCGTCCCGCACACATGTGCGGGATGTGCGACGACACCGGGCCTTTAAATTTTGAGGGCCTCAACTCAAAATTTTGAGGCCATATAATATTACTTATATATTATTTATACCCATAAAATATCAGATGTGTATTAATAGATTAATTTTTAGGCCCTAAAATAATAGTTATATATTGTTAATGATCATAAAATTTCAAATGAGTATCAATAGATTAGTTATCTATACTCGTAAATATAGTTCTAGTCCATTTTAATCTTTGTATAAAATTTAATCTTAGATTAGGATGTTCCTTTTTGACGTTATATACAAAGATAATTATTTTGTATTTTTTGTCCTTTTTTTTTGAGGTATTTTTTTTTGTCCTATTTGATTTAATGCAATTGGTTTAATATTGATAATCTTTTTTGGGCTCTTAATATTGATAAGTTATATGTTTACAAGAATAAGAATGGTTATTTTTTTTTATTATTAAAAGGCCACTTTTATATTTTGCACAGGGTCTCCAAAAACTTTGAGACGTCCCTGAATTACATGGAATACTAGTTTGTCAATTTGTCTAAAAGTTATTGTTTGCTCCATTCATTAATTGACCCACTTTGTGTTGTGGAGTAGTGCAGCACAAGTAATGTATTTCGAGCATTAAATTTCAGACTATACATTTTAAAAAAATTATAATGAGCCTTTTAATATATATATATTTTTTAATCAATTAATAAATAAAATTTTATAATAGAGGAGACACAGTCATACAATAATACTAAAGTAAACTAAAAATTAAGCTTAGAATAACTCACCAACTAGATAATTTTGAGACTAAACAAATAAGAGGGTACCAATAATAATATTGGTAATACAAATAGTGTATATTGTCTAAGTTTACGAATTTTCTCCTGCTTAACACTAAGGTTGATTCCCCTTCTCCTCCTAACTGTTGTTGTCTTAATCGTCGTGTGTAACCTCTGATCGTGGAGATTTCCTCCTTCTCCGTCGTGCCATCATGGTGGGAGTGGGTGGTTAACTCCCCCTACACCGTGTCATCGTGATGGTAGTGGATGGTTAACTCCTCTTCTGCGTGGGACAGTGGAAGAACTTTGTATCTGGACGTAGGGATGGCAGCCAAACCCAAACCCGCGGGGTCCACCTGCACCCGAACCCGAGTCAACGGGTGAAACCCGAGTTGACTGGGTTTGGGTTCGGGTTCGGGTGCGGGTTTGGGATTACTCAAACCCGCACCCGAAACCACACCCGCTTATACACGAAATTACATAAGTATATATAAGTGTAAAATTACATAAGTTACAATGTTGCTTTTGGAAAGTTGTAATTTAATTGTACTATTGTAGAACTTAATTTTAATTATAATGTTACCATGTTGAAGACCTTAATTTTAATTGTAATGTTACCAAACTTGATGAAAAGTTGTAATTTAATTTCTTTGAGAACCTTGCTGGAATGGTTGTGAAAATTTGTGTTTCAATATTAATTAATGTTGTTGAATTTTATGTGTTCATGCTTTGGGTGAAAAAACCTGAACCCAACGGGTATGAGTCTGAGTGTTAATTATGTTGAATTTTGTGTTTTTGCTGCGGGTTCGGGTTTGGGTGGAAAAACTCAAACCCAATGGGTGTGGGCGTGGGTGTCAATTTGCCACCCGAATAGACTTTGGGTTCGGGTTCGGGTGCCACCCGATATTTCGGGTGTGGGTTTGGGTTGTGTCAAACCCGCACCCGTGGGCACCCGTTGCCATCCCTATCTGGACGGTTGTTAATTCTGCTAAAGGTGTCGCCTTTGAGACGTGGCGCCCTCGCCCTGCCTTTCCCGCCAAGTTTCTCATTTGAATTGCATGGGTTGGGATGTTGGGCCATCTTACTATTGGGTCTATGCTACATAATTTTGGGCCTTAGCCCAGGCTAAAGACCTTATAAAAAAACTAGATAATTTTCATATATGATCTAGAGTGCCATTGCATGGGTTGAAACTTGAAATACATTTCATTATTTGATCATTTTAAAATTCTACTCTGTTATTGCTCCCCATCATCCGATAACCACAAGAAAGGTGGCAAGATTCGAACCTATGGCCTCCCACCCTTGACATGTTAAGTTGTGTGACCGGATTATTACCTTGTTTACCTTGTATCATTTAATTATTATTTTTTATCTAACGTTCAAGTCAATATGAGATACAAGTGAAGTGATAATAGAGAGTGAATGAATCCTACCTTGTCACGAATGTGGTTCACGCTTAAATAGGCGAGTCCGTTTTAACTACCTCTGCAACATCTGACGAGAAATGTGGTGAGTCGTTGAGATCAACCAAAACAGTTTAGGAGTGTTGGAGTATCATATTTGTTGTGTCGGGAGCACGAGATATCCATCTTGCTGCACAAATTACTTTGAGTTCAATGTGACGAATGACAACATTTTGGACTGGATTGGTAATAATTGGACCGTTACTTATGTTAAAAAAATTTCAAAATATACTTGAAAGGATGCGGTTAGTTTGAAACAATGTGGCTCTTGGTTTAATCTTGCAATCTTTTGTGAACAAGAGTGAACATATGTATTTTATTTTTTCAAATTGACATTGTTGAAAATCTTTCGGGGGTTATTTTTCTTCATCAATTGATATGAATTTCTCTATAACAGAGACGTTGAGGAGGCAAAAAATACACACATCATATTGTCATGAATCAAAAATCTTGCCTAAAATATTTCTAAGGCATTTCTTCTTTTCTCTAGTTCATGATAGAAATCGAAGGAACTTTATTATGTAAAATATCATTGACTGATATGTTTGATATGTGTGTACAATTCATTTATGATTTTTAAAATATTTTGAAGGGAATTCGTCAATTTATCCCATTTGCATTCGGTTTGTATAAATTGGTAAGAGTTTATCGAACTTAAAGTTTAATGTTATGTGATATACCTACTTTAAAATTTATTTGTGCAACCAATGCTATATCATATATGTTCTACATCTTCTTATTCAAGAATTTGCAACAATTCTCTGATACAAAATTCAACAATATAATTTATAGATTTTTTCCAGTCTGGAACACTTTTCCTGAATAGATGGAAAATAAAATGTAGTAGTTAAAATAGTTGTGAAATCATTCATTTTCATGGCTTACTTGAAATCTAAGGCTATAGTTCTTCACATTGAGTATATGATATGATTAGTACTACGTTAAATGCTACTTAATTATACTACAGTACAGCATCCATCCATTCACAACAATTTGCACGCATCATCAAAGACATAAATAATTAGAGTCCATGCTTGACTTCATGAATTATTTATTGGATTGAACAACCACCACACGTACATTTGTTACTCATTAGTCTATCAATTTTAATTCAACAGCCGTAATTCAGAAAATTATTCATACTGTACTCAGAAATAAATCGAAAACAAACACACCCTTCATGGTTTGTGATACATGCTTATTTTACAAAGTATAACGCTCACTTTAAAAGAGTTAAATCAAACTTGTGACTCCTAGCCTGCTTGTCGCCTTCTTTGTGCTTTCGATAAGACGCTTTGAATCACTTAAGCAGCCTCCCTTGGAAAACCTAATTCTTTCTTGATAAAAATATAATTGAATTATCAAAAAGTGGATGGTAGGATTTTATACGATGATAAAGCTCAGGCATGAAAAAGTATCCACGATGAGATGACATTTGGAATACAAAAAAAATGGGCTCACTGCATTAAGCTTATAAACCACAGGGATTACAAAAGAAAAGGTACATATGATTAGATGACATATACTTTCAAGTACAAATGCCACAAGTAGGAACTCGACTCATCCCTTTTAGGATACCATGAATTCCTTTCATAATTCAAGAGGCTGCAGGATAATGTGCAAGTACAATCCCTGCAGAATGGCCCAACTCCCCAACTCAAGAAATCATTTCAACATCACCTAGCAGGTCCCCAACCTCTCCTACCGGCGCCACGAAATGTTGGTCTCCCTCGGCTACCTGATGAACCCGGATGAAATTGAGAGGGGTTGCTAGAATTAGAACTAGGACGCAAGTTTAGGTTTCTTTCTGACTGCAACTCAGCTGGTGGAAAACCCTGCTGCTGCGCTTGAAAGATAGGCCGTTGCTGTAACTCATTGGGTGAAAAACCCTGCTGCTGTGTTTGAAAGATGGGTGGTTGCTGAATCTGTTGGAAGGGTGGTCTTGAATCAAATGGCATTTGGTTTTGACCTACAAACCCCGGTGCATACATTGGTTGTCGTGCAAATATATTGGGCTGTACGCCAGGCATCATGGTTGGGAATTGAGTTTCGTGACTTGGATTCATTTGCTGTTGAAATGGATTTCCTGGCACAGGAAACTGAGAAAATTGTGTGTTTTGTGGATAATATGACATGGCATTTGAAGGAAATGCATTTGGAAACTGAGAAGGTTGTGGCTGCTGTTGAAATATTGTCTGATTTGTCCACATTCCATTTGCAGCAAAGTTAGGACCTGCATTTAAAGGTTGAAATTGAGAAACTGTGGTAGTTCCACCTTGCCCAATGCCTAAAAAAGGAGAATGGCTCCCATGATTAACCAATGGTGCTGCTGCAGGTGCATGAGAGACAGTATGTAATACATGCTGTGCTGCTGCAGGTGCATTGGGGATGGTAGGTAACCTATTGTCTCTTGGTGAAAATTTCTTTTTATTGTTTTTTCTCTTGCCAGGATTTTGATCATTTACCCCTCTCTTTGTCATTTTCTGCATTTTCCGGTATTCAGCCTCTTTCTCGTCATCTGAAAACTCTACTTCATCAGACAACTCTTCATCATTCGCACCAGATGCATCATAGCCTTTCCGGTAAAGATCCTTATTATTAAGCACACGATCAGCAAATTCTGGAACACATGAGACCAGAGTTGTTCCCGCTTGGATCCCCGCAGGGACTTCACTTTCAGAATTGTATCTCACAATATAATACGGGTTTTTGACTGGTCCAAAGATTTCATCAACTAAACCTAGTGGTTTGCGGCTTTCAGTCAGCCAGAGAATAGAACCCTCATTAAGAGGTTCATGCTTCTCCACTCCTTCGACGATGACTTGAGCACCAAGAGTCTGTCAAATAAGAAAGTTGATTAAGTTGATTCTAACAATTATTGGTACCCCATCTGATATAATTCATAATCAAATTTAATAAAAAACATAAAATTTACACAGAAACAGAACGTGCAATCGATACTGAAACGTCTATTTGGCTAAGTGCTGAGATTTCTGTAAGCTTACCGACATAACAACTCCAATGGGTACCATTTTATGGTGAGGTTCTAAAGTCACATCAACCGGAGGAACTGGAGGCAAATTCTGCAAAGTCAACACCAGTCAAGGGATTTTCCAAAGTCAGTCAAACTATTATGCATTACTCAATAAATGAAAAAAAATTCTTCCTCCTGAGTTTTTGTATCACATTTAGCATCAAGAGATTTTCAAAGATTCTCATATTTCAACTTCTCTTCAATTCTAAATGCCAATCAAAGTTACCTTCAAATCAACATGAAAAATAGGACCAATCCTAGACTTTCAAAATTAGCACAAAAGAGTCCCCCAAGAACAAACAAAACTGCAGTTAAGTACATAAATCTTGGGACTACAAAGAAAGGAACATGAATCCACCACATATTGTTAAGCATATAATTTTTTTTTTGTGGAGGAGAAGTGGGAAAAAGAACAAACAGGTTTGAACCAAACCCCTCCAAATCAATGTCATTGGCAGCTGCCAACCATGTATGTTTGGTTTCACCTGTGTTGCCTAGGTGCGGGTACGGTACCAGTACCCGATACAGGTACCGGTTCGGGGTACAACATTTTTTAAAAAAACTAATGTACGTGTATGGGCATAAATTAAGGTACAGATATGTACCCGGTACTGATACAAGTACATATCCGGAACTCTCCCTCAAATGGAGTACCCGTGCATCATAGGGTTTCACTTATAGAGGAGTAAAAATTGATTCTAGAGGTATATAATTGACTTTGACATGTTTGATTTCTCTAAATGATTTTTCTAAGGTAGAACTGATTCTACCTCTGGAATTGATTCAACTTAAAGCTATAAATTGAAGCTTATGGTTCTAGAATTGATTTATACTCAATTTTTGTTCAACCGACTTTTACATAAACATATTCACACTTAACTCATTTTACCTTCAACTCAATTTGAATCAATCAATTTTACATAATCAATTCACTCAATAAATTTTCCTCACCACAAAACCAAACATACAATCTTTCTTGATAAAAATATAATTGAATTATCAAAGTGTAAAAAAAAAACAGATAATTCTCAATGACACACTACAAAAAATAAATATTTTACAAGTTAAAAACTAAAAATACCTGAATCTCATTCTTTGACCTAATTGGTCCTACTACAACATCCTCCTCATCAAAATCAACATCAACATCAACAGTAGGACTCCAACTAACCATCATCTTCTCTTCATCAGAATCACTTGCCGCTCCATCTTCATCTTTCATATCGTCGTCATCTTCATTATCATCACTGCCGGAATCAGATGATGAAGATGACGCCGATGATGATGAAGAACCCTCTGAACCTAGTAATCTGTATTTGAGACTTTCCTGGCAGTCATTGGCAAGAAGAGTCAATATAACAGCTGAATGAAAACTGTTGTGGAATGATTTCATAGGAAAAAAGAATGTCTAACAGAAGAACCCAATGGAGTGTGAGAGTTTTAGTGAAGAAAGAAAGAGAATAACATATTATAGGCAGTGCAATTCAGAAGGAAAGAGAAAACATGTAAGAGAATGGAATGCACTATGTGAAAATCAGAACTGGGTTTTAAAAATTGCCATAATAAAGGTACACCATCAAACTTGAACACAAGCGAAACAATCATTAAAAAATAAACTATTCAATTTCTAAATATAGCAAACTCACTCGTTCTCCCTCAGCAGACATTGTAAGGGCCAATACTGATAATATGTCAGCCAAGTACTTCTGCAATAATAAGGAAAGAAAAACCAGTTAACCATAACAATACCATACTATCATTCATACAAATGCATCACCAAAAAAGTTTCGTAATAACACCTTCAACTCCGATTCCGCCATAGTTTCGTAATATGCCTTAAGAGTACCATAATGTGGGCGAAGAAACTTCAGTGGCTTAGGTACTGAAGTCATGGAGCTTGTAGAAGTACGAATCTCTTGTCTACAATACAATACAACCATAGTTTCAAAATTCAATACAAACAAATACACAATTTAATATTAAAAATAATATTAAATTCATACTCGAGTCAAATTTTTCTCAACTACAAAATTAGGTTTGACCTCATGCTTTCAAGAGCAACCTTCTGCAATCCAGGGTCGGAATCCTGAACCCTCTCAACATACAACTCCAGCTGTTGCTTCAAAGCCAAATCCTCATCTGACTGCAAGAATTACAACAAAAACAATCAAATTTGTTTACCTAAAGAAAGCTTAACACAAATTTCAACCGTAAAATTGAGTAACAGATCAACTGAAAATTCGAATCACGGCTTTTCGACTTACCAGATCTTCGCTCTCGATCTTCTTTTTAGCCGCTGCTTCGTCTTTGGCGGTACCACTGGTACTGGCGCCGGCACCGGTGCGATTAGGTTCAGGAGCCATCGGAGAAGAAAGTGGAAAACCCTAAGGCTTTGTTTGGGAGTTTTGAGAGGAAGGAAAGGAAAGGTTAAGGAGGGGAGGGGAAGGAAAGGGAGGGAAGGGATAAAGGAGGGAAATCCTTCCCCTTGTTTGGGAGTTGGAAAACCAACAAGGAAAGGAGTTGGAGGGCTTATGTGAAAATTTTACTATTTTACCCTTATTTTCTCTTAAAATCAATAAATTGTGTTATACGTTGTAATTTATCTTATAATTTTTTTTACCAATTTTATAAAAAATCTTGAAAAATGAATTTTTTTTAAAAATTATTTTATTCTAAATCTGATTTATTTTTTTATAATTTTATTAAAATTTGATACAGTAATAATTACTTAAATTTTAAAACAATAATAATGTAAGTGTTATATGCTTTCTAAATCTTTTTAAAAAACACTCGTTCGTTCAATCGTTCATGCTCTGCGTCGTGAAAATTAATTAACTTCACTCGGATTTATTTTCAAATAAATTAGAGAAATTTTTTGACAAAAAAAATATATAAATCATAAGAGAAGCAAACATATTAAATTGAAATCCAAATATTTCACTTGTAAATAATGCATTGAAAATGCAGCATATCATATTATATCAATACATGACATAAAAATGACACATGTGTCAAATATGCTAGTAACTAAATCCCAATACAAGATTAAAAATTCTATAATAATGTCATCATCTAGGATTTCAAGATCCTCATGACCAAAACAATATCTAGTGATTACCTGCAAAACAAAAAACATGAAAAACAATTAGAATGGCCTAAAAGGACCACAGACACATCCACACTTATTCAACCTATGGAAACACAAGGACCACAGACACAGAAGATTTTAGGACCTTCAAGCAATACAAATGGCCTAAAAGTAACCAATTCTTAACTTCTCATTTACTAGTTTTTCTTTTCACTTTAATCTTATTTCTTGTACAAAAAACAGATACATTACCTTGACAAGTAATAATTATAATATAGAGATAAAATGGATAAATTACCTTGACAAGTAACCTTGACGATACATCGATTCTAATAGAAAGCTCTTCCGCATGTGTTTAGGAAGTCCAAGTAAAGCTCTAACCTTCTCAGGAAACTCTAGAAGATAAGAATATGCTCGAATGATCATATGACTTTCCACTTGCAATTCCTCAATAAGTTTAAAAACTTCTTCTTCCGAAATTGGAAGTTTTACATTAGCTTTCTCATAAGCCGCAATGCTGTCTTTAAAATACTTATCATGAGATGCAGTACTCTCTCTAAAAGCATCAGCAACATTCAAAAGGGCAGCTTTTATCCCTTCAACTTCATCTTCATCTCGGGACTTTCTAGATCTTTTAGCTATAGGTTCTTGGGGAATTTGGACCTCAGGAGAAGTAACATCTTGCTCATTCCCGCCCTCTTGCAAACTCTCTAGTGTCACCTGCTCACTAGTACCAATGGATTCTGACTCACGGTTAAGGGGATGCTTTTGACGAATATCTTCATCATTTATAACCTTTCCTCCAGTGGCCCTTTCATCTCCACAAGCAATAACCAATTTGTCATAATTGTCAAAAGGTTTGTTCTTCCATTGTGCAGCTTCAGGTTTTGCCTATTAAAACAAGTACCACTTCTTGAACTAAGAAATCAATAAATATAAATTTTGAATGACAAAAGATGGTACTGTGTTTGGTTTTAGTTTTGTTAAGTTATGTTGCAGAAATTGAAAACAGAGTATGGTACATATGAATACACTTTATTTTCAACAATAAAGCTCTAATACCAATTGATAAGCATTCCATTGAAACTAGCTATCAAGCCACTTAAATACTCCTAGCTCCCACCAATATCTCATACTATTCAATGTGACATTTTGGACCATACCATAATACCTAAGTCCCTATCAGACTCATTTCATTTCAAACAACATATTTGAATAACTCTACTCAATCACATACTCATCTATACAAGTTCATTCATATAAAATTAAGTAATACAAAACAAAATTCAGTACGTCATCATCATCATGTTAACATTACTAACAATCAAATTAATCCCAAAGACAAAATAAAGTAAAAATTATAGACAAAAGCCTTTAAACCTGAGAACTATTGTCCTTCATAGACAAACAATACTTAGCCATTTGTGTTATCAGATACTGGTTTAAGGAACTAGTGTATGGTACATTTTACAGATTGGTCCACTTCAGAATTTTAAGGGGAGTAGCTCTGCCTAGATTTTAGCTGATCTTATTATAGTATTCACATATGAGGATTTCATATAGATTTTCTATACTATCACAGAACAACAATAATGCAATACAAAACTTAACAAATTAAGATTATAGATATGTACCTCAATTAATGTTTTCCAAACTTCATCTTCAGCATCCCATCGATGTGTGTTTGAGTCCCAAGCAAAACCGCTCATGCCCTTGAAAATGTCATGACATTTTGTAAAACCTCTTTTCAGTAATTTCCATCTATCTTTCAACTTTTCCTTGTCAAAAGGTCTTTGAAACTTTTCAGACATTTCCTTTGTTATATTGGTGTATGCTACTGATGTAAAGGTCCCACCTATTTTGTTTCCCGCACTTACTTGATGAACAAATGCGTCAATAAGAGCATTGTTCATCTCTGGTGTCCATGTCTCTCTTTTAGTGGTAGACATGATTCCTGCTATATTAGAAACACAACATATACTTGTAATTCAACAAATATTTATAGAAATAGTATGTTTATTCAATATATAGAAACAATAACAATAACACATTCTTCCACTTAAAGCTACAAATTATAGAATATTTTGAACAAACAAGTTTCCAATATTTTTGGCAATAGCTATTTGGAAACATACACACTGAATAATATCTAAGTAATTCATTATCATCTACTATGATATGATAGGTAATTGGTCCACATGGCACCAATTATAGAATCTCTAAAATTTTGACCTAAATGTGTATGTTCTTCATCCTCATCTACTTCTATATGTCCATGACCAATTTGAGATGCACTTTGATTGCCCATTCATTATCATCTACAACATTTATTTATAATAATAGTGAAATCATAATAATAGTAAAACTGCTTCAGCTTGTAAAACTACTTTATACACAATACTCACTCTTTGGAGACATTGTTGAAGGCTTCAGCTTATATACTTGGAACAAGTAGAGTGAGTATTGTGTATAAAGCAGTTTTACAACATTTATTTATCCATGATTATACGCAAAAATCATAATAACAGCGAAAAACACAATTCAACATCTATTTATAAGCATAAATCAACTATGAAATCAAGATAAATCAAAGCAAATCCTAAAAAAAAAGAATATCAAAGATAATCATAATAATAGAGACATGATTCACTCTAAAAAAATCAAATCATGAATCAAATAGAACAACAGAAATCAAATTGTGAAACAAACACAAAAACATAAATCAAATCGTGAATCAAACAACAAAAAATAAATCAATTCGTGAATGAAATAGCAAAAGGAAAAGAAATTGGAAAAGAGTGAAAGAGAGTTTGAGATTGATACCAGAAGAAAGAGGATCGAGAGAGAAAGAGGATCGAGAGAGAGAAAGAGGTCTGGCGTCGTTGCTCTTCGTTCTCCGCCGTTGCTCTTCGTTCTCCGCCGTTCGCCGCCAGAGAAAGAGGATTGAGATGAGGAGTGAAACGTGAAGAGAGATTGGAATGAAATTAGGTTAGGGTTAAAATTGGAATTTTGAATTATTATGAGGGTAAAATAGTCAATTTACATAGATAACCCTCCAAAACCCCCCAATTTGGGGGAACTTTAAAATTGTATAAAATAACTCCTCCAAAACCCCCCAAAACCTTTCCCCCCAATTTGGTAAACTCCCAAACAAAGGCTTCCCACTTCCCAAGCCTTTCCTTCCCCTCCCTTCCCCCCCTAAACCCAACTCCCAAACAAAGCCTAAGGGTCTGTTTGGTTCAAAAGGTGGGAGGGGAGGGATTTTTAATGAAGGGGGGAGGGAAGGGGAGGGGAGGAGAAATTTTTAATTATTTATATGTTTGGTTCAAATGAGGGGAGGGAAGGGAAGGAATTTTAATCACAAATGTGTTTGGTTCACGAGGGGAGGGGAGGGATGATAAAACTAAATTACCTTTTTATCCTTATAATCTTATAAGAGTTTCATAATTTTAAAATTATTTACTTTATAAATAATTAAATATAAAAACTCAATAGGCTCATAAACTCACAAATTAATTTTTTATCAATAATTTTCTGTTCTTGATTATTGATCTAATCTCATAAATAATTTATAAAATTAAATTAAATTTTAATATATATAGACAAAAAGAGCATGCAATTGTAGTATGAAAGTCAATATAACAAAACAAAGCACATGGTTGATCGACGTAACAAGCAACAACAAATTTGTTTCGACACTTTTATAATAAAAAAAATTGTATAGAAATTTCTACAACGTAAATACAAAGGATGCATGATTTGGAAAAAACGTAAAAAAGTGGCATAAAAAATAGTTATGTATAATAATAATAAATAATAATAATAATAATAATTAACTTGAGTCTTAAAAAAATTAGCAAGTTAGTAATATAAAAAAAATCTAGATAAGGATAATATTGGTATTTTAAAACAAATATGAGGTTAAATATGTCAATATAATTAATATTGCAATAATATATGTTGCCTTCCCTCCCCTCCCCTCCAAATCCCCCCAATTTGGGGGAAGCTAAAATTGAGTTTATGAGGGATTTTGCTCACCTCCTCTCCCCTCCCCTCCTAAAAATTGAACCAAACACATTTCATTAAAAATGTTCCCTCCCCTCCCCTCCCCTCCATTTACCTCGAACCAAACGGACCCTAAGTGCGAGTTAAAGTGAGATGAAAAAGGAGATTGAATTGTTGCGGGATAAAAGAAGTTAAAATCTCGCGAGTTGAGTTTTGGTGGTGAATGCTTAATGAAAAGGGACTTCGGAGAATTTAGCAGATGGAGGTTTCTTGTTTCCAAGGATTTGTTCTGGTAAATATGGGCCTCTTTTGGTAAATATGGCCCAATAATAATTCACCCTTTTGGGCTCCTTGGTTAATTGGCCTTAGCTTATGGACCAAGTAGAAGAGAAGAATTTCTTTTACTCTACCATCAACCGTCATTAGAATGAATTTTTTTAAAATTTTTTTAGAAATTTCATCTGCTATTTAAGTAATTGACCAATCGGTGGTCAAGTCTTTTTCCTCGGTCAAAATCTGTCAAGTAGTCAATCAAATTGGTCACTTATGCGGCCACACGTCGCACTAGCCAATGAGGAGCTAATAATTTTTCTATAAATTTCCTCTCTCCTCTTCTTCCATTTTCTTTTCTTTTGTTTTTTTCTTCATTTTTAGTATAGTTTAGCTTTTATGTTATTCCGTATGTAAATAGTTGCATAGTCCGTTGTCAGCTACTCATATCGCTCTTATCGGTGTTGTTTAGTCATCATAGTTGGGCATGATATGGTAATCGACTACGAACCTTTTGTGTCCAAATTGGAGACAATATGACTAGCCGAAACATACCTCTCTTAAGTGAATCAACCAAGTTGGATATTGGAGTTTGGCTAGTGGAACTTTTCCAAACACAAATGGGATTGTCATACCCTACTAGAATATTTAGCTGGAGTAGAAAAGCAAAGGCCCGTAGGCTCGATAGATTGTTTTCGTAGATATTGAGTGTTTATTTTATTGGCATTTTGATTGCTTTCGTGAAGTGCGTATTGTGCACTTGATTTATGTTTTGGTTTAATGACTTAAATTTACTTCATGTGGATTTTATAAGTGATTATATATGGTTGACTTGGTACATTTTTGTTTTGAAGATATATATATATAGTCAGGATCCGTTGACCTCAACTAGTTTGACACTAAATGTTACATGTCTCACTAACATTTTAACTGATATAAATTTTATAAAATTCACTGTTTGATTGAAAGTTTATATCATATAGATCATTTATGTAAAGTTTAAGAAAAATCCAAAATCATTTGATATGGTATTGAGATACATCAAAATTAACGGTTTGCGTTTTTTTTAAATGCGGTTGATATTTATATGTCTCAATAGAATATCAAATGATTTTGGATTTTTCTGAAACTTTACATAAATAATCTATATGATATAAACTTTCAATCCAACGGTGAATTTTATAAAATTTATATCGGTTAAAATGTTATTGAGAGATGTAACATTTGATGTCAAACTAATTGGTGTCAAACTTCTTATTTGCTTCCTTCCACACCTTTGTTCAACTTTTGTCACTTGTTGACAATTTCAAGTGAATGACTTGAAAGGGAAATATGTCACATGTAAAACAATGGTAGGAAACACTTGCGGCGGCTTGTTTTGAAAAGGGCAACCGCAAATACAGCAGCCAGGTAATTGTGTCGGATTATTTCCACTGCAAACATTGATGAGAAATTTTGTGCAGTTGCCTTTGCTTGGGAATAAAGCCGACACAAATGTCATCCCAGTTTTACCAAGCCATTGCGGCGGAAAAAGGCACATGCAAATGTCCATACGGTTTACAATTGCAGCGGACTGAAGGCCGCCGCAAATGACTATTTTTATATAGGCTTAAATGCAGTTTTGGTCCCCCTATTTTCAATTTTTTGAAGTTTTGGTCCCCCTATTTTAAAAATCAACTTTTTAGTCCCCCTATTTTAATTCTTTTTTACTTTTGGTCCTCATCCTCATTTGGATTCAGTTTTAATGATGTGGCAAATGTCATGCGGACACCACAATTACATGTGGCATTATTATTTATTTTAATTTCAACAAATAGTATTAAAAATTACTTTTATTAATAAAATAATAAAATTAATTAAAAGGGTTAATGTCAAAATTCATACTTTTTCCAGAATTTTTCATCTCATGATTCTCATCTTTAAAATTTGGATTACTACAACATCGTCACCACACCATTACCAGCACCAAAATCACTATTTGTTTATCTTTCTCTACCCTCATAGTGAGTCAGTCTCGCTCCACACTGTATATCATCAGAACTCCCACATACCACAACAACAATGACAAAACCCATTCTTTCCCTTTTCACGAAACGCATCGTTCCTTTGCGTTTTACTCAAGATACTGCCGGCAAAATCTGAGACCAATGTAGTTAGTGGAACAACAATCAAGATCCATGTGAATTACATTTCATGCTTGATTTAATTGGTATGGTGTTGGGTTAATTGGTGCCATTCTTTTGACTAAGGTTTATGTTAGTTGTGATTCTTTGAGGAGGACCCATGAACGATTTCTTGGTTGAGAAACATGGAAAGACTTCTTGTTCACATTACTAAATAGAGTGAGATTTTTGGTGTTGAGAGAAACAAAAAAAGAGTGGTTTTAATGGAGTGGTGGTGGTGGTGGTGATGTTGAATCAATTTCGATTTGGAGATGAGAGAGTGAACACAACCCCTTGGTGAAGAAATTTGGAAAAATTAAGGATTGATGGCATTAACTCTTTTAATTTATTTATCATTTTATTAATAATATGATTTAGCATTTTTTGCATTGAAGACGAAGCACAATTCTTGGTACGCTAAACATGATGCTTCATCACTTTTCTTGCCGGTTTCAAATAACAAGGAGTTCAGATCAGCGGGAACAATACTTGCTTAAGGACAACATCAACCCCAAAGGTGTTTGGATACACATACATAAATTAAAAAAATACTCCCTCTGTCCCAAAATAAATGACCTGTTTGACTGTAGACACGTTTGTCAATGCACGACTTTGATCATCAATATCTTTTATTCTCTAATATTAAAAACTCTAAAAATTATATATTTTGAAAATACTCGTCGATACAAATCAAACAAGATCTCATATGCTAATATTTTTTATGTATATATATATTAGTAAAAAAATAAAGTCAAAGTATGTCATATGAATAGTATCCAAAGTCAAAATTGTGTCACTTATTTTGGGACGGAGGGAGTAAAATAAAATGATTAAGTGTATATTTGATTATGCGGTGACGATAATTGATTTTAACATAATTGATTCTGTAAAATTGATTCTGGCCAAAATTGATTTTAAGTTAAAGTAGTTTATGTTTGGATATATTCATGTAAAAGTGAGTTGAACAAAAAATTTGAGTGTAAAATTCAATTATAGAATCAGAATCTACGATTTTTAACTTCAAGTAGAATCAATTCTGGTGGGAGAATCAATTCTACTTTTCAGAAATCAAACAAGTCATAATCAATTCTAGACATCCAGCATCAATTTTGGCTGCTCTAGAATTGAAACCAAACATAAATAGGATAAAGTGATTAATTATTAAATATTTATATTTTTCTCTTTTATATGTGTGTCTATATATATTTTATTTGAGGTTGTGCCCAATTACTCATCCCCGAAAAAGACATCCCATAATTTCATCATGGGTACAAACATCACATAAAACATACTATAAACTAAATTATGCTAAAAATAAAAAATAATATAGTTAATTCAATACATTTACCATAAAAATTGTTTATCATTCATTTTTTTAGAATGAGGTAAAATAACTTAATTGTTAATTGTTCAAAGAATATTTCTTTCTATAAAATTTACAAGACAATCATATAACCACATATATTAAATGTGTTACACTAATTTATTTCCACAAGTTTTGCACAAAAATCTAAAAGTCCTTTTAATTTTGCAAATTTTGGGTTACATTGAACATTTCTAACATAATTTTGAAGTTGATGTTGCACCACCACTTCTAGCACATCTACAAAATATGGTGTTTGATGAACTTGGATTGGATCGTTGATATTTCTCATTCCTATTGTGAAACAAATAAGTGTGCGGATACCATGACCAACATATCATTCTTCATATGCCCTGGCTGCTTGCAGAAATAACATTCTCCCTTTCCCTTCATGCATTCCCCACCGTGATGACTACCACATTTAGGACAAAGTCTGGGGGACTGTGGTGAATGAGGTTGTTTTCCCTTGTTATGAGAACCCTTCACTTTCAGTTGTTGCTTAAACTTTCCAGAATCCCTCTTCTGTTGATAAGCAGCTTCTCTCTCCTTGTTGGCAAAATTAATTGTTGCCTCAGCTGAGTATGCCTTTTGAATTAAATCTCCAAAGTTAGCGATGTTTTGCAAGGACACCGCATGAGCAATGTCTCCTCTCAGCCCATACCGATATTTGTTCATCTTTGCTCCTTCACTAAGGACTCCATTAGAATCAGACGAATAACGGACCAATTCATTAAATCTTTGAGTATACTCTGCCACAGTAGACTTGCCCTGCTTAAGTTCTCCGAGTTCACGTCCCATCTGGAATGTGAAGCTATCTGGAACATACTGACCCATGAACAATCGGGTAAAGTTCTCCCAGTTCATCTCTACAGCATTAGTCATCATATAGTTCTTAGTACCATGCCACCAATTACAAGCTGAGCCTCGGAAATGACGGGTTGCAAAAGTAACCTTCTCAGCTGGTGTACAGTCAATGTCTTCCAACATCTCTCCCATACGGAATAACCACTCACTTGCTGCTATGGGTTCATATTGTCCTTCAAAGATTGGGGGATTCATCCGACAAAATTCACGGAATGCAAGATTTCCTCTCTGAACCTGAGGTTGCGCACCCTGATCTGGTTGTGGCTGGCCCCTTTGTTGTTGTAGAGCCTGCATCATTTCCCTATGATGTCTGTCAGCCTGCTCCTGCTGCGCTTGGTATTGGCGATGCATCGCTTGTTGTTGCTGCAACAGTTGGACCAACATATTTGCTCCAGCGTCAATTTCAGGCTCCACTTCCTCCACCTTCATGTTTCCTTTGACCCTTGAAACAAAGGTTCATTCTGATTTAATTGAATCTATAATCCACCTATTGTAGAAATAATATATATTCTTATTTGATCGATGCAGTGTATGTATGTGCTGCACTAGAACTTTTTAAAAGAATTTATTCGTGGGTTGCAATTTTAGTTTTGTTACGTAGAGTTCTAGAATTTTTTGGAATCAAAGTTTGGCTAGGTATATTTGTTTATCTGAAGTTCTGAACCATTGGTTGGTTTTCTATTGGGTAGGTCTATTTCAAGAGACAAATATTCATGCAACTTTGAAGAGTTGAGGTATCACCATATACTACTCTGGCCAACTCTATAGCTATATCAGCAGGCGTCGGCGCTTTGCTTTCTCTTCCCAAGTTTTGTTTCAACAAGCTCCTATTTCTTGTCCCGCTCCTTCCCACTGATTATGGTTAACTTTCGCTGATTTAATCTTCTCCGATGTGATTCAATCTTCTACATCACAGAGTAGTGATGTAAAAGAAAGGATTAGCACAAGGTTTGACAGGTTGAGTATAAAAGGATTGAGAGCAAGCTTAATCTTCTTCAATGGCGATGTGTAGATGTGTCTCTGTTTCTTCAGAAGAAAATATGACATAGGTTTCAACCTAAATATAGTTTTCTTAAAGTTTTTGTGTTTGCGAAGCACAACATATTACATATCTGCACATGCAGCGGCCACGCACGTTATATAGTCAATGTTCGGGGAATGACCTCATGGACATAACCACGTAATGTATGATACCGTGTTTGTTCCGTGTTTGTGTGTCATTGTTATTATTATTATTTTTGAATGATTGTTTATTATTTTTAGTATTATTATTTCATAATAACAAATGCTAAATTAAATGCACTGTACATTTTATAATGTCCACTCAGCACCCTTCAACAACTACTAATACATTTTGTCAAAAAAGACAACAATAAATAATTCACAACCTTAACCTCTCCACTCACTTGTTTGATTTCCTAGTATCACATACACAACACAAAACCAGCTCTGTTCTTCTGAAGAGTACCCACACAATATGTGTTCATAAAATATGTGTTCATATGCTTGTACTAGTTCATGTTTCCTTTGACCCTTGAAACAAATGTTCATTCTGATTTAATTGAATCTATAATCCACCTATTGTAGAAATAGTATATATTCTTATTTGATCGATGCAATGTATGTATGTGCTGCACTAGAACTTTTTAAAAGAATTTATTCGTGGGTTGCAATTTTAGTTTTGTTACGTAGAGTTCTAGAATTTTTTGGAATCAAAGTTTGGCTAGGTATATTTGTTTATCTGAAGTTCTGAACCATTGGTTGGTTTTCAATTGGGTAGGTCTATTTCAAGAGACAAATATTCATGCAACTTTGAAGAGTTGAGGTATCACCATATACACTTTGGTGTGTTATTTCCATCTTCTAAGGATAATGGAAAACTTGAGTTAAGTGGATTTTCTGATGCAGATTGGTGTGGTGATAAGGTGGATAGGAGGAGTACAAGTGGTTATTTGTTTAAATTTCAAAACGCACCAGTATCTTGGTGCTCCAAGAAGCAGTCAGTCATAGCACTCTCTAGCTGTGAAGCAGAATATGTAGCAGGTTCTCTAGCTGCATGTCAAGCAAATTGGTTACAATCACTTCTCAGTGAAATGAATATCATTGAAGACATTACAGTTGTGCTGAAGATTGACAACAAATCAGCGATCAACTTGGCTAAGAACTCAGTTAGTCATGGCAAGAGCAAACATATTGAGACAAGGTTTCACTTCCTGAGAGATCAAGTCACTAAAGGAAAGTTGAAATTGGAGTATTGTTCTACTGACAATCAACAAGCTGATATTCTAACTAAGGCTGTGAAGAGAGACCAATTTCTCAAGCTCAGAAGAGAAATGGGAGTTGTGAGCTTTGACAGCTTGAATTAAGGAGGAGTGTTGAATTTGTAATTCAAGCTCTGCAGCTTCTGAAGCAAAACAGGTTCTGATGGCCACGAGACTCTTAACCAGATTCTGACCTTCTTAGCTTCTCAAGGTCACAGGTTCTGAAGGAACAGGTTCTGAAGCAACAGCTTCTGAACAAGCTTAGCTTCTTATACTTCACAGGTTCTGAACTTCTGGTTCAGTTATGTTTTTCTGTTTTGACAGTTAGATTAGTTTGTTATGTACAGTTGTTTTTCTGTTAGTTAGTTAGAGAGGTTATAGGATTGTTAGTTGGCTTGTTTTCACAAGCTACCTCTCCCACCTATTGTACATTCACCTATAAATAGGTGCTTTTGTGATTAATAAAAAATAACACTTTTTCTTTTAATTCATTCTCTCAATTTCAGTTCATATTTTTCTATTCTCTATTCTTTCTTAGTCTTTTGTTGTTCATCTTTGTGGGTGTTATCCCCAACAACCATAATATGAAACCTATGTTTCTATACTGGTCCCTTCCGTTAATATTTTATAGAAAACAATAACTTTAATTTCATATTAAACTAGATAAGGGACAAATATGAAACTTATTATACTAGATAAATATTCAATATGAAGTTTATTAAACTAGATAAAAAAACTTATATGAAGCCTATTAAACTATAAAAGAGACTAATATGAAATCAAAGTTAATATTTTCTGAAGAAAAAAAACAGAATTAACCAATATGGGAAACAAAAAACTTTTTAAGAAATCAAAGATGAACGTTTATTTCATTAAAGAATCAACGTGTAAACAAAAAAATCTCCAAAATACTAATTTAGCCCTATTTTAAAAATAATACATATCTACATATTTTACATTTGTCACGCCGCAAAAAAATGCTCGAGCGTAAGAACATGTACTCGAAATGACTACGGAGTCGCCACCGAAGTTTTTCTTATTAAAAGAGAAACATCGATAAAAACCCTCAAAAGATGGAAATGAATGATCATCGCAACCAGCAAAAGTCAAATGAAATCCTATTGCATAGCCCCTAGATTGTGAACAACTGCTATTTTTTAGGTCAATGTTTATGTATTGTTCTAAAAATAAATACTTTTTATCTAGTTTTAACATGTGGGTCTTGTGCCTACTTTTTTTTGCTAAACTTAGAACATCCTTAGACATAGATCGATTGGTTCATAAATAATACTCCTCTGCATGGCCCGAATGAGCTACTTTTCGCAGACTTTTTTGAAACCTGGTTCCAAAGAGTGAACTTCTACATTTACTTTCTTTTTCTTACCTTTGTATGTGAAAGGAACCTAAATTACAAAATAAACTGCCAAGATCTCTCCATTTTTATTGTTACAAAAGTTTTGAAAGTATAAATACAAGAATATAACATTTGGTGGATGCAATTGTTTTACTTTTTTGGAAGGTGGGTGCAATTAATTAATAAACATTCAAAATTCTTCAAAACTAGAGTAATATAGAAGAAAAAATGGACAAATAAAATGAAGATTATCTAAACTCAATCATGCGAGAAACTTGTATGTATAAAGCGAGTTGGGATCCTCTCCATTTTCAATTATTTCTATTTCCTCCATTACTATAGAATTTTGAAAATATAAATGCAAAAGCGTGATATTAAATGAGGTCAAATAATTTTTATACATCCAAAAATTTTAAAACTTTAGTAATGAAAGAAATATAAATAACTAAAATTGGAGAGAATCCCAACTCGTATAAAGCACAGTAAATAAGTATTCTCCTATTCCTTTTTTATTGAAATATCATTTTATTTGATTATAATTAAATAAAAAATTATTAAACTAATCACGTACTAATCACGTGTTTCACATCCCCGTAAAAATAAAGTTTTTCTTTTTAACCAAAAAAGGTGGAAGCAAAGAGCTATCCACCCCAAAATATATTAGAAAGAGAGAAAACAAATTACAAATGGAGGGGATTAAGCCAAAACTCCATTAAGAATAACATAATCTAAAACTAGATACACCAAGTTTGTATCTATAAAAACATTCCCTAATAAGCAAAGGATATGGACATTCCAATATTAAATAGAAGAAAGGGAAAAAAGTGAAAATGCTTGAGTTGAGTTTTCGTAATCAAATTAAAATGGTTTCTCTTCCCACCTCCCGATTTTCTCTTTTCTCACGGAAAATTTTGGAAAACGTTTCTCAAAATTATTTTCAATGTAATTTCTTCCCTCTTCCCCCTAAAAATTTCCTTTATTTTTGGGAGATGGAGAACTTTTTTGCCTTAAAAAAACTTTGTGAAACTTTTCTCGAACTTTTTAGAGCGAGAATAGAAATTTGGGGGGTGGGAGGAAAAATTTTCTCAAATTAAATGCTACTGGACCTGGTAGAAAACAGGATTGTTTGCGTGTCTCATGTATGAGCCTTGTAATCTCGGAATTTTTTTTTTCTACCCCTACAATTATCAATTCACCCCAACATTTACATGTAAAATGACTAAAATGCCCTCATATATAATGTAAAAGAGTAGAAAAAAATTCATTTTAACTCATTTGGTAAAAGAAGTGTACCGGTGTGCAGAGAGAAAAGCGAAAAAGTAAGTTTACCGGTCCACTTTTTTCGAAGCAGACCGGTACACTTTTAAACGACTGTACCGGTATGAATATTCATACCGGTACACTTTTGAACAAGTGTACCGGTATATTCATACCGGTACACTTTTGAACAAGTGTACCGGTACAGTTGTAGCAATTTTCCGTAGCAATTTTTTTTTTCCTACCTAAAATGTTCTTTTTTTTTAGCAGATTTTTTTTATAGTTAATTAATAATTAACTTTATTTTTTCAGTGGCGCATACCCGAGGACGAGATGGTAGAATTATTCACCGGCAGCCGAACCGGGAAGATCATCGTGACCGTGAGGAGGAGCAGCAGCCAGTGGGATGGCCTGGTGGACCGATTGATGTTAGTCTGCTGACACGATACGAACATCACGTGTCGCGTTTTATATGGCTTGGTCAGGTAACCAATTGTTTTTTTTGTTGTTATTTATTAAGTTATATCGTTGAGCTATCATTTATACCTGAATATAAATTAGGTGATTTCTATAGCATTTGAACAATTTTAGTGTTGACATATTATTGATAATGTTTTCTTTTAAATATATGTAGGAACGCCTTGACAGAGATAAACCAGGATTAAGGATAGCATCTTTAGGAGATAAGTTGAGTAGCTGGGTTCCTGATCAACATCCACCTATTATTCAGACGTGGTTGAATAATACTGGATTGTGCTGGCTTCAGCGAACTAGTTTGAAAAAGTGTGATCCCTCGCTTTTGTCGGCATTCGTGGAGAGGTGGTACCCTGAGACATCGTCATTTCACATGCCGTTTGGTGAAATGACGATTACACTTGACGATGTGGCATGTCTGTTGCATCTGCCCGTTAGAGGTGAATTGTTTACTCCTAGATCATACACGATGGAAGAAGCTGCGACACTTGCAGCTGAGTTGTTGGGGGTGACTTATGATATTGCATTGCAAGAGACTGCAATTCAGAGGGGTGGATATTTTGGTCAACAATGGTTGTATCACTGTTACTAGAGGAATGTTCATCTCTACCACAGATATGATTGTGCTGCCAGTGCATACATGCTGATGTTAGTTGGATGCACTATTTTTGTAGACAAGAGCTACACGCGCGTTGATGCAAAATGGTTACCCATGTTTAGAAATTTGGATACATTGCATACATTTTCTTGGGCCAGCGCTGCTTTGGTTTGTTTGTATGATAATTTGAATGATGCTTCCATGTTTTCTACAAAGGCTCTGGCAGGATATGCGACACTTTTACAGGTAACATTTATTTTTCGGTAATGTATATGTTATTTAAATATAAATATTTTTAGGAGGGAACGTACGTGTTTAGAATGTAATTATTATGTTTTTCTTTTATAATATTAAAGTTTTAAATTTATTTATATTCGTTGTGTTGACTTATTTTTAACGACTTTTTTTTGTAACAGTGTTGGATTCACGAGCATTTTCCTAGCCTTGGTAGGCGGGCAGATGCGCGTTCCGGTATTATTTGTGATGATCCTGGTTACCCTTATGCTATGCGTTGGATATACAAGCAGGGGAAGATGAAGCTACCGGAGTATTGACCCATCATGGATGCACTCACGCCTTCTGATGTGATCTGGCACCCATTTGAAAGTCATAGAGGTAGCATCCCTTTTGATCTACACACTATGTATAGTGGCTATCTGCGTGGGTGTGCAGTAGTTCCTTACTTGCATGAGAGATGTTTTAGGCAGTTTGGATACTTACAGTGTATACCACCACCACCTCCAGCTTCAGCTCCTGCCATTGCTGACATTGATAGTGACTGGACCGGTTATGACGTTTCTGTTGATCGCATACTTATGTTGACACGTCCAGTGAGATATGATGGTGAAGCTACAGATGATTACCTGCCGTGGTTCTATACCGTATCACATCCTAGAGTCTCTCGCCCTGTTGATGGACCACATGGAGCACCACCAGCTCCACAGTATGCAGCACCAGCTCCACACCATGCACCACAACAAGATGATCCGGTAGCAGCAGAGGCACAACAAGAGGATCAGGGACGGCTGGATATTATTAGTTCCGTGCTACACAGATTTATCATTCAGATAGACGCTGATAGAGGTGATGAGGCGTTTCATGATCTTTATTTGGCATATGACCTTGCTCGTGGTGTAGATGGTGCGGAAATAGACTAGCACACTTTTGTTAGATGTACTGTTACTTTTGATTTTGGCATATGTACTGTTACTTTTGAACACTTATTTTATGTATTTTGATGCATTTTTTTTATGAATTTTGATGCACTTACTTGGTTAGATGTTTGACATAAAATAAGCAATCTGACATAAAATAAACAATAAAAAGTAATAAATTTTAAAGTTTGACATAAAATAAGCAATCTGACATAAAATAAACAATAAAAAGTAATAAATTTTAAAGTTTGACATAAAATAAGCAATCTGACATAGATGTTTGACATAAATTAAAATATTTGATATTAAAAATTAATCAGCATCAACATTAACAGGACCAACAAGAGGTTCAACTGGAGGATTTAAAAGTTGCCAATATTGTAGGCGTGAATTTAAGTTTGAAATCCAAGATGATGCTTCAGATGAACAACATTTCTTCCATTCAGGCATCACCTCGGGCAACGGAAACCCTTGTTTCATGTTTACCTGTATCACAAAATAATATGTTTAAGTTTGTATAGAATAAAAATAACAAGATGATACTGAAGATAAAATATTTTAAGTTTTAATTCATATTTACCTGAACCCAATGATTTCCACCGACATAACCGATGCAAAAAAACCTTGCTAAAGCGGAATATGAAGTCATCATAGGAAAGAAAGTCTTGCTAGGTTTACCCAACGTGACCAAAATGCACAAATCTTTCTTTATGTGGTGTCAACCAGATGTTATTGATATAGTCAACAAACTTGCTTGAATTAACATAAGCTTGGTCAAGTTCATTCAACCGCTGCTGAAACTCCACCTCATTTTGACTAGATACAACATTATACCACAAATTTTGCAGCAACTGTCGCATATCTTTAGGTACATGTACAGCCATTCTCGCAGAAACATTTTTATTTATGTGCCACGTACAAAGCATGTTAATAGAATGTGGAAATACAATTTCAATTGTATTCATCAAAGCAAGCTCCCTGTCAGTCAAAATTACTTGCGGAAATATATCTTGCTTACTAAACAATTCTTTCAGCTTATCTAATGCCCAACGATAATTGTCCGTCTTCTCGGATTCCATATAAGAAAATCCAACAGCAAATGTCAAATCAGTTGACGTTATACCAATAATTTGAAGTAATGGTTGTCTGTATTTATTCGTTTTGTATGTGCAGTCCATAACCAAAACAATAGGAAACAAGTTCAGCAACTTGATTGATTCTGGATGTGCCCAAAAAATATCACTCAAAACATCAGACCCATCATCTTTTCTTCTATTCCAGGTGACATATTTTGCATCATCTAACCATTGTAGCAAGTGTTGCATCTCTGTTCTATGACCTCTTTCTTGTTTTTGTAACATGTTTCTTTTCCTATATATTAGTTTAGCATCAACAATAGATTATGGATTTTGTCTCTTCAAATCTAAAACAATATTCCTTGGTGCCACTTTACACTTTGTCAAATCTTCAACACGTTTGGTTTCATCTACGGTTAAACGCGCCTTTCGAGGATGGCCTGCATACTGATCAGGTAGCCCGTGGTTGTGAACTCCACATTTAATAACATGAACTTTCCATCCTGAACCATCTGTTGAAGGTGTGGCTCTAATTTTGAATGGACAATTACACTTTTTTGATGCACTTGTTGTTGAACTTCCTGAAGAGTCATATTTTCCACCTTTATCACAACCCAAAATTAACTTGTCATTTCGTCCTTACTCCGTTCTTTGTATCTGACCTTGTAATAATAATACTGACTTTATTGGCATCTCCAACCTTTCGAGCCCATTCAAGAACAGCATCTCGTGTATCAAATTTTTCATCTGTTGTAAAAATATCTGTAGTATCTACCGACATTTGATCTGCATTGCCGGTTTGAGCCATATCTGTTTAAAAATAAAAGAAGAAAATGAAATTATCAAAATTGTCATGACAAACCGGTGTTTACCCCGATTTTTAGTAAACAACCGCTAGTTTGATTATTACAAGAAGGATCAACTAGTAAATCCTGGGACATATGGATTGTGCAGAAGATGATGAAAACATATTCATATCTTTTTGGGTTAAATCGGATAAATTGATAAAAAGTAAAAGCATTTGACGCAGTCAAATGGTTTGGTTTAAAGTAAAATGCTTCAAAGTTAAATTTGCAGAAAACTTGTAAATGAATTGCAAATAAAGTTTAAAGAGAAACTTTGAAAAGTAAAACATGCAATGAAATAAATTGCAGAATGCTTAAAGTGCAGAAAACTTAAATGAAAGGCAAGTAATCAATACTTGAAAGATAAATTGCATTTGACAATGTAAAAATGTTTACAAAGGATGGTACACAGATTCGTACATGTTCCTGTTTGCATTCATTTCGCTCGTTGACATGGGTACTCTGAATTTCTGAGGAATTTGCATGTATTATGAATTGTGGACCCGTTTCTCTTATGAAAAACTAATATTTATAGGCAAACTAGAATAACTGCTATAAACCTACAAAATGCCTAACTATGCTCCACGTGTCTTTGACAATTTGAATTCCCTTTGACACCTGGTGGGACTTTTGAACGTTATCCACTTTTGAATAATTTGCTAAGTCCAGAGTATGCTTTCTCCGTTCTGCATAGTACGTTAGACAAACAAACATACACACGTATATATATATATATATATATAACTTTCGACCATTATCAGTAATGTCGAAAAATAGATATTTGCACAAATAACTTCTTGTCGAATTCGACAAGCTCATTGGGCAACAACATGTTCTGTCGAATTCGACAGACCCCTGGGCTTTGACAAGCAACTTTGCATTAAAAGTCTCTGACGTCAAATGCCTTAATTTTCTCTTGATTTAATACTAGAATCAATTCCCAAGAGAATATTAAAAATGCAATCATGCACATTAAAAGAGATTTCATCATCTCTCTCCAATTCATTAATGCCTGTCGAAAATACAGGCTAACAAATTGCCCCCTCAAAAATGCCAATTTCGACTGCATGTCGAATATGCAAGGGAGAAATGGCAGTTTTGAAGATTGTCACCTTTGCCAATTTCTGAATTTTCATCACCATCATAAATGGTATCCTGACCATTGTCTTGTGGTACATCTGCCCCCACAAGTTTTGGCATTGACAATTCCATAGAAGCAGGTTGATCTATAATAAGTTTATCTTTAATTTCAATCAACTCTTCTAGTTTCTCACTAGAAATTTTATAGCCAGAAGCTATTTGAGCCAAATCATTGGCTTCTTGATTTTCTATACGAGGCACATGTTCAAAGATGACTTGGTCAAAACGTTTTAACAAGGAAATTGCTATGACAAAATATTTCATCAAGTGTTCTTTTATGCACTTGTATTCTTTTGTCAACTGTTTCAAAACCAATTCTGAATCACCTCTGATCAAAATATTTTTTGCCCCCAAGTCCAGTAAAATTTCTAAGCCTGTTATCAAAGCCTCATATTCTGCTTCGTTATTTGAGCAGAACCCATTAATTTTATATTTGAACTTGGTGGGAATTCTGGAGGGAGAAATGATTAAAATCCCAATTCCAACTCCATGTTTATGTTTAGAACCATCAAAATATAATTTCCAAGGTTCTGAATCTACATACTTTTGTGGAGTTTCTAATGCAGAATGATCTGCTATGAAATCAGCCACAATTTGGCCTTTAACTGCCTTTAAAGGTTTATAAGTTAATGAATATTCTGTTAAGGCTAAGGCCCATTTTCCAATTCGACTATGCAAAATTGGTTTAGATAACATATGCTTAATGATATCACAATGAGAATAAACAAAAACATCAACAGGCTTTATATAATGCTTGAGTTTCATACAAGAAAAATACAAACATAAGCATAATTTTTCAATACTACTATATCTAGTTTCAGCATCATTTAAAACCCTACTTAAGTAATAAATGGCTCTTTCTTCACCATTTTCATCTTCTTGGGCAAGCATGCTACCCAACGTCGAATCTGATGCTGAAATATACAACTTCATGAATTTGTTCCTTATTGGAGGCATTAACATTGGTGGCTTTGACAAATAACTCTTGATTTCGTCAAAAGCTTGTTGTTGCTCTTGCCCCCAAGTGAAAACGCTTTCTTTCTTGAGTCGAAGCAGTGGTGAGAATGGTTGAGCTTTACCACTTAAGTTTGAAATAAATCTTCTCAAGAAATTGATTTTCCCAAGTAAGGACTGAAGTTGCTTTTTTGTAGTTGGAGATTTGGTCTCCATAATAGCCTTTGTTTTGTTTTGATTTATTTCAATGCCCTTTTTGTGCACAACAAACCCAAGGAAATCTCCTGCATTAACACAAAAGGCACATTTTAATGGATTCATTTTTAATCCATATTTCCTCATCTTTTCAAAAGATTTTTTCAAATGATCTAGATGATCATCATTTGACGAGGATTTGACAACTATGTCGTCAATGTACACTTGCATGAAAGTGTCAATGTATTCATGAAAAATTAAATTCATTGCTCTTTGATACGTAGCCCCGGCATTTTTCAAACCAAAGGGCATCACTACCCATTCATATGTGCCTAATGCTCCTGGGCATCTAAAGGCAGTTTTGGGTACATCATTCTCAGCAATGAAAATTTGGTTATAGCCAGAATAGCCATCTAACATGCTTAAATATTCAAACCCGGCTGCTGAATCAATTAGCATTTCTGCTACAGGCATAGGGTATTCATCTTTTGGTGTAGCATTATTTAAGTCTCTAAAGTCTATACATACTCTAAGAGAACCATTTTTCTTAATTACAGGCACTATATTTGCTAACCATTCGACATACCTTGTTGTTCTGATGAATTTGCTCCTCAGCAGCCTTTCAATTTCTTCCTTGATCTTTGACATTATTTCTGGTGCAAATCTTCTAGGTAACTGTTTCACTGGCTTTTTATCTGGTCGAACTGGTAGTTCATGCTCCACCAATTTTCTGCTCAAACCTGGCATTTCGTTGTAATCCCAAGCAAAACAATCTTTGAATTCCAACAGAAGTTGCACCACTTTCGCCTTCAGATTTGGAGGAATGTTTGCACTAATGTACGTTGGTCTTTTTGTCAAACCATCTCCAAGGTCAATCTCTTGCAAAGGGTCCTGTGCTTGCATCTTGTGACTTTGACTAATTGGATCTTTTTCAAATCCTAAGGGTTCGTCATCATAAATGCAATCCAACTTTTGCAATTCTGGCTTATATTTGCCAACTTTTATGTCATTGGCTGCATCAGCCATATTTTCTGACAATGAATTGGCCTCTAAAGCCATTTTGATTCTATTTTCAGCCATGTAGGCCGTAATCTTTGCCCAAGTTTGGGACTCAGACATAGTAGTTTTCTTTGATATCCCACCCAGTTGGGCAGTTGTGACCTTCATACTCGCCATCCTCACTGTTTCCATCTTCTCTTTCCCACAAGAAACCATGTGTGGGGTCCAGTTTAATTGCATGGTGAACATTTCCTGCTGGACGATGTGCAAAGTCTCTCTCAGTACATGGTGAGATTGTTGCTAATTTCTTGTCGAATGATTGCTTTGTCAGTTGATGGACTTCAGTTTTGAAATAGCTTTGATCTGCTTCAACATTTTCCACTATACCATCATCTCGCCAGATAATAAGGCGCTGGTGCAGGGTAGATGGGACTGCCCCCACTCCATGAATCCACTCTCGACCTAGGAGCAGATTGTAATTTGCCTTAGAGGCCACAACCAAGAATAAGGTTGGCCTTACAGTACTTCCAACAACCACATCCAACTGGATTGCTCCTAAAGAAAAACCAGTTTCACCCTCATAGTTTGAGAGCACTATGTTGTGAGGATGAAGATCCACCAAAGATTTACCAATCTTTCTCAGCAGAAATTCTGGCATGAGGTTAACAGCAGCACCACCATCAATTAGTACTTTGTTGATCCCTACATTATTCACTTTGGCCTGTATGAAGAGAGGCTTCAAGTGACTTTTCATGCTTTCATCTGGCCTCTCAAATGTAGCCATTTGGTCTTCCAAAGCACCATTGCTCATCACATAGTAACAGACTGGCCTGTGAAGAGCCATTTGCATTCCAGATTCTTCTTCGTCATCTGTTATTTCAGAACAGACGTCGAACTCTCTTGGCAGAATCGACACAACATTTACTATTATGTCGAGGTCAGGTTCAGAATCCAGAAAGTCGTCTGCTTCCATGTGGTCGTCTTCGACATTATCAGCAACTGAAGACCCGACTTTTGGTTCACCTAACCTTTCTTTCATTGGCCTCTTCGCCAATTCCATAGGCCTCTCTCCATTACCATCAGCAGTAATTTGGGATTTTTGAGCAGCCACTTTCTTCTGGCGTTGATATCTGCGCCATTGAGATCTTGTCATGGGATTTTTCCCTTTGTAATTATTCCTGTAATCATATTTCCTTGATTCAGGATCTTTTTTGGGATTGAAGTTACTGGAGTTTCCTTTCTCAATATTCCTTTGAGCATAGTCCATGTTTCTTCCATGAACCCATTGATTGACAGGTGTCCTGCTTGAGGGGACAAATGATTTTTGTGGTCCCAACCTCTGATGTACAGGCGCCTGTTGGCTATTCAGAACATTAGAATAAGTTGGCCTTTGATTTGGCCAATTGTTTCTACCTTGACTATGAGGCAAAAACTTGTTGAGGCCTGCAGCAGCCTTCTTGTCGAACATGGCACTACAATGAGGACATAATGTAGCTTCGCCATCATTCTCTTTGCAGCGTTGAAGGAAATCCAATAAAGTTTCCCCAGCCTGTGGATATACTTCTTCCACTTTGTTTTCGTATTCTTCTTCGGGAATAGAAACTAGTTGCCCCCCTTCAGTGAGGTTCAATGCTTCTAACATCAGGCACTCAAATGGCTCTGTGTAAGCAGCATCAGCAATCTGCAATGGATCTTCATCCACCTGCTGTTTGGATTTTGGCTTTTCGCCAAATTTGAGCCTTCCCTCCTGCAGGGCTTTCTGGACCAGATCCCTGAAAAGAACACATTGTGAGGTTTTATGACCCAAAAAATTATGGTATTTACAAAAACCTCTTTTCTTACGTTGTTCCAAAGGTGGAACTTTTAAACCTTTTGGTACAATTATTTGGCCATCAGTGACCAGTAAGTCGAAAATTTCATCACATTTAGTAATGTCGAAAGTATATGTCTTAGAAACAAATCTATCATTTTTTGGTTCGATAGGATTATTCCCATTTGATGGTTTTAACATTTTACAAGTATAAGGAGGGCCTGGTTTTAACTCAGCAATATTAACTTCATTATTTTCCATGTAATCCTGACCATCGTCGAACTCATTTTCACTTTCATATGTTTCTATGTAAGCCACTTTTTCTTTCTTGTGGAACTTAGAATTTCTGACTTTTTCAGCCCTGAGGCGTTCGACCTGTCGAACACGATCTGCTAATTGGGCCATGTCTCTTAAATGTTGAGTATCTAACTTTTTCCTAATGGAATAGTCAAGGCCACCAGCAGCCATCTCAACCAATTCATGTTCAGGCACTTGAGTAAAGCACCTTGCCTTAAGGAGGCGAAACCTGTTCAGATAGTCATCAATGGCTTCTGAGGTTTTGCGCTTCATACTGGCTAACTCTTTGAGGCTAATCCTAGATTGTCCCATGTAAAACTGTTCATGAAATAGCCTTTCTAATTGAGTCCAAGTATGAATTGAATGAGGGGGAAGTGTGGTAAACCACGTAAAAGCATTTTTAGTGAGGGAATTGGGAAAAAACTTCATTCTTAAATCTTCATTATTTGCCAAATTCCCTGCCTCTGCCAAATATCTGGCAATGTGTTCGACAGTAGACTCATTAGTATCACCAGCAAATTTTGTGAATTTGGGAATTTTCCATCCCCTTGGCAATTCTGCCTGCAATACATATTCAGACAATGCTGACACAAAATTTGGCCTATGCAACCCTATATTCAAACCATTTTGGGCCAAGATATTTTCTACTAAATTGGCTAAGTTATTATGCCCTGCAACATTTTCTTGTCGAACATTCCTAAGAATATTATCAGCATCCTGATTTCTATTTACCAATACCACTCCCTGTTCTGGCTGTTCTCTTTCAATGCGCACTGGTTGGGCTTGAACTTCTGGTTGAGTCTCCGGGTTTGCACGAGGAACCCTTTGGTTGTTTGGAGCATCAGGGGCACCAAAAAAGTCCGCCATCCTTCCCATTTGATTGGCTAACAACAAGTAATTATCATTGGCTGTTTGTAAAACAGGGTTAAAAACTGTGCCAATCTGTTGGGTCAATGCGTTCACCATATCATGGTTACTTTCATCCATTTGTTGCCTAAGTGCATTCATGGAATTATTTGTCAAATTCAAGGAATTTCCTCTGTTTCCCATCGCAGAAGATGAGGGAGAATTTTCTATCGAAGGCCAATTATACAGGCTTGCCATCGTTGTTGTTGGCATTCCATATTGTGGGTTTCTAGGCAACCATGGGGGTCTTGACGGTGTTCCACCAACTTGACTACCGTCTGTGTATCCATGTGTGTGTGACACGTTCGTTGGCATAGATGATACATTCATTTGTGTCATTATTGCACCATTCATATTTGGAGGAACAAACCCTCCTGCCATACTTGAAGTAGTGGCAGGCATTGCTGACCCACTGGCGCTCACGCCAACGGTCGCAGAACTTATTACAGGGTTCGAACTCCCCCCATTAACATTATTGCTTGGGATACTTTCAGAATTTATAGAGTTCAGGGCAGGGCTTGTTGGCCCACCAGTAGGATTGGCGCTAGGATTGCCAGATACTGGTTGATTTGGTTGCCCTGTCGAATTTGGAACAGGATTTGTTTCTGCCTCATTATTGTTATTATTATTATTATTGGGATTGTTTGGTGGTCTCACCATTCTGGAACGAGGACGAGTTGGTACACTTGAAAACTCTGGGAGAGATTTACCACTCCTCAAATGCATATAAAAATATACACACAATCAAAAGTACAACACCAAACAACGAATTTTTGTAAAAAAATTTCAAAAACACACTAAATAAAAATACACAATCCAATTGTCCCACTGGGCGTGCCAATTTGTTTACCCCGATTTTTAGTAAACAACCGCTAGTTTGATTATTACAAGAAGGATCAACTAGTAAATCCTGGGACATATGGATTGTGCAGAAGATGATGAAAACATATTCATATCTTTTTGGGTTAAATCGGATAAATTGATAAAAAGTAAAAGCATTTGACGCAGTCAAATGGTTTGGTTTAAAGTAAAATGCTTCAAAGTTAAATTTGCAGAAAACTTGTAAATGAATTGCAAATAAAGTTTAAAGAGAAACTTTGAAAAGTAAAACATGCAATGAAATAAATTGCAGAATGCTTAAAGTGCAGAAAACTTAAATGAAAGGCAAGTAATCAATACTTGAAAGATAAATTGCATTTGACAATGTAAAAATGTTTACAAAGGATGGTACACAGATTCGTACATGTTCCTGTTTGCATTCATTTCGCTCGTTGACATGGGTACTCTGAATTTCTGAGGAATTTGCATGTATTATGAATTGTGGACCCGTTTCTCTTATGAAAAACTAATATTTATAGGCAAACTAGAATAACTGCTATAAACCTACAAAATGCCTAACTATGCTCCACGTGTCTTTGACAATTTGAATTCCCTTTGACACCTGGTGGGACTTTTGAACGTTATCCACTTTTGAATAATTTGCTAAGTCCAGAGTATGCTTTCTCCGTTCTGCATAGTACGTTAGACAAACAAACATACACACGTATATATATATATATATATAACTTTCGACCATTATCAGTAATGTCGAAAAATAGATATTTGCACAAATAACTTCTTGTCGAATTCGACAAGCTCATTGGGCAACAACATGTTCTGTCGAATTCGACAGACCCCTGGGCTTTGACAAGCAACTTTGCATTAAAAGTCTCTGACGTCAAATGCCTTAATTTTCTCTTGATTTAATACTAGAATCAATTCCCAAGAGAATATTAAAAATGCAATCATGCACATTAAAAGAGATTTCATCATCTCTCTCCAATTCATTAATGCCTGTCGAAAATACAGGCTAACAACCGGTACACTTTTTCTCAAACCGGTACAGTTGTTATTTTTATCAAAAAATACATAGCTGGAAATTCCCGGTATAGCTGTTATAGACCAAAATACAGTTGTTATTGTTATTGTTATTTTTATAGAAAAATACATAGCTGTTTAAAAATACATATCAGTTATTTTTTATCAAACCGGTACACTTTTAAAAAGTGTACCGGTATAGCTGGAAAAATATTTCTATACCGGTCCACTTCAAACAAGTGTATCGGTAAAGTATAATTTTTTTTAACCCTTAAAAACATACCGGTACACTTTTTTAAAAGTGTACCGGTAACGTATAAATTTTTTTTCCCAGAAAATACATACCGGTACACTTGGGAAAAGTGTACCGGTGGAAATTACAAACCGGGCTACTTATGTACTTACCGGTACAGTTTTTCGGTGGGTGAACAGTGTACCGGACCAGTTATAATAAGACAAAATACAAAATAATAAAATATATTAAAGTTAAACAAGGGTAAAATGGGAATATTTAAAATAATGTTGGGGTGAAGTGATAATTGTAGGGGTAGGAAAAAAAATTTCCTGTAATCTCTCGGGCTATTTTGCCAACATTGTGTTTGTGGGACAAAACATTCATCTTGTTAGTGGCTTGCCCATATGTGAAGGTCATCTCTTTATTTTCTTTTCTTGAACATATAATATAAAATAAAAGGGAAAACTTCAAAATGGTAAATTAATAAAGTACAACAAAAAAAATAGTTTAAATCCATATGATTTTTGTTTTTAATTAGTTTAATTTGATGTCAAATATTGTGTCAAATTTTAGCTATTCAAAATAGTAACAAACTTTTAGTCAAAAAAAAAAAAAATAGTAACAAACTACATGACACAAGACCAATAACAAATAAAACAAATTTTGTGGTCGATCTGTAATAAGCTCTTGATCTTTCTTGTTCGGACAAGTAAATTGGTGATCTAATTTGTACCAACTTAAGAAAAAGGAATAAAATTATATGGTTACAGGTATCAATTTCATGGAACAAAAAATTTGAATCGAACACTTCGTGTGAAGGGGTCCGTTTGGATTAGGTTATTTTTGAGTTTATGCAAATAACTTATGTAACATAAATTAGGCTTTATGCTATTTTATAAGTCCACATTAATGAAAATTGTATTTTTATAGATTATTTTATTGTAAACTATTTTGATAAACTTATAATAATACATAAAAGTTGCATAAGCTGTTTGCATAAACTCAAATTAAGCTAATCCAAACGGGTCCTTAAACAACTCCAAAGCTAAATAACCTCTTTCAAATAAACCTTAAATATAGTATGAGCATGTTTGGATTGATTTATTTTTTAGCTTATGTGAAACAATTTATACAAATATATAAATTTTATGTATTATTATAGGTTTTTCAAGGTAGTTTATGATAAAATAATTTATAAAAATACAACTTTTGCAAGTGAAATTTTTTTAGAGAAATATAACCAAATATCATTAAATATACACTTTTTGAAAAATTAAAATTCAATTCTTTTTTATAAAATAATTATAAAAAGAATTCAACAATTATTTTTCAGATTTTTTTTTATAAACAAGAGTTTTTTAAAAATAAATAAATATTTTTTGTATTAGAAAATAAACATAAACATTTTCCTAAAAAGCGGGGCTAGGGGACCAATTAGCGCGGCTAGGGATGTAAGTAGATAAGAAAAAATCGATTAAATCGACAAACCAAACCGATAATTTATCAATCTAGTTTGATTCAGATAAAAAAAACCAAACAAGCAAAAAACTAAGAAATTTAGTTTGGTTTTCGGATTTCAATTTTTAAAAACCAATCAATGAACCAAATCTCTTAGGTGAAATAATATAGTTTAGGGTCATGCTACACAGTGCCTCTGAGACATTTGTTAAGCATAATAAAAAGGGAAATAAAAGAGAAATTTAATATTAATAAGACAACTTTTTACACTTTCAAGGTGTTAAATACAAACATTTAGTGAAAATAGATTTTTTTTTACCAAGAAAATTAAATCATGTTAATTGATTTGATTTTAAATTGCAAAATATTGTCTAATAATAAAAAAGGAAATGATCAAACTCTATTAATTAGTTTATTTGGTTTTTTTTTTGAATGACTTAGTTTATTTGGTATTGAACGTTATATAAATTTATTTAATTTGAAGCTGTTTGAAAAATGGAGAAAATAAAATAGTTTGTTTGAAAAATTAATAGCAAAGAAGCACAAGATTATTGTATTTTTTTAAAAATAAACATTATAAATCAATCAAACGAATAAAATTGATTAGTTTAATTCAATTTCATTTTCAAAAACACTAAAAATTGAACTAAATCGAACTGATGAAAATTTTATCAATTCAAATATATATTTTTAACTAAAAATCAGTTTAAACTGAACCAATTACACCCCTAAATGCAACCTTAATATTTAATTTTTTTTACTGTTCTATCTATCCGCATTTTATAATATTACTTGAATGTGGTTGTACCATATATATCTCTCACTCAACAACCTTTTGTGCTTATTAAAATTGTACACCTTATTTTATTTTCTTTTCTATATTACTGTTGACCGATTTTAATTTTGAAGAATCACTTTAATTTTAAAACAAAGAAGTATACAAATGAAATGAAAATAATGTAGCACTTTACTTAGAACAATAACTTATCTACACATGAACTACATCTTGCATTATAGAATACCAAGCTGGATATGGGTGGTATACATACCTTCCCCTTTCCCCTAATACAAAACGGATGAGCCTCTCAAGAGTCAAAGGTCAACCTTATCATATTTTACAAAAATACTAAAAAACGCATACCAAAGTTGACCATATTTGATACGTTTCTTGTGGCAAAGATACTGTGAGAGATTGTGGAGTATTGTATGCCACGCTTACAATTCAATTCCCAAATATAGTATGTCATGCTAGGGACCTACTACATAGTGCCAAATGTACATCTGGATACTCTCTTAGTAAGATCATATTCACCTTAGCTGGCAATTGACTTCAAATCCCACATTTTTTTTGGCCAGCTTAAAGGACAATCAATTACTCCCTCCGGCCATAAATATGAGCAAAAATGCATTTTTTAAATTCATTAAATAATTGATGTATCTGGATTATAATATAGACTAGATATATATGTTATTCAATGAATCTAAAAAATGCACTTTTGCTTATATTTGTGGCCGGAGGGAGTAAAGGTCAAGCGATTCAACCAAGAATTTTAAACTTTGAAATTTTGAGATTATAAAAATTCCGTTTGATTATAACAATAAATGATACTCCCTCCATCCTTAATTAAAAGCAAAAGTTAACTTTTCAGATTCATTGAAAAAATGATGTATCTGGACTATAATGTAGGTCAAATACATCATTTTTCAATGAATCTAAAAAGTGAACTTTTGCTTATAATTAAGGATAGATGGACTAACTAATTTTCTAGTTACATTGGTAGAATTGGAACCTCCATATTCCGATCCTCCTCCTAGATACAAGTTCAACGTGTGAATAACATTTAAATTTTTTATTTATTTTTCTATAAAGTATTATATATATTTTTATTTTACAAGACTTCATAATGGAGTAAGATTTCTTGCCATCAAATTTTTCCACATTATAACGCTGTAATTGGTCTGGATCGTTAATTCAAGATCAAATGGTTCATATTTCAACATAATTTTATAAAAGGAATAAATCTCAACCATTTATTTTGATCTCTGATGGCTCATAGTTCACGCAGTTACAACAGGAAATCTGGTTCTCTTCTTGATAGAAGTTGTTTTAAGCCTCTAAATATATTGGCTCAGTCCTACACTCCTACTATTGTTTATATTTTTTTTTCACCACCAATTTAATCCGGTTCGGAGGTCAGTTCTAATAAGTGGTTTCAGCTTCGTCTCGATCGCTGTTGCGTACTATTTTTTATATATTTGGTGATTGATTGATGGTGATATGATATAACATTTCATTATCTCAGATATATTCTTTTCAAGCAAATCACATCTTACTCTTCACGGTTTAATTCACTACTACGATACCATGTCATAACAAAAAGAGTACACTATACTATTTCCAAACAATATATTGCTATGTGTTTCAATGAGGATCCGCTAGCTAGCTTGTTTTCATTTGTTGTTTTCTTTCTAATTTCTATATTATTAGTCATATTTCAATTATAAACAACAGTGTATGATTTGGCTTTTATTTTCCATCCAGATTTTGTTCTTTTTAATGAAAAGATTGAACAAGACAAGAAACGACAAATGTGCGCAGGACCAAACAAAAAACACGCACCGGTTTGGAAAATTATTTATCGACATAATTTTCTTTTTTCCTAATTTAAAGATATTCATCACATCAATTTGAGTGAGACGTGGTGGATTTTTAGCTCCTTTTAAAATGAAATGTGCATAATTAAAAAATGTATGTCATTTTAATAATTGATAATTGATGGTTTGATGAGCAAAGCAAAAGTTTTTGAGGTAGTAAATCGCAGCAGCTTAAAGCTATTTGCACCTTCAAAAATGCATTCGACATGGACCAAACCTCAGCCAGACATTAGATTGCTGGCTTGAAATAGTTGCAAGGGTAGTTGATGATTGACAGTTAAACGACAAGTTTCAAAGGTGTTGTGTATTTGCAAATGCTCCAATGTTGATTAAAAAATATATGTTGGAGAATATTGATGTTAATGTAATTATAAATGATTTTACATTTCAAAATGTTGGAAGAAACTGTTTCTTATGAATTTACGAGTAAAGAGACAATTTTTAAAATTTTGTAAAACTATTATATGTATTGAGACAATATTAGGTTCAATAAAATAAGTTATTTTTCTCACATTTTGCCTAGGGCTTGTTAGCCTGGATTTTCAACATACTCGATTCAAGAGGAAAGAGTTTTTTGTCGAGATGGATATTGTCACTTAGTTAATTACATTTCAAATGATGGAGGGATTCGAAAGATTCATTACAATTGTGCTGAGAGATGGATTGGACTTGGTGTAAATTACAAAGTCATTAGTTTCGACCGAAGAAATTTGAATTGTTTGCAAAGAGACAAGATCAGGATGTCGAAGACACATGGGTGTTTGGGAAGCATATATACCAGGACATGCGTCGAAAGCTCTATTTACAACTGTTATTTTCAGTTACTTCTTACTAAGTATATATAGTACTTCTGTGTAGAAAATAGGGGTGACAAATCATTCATAGAATTAGAAAACCTTTAAACACTGAAATTATTCATGTTAAAGCGAGAAACGAGTCCAATATATGATTTTGTACACCGTCTTCTTTAAATTATTCAATCGAATGCTTTTTCTTTACAAGTTGTTTGTATTTCCTTTGCATTTACTCTAAGTTGCAATAGCTATTTACATTCATCTTTTTTGTATTCAATCTATGAACATGATGAACATCAAACATTCCCAAGAAATATTGTACAAAATATGTTCAAGGATTTACTAGTTTGATCCTGCAAGTAATAATAAATTTAAAATTGATGATTGTTTACCAAAAACACCATTAAACAGCGCCCAAAGAAGGTCCGGAATAGGGCTGAAGAAAACAATTTGAGGTTAGAAACTTAGAATTGTGTGCATCTCAATCTAAGCCATGAGTTAGGTTTTGTAGCGGGGGAATTATGGTTCTTAGGTCTAAGAACCTTCTTCTAGATAGTTGTCCTCTTGGACATGTATAACAGTAGATAGTTTGAGGTAGGGATGGCAACGGGTGCCCACGGGTGCGGGTTTGACACAACCCAAACCCACACCCGAAATATCGGGTGGCACCCGAACCCGAACCCAAAGTCTATTCGGGTGGCAAATTGACACCCACGTCCACACCCATTGGGTTTGGGTTTTTCCACCCAAACCCGAACCCGCAGCAAAAACACAAAATTCAACATAATTAACACTCAGACCCACACCCATTGGGTTCAGGTTTTTTCACCCAAAACATGAACACACAAAATTCAACAACATTAATTAATATTGAAACACAAATTTTCACAAGCATTCCAGCAAGGTTCTCAAAGAAATTAAATTACAACTTTTCATCAAGCACTAGTGCAGAAAACACTTTTTACTACTGTCCAAATGCACCTTTTACATCTGGCTCCGGTCAGTCATAAACGCACGAGTCATAGTAAGTTGGACACTTTTTACTACTGGCTCTGTCAGATGTAAAAGGTGCACGTTTTACATCTGTTTCTTATTTCCGTCAGATGTAAAAGGCGCAAGTTTCAATTTTTTTAATATTAAATTGGACCTTTTACATCTGTCCAAATGTTCCACACACAGATGTAAAATCGTCACATTTTTTAAAAAAAAATTAAAAAATCCCGCATTTTTATTTTTAAAATCTAACCCACATGCTAGCATCCGAAACATAACTTTCATATATAAATTTTTTAGTAAAAGCAAAATTTATCAATAAATGAATTGTGCACAAGATGTGCAAAATTCACTACTCCAATCAAAGAGTAAATGTCAGTCACCATGACAGTAGCTTAAAACTTCCAATACATATCTAACCCATATAACAACATTCAAAATATAACTTGCATATATAAATGTAATCAGAGGTATTTTTAACTCAATACTATATAGCATATTCATTCTTCTCAAAATGCAAATATCAACAGAATATGTATCAAAAGAAAATTCATTCAATTTCCAATACTGAATAATAATTTCATTGCATATAACATGTTCAATTAATCATTTGTATTGATCCAAAAACTAGTTACACATCTTACAATTTTAGATTGTGGAATGGACTTTGTTATGCAGCATGTTGAAACTAGTTTGTTACACATCTTACAAAAACTAGTTCCTAGATAAGTCATGAATGTGTTTCCAATTTTAACATGCTGCGCAACAAAGTCCATTCCTCAATCTAACATGGAATACATTACTAAAAAAAATAGAATTACTGATTTAAATAAATAGAACACCACCAGCTTCCACAATCTCCTGTTCCTGTGGACTTAGTTTTCCATATTCAGTGTCAAGTGTCAACACTTCTTGTAACCTGCATCAACCATTATTGGGTGAGTATACTGTTTGAACTTGATTGAAAAACATTATAGAAATTAGCAAAACTCTATAGGGTAAATAATCGAATACCTGACCATCTGCTATTATCACCAAGATATGGTACTGGCCACCACTCTGCTCAACTATTGTCATGGCCATTTCAATTACCGGTGCAAATGAAGTAGGGCCTGAAAATAATAAGATGTCATATTTTATTATCAATGAAAGGAATATATGATATAATATTCTTAAGAAGAAGAAAATTAGGTAAAAGGTAACCTGCAGGTCGAAGATGAGGAACAACTTCCCTATACCGACTCAGCATGTCTTCTAAACCATTGCAAAACCTTACATCAAGATAGAAACTAAAGACATCTTGATCATGTGTTGATTACTAATTTAAGGTCTTCAACATGGTAACATTATAATTAAAATTAGGCTTAATTACTAATTTGATCTCTTATCTTTAATTTAGTTCTCAATTTGGTCTCTTATCTTTTAAACGTCTCAATTTGGTCCCTTATTTTTTCTGAAGTTCTCAATTTGGTCCCTCCCGTCAAATTTTTCACTATTACCATTAAATTTGGACACGTGTCATCTATCCAAGTGTGTCACGTGTCCAAAATTTTAAAAGACAAGGGACCAAATTGAGAACTGCAGAAAAGATAAGAGACTAAATTGAGACCTGCAGAAAAAATAAGGGACCAAATTGAGACTTTTAAAAGATAAGGAACCAAATTGAGACGTTTAAAAGATAAGGGACCAAATTGAGAACTAAATTAAAGATAAGGGACTAAATGAATAATTAAACCTTAAAATTAAGTTCTACAATAGTACAATTAAATTACAACTTTCCAAAAGCAACATTGTAACTTATGTATTTTTACACTTATATATACTTAGGGATACTTATGTAATTTCGTGTATAAGCGGGTGTGGTTTCGGGTTTCGGGTGCGGGTTTGAGTAATCACAAACCCGCACACGAAATATCGGGTGTCACCCGAACCCAAACCCAATCAACTCGGGTTTCACCCGTTGACTTGGGTTCGGGTGCGGGTGGGCCCCGCGGGTTTGGGTTTGACTGTCATCCCTAGTTTGAGGCTTTTAATCCAACAGTCCCGAGTGGTCCATGGTCCTGCTCGAGTGTTCGTGTGTCTAGGGAGGGTCCATAAAGTGGTATGCTTTAGAGCTAGTGGCTAGATGAGACTTAATCTAATACAAAAATGGGCTTTAACTCAGTACATAATTGCACAATCTAACCATATTCACTGAGATACACATAACATATTACAAATTGCTTTTCTCATATTAATAATAATTCTATTCCGATTGGGATATTGGAATTTATGTATGAAATGTTGTGTCACTTCAACTATAAATAAATGTTAAATATATAAGAAACGTAATTCATATTTTAATGTTTTAAGATTTTAGATAGAGATGTTATATTTGTTTCGTTTGTGATTTTAATACAGTATTAGGATTTGAGACATCATATCTTCCGTCACTTCCCACAATTTACAAAATAGCCCTCTAACAACTTGTCCGCTTATCAGTAAACTATTAACATTAACAATAATAGTCGACAAACGTCTGAATTGAATTTATGCATGAGCCAAATTAAAAAAGCATGAATGTAGGGCCAAAATAGAAAGATGTATCTTTAACAACAAATACAAAACGATCCTAATAATTTATGGACCACACACTGGTTATCTATGATATAGACAACATATAAGCACTTTTTTGTTAAAAAAATAAATTACATAATCTTTATTAAAATATGCATAAAAGATTACTCTGATCTGCACACTACAAAAACCAAGATTATCAACAGCTTATGAGTTAAATATCAGCAATTTGGTAGGCAAAATCAATGTCCACATGCACTATAATCAGTCTCAGGTAGTAGATTAAGCTAAAGAATTAAGTAGGAGAGGATCTTCATATCTTCAAGATAGTCACAAATCTATATGACCAATCAAAGCTAGACAATTCCATTGTGTATCAATTCAATTTGGTATATTCATATTCATAAGGTATAAAAAAATATTATACATGAATTTTACTTCAACTTTGAGCTGTTAGGAGAAAAGTGAATGATTGGAGATGGGTTAGTGAATATATGGTCGTGTGCATTCCAAGTCTAATTCTTAACAAATGCAATCAAAAAAATTCTAATGAAATCATGGGAGTCTTAGAATAAAACAATTGGACATGTGAGTGGGGTCTAGATTTTGGTTGGTCATGTAATATATTATGATACGATAAAAAATGTAATCATACAATACCATAGATTTGGTAAGTTAGCAAAAGAACTTTATGTATCTTTGATACACGTTGTACTTGTGAGTTGTGAATTTGCAAAAAAAAAATTCTCTTCTTATTATGCCCAATTTTTGTTAATGGTTCAGTTCTGCATAAGACTTTTGACATCAAACAAAAGTTGATCGTTTATCAAAAAAAAAAAAAAATACTCCGACCAACTCACCAATAATTCTACTTTTCTAACAATTTTTCTTCTTTCTCTTTATACTCTCCGACCAACTCACAATCTCAGTATATTTGATATGGTGATATACATTATCAAATTTGCATGTTTGAATACCATTATTTCTCAATGGTTTTATACATTCATATTTGGTGTATTAGGAGGAAAAATGTCATTGAAATAATAATATTCTAAATATATATGATAGACAACAAATGACATAAAAAATCTGTCTTGTATAATGTTTAATGATTTTTTATTTTATTTTTTATGTTTTAGATAACTTTTGTATAAAGAATAAAAAATTATCTCATACTTCATTAAGAGATAAAAATTTTAATTTTTGTTCAGTCACTTACCTCTCAATATGTTTAGTCTTATATATAAATAGATTTAAAATCAAATACAATATAATTGAAATTATCTTGTATAATTCTTTATTTTTTCACCTGATCAAACATACTACATAGATGTATAGAAATAAATAGTAGAGAATATTTTTATAGCACCCAAAAAAAAAATAGTAGTGCCCTTCTCCATCTCTTTACTTTAGAAGATCTACCATTCCACCGGCCAATATGACACGTTTTAATTGGATAGCTAAAAGATTTACTAAAAATATTTTCTCAAAATGTTGGTAATGGATCAAATTGGACCAATGCCGACCAAAAGCTTAATAGACCAACTTGTATAGACCGAGCTTATATGAGAAATAGATAGATTAGAGGTAGGGTGAGTTTGATAAAATTAAGTTATAAATTAGCTTATAGTTGAAAGTTGAAAAATTAGTTTATAGTTAAAAAGCTTATAGTTTATAGTTGAAAAATTAGTTTATAGTTAAAAATTAGTTGAAAAATTACTTTATAGTTTAAATTAAAGTGTTTGGTAAAATTAGCTTTTAAATTAGTTGATAAATATAAAATGACATAAAAGAACATGTATGTTTAGTGGGTAATTATTCTCTTTAGTGAGTAGTTTTTAATTTTATAAAAAATAATAAAATTAAATTAAAGGTTAAAAATGAAAAAAAATTGTAAAAAATTATAAGCTATAAACTCAAATGCTGCTTAAAAATTTTGAAATAGCATCTCAAAAAAACTAATGAAAAAAGCTTGTTACCAAATACCTCTAAATTTATGAAACAAGCTTATTTAATAAGCTATAAACTAACTTATTTGTGTTACCAAACACACCCGTAGTTTTTTTTTTGTAGCGGTCGTAATTTTTTTGGTTTAAAAAATAAAATAATTTTATTTTTCTATTTAATCATAATTCTAAAAAGAGTGTGCTCAAACTAAGACTATCCAATTTTGATTAGACGGCCAGTGATTCTTGATTTCATGATTGCAGTGACATTTTATAACCTGGCTCTATTGATATTACAAGTGATGTTTGTAGGTTGGGTTGAGTTGATTTTATCCAAATTCATTACTCGATTCAATCAAAGTTAAGCGGGTTGAGTTGGATGTATACTCCATATTTTGTATGTTAAATCTGAACTGACCCAATCCGATGATGTGTGGTTTGGGTCAACGGGTCCCTGCATATAATTCTTTTGAATAATTTACAAAAAAAACACATTTATAGACATTTTATTTCATGAAAATTTTAAGATTTAGACGCTTGAAATTATATGAAGTATATAGTATTAAAATTTAAAATTTTGAAACATAAAAATATTAAACTATATTATCAAAAATAATAGACTGTAATTTTTTTTAAAATCCGGGTTGAGTTTGCGGATTCATGGGTTAATAAACCTGTTACCCGAACCAAACCACTTCAAATTTGAACAGTTTAGTTTGGAAATGACCCTCACTTGATCGAGTTCGGATAAAATGAGGATTGAATTGAGTCACCGGGTTGAACGAGTCACCCGTACATACCTATGAACATCCCTAGAAATTATTCACTCCTATCTTAATTATAAAAAAAATAAATTATTTTTTAGATTTATAGAATGTTTTATGTATTTAATTATACAAAATACATCCAACATTCGTGGAATCTAATTTATTTATTTTTTCCTTAGAACAAGGATGAGAGTATTTGTCTTTATTTTTCCACCGAAAATCATTCCTATATAAATTCCTTTTTCTTTCTAACTGGTCTTTAAATAAACACATGCATACCAACAGAAAACAGTACACAAACAACACTACTATACTTCTACAATATATATCAATTCCGACACCACCTTGGTACGTGTTTTCCGCTTGCAAATTTGCAAAGGGATTGAAGCCTTGGGGTCCATAGATCTTATTTGAGGTTAGCTCTCCAACATTTTCTGTTATGTTTTTTGATTTTCTCAATGTTTCTGTATATTTTATACTCCTACTATACATTATATAAATACTACGAATTTTTTTGTACTATTTGTGTTGTCATATAATGTTGCTAAATTCATGTGCCTATCTTAAATCTGTCTCCTCTCACTGTATTGATTCTTTGTTTGTTTTTCTCGGATAAAAGCGAATTTGGAAAGGAAATCTCTATAATTGTGCAATTCACTATTTTCTGGAGCAAGATCACATGATACATCATGTTAATTTCATTTCATTTCTCTTTTTTTTCCTAACAAATAAATGCATTATTGTAAAAGCAGAATGAGACTTATGATGATAGTAGAAAAATCAAAAGTAATGAATGATTGTCATTTTTTTGCAAAACTAAAATAATTCACATTCACATATAATAAGCTGATTTTTGTGTTTTTAATTTGAAAATGTGACATTGACTTTGGTCAATTAGATTTTGATAGGCTTTTTCATTATGTCTAGTCAGAATAAAAAGCATTCAACATGTCTTGTGTTGTGACAATTCTTACATATAGTACTCTAATAACCTGCAACTTGGCGGCTGTGTTAGATTTGATTCTAGGTTTAAGCATAAGCTCTTTTTCAAGTTTGGAAATTACTATAATTTTGCTAAGAGTTGCCAATTTTCACACATTGGATGAAGATCACTCGATCCACAATTTTAGCCATTTTAAAATTTAACCATATATAAATGTGGTTCATTTGATATTTGTTCAACAATGAGATTCGAATCCACAACTAAATACTTGATAGTCTAGTGATTTATGAATATAGTATATATGTCGAAATTTCTATTTATTTTTTTATAAATAAAATTATTTATAATTTGGGTAATTAAGAGGAGAAAAGTTAAATAAAAAATATAATTGAGTATTACTGAATTCATATCGGCCGTTGTAACTGCTACATGTAGTTACATGCAGTGGCGGAGCCCGCAACTATATTAAGCCCGAGCAAAATTTTTGTCTACAAAAAATTCTCAGTTTTCGTTAAATTAATCCCTAAAAATTTCAGTTTATCTCAGTGTTGAATAAAAATCTTAGTTTTGTTCTAAACTAACTCCTAAAAATCTCAATTTTGACCTAAATCAATCCCTAAAAATTTCAATTTATCTCAGTAATGAATAAAAAAACTCAATTTTATCTTAAACTAACCCTTAAAAATTTCAATTTTACCCTAAACTAACTCCTAAAAATACCAAAATATTTTCGCGGAAGCCCGGACTTGCCCTTGAGAAGTTTCGCCTATGGTTACATGCAATAGATGATCACATCCACACAATACAAAGTTACAGAACCGCATCAAATCTGTTTTTGTGTATTTTCCTTTGATTAGTGAGAGTTTTCTTTTAATACTAGTGCTAATAATTAATTAATCAACAATGTGCATACTTGGAAGAACCGGTTGAACATGTGAATGATTAATTAGCTAGCTAATACATTCTGTATGATTACCAATTTGTCTAGCTGACATACTATACTAGAGATATACTCAAATTTCCAACAACATTTTCCATGATTTAATTTTAATTATTGTTGGCACATGATATATATATATAATTTGTACACATCATAACATACAACTAATGCATGTGTGGTTAGGGAATAGGGGTCATATTAAGCAGATAATGAATCCAATTTTTTATTTGTACAATTGAAAGGTATTTCTCACCGTACACTCTAGTGCTAGTGGCTCCACACTAATTGTGGATCATAACACCAGCCACGGATATTTCTCTCAAACAAATCAATTTAGTATTTAATTAACTTTGTCCAATTGGATTATGTTGATCCCCTATAAAAAAAAAATTTGTGGACCCATTTAAAATACAAGAATAATACAAAGATACACAATAATTTTCGCTCAATAAACAAATCAATTTTCATAACCAAAATCATGACAATTATTGCATCATAAGAAATAAAAAATACCATATATATACAGAAAATTAATTTAAATAGTACTGTATCAATTAGAAACTAATAAGATTTTCTTTTCCATATTAAAATAGCAAGACCTGTAATTGTGAGATAGTATTATGAATAGGAAAATAAAATAAAAAATCAAGGGGGTGTAAATAGGGAAAGAAAAGTGTGATCGATGGAACGTGTGACAGCGGAGGCAAGTTTTGGAAGGTTCGATCCATGCTAAAATGCTGATAATGATATATACTATGATCCATCTTATCACTTATTATTATTATATATACTTTTTATTTATTTATAAATTTATTTTAATAATTATTGATTTATAAATTGAATAGATAAACAATTCCACGCACGGGTCACGTGAGTTTCTTCTGGTAATGACTTGGTGTTAAAAAATCCTCTATAAAGGACAAGTCCAATTTAAAGAAGTTTCTTTTTTTATGCAACACACTACTAACAAAAAGAGTTACAATCTAGCTAGCCTTTCAAAGAAAGAACTCATAGCTCAGGGTCATTCATTGAGAAAGAAATCGTTACTACATTAGAAGTACCAAGGTATATATATATATATATATATATATATATATATATATATATATATATATATATATATATATATATATATATATAATAAAAAAAGAAAAATGCTAAATAGTGCCCCGGGACACTGGTTAAGGAAACTAAGTATAGTAAAATTGTCTTAAAACTTGTGTAGTTAACTTTTTAAAAGTGTAAAAAGTGATACTTTCAATATAAAAGTTTCTTCTTTTAGTTTCTTAACTAGTGCCTCGGGGGCACTAGTTAGCATGACCCATAAAAAAATAAAGTAATTAATTTTGCTATGTCTAGATGCTAGTGTAGTAGTAGTAGTTGAAGCATTTACACAACAATGTGTGATTAAAAACATTGCACTTGGTCCAAGAAATTAAAAAGTTGAACTGCAATGCAGTGTTGTGGTAGTAAAGTTTTGCTGTATTAAGAAGACCTACTATGGTTCAATGTGGGCACCTATATCTTTTAGACCCTTTCATGTTTCGTCTCATCGCTTTCTCCATCAAATAGTAAATCTCCATTTCTATACCCTCCACTATTACTTCTTATGCCCATCACTTCTCCTACCACCACCAATTACATTCAACTTTAGTATCGCGGCGAATAAGTCAAAATTATACAAATTAATAACTCAAACACAAAAGTGAAAGAGTCACATCTAAATGTGTTCCAGTAATTTTGATATTTTTATCAATTGAGTTAGAATTTTGAAAAAAATAATAGTTTATTTATTTATGTTGGAAAATGATTTTCTGCTGTAAATGTGTCACGCAGTTACATATTTGAACTGTCTGATCTAATCGATAGTCCAATTATTTGACCGTACGAGTGATCTAGATTGTCTATATCTCAAATTAATGATCCAAATTTACTACCGCGTGAAATAGGCTGAATGATGTGCAACGGGCAGTCCTAGTCCATTTATGTTGTATGGTTATGTAAGGCAGAATATTAATTATTTAATGTGTCTTAAAAACAAAGCTAGGAAGAATAATCAATCATGGATAGAAATTGGAATTATATCTAGCTGTGTGATATGTTTTTATAAATTATATAATTATTAAACCAAATTGTTTAAAAATAAAATAATACAAATGCTAACGAGTGCATCCGGGACACTCTTTAAGACTTTATATAGAATGTTTTTTTATAAAACTTTTATGAGAATACGTAAAGTCAACGTATTGGAAATTATAATATTTAATGTTTAGAATAAAAAAATTTTTTAAATGGAATGTTTAAAGAGTGTCTCGGCAGCATTTTATAGAATTATTTTTTTTCCATAAATGGTTCCCTAATACTAGGTGATGAATGTTAAAAACTTATGGCGCTGATTAGTGATTAATTATACTAAATTAATGATACTGAAATAATGTTTTCTTTTTGGTTGGTATTATGACAGATAAAGAGAGAAAACGATAGGTGGGGATTACAAGAACAAAAAAGAAAAGAAAAAAAAAGCACAAGGTGTGTATGTGTATGTGTATGTATAGAGTAGTAGAGTAGAGTGGTGGTTGTTGCAGAGACAGAGTAGTAGTAGTAGCAGCAGCAACAACAACAGCTTCTTGTCGCTCGTGCGGTGTGTGTGTGTTGTTGTTCTTCTTCATCTCTTGTTACTACTACTGCTATTTACAATTTTCAATCACAAATCTCGAGGCTGTTTTGTTTTCTGAAGAGGTGACACGAAAAACAACTCTTTTTCTTCTTCCGCCATTTTCTCTTGTGTCTTGAACCAGGGTACTGCCACATACACCTCTTCTTCTTCTTCTTTGATTCGGTTCACTGTACTTAATTACTTTGAGTTTGAGTCCTTAATATATGGAGGGTCGGTGTTAAAGTTGAATTTTTTCTATCTTTTGCTTAATATTCACTAGATGGGTACACTTTGTTCTACTCGGTTTTGATTTTTCAGTTTGGTTCATTTTTTATTATTTTTTTTTTATAAGTTTATGTTATCCTGGTTTTGGGATTAGTTTTTTTTTAATTTTATATTAATATTTTTTTAATTTAAGTATTGGGATTCTGGTGATGAGGTTTTTTACAACATGCAAAAACCTCTTGTCATTGGTTGTTGTTTTTTGAGGCTGTTTCTTGGTTCCTCGTACTTGGTCTTTTTGCTTGTAGTTTTAATATAATCAGAGAGAGATTTTAGGTCCGTTGATTTCGGGGGGGGGGGTTGATAATATTTAAGGGAAAGTTTGGGGGAAAGATAGATATACATTTTCTTTTCTTTTTTCATGTTGTGTGAGGAAATTGAGGATTATTACAAGATATGCTGATGATCTCTGATGAAGGAGATAATGATGTGTTCTTTGACTCATTCGATTGTTTGTCGTGGTCGTCGCCTCCTCGAGAATCTCTTTTGACAAAACAAGATTTTGGGTATGAGATTTGGTTGAATGAGCCTCTTAGTGTGAAGGAAAGAAAGGAAAAATTTCTTCAAGAGATGGGTTTTGTTCATGATTCTTCCAAGTTTTGTGAGGAGATGATCATGGATTGCGGTCGAGCGGAATCGAATGGTTGCATTTTGGATTCGGGAAATGAAGCCACTTCCGAGGTACAAGTCTTGTTTGATCCCAAAGACGATGATGATAAACTAGAAGCAAGTGTTGATGGAACGGAACATGAGCTAAGAAATAGAGAAGCTGAGATTCCAGAAGAATTTCATGCTGTTGATATTGGTAAGAATAAAAAGAAAAAATGGTGGAAGCAATTTGTAAACAGTGGGAAACTAGCTGGAGTGAAAGTTAGATCAAAATTTAGTAATGCGAGTACGAATAAAACTCATCGAATCAATGTAAGACACAATAAGAAAAGATGGAATGAGTTCAGTGCTGTGTATATTGGACAAGAGATTAGAGCACACAAAGGTTTAATTTGGACTATGAAATTTAGTCCTAATGGTCAGTATCTAGCTACTGGAGGTGAAGATGGTGTTGTTCGTATATGGCGTGTTTCGTCGCTGAATGCTTCGAGTATTTGCTTTGCTAAAGAAGACAGCGCTGTTAGCAAATTGAAACATGACTTGTCTTTTTCTCCGAAGAAATGCTCGAGTCAATCTCCTGCTGTTCTTCCAAGTAAGATTCTCAAAATTGAAGAATCCCCTCTGCAAGAACTGTTTGGTCATACGAGTGATGTGATGGATTTGGCTTGGTCCGATTCAGATGTGAGTTTAACTGAATATTTAATCCCTCAATTATGCTATAAGCTATATTTGTTCTTATTGCTTAGTACTTATTTTGAAATGAAAATTGAATTAAATTATATATGTTGCAGATGCTCCTTTCCTCGTCAATGGATAAAACAGTCCGCATGTGGAAAGTTGGTTGCAATCGATGTTTGAAAGTTTTCCATCACAAAGATTATGGTAAGTATTAATGTATTTGCAGCATTTACAATTGGTTAATTTTCACAATTTTCTTTGATCTGAAGCACATTTTTATCGCACAAGTAAAATAATAGTTGTATATCTATTTTAATTGGAAACAGTGACATGCATTCAATTCAACCCGGTTGATGAAAATTACTTCATCAGTGGCTCCATAGATGGTAAAGTCCGAATATGGGGCGTACAGGAAGAACGAGTTGTTGACTGGGCAGACATAGGAGATGTCATAAGTGCTATAAGTTACCAGCCGGATGGGAAGGTATGTTATGAATACATGACATAATCTTTCAAAAGTGTCCTTTTTAATTGTTACGTTTCTGGTAACTTTCCTCGGTTAGATTTTAAACCAGTTGTTTTTTATTTATGCAGGGGTTTGTAGTTGGTTCCCTTTCTGGTACTTGCCGATTTTATGTTGCCTCAGGTATTTACTTGTCTGTTGCTCAATGCAAGAGGAAAAGTATCGTGAATTTAAAGTAATTTCTAATTTGAATTTTATGGTTTTAGGTAAACAATTCCAGCTTGAGGCGAAGATTCGTGTCAATGAAAAGAAGAAGAGATCAGCTGGCAACAAGATTACTGGCATTCAGGTTTTTTTCTTGAAATTTTTCACTGCCAAGTGTTTTGAATTTTATTACTTCCTTAATTAACATTAGAACACCCAAATTTATTGCAGTTTTCCCAGAAAAACCATCAGAGAGTTATGATCACATCACGAGATTCCAAAGTTAGAATATTGGAAGGCGTTGAACTTGTTAAGACATATAAAGGTAGAGATCACCAAGTGTCGATACATCAATTGTTTAATTTGGATTGTAAAGATATCTTCTTATTTATGAACTTAGTTTTTGTTGCTTCTGAGTCGATGTTTCTATATTATTGATACTTGCTTTAAATGGAATTTTCAAAGTCGGCTGATCAAACTACTATAATTTGCAGCCCTTCCAATGTCAGGAAGTCAGATGTCAGGTTCATTTACATCGAATGGAAAACACATAATTTCAGTCGGAGAGGACTCTCGTGTGTATATTTGGAACTTCAATGACTCGGGAAACTATTTTTCCAAACAGAGAAAAACCGAGAGTTCTTGCGAGTACTTTCGCTCTAAGGGGGTTACCGTTGCAATACCTTGGTCAGGAATGACTGCAGAAACAGGCTGCACTCTCAGCGATTTTTCCAACTATTCTTCCGTAAAGCACCGCCAATGCGTTAGAGAGTCGGAACGTTTTTCTTTTGGTAGTTGGTTCTCCATTGATGGTTCGTGCCGAGGTTCTATGACATGGCCTGAAGAGAAACTTCCCAGTTGGGATTCACCTCTTTCCGAAGCTGAATTTGAAGACGAGGAGCTATGTCTTAACGATCTATACCATGACAATTGTGTACCAGAAACATGGGGACTATCCGTTGTTGCAGCTGGTCTTGACGGAACCATCAAGACATTTCACAACTTCGGATTTCCTGTTAGGATATAAAACCGTCACTCATGACAACTCCATACATGTTCGGTAACAGGTACATCGAGCTTCACTCTTGACGTGAAGTATCCTCGCGATATTGATATTGTGAGTTTCCAAACACACACTCCCTCAAATTCAAAGCTCTTTGAATTTTTCCTTTTCATAGTGGACAACATTTCAGAAAGGGAGTTTTCAAATTCAAGGCCTTGAATTCATAATATTGAAGCATGGTGCTTAGCTAGAACCTAGAAGTAGGATTTTGGTCAAAGGTAAATTCATGTTAGATGCTAAAACTTCTAACATGTTTTGAGGATTTGTACATTTTATTTTAGTATGCCAATGATTGAAGTGGCCTGCTTGTAGAGTCAGTCCACAAGAATCTTGCCACTTTTTTTTTTTAAAACATTTTTTGTGTGAATATTAGTTAACTTATACAATAGATACAAATTTATAAAAAAAAAAATTATTGAAGTTTTGTTCTGATATGAACTTGTTTGGACTCTAGTTTATGAGTACTACTTTGTTAGCTTTGCGTGTAGTTAACATATTATTAGCATGTTTTTTGTGTATTAAGATTAATTAAATAAAAAAATAAAATGTTATATGAGTGTGGATGGTTAGAATTCAAGGTGGAGATGTCGACAATAATGATGGCTTTGAGTGTGGATGAAATAAATCAAGAACTGCAAAGTGGCTTTCTTGACCAAAAATAAGTTAGTTTATGTATTGTTTAAAAATGATTAAATAATAAAAGGAGGAAAAATTTGTGAACACAAATTTAAGTATGTATCCCAAAATTATTCTCTTTATGCAGTCTTATTCTATCCAATCCTTTGAAATACTCCTATTAGATTCCAACCTTTTTTTTATGATGTAACACATTCTTATTTTCTTTCCACTCAGATTTCCATCATGATAGAATTTTGAATACAATGAGTGGTTTATTGGAATTAGTGAAATAGGGGGAGAAGTTGTGGGGGGAAACCAACTTCTCTTGTTTGGTTTAGAGTTTTTAAAGAAAAATAAAACTAAGTCGAGAGTGATAAACAAGCATCCGGCACCACAGATTCCTATCTCTGCATGATATTCATACAAAGTTTTCACCGCTATTGGTAATAATCAATCTCCGTCGAAGAATCTTTGGAGTACATAAGGTGTGCTCTCTTCTCCCCAACTTAACTTATTTAAATATCGAATCAAAAATCGAACTTCTAACTACTTGTTTAAGGGACTCGAAACCCTTACCGCAAATCATTATATTACTAATTGTGTTCTTCAATAGCTTTCAAATTTGACTAAAGATTTGTTAAAAATAAAATAAAATTGACTAACGATGACAATGAGAATACACAACAATACTATTCATCTTGTTAAATAAAAATGATCTACATGTCCATCCTACATTCGTTTAAATATTTACTAGACGGATATCTAACGAATTTTTAAGTATTTGCATAGTCCATAAAATGAGAAAATTAAATATTTATATTATAATATATCATAATTTATTATTTGTTATACATCTATATTAATATATAAAGGGGATACACATTTTTGAGATGACTTTTTCAATATTCTTATTTTACCCTTAAAAAAAACTACAAAAAAAAAACCTAAACACAACTTCCACATAAAAGTAGGTTTTCAGTTTTTTTATAGTAAAAAAAATATATATATTTTTTTCTTCTTAATAAGTAGCCACAACAAAAAAAGAGATTAAGTAGTTATCAATTAACTAAGTCCAATAAAAAAAAGTGATTAAATAATAGAGAATATCGATCGCAACAAACAAACAAACAAAAGAAATATCGATCACTGGCGGCTAGTGTATGTATAATACCAACTAATATTAATTTGATTATTAACGGATGATTTTTTGTTGTTGAATTGTTCATTTTATAGCGTAAATAGTCATTGTCATCTTGAAATTGCAAAAATCATCAAATTCTTCCTTGAATTTCAAAATAGCAAATACTGATGTTGAATTTCTTAACACATCTCTGCACGTCCATTGTTATTTGGCTTGAGTGCGGATATAAATGGTGGATGACCCGATCAAAAACCTAATAACATACGGCACAAATGATCATGAAGAGGCTCTGATACCATCTTAGAATTGAGTATTAGGTCTAACTCATCCCTACAAAACTGACTTGTAAGATGATGATTGCCGCTACTTTATAAATATTTTTTCAGACTATCTCGCAATCGATGTAGGATTTCTTAAGATGATTTTTTAATGGCAAATTGTTAGTTGTTAGTATATATTACAATGTTATATTAGTTTTCTCCTTGTCAGGACTTGAACTCTGGACCTCCAACTTCTTTAACCCTTAGTTCAACCAGTTTAACCGGTTGAGCTACCCTTCCCACCCCCTACTTTTTTTCTTAACATGATTGAATTGATGTTCCATGTCTAAGGGGTAAATGACTGAAATTTGAAACACATTGAAAGGAGCTCAACCATCATCTTCGAGGTGTTTACTTCTTCATTCCTTTCTTTTCTAGCATGATGGGCTATGAAGTCCCGATACTCTAAAAATGGCCAAGTATTGTCTCTGATACGTACTCGATATTGATACTCGTCTGATACGTCCTGATACGCGTATTGGAAAAGTATCGGTTAAATCATTATTTTTAAATAAAAAATTAATATTCGATACGCGTCTAATACGTCCCAATACTCGTATCGAAAAAGTATTAGTTAAATCTTTATTTTTAAATAAAAAAATAATATCTGATACAATATGTGTTTCCTAATGAATGTCAGACTATAATGTTGTTATACGGATAACTAACTATGTCTTTTTTTGGATAGTACTGGTGATATTTTTTGGGATAGTACTAATGATGTCTTTTTTATATAATACTTAATTTAAGATGTACCGGTGATCATTCTTTTCTGGACAATATAAATGAAGCCCAAATACTTAACTTAGTATTAATTATGTTAATTTATTATCATTAGTATTTTTTTGTTTGTCACTGTTCTGAAGTCACTATTGCGTCCTACCACATAACAAGTTGTTAAGCATTTCGGGTACAAGATTGAATGCTTTATGCTTTTAATTGGTCAGCTGCAAGAGCTATATAAACTATATAGTTGTCTGTTATTGCTACATGATGTGCTTTTTTAAGAGACTTGATGTCATCACTATTATGTGTCTTTAGTTAGGACTGGAGAGCCCTTGTATGTTGAGCCTCAAATTGTTTTGCTCTTATAAGCTTATTGGCTTGTTTGTACTCTTGTACAATGAACTATATTAGCATTTATAATAATAATAATAATAATAATAATAATAATAATAATAATAATAATAATAATAATTTGTCTTTAAAAAAATTATCATTATTAATATTATTGATTTTAGTCATGTTTATATATTGTGCATTTATATATTTAATTTTAAATAACGTATCGCGGCAATATCGGATATGAATTTTTAAAAAATTTCCTGTATCGGTATCATATCATATCCGTATCGTGTCACATATCGGGACTTCATAGATGATGGTTGACATTAGAGGAGGGAATAAGACAAGCCGACCTACGAGGCCTAGCCTATATAGGCTTAGGCCAGGCCAGCCTATTTCTCTAAATAGGGCAGGCCAAAGCTTTTTCATAAGCCTATTTAGTTAAATAGGCCAGACTGCAAGCTATTAAAAAAACCTTTTAGTCTACTAGGTCGGCCTAATTACTAATTACTAATAATTATTAATTACTTTTGTCAAAAAAAAATTACTAATTAATAATTAAAAGAGTAATACAAATCATTTTAAAATCAAGTATTCCATGAATAGTTTAAGCATCATTTCAAATTCTTTGTAAAAAAAAAATAGCATTATTTCATATTCTGTCTAAAAAAAGTATTGTGTTTTTGTATGTCAAACAATAAGTATATAGAACTTTTAAAAAAGCGTATATTAAAAAAATTATGTATTTATAAAAATAAATAATTGGTCAAGAAAAAGAATTATTTTTCTTATGTGTGTGAATATATATATATATATATATATATATATATATATATATATATATATAATCAATTAAAGCTTTTGTTTATCATAGTTGATATCATTGTTTATTCTCTAATTTCCAAATGGTTTTGGCTTAGCAAAAAAAAATTCAAAATAAAAAAATCACTAAAAAAGAATTAATAAATCATGAATTTTTTAGAGGAAAAACTAAATAAAATAATTTTGTAATATCAAAATAAAATACAATAGTAAAACTTGTTTTTTAATAAAAGAATACTATTTTATTTTATTTTAATAAAAGAATAAAGAAGTATTTATATCCTGACCAAAAAAAAAAAAAGAAGTATTTATATTTTTATTAAATGATAAATAATATGGCTTAAAGGACCTTTTGGTCCCTGTATGTTCCAAATTTTTTGGTTTTAGTCCCTGTATCTTTTTTTCTTGCAAATTAGTCCCTGCATGTGCAAAATTTTTTGGTTTTCGTCCTTGCCGTCAGATTCCGTTTAAAAAAAGCTTATGTGGCAGACGGAATCACACGTGGCACTATGAGTAGGCAAGTGAAGCTGGTACAGTCACAAAGGAAGGACCAAAACCAAAAAATTTGGAACATACAGGGACGAAAATCAATTATTTCAATGAAGTTCCTGATTTTTTCTGGAAAAAAATTTCCGATCTTTTTTTGAAAAAAAATTTCGATTTCAGATAAATATAATTTTGGAGTTTTTTCCGAAACAAGGTTTCCTATTTTTTTTCGCGAAAAAAGTTCCGATATTTATTCGGAAAAAATTTCATGATTTTTACCGGAAAAAAAGTTTTCGATCTTTTTTCTTTTTTTCGGGAAAAAATTTTAATTTTTTTCGAAAAAAAGTTCCCGATTTTTTTGCGGAAAAAAGTTTCGATATCACATAAATACCTTTCCGAATTTTTTTCGTAAAAAAAGTTTGTGATCTTTTTTCGCGAAAGTTCCTGATTTTTTATGGAAAAAACTTTCTGATCTTTTTCGGGAAAAATTTTCGATTTCAGATAAATACAATTTATGAGTTTTTTCCGAAAAAAAGTTTCCGATCTTTTTTCGCGAAAAAAGTTCTGATATTTTATTTGAAAAAAAGTTTCCGATCTTTTTTCGGGAAAAAGCAGGCCATGGAGTAGTTCCGGCTGCATTGGAATTGTTCTCCCCTTTTCCACGATGTTTCTTATTGATGCTTGTCATATCTTGTTTCTTTTTGTTGTACCTTGATATTTTTCACTACCTTGTTGTATCCTGTTTAATAATGTATCCTTCTAAGTTCTAATCGATGTATTCCAGCACCTGTGTGTGCAATTTGAACTCCCGTTTTGTAATAATAATGAACTCAGTACCTTTATAATAATTTTATGTTATATTTTAGATATTTAACGTGAGGTGTTATAAAATTATGAACTTTTTTTCCGAATAAAATATCAGAACTTTTTTCGTGAAAAAAGATCGAAAACCTTGTTTCGGAAAAAACTCCGAAATTGTATTTATCTGAAATCGAAACTTTTTCCGAAAAAACATCGAAAATTTTTCCCGAAAAAGATCGGAAATTTTTTTCCGGAAAAAATCAAGAACTTCAATGAAACAATTGATTTTTGTCCCTGTATGTTCCAAATTTTTTGGTTTTGGTCCTTCCTTTGTGACTGTACCAGCTTCACTTGCCTACTCATAGTGCCACGTGTGATTCTGTCTGCCACATAAGCTTTTTTTAAACGGAATCTGACGGCAAGGACGAAAACCAAAAAATTTTGCACATGCAGGGACTAATTTGCAAGAAAAAAAGATACAGGGACTAAAACAAAAAAATTTGGAACATACAGGGACCAAAAGATCCTTTAAGCCAAATAATATTTTATGGTATATTAGTGGGATATTGCTCCGTATTTTTTATAATTGAATTTGAATTATTTGTTTTTTAATAAGTGCATTGAATAATAAATGCATTGAATGCAGTTTCTCTAATAGTATTGTGAACATTAAATATGGCATATAAAATAAGTCTCAAGTGTATAATATAAAGATATTTTTGAAATAAAAATAGTTAAATCATAATTGTATTAAATGTCAAATACACCAGAGAGCAGAATACATGAGAAACAAGTATTCTAGAGGAGAGAAATTATAAATCGTTCTTGCTTATTACATATAATAGATTTCAATTTCCCTCTTTTCTCTAGTTTTGTTTTCCATTTTTCGCCCCATTTTAATTTCAATTTACAACTTTGTTATTACATTTGCAATAAATTATTATTTCATTTCTGCTCACATTGATGCCAATTTACTTTTTTTAACTAATCGATGCCAAGTTTGTTGTTGTGTGTTAATGTTATTGTCAACTTTAGAAATTTTTAAATAAATTATTTGATATAAAAAAAATTATTTAAAATTTAGATTTGAATTTTTCTATTGGATGCTAATGTAAATTAATTTATACTAATAGAGTATTTTATTGTTTATCAACAATGAATTTGTCTAAATGGTAAAGGACTTGGTGCCTTAAGCATGTGGTCAGAGGAAAATATCTTTTAAGATACGCATTACTTTTATATTTTAATTTGTTTAGAAAATATCTCAATAATTAGGGAATTTAGTTTATATTTAAATATATTCACTTGGTTATAAATACTAAGCTAGTATCATACTATTTTGTATGTAAATATTGTATTTAGTTTATTCACACTATTAATCAATAATATTTTTATTTATTATAATTTTCCCTTATTCTTTCACCTAAATACCCCAAATTCAACATGTTATAATTTCTTTTTATTTTGTTTCACCTTTATGATTCTTGTTTACTGTCTTTGCTTTCTATTCAAACCTTATACATATGTTATCCCACATGCCACTTTTCCATGAATCTTTTACATTTACCCACTATTTTTTTTCGGACCGACCGCTTGGTCTTGTTTTGCTGGTCTAATTCTTCGTTTGTGATGCTTTAATCGTGGGTTCCGTCTGTGATGCTTTAATCTGCGGGTTTCCGTTTGTGATGCTTTAATACGCGGGCTTCCCGTTTGTGATGCTTTAATCCACGAGTTTCGCGTTTGCGATGCTTTAATCTGTGGACTTTCCGTTTGTGATCCTTTAATCCGCGTGCTCAGTTTGTCATACTTTATCCGCGGGTATTTTTACATAATTTGATACGCATTCATTGCTCCGGCCGTTGCTCTACTACTTATTTGGTTGTTGCTCTTCGTTGGATATGTTATCAAAGGATTTAGTTTATTTTCAGGGTTAATTTTGTAACAAGCTTAAATAAGTTTTAGCTTGAGGGGGAGTGAGTGTTAGAATAAGAAAATATCTTTTAAGATATGTATTACTTTTATATTTTAATTTGTTTAGAAAATATCGCAATAATTAGGTTTGTTTATTCTAAGCCCTATAATTAAAGGATTTAGTTTACAGTTAAATATATTCACTTGGTTATAAATATCAAGGTAATATCATATTATTTTATATGTAAATATTATATTTAGTTCATTCATACTATTATTAATCAATAATATTTTTGTTTCTTGTAGTTTTCCCCTATTATTTCCGCTAAATACCATAAATTCAACACTAACGACAGTGGACTATTGTAACCTTAAAAAAAAAAAAAAAAAAAGAGTATTCCATTATTTTTTTGGATTAATCCTTTGATTTTAAACTCTTTTGCTAATTAATGACTAATATTATTCATTTAACCGAGTCATCAATTTAAAGTAGCAGGATACTTAACATTACAGTAAACGACGCATCATTTCGTTACCGTTTGAGGAAAACAAATACTAAAACCTTTGGAGTAATACCAAACAAAAATAGCAATGAGGGTAAATAAATAAATGTAAGAGTAAGTTTTGCGAAGATTATCATTTAATTGCAGTTGCAGCGCTAAGTGAGAAAGCATTAGGGATAGTGATCATGGTTCCTCAACCGTTCTTCCTTCATGCTCAAAAGGTACAATCCATTTCTTTCTTCATTTTTCATACATTCATTTAAGAAATTGCCGTTGATTTTGTTGGAATTGTTCAAAAGCTACATTTTCTATGTGTGTTTCATTTTAGTTTTAGGGTGACAATAATTGATTTTTGAGTTAATTAAAGTGAGTTCAAGTTCAATTGATTTTATGTTCTGATACATTTATGTAAAAGTAAGTTCAACAATAGTAAATCTGAGTCTAAAAATTAACTATAGGTGTAAATGCTCGTAATTTTAGTTTCAAATTAGAATCAATTTTAATGACAGAATCAATTAACCAAACATGTTAGTATCAATTGAAACCAAACATGGACATTGTTGTAGTTAATAATTAATGAGGGGTGCTATCGAAACAGTTTTTTTTTCTTTCCAAACAACGTATAGACACCGTACAACTCATCAATCTGTGCACGCAGCCTAAGACATGTGAGAAAATATTAAAAAATGGCAAAAAGGAAGGCACTTTTAAATAGGAGCATATTGTCACCCAAAACACAACATTAATGTGTCAGTTACAGTAATTTTCAGTAATTTGGAAGAAGGGTACAAATATTCTAATGTTACAATAATTTTGACTTTAGAATGTTTGTATGTTTTCCAAATATCCTTTTGATATTTTTAAAAGAAATTTATAGAAATTTGTTGCAAGTGACACAGGCTTTCAATTCTTTTCTAGCTTGCCAACTCGAGAATCTCCTTTTTCTGAGAACATGTTGCAATAGAGGGTATGCTTGTGAGTTATGAGTAATTAATCACATGTCTCCTTTCAAAAATTAATCACATGTCTAAGTGATTCATGTGATTTCGTCTCAGGAAGTGTGTGCAGTTCACAGTAACAGTACAAGCAGCATACTATCCTCTAACATGTTCCAATAATATCATTTACTTATTCTGTAGTATGTGTGTGCGCGCGCACGCGTGCGCTTTGTTATGCATTTCAAATGTTTCTTTTTATCTGAATATCAGCTCAAGTGAAATGTTTCTTTGAACTTATAGTTTGTTTCATGGCCTAGTGTTAGAATGTGTTTCTATAATTATTTCAATGATCTTCACAGATAAATGTCTGTCTAACATGTGGTCATAAAGGAGATTTGAAGCGCCTCATATACTGTATCCAGTGTAAAGCTTGTGCTCAGCATAGGTATGTTTCGATTTGTCATTTTGACTATTCAAACCATCGGAAAATGAGTTGTGATTCAATTTAGCTGTAATTGGATTTAGAAATCTTTATAACTTGTCCATATATTAGTAAAACTTGGTCAGATTTGATTGCTATGTTTAACTGCTTTGTAGTAATTTTAGAAAGACTAGACAAGACAATATTAGAATCATTATTACGGTCGAGGTAATTTTAGAAAAAGGTGAACATATACTGTGATCACCATGTGAATCCTATGTGACTGGTAATCATATCAACATATACCCTCCATTATTTCTTTTGTAAAGGAGCCTAACACATTGTGATATATTTTAGCTTCATAAATTGTAACTGCATTTGTGAATTTAAATGATCAGGTAGCAAATATTTCACTGAATTCCTAAGAGTCTCTCGGAGCAACTATATATGTGACAAACTAGGGGCATACAATGTACTACACTCTCAGAGTTTACTTTTCTTGCAATTAGGATTAACACTGAATCAATTTATACATATATTGATGTGTGGTCTGATTAAACTCGCTATTTCAAAGTACTACATAATTTTAAGTGGATAATTGGAGTGTCCCAAAAATTGGCCCTTGTGCCATGATAAAAATGCAGTCTAAGATGTTTTGATTTGTTCCATTTTGTTGCTTGATATACATTTGCAGCTATTGTCTAGAGAAGATCCACCGGAATGAGGATGGGAAAGTAATCTGGAGATGTGAGGACTGTACTCCAAATAACCCAAAATGCAAACCTGAACCATCAAGAAAAAGTGAGCGCATAAGTTATGCAACTGAAGTTAAATATAAAAGGATGATAATGAAAAAGAAGAGTTATGTAGTTAGAAAACAACCACTTGTTAGATCAAATGAAGGTGAAAGTGTTGGATGCCTTGCTAAAAATCACACTGAGAAGGTATTGCCAACCCTTGAGAATGAAAATGTTCTTTGTAAGAAGCCTGAATCACCCAAAGTCGATGAGACTGAGAAGGTATTGCCAATCCTTGAGAATGAAAATGTTCTTTGTAAGAAGCCTGAATCACCCAAAGTCGATGAGACTGAGAAGGTATTGCCAATCCTTGAGAATGAAAATGTTCTTTGTAAGAAGCCTGAATCACCCAAAGTCGATGAGACTGAGAAGGTATTGCCAATCCTTGAGAATGAAAATGTTCTTTGTAAGCAGTCTGAATCACCCAAAGTCAAAGATCCTTCAAATATATCATCTGGAAAGCAAGCAATGGAGTGTGAGATATATGCCGAGTCTGAAGTCTTAAGCACCGCGCCTCAGTTTCTTCATTATCCAGAGTTTGACGAACATAGTCGTGCTCGGCCACTCAGTGATCCAATTTGGACGTGAGATCTTTAACTGTATTTTCTATGTAGTTGATTTTTTTTTTTACTTTGAATCTTTCTCTTCCTTAATTATTGATGCAAAGTTCTCAATAATATTGTTGAATTGCCTTTAGAGTGTTATTTATGCAAGCCGTTCATTTTCTTTATACTCTTTCCTTTTATCATTTATAGGGGGCAATTTAGATTGAACAATGCAACACATTTTCATCTTGTTGCGTACATGTCAAGTAAAGCTTCCCCAAAAGTGAAGTCGGCAGTAACAGAGCTCCCTAAACTGCTTGATGTAGAGATGTTATCAAGACGTGCTATTTGGCCTCAAAGTTTTTACGCTCATCCACCTAATAGTGATTATATTGCGCTCTATTTTTTTCCCCAATATGAAAGGTATGCTTCTTCAATGGATTATATTTTGCATATTAATTGTTAATGTCGTATTCTAGATTTCCCTTAATATTTTGGTGATTAGGGATGAGATGTTCTATGATCGTGTGCTGAACGAAGCGATTGAACAAGATAAGGCTCTCAAAGTTGTCACTAACAACCTGAATATCTTCATTTTTTCCTCGCACTTACTGCCTCCGGATGATAGGCGTATGTTGCTAGAAAACTTGTCCTTTTGCATAAATTTTAGAATGATTTTGCTATTATGTCAAGGTGTTTGATTCTATAACTTATCTAATTTTTCAGGAATCTGCAAAAAATATTACTTGTGGAGTGTTTTCAAACCAAAGCCAAGAAACTAGTATAGTGGACTTCTAATATGTTGTATCAACTCTCAATATGAAAACTATAATGGTGGGGACAAAGAAGAGACATGATTTGTGGTCTGCTATGTTGTCAACATGTGTAGTTTGGTACCCAATATTACAGGCTTAATGTTACTAAATCCAATCATTTCATTTGTTTTAGGATATATAATTGCAACACTTGTACATCATAGAGGTATTTGAACAATTGACAGTTGAAACAGCTACTGCAAAACTTTGGAACTAAAATGTTACACACCCTTGAAGAAAAAATGTTAAATGAATGAATATAATGAAAAATATATAATTTCTAAGCTGGATTTTGGATGGTTATTTAGTACCTTATTTTTTTTTCTTTGCTTTAATACCATATTTTGCCTCTCAAAACTTTTATATTGCACATTTGCATCCATTTGCATTCTCTCTAGTCTCTAGTGTATAATGGATTCTCTTCATTTTTTCTCTTTCACTCTTGCACATGTTTCTTGCATCTTTTATCATATTTCATTTCCTTTAGTTTTAGTGGTTCAAATTTATTATCTCATGTGAATTGAGAGCATTCATTCTTTGTATATATTTGTCTAAAGTAGGCATTAACTTCAATCTAAATTTTCCGATGTAAAATTGATAGTTGAGATTAAAATTGTGTAGGTGCGTGAATTGATTACTGCAACAAATCTTGTGTGTAGTTCGAGAACCATAGGCCCATGCAGCATCTGTGTTCCGTTTGAAAAATTAAATTTTCCTTCTTTTTTTTCTAAAAAATAAAGGACTATACACGACAACTTCAGTACTGTGTTTGATTTGAAAATTGTTCCTGGGACAGGACAAACTGGATGCCAAGGGACTGAACAAAAAGTTAAATTCTTGTCCCCCACTAAACCACGGGATAACTTTTTGTCCTCCACACAGGTCATCTAAAATACCAAAATAACATTGTTTCCACCAAATATTGTGCAAATATAAAATTTGTTCAACACCTTAAGCTTTGTTCTATGTTGTTTTGTATTGTTCTATACTGTTCTGTCCAATACTTATATTTTACAAATCAAACGTACCCAAAATAAATCTTTTAACCAGTAAAGTGAGCCGATACAAATACAAATTTGCATACATTCAATTGTAAAGAAAATAATCCAAGAGACATTTGACAAAAAAATAATTTAAGACAAACAAAAATAAAATTAGTCGATTATTTAGTTTATAAAAGAAAAATAAATTATTATTTATGTCCGAAAAAAAGACGAGAAAATGTAAAAAAATTAGGCACAAAAAGAAACCTAAACCTTGGTTAAACCCTGAACTCAAAGAGGTTGCAGTGTGGTGTAGAGGAGAACAATATTAAAGCGCGGCAAAGAAGCTTGTTTGATTCTGAAGACGACGAAGATTCCTTTCTCTCATCCTTCTTACACACAACAACATTCATTTTCCACCCATTTCTTTCATACTTTCCGATCCCATCATTTTTGTGAAATGTCAGTGGCGTTATGGTAAAATAGTATATCTATTGTTCATGTTTTTATGCCAATGTTTGTGTGAATATTTAGTGTGAATGTTAGTTTAGTTTTTAGTTCTGACAGTTGTGGTGCTCTTAGGGTCATTATGTGCCATTCACAAGGAACTTTTCTAGGACAGTGTCTGCTGGGGCCAAACATAAGGAAGGGTTGAATCTGCTTGTCACAGGAGGTTCTCATGCACAGAAGGTGGTTGGAATATGGCTCTTTGGCTCTGCTGCATGGGTGTTTAGTATGGTTGTACTTGGGGGTTTAACCAGACTCACTAGATCCGGTCTTTCGATGACTGATTGGAAATTCACCGGCGAGTTCCCTCCTTTATCAGATGAGGCGTGGTTACAAGAGTTTGAGAAATATCAGCAATCGCCTGAATACAAGCGGTAAAATGCATACACTTCCTTCACCTGAGCAAAATTATATGATTGTCTGTTTAATGCTATATGATGAGATGACAATTAACAAATTCGATTGGCTATGTATCTATTATGAAAATCAAAGGTTTGATTATGTAGTTTGTACAAATATTATGATAATATATTTTGTTGCACGCTTCTTGCAGTGTTAATAGAGGGATGAAGATTGACGAATTCAAGTTCATATATTGGATGGAATATGGACATCGTATGTGGGGGAGGGCACTTGGAATTATGTTTGTTTTACCGTATTCGTATTTTCTCTCTAAAGGGTATATTACATTGAGATTAGGACTGAGACTCTCTGTTTTGTTTGGCCTGGGTGCCGGGCAGAGTCTCATTGGCTGGTGGATGGTTAAAAGTGGTTTAGAGGTTGGAACATAAAGAAAATAATCTCTTAGTTTCAAGTACACTTGACCGGGTTAGGCGGATTCTAATACCATTTTCCTTCCTCAGGAACCACCGACTGAATATTCTCAGCCAAGAGTAAGCCCTTATCGTCTCGCAGCTCACCTCACATCAGCATTTGCTATTTACTGCGGTCTCTTTTGGACTGCACTTTCTGTTGTTATGCCTGAGCCACCGGCTGAATCACTAACATGGGTCCGTGGGGCTGTTAAAGTAAAGAGACTTGCGTTTCCTGTCAGCCTACTTGTTGGTCTTACTGCTGTCTCTGGTGCATTTGTTGCAGGAAATGATGCTGTATGTTAGCTTGTTCAACAATTTTGATGCCTGTCTTATTTGTACTTGAAATGATAATTGAGTTGTTGGTGAGGATAAAAGATTATCATTTCGTTTACACGTTGATTGCCAGGGGCATGCATTTAATACTTTTCCCAAGATGGGTGATACATGGATTCCTGAAGACATTCTTGAAATGAAACCTCTGATTCGAAATTTCTTTGAGAATACATCGACTGTACAGGTATATCTATGTTGATTTATTGCTGAAACGTTAAAAGTTGCAGTACCTTTGTTTCTTGAATAGTTTTTGGGTTGTCTATTTGTCTTTTAATAATATTTTTAAGAGTTGAGAAATCTGAATTAAATGAAGTATTTGGAAGAACTTTTTTTAAGGTAGTAAATTAGCAATAATTTATCCTTGTAATTAAGGCTTCGCAGACAATGTTTAAATCTCAGATGTCAACAGTTCTTTCCTTTATTTCTTGAAATATTTTGAAAACTGTAATGAAATAAGCATTAAGCCTTGATCTTTTATGTTGTTTGACGCTTAAACTGAACTGCCATTAGGCCTATGCATGGAAATTTAACAACAAAATTTTTAATGTGTGTTTTGTTTTAACAGCTCAATCACCGGATCCTTGCAACTGCAACCCTAATTTCAGTGAGTGCCTTATGGTTGTCAACAAGAAAACTGGACATACATCCTGCAGTCCGGTCTGTGATTGGAGGCATCTTTGGCATGGCATCTCTTCAGGTTGTTCTTTCAACTTTCAGTTTTATATGATCTGTATCATTTATCGTTAAATATTGTTGGGACTTGGGATCCTTCTGAGCTGAATATCGATAATATTGTTAGGATACTTTACCTATTGTAGCTGGGTTGTTTGGTTACAGGTCACCTTGGGAATTTCGACCCTTCTTTCATATGTACCTGTTTCATTGGGTACTGCACATCAAGCTGGAGCCTTAACACTTCTGACCTTCATGTTACTGCTTAATCACACGGTTCGAAGGCCGTCCTTGGCACTTCTCAAATCTCTGCCTCAGGTTGTCAAGGCAAACTAACTTACAAGAGTTAGGCTAAGCTTGGTATTGAGCTCCTTGTCGAATTGCCTATTGTCAAAAAAAATTATTTAGTTAACTTTGTTCTTCTATTCCTAGATTGGATATAGTTTTTTTCTTACAGTAACAGAACTGATACTATACATGCATATAAAACATCAAAATTCCATTTTAACAAAAAATGAAAAACATCATAATCCTTCTTAGATTTCGAGCTTGCTCCTCCCTTTGATGTATGATAGTCGGAGAAGGTTGGCGACTATGACTCCATTTTCAGCCCGCTGCCATTACGACTGGGGATATGGCTATGCCGACAATTGTGACTGTGACTTTGGTGTAGCCTTGATGGTATTTCGGTATGTCTCCTTGATTCTTCAGTGTCATCGTGTCTCGGTGTGGAGGGGTAGGAGAGTCCGAACACCTTTCCTCTTGCTTTCTAGGTGAAGATTGTCTCTTTTCGGAAGCTCTTTCACCCATTGGCAGTTTTCCTTGGCCCCCTTTTCCTTTGTCATTGTTTTATGACTTTTCTGGTTGGACTTGGCTTCTGGTTCTCGCCATGTCCTGTGAATTTGAGACCTAGGTATATTTTATTGGGCCCTACAATGGGCGCCAAAGTTCTCATGAAAAACGAGGTTACCTCTTTGTGTAGAAGCGGCATCTCCAACGCCTTGGTTGTACATGAACTCATCATATGCTATTCTCCAACAAACAGGTGTGCCTGCAAAAGACAAACTGAGTGTTAACATGTAGTAAGTTAGTAAATTGATTGTATGATCGTGCATGGAAGGAAACCCCCCATTTATAGACTATAGTATGAGATGATAAGCTTCTGGTTGTTACTATTTTCACCGATGAATTTGAATCAACTTAGTTCATATATAGATGCATGCTTGAACCCAAGATATGTGAATGTGCATGTCTTATTTTAATGCTCCATTAATATTATGAATGGTTATGCGTTCTAGTGTCTATCCATCGTGGATATGCTCCAAATAATTACAAAGGTGAAAACATGTTGGTGCTTCTAGATGCTCGGATGCCGAGATGGGGTATCATTCGGGTTGAAACTCTACCATGCATCTTTCTCGGGCATGAGGTGAACACCTCAAGTGTTGGGCTGGATGATCATTTTAACACGGGCTTCCTTGCTAGTTAGTTAGCCTAGAATTTTTCTCTTCCCTCCCCTCCTCCTAATAATCCGATTTTGCCCTTGACCAAAAGTTTCAAAAACACATTTTCTGAAGTTTTTCTAGTTCAAATTCGGCAAAATTTCGAAAAACATGTTCCGAAATTCATATTCAAGGTCAAAAAAAGTTCAGAAAATGCATTCCGAAGTTTTTGGTCAAGGGCAAAGTCGAAATTTAACTTCTAGTTTAAGCCGCATCATCTAACATATATAATTGAGTTATTTATTTAATCATGATTCTTATAAAAAAAAAAATTAACTTGTTTATTTGCTCATGGTTTTTGTTTAAAATTATATAAAATTATTTGATTACTTATTTAAATTTTTTATTTATAAATTTTGAAGTATTACAAAATAATTTAGGAAAAAAAAATTGTTCAACAACAACAAGAGTAATTTTGTTAGTTAAATATGATATATAACTTATCATATTATTGTGAGTTATATATACAAAAAAAAAATGATATTATAGTTATCATGTTTGTTATCTGTGTATATTAAACACATGATATGATAAATGTTATCATGCTTATATCATATCACTATCATATCCTATACATAAAACAAACCTAAAACATTAATATTTTATTTTCAATATGACCAGATTCTATGGATACTATTATTATTTCTGAGATTATATGCATTAATAACTTAGCTTAAAAAATACTAATATTTTAGTTAAAGGATAAATAAAAATATTTTAGTCAAAGGAGAAATCTATGCATTAACAACTTAGCTTAAATAAAAATATTTTAGTCAAAGGAAAAAACTATTTTGAGCATCCTCCCTCTACTTATAAATAAGTATAGGTTGTTCTTGCATCTCAGTTCAAGACAATAACTTTCATTTTCTTTAAAGTTTTAGCAAAATCATAATGGAATATTCTTCTTTGAAAATGGTTTTGAAGTTGGTGATACTGCTCTTTGCTATTGCAAGTATATTTGTGGTAACGGCACAAAGTATTAATCATGATGATGCCACTGAAAATGCACAAAAATATTCACATCCAAATCTTGGTACTGATGATTTTTTTATTAAGCATAAAGTAAGAAAATGGTGCTGCAACATATTTTTTAGATTGTGTTGCCCACCAAAATTATAGTGTAAAACTCTTACATGCCATTCTTCCTCTTGTGTTTTGTAATACTCTATTCATATTTGAATGAAGGCACACCCAATCAATGTATTAATTGAATTTATTTACAAGAGTGAATGAATAAAATGTTTTTCATTTTGTTCTAAGCACAATTTTCCTTTTTCTAGGTTGCGAAACATATTTTTCCTTCTCTTTATTTTATTTTTATTTACATGAGGATTTTAACATGTTACAAAAATGAATGGTGATATACACTATTTCAATAGACCAATTGGTTGTTCCATTAAAGTACAAATATATTTTTTTTATTCAAATTGTATATTTTTCCCTCTTTAAGGACTAAATTAGGATAAGATTCATTCACTAATGTTGTAGGCTTGTAGCCATTCATCTTATTTTTTAGTTGACCATCGTTTGACCCCTCAATATGATATCTAAAACTCAATATACACTCTTTAGAAATAACACAAGTCAAATGGTGACCACTATGCATCATCTAAAACTTCAAATGCATTTTTCCTCGTATTTAGATCTCGAACTAGCTTTAGGCTATTAATTTCTACCATTTTTGTAGAAATTTCTCATAGAGTTCCAACTCCACAAACAAAGAACGCATAATTTGAATTTTTGCAGCTCAAATTGCGTCAAAAATGTTATAGTAGTGTTGTAATTAATAGGTATAAATTAATTTATTCGTTACATAAACGATTTATCTAATAAAAAATGGTCGTGTTAGGGGAACACAAAATGATGACTTTAACACACACAGACCCTTGATTTCCGTGAAAAATAGGAATTAAATTTTAACTCACAAATCATCATTGTTTTACTCTTTCAACCATAACTATAAGTAAAATCATAATTATAAGTAAAATGGTCGTGTTAGGGGAACACAAATCATCATTGTTTTACAAATCATCATATTTTTTTTCAAATTTATTAAATAATGGTGTATTTGATCTATATTGTAGATCAAAAATACTTATGAGTTATTTGATAAATTTAAAAAGTGAAATTTTATTTATAATTATTGTCGAAGGAAATATCTCATTAATAAATCATTAGTTTAGCATAACTCTTAATTAACTAATTTACTATAAAAAAGAAGTTTGCAAAAAACAAATTTTTTCGCAAAATAACCCATATTTTCATCATTTTAAATTTTAAATTTTCTCTACAACTTATTTAAAATGACTTGGGTGCTTATTAGCTCACCAAATGCGACCTAACAAGCCTAGAATCGATTAGAGAGCCAAATTCACGTACATTCCTATGGTGATTGAAATTATGAGATTTCAAAGCAACGTTAAAATGCTCATAATTTTTTCACCTATTATCCGAATTCGATTATGTTTCTTGCATGCTCAACGCTGTTAGAAACAAACAAGAGCTATAATCTTAGAGTGTTAGTTTTATAAAATGTGATTTTTGTTATATTTCCTATAAACCTTGCACCAACCATTATTCTTGTTTTTTATTCATTGTTTTGGGCCCAAATCTGAAGTGATCATTCTCTTTTTTCCATGATCGTGAATAATTATTATCGACCTAAAGACGTATAATTAGATTCATAAATTTGTAAAGTAGCTTCCGTAATTAAAATCCGTTAATATTGAGTTTACTCTGTGCAGAAGATCATAATAGTGTTTTATGAAAGTATGATTTTTTAGCATGAATAATTATTGTTTTTTTTTTATATGTTGAGCATGAATAATTGTTATCGACCTAAAGACGTATTATTAGATTGCATGATTTTATGTTAGTTGTATATGTTAATTGAAATTAATTAATGGCCAAATACATTTAGAAGTTCTTTAAGTTTTCCATCTGTAACAGTTAAGTCCATAAGTTTTTTAGGTAACAAATTGGTTCGATAAGTTTCTAATTTGTTACACCGTTACCTTTCTTCCGGTTATCCCCTTTTCGGTTAGGTATCAATTGTATGGGCTTCATGGTTCACATCATATTGAACCTCCAAAAAAACATCCGAATTAACAGCCACTTCAATATATCTGTAAACGTAGGATAACTAGAAGGATAACGGTGCAAAAGTTAGAAACTTATGTTAGACTACTTGGCTATCACTTAGAAGGGGGGTTGAATAAGTGCCCTTAAAAAAAAACAATGTAGGTTTTTCAAAAATTGTTTCTTTTTTAATCGTGCGCGGAAGCACCACCGGATCGGTAGTCTATGCACCGATTGATCAAAGGAAAAGTAATATAGCCTAAGAACGATTATGAAAAGATTAAGAGATGCTTGGAATCAAATAATTCGAATTTAAATGTTTTCAACTAAAACAGTCCCAAGCAAGTGTTATGGTATCCAATCTAATCAATCACAATCAAGATAAACCAATTGAATTTTTGTGTACACGTACGAACACGAAAAATTCAATTGACACGAAATTAAAGCGATTAATAAAATGTAAAAGATGAAAGAGAGAAAGACACAAGCGTTTGATTAGGGAGTTCCCCGGCTTTCGCGTCGTCCACGCGTTTGGCTGAGTACGTCTCCCCCCAAATAACCAAACGTGTTATTTGAGAGTATATTGATCAAAACGATGAACAACAAGTGCACAGTTTACAATTAACACTTATAACCCTATAACGAATTAAAAGTAAACTATGCGAATAAACCTCAACACACAACGAAGCTTCGCCCTCTGATTCCAACGATCAATCCCGTGCCAATCCGCACCCGATCGTCCAGCTGAGTCCTTCGCTTCTTGTTGTTGATACTCCAAGATTAGCACAATCTTGAACCCTTGAGAGAAACCACACCTTCAACACAATTCAACCCGATCACGATTCTGATTCACCGCGAACCATATCGAACGTTATCACACAAATCTGCAGTTCTTATTGAATTGATCCCATACTCAAACTTCAATTTTGATTGCAAACTTGATGAAGATGATGAACTTGTGTTGAATGAAACCTTTGATCCAAATTCTCACTCAATTTGAACTCCAAAGCGTTTTCTGATCTTTCACAATGATTTCTCTCTTTCTACAATGACACACCACATTGCTATTTAAAGAGAGAATAGAATTGAGCAAATTTGGGCAAAATTTCACAGACATGTATCGATACAACTGATGATTTGTATCGATACAAACCCTTTGACCAGCGTTAAAAATGAAAGATTTGACCTATGTATCGATACAAACACGGGTGTGTATCGATACATACATCAGTTTCTTGAAATCTTGACTGATATGTATCAAATCATGCAAGCATGATTCGATGCATCATGATATTTCTGGATTTCTGAGAGGCATAGGTGTGTATCGATACATGCAAGCATGATTCGATACACGGGTAACTATCTGCCTCTGAGAGATCTCTTTTGTATCGATACAAGTGATATATGTATCGATACAAATTGCACAAAATCAGTTAGAAGTAATTTCAGGACATTTGTATCGATACACATGTTTATGTATCGATACATAATACCTAAAAACAATTTTTCAAAGTGTTAAAAATAGTTTTTCGCTGTCAAGTCATTTGTAATGTTTGCCAAAATATGTTCTATTCTATTTTCATGTGTTTTGACAATTATTAAAACATGAGGATGAACTGGTGCACTTACAACTTAAAGGATTTATTTGTTAACCAGAAAATTTAAAGGACATAATTGTTATAAACGCGAACCTTAAAGAGCCACTAAATAATTTTGATCTTAATAAATTGTATGAGATCTTCTTTTTCCGCCCTATCTTCTTCTCGCGTGCCCTACGCGTTTTGGAATATTGGGCCGGGTCAATATGTGTATGAGTCAATGTTATATTTGACTGTTTCTCTTTCCACCCAAGTTTTTTTTTCACCCCTCTAGCGCATAAAACCCTAGCCAAATTTCTTATATTTAAGATTAGATTAGATTGCTGAAACAAAACCCTAGCCAAATTCTTCATCGGTGGTGCTGTGCTTTCTCTTCCGACGCCGGCAGTAAAAAGCATCCACCATGTCTACCGCCGCAGACTCATCTCGTAAACTCTCACAAAGGGAAGCTGACATCCAAATGATGTTGACCGGCGATGTCCATCTCGGCACCAAGAACTGTGAGCGTTACATTTTCAAACGCCGCAAAGATGGTAACATTCAAATCCATATTACTTTTTGAAGTTTTATGTTTTTGTGATTTGAAATTAGATTGTTGAGAATCGAGATTAAGATTGTTAGAATCAAATATGCAAAATATAGAAATACAAAGTGACGGCTAAGTTTCAGTAATATCTGAATAACATTGTTTAACCAAATAAGGATTACAAAGAGAATATATAATAATACCTAATGGACTAATCTAACTACCGTAAAAGCCCAATAACAAAAGCCTCATTATCTAACACTTCCCCTCAAACTCATGTTGCATCGACAAGAAGCATTATGAGTTTGTCAAACAAAATACAAAAAAACATTTAACAAATAAAATAAATCTCTTATACTACCCCTCAAGCTAAAGCTTACTAAGTATTCCCTCACCGAATTCAGATTGTGAGTATTCTCTCACCGGATTCAGATTGTGAGTATTCCCTCAACGGATTCAGATGTGAGTATTCCCTCACCGGATTCAGATTTGAGTATTCCCTCACCGGATTCAGATTTTCAGATGTGAGTATTCCCTCACCGGATTCAGATGTGAGTATTCCCTCACCGGATTCAGATTTTCAGATGTGAGTATTCCCTCACCGGATTCAGATGTGAGTATTCCCTCACCGGATTCAGATGTGAGTATTCCCTCACCGGATTCAGATTTTCAGATGTGAGTATTCCCTCACCGGATTCAGATGTGTGTATTCCCTCACCGGATTCAGATTTTCAGATGTGAGTATTCCCTCGACTCACTGAATATATTCAGATCAACGGAAACCAAACAAGACAGAACCAAACCAACAAATAGAACAAATTAGATCAGATCAAACAAAATCAAACCAACTCAACAAATGATGAAATCTAAAAACACCCTACCAAAATACTTGTTTCCAATAAACATATCTAATGATAAAAGAAACAATCAGAATTTTCAAGTTAACTTACGTGAGGCACTTTGCATTATGCAAGGTACTAGACAATACCAATTACCTCCACAAACCAGACAATAACAACTTACGTGAGACACTTAACAATCAGACACTTCGAATTAACAAAACAATTACCTAAACAAACCAATTGTAGATCTGTAAGCTAAAAGTGACAGAATGACAAACCCTTTCGTTAGCAGCGGAAGCACAACATCAGATCGAATCAACCATAAAGGAAAAACATAAACACGTTCCCAATTTTTTGGAAACTCGGCAGCGGAAGCAACAAATTATTCAAGGCGGATCAGACCATGCTCTCGATACCATGTTAGAATCAAATATGCAAAATATAGAAATACAAAGTGACGGCTAGGTTTCAGTAATATCTGAATAATATTGCTTAACCAAATAAGGATTACAAAGAGAATATATAATAATACCTAATGGACTAATCTAACTACCGTAAAAGCCCAATAACAAAAGCCTCATTATCTAACAAAGATGATTTAGTTTATAGGATAATTAGTTAATTAATCACAATTTGGGTTTGAATTATTCTGTTGCCTTGTTAATTCTGTAATTAATATTTGTTAGGATAAAAGTTGATGCAATATTATATGCTGTTGAGTTAATTTTCGAGAACTCTATTTAAGTTTTGTTGATATAGAGTATTCTTTCAGTTGCAGGGGACAGGAGTGAAGCTGTGCCACCTCCACAACAAATTCCCACTGCCGGAATTGAATCAAGTGCGAAGTTGGATTACAAGTCAAGTTTAAGCAAATCATGTAGTTAGAGGAGTGCTGCTAGAAAAATATTAATGTTCCTTTTTGCTATAAAAATAATAAAATAAAAATTGATGTTCCTTTTAAAAAATTAGACAGGTGATATATGTATCATGTATGTCTAAAATTGATGTTTCCTTTCAAATTCATTTCACATCAGAGGGTTTACGTACTATGCATTCAAAAGGGAAATAAATAATGTTATACTAGGTTGGAAGTATCTACCTTTTGGTAGTTTATTATCTATCTATATATCAGAAAACTTGTTTGGTAGTACAAAATAGGCTTTTGTCTCAATCAAATTTTCTTTTTATCTCTTGTAAGAGGCATGAAATGAGGAACATCAAAACCTGGAGATTGAAATTCACAACCAATTTGAAAAAAGTTAATTGTAGTGTATGGAACTATATTTACTTCAGCATGAAACAAAGTATTATCGCCACTTGGCCTAGCTTTCAGGAATTGAATTATGTCATATAGCTCAAATAAATTAGCACGCCAATGGGAAAGGAACGCTTTTTGCGACGGGTTTACCCATGGGAAAGACGAAGCCAGGGATTTTGAAATTTTGATGCTTTGCCAGAGGTTATACCCTTGGGATAATTGTAGGCAGGAAATTAAATAAATAAAATATAGTAAAGAGGAAAAAATATAGTTTTAAAATTAAAATGCTGGTACATCACGTGGGTTGTCTACAACTTTCGCTTATGTCAAGGGTATAACCCCTCCGAAACGTGTTATGCCAGGGGCAAATATGATAATTCTGCCAAAGATGCTATGCCGGGGTAAAACCCCTGTGAAACATTAATGCAGCAATCTGCCCTGCAGACTTTGAAAAGAGCAATTTGACCCCACTCTTTGTAACCGTTGGAAACAATATTACTCTTATGAATAACAAATTCTTTCATTTATTTTGATACATCAATACCAATATATCATGCCTAATTTCTTTCGCCCACTACACCTAAATTTTCTTCACTTTATTTCTCCATTCTCCACTACCGTAAACTAGTTTCTCACATTCTCTACACCACCACAAAAAATCACATAAACCTTTCACATTCAAAATCATTCACAAAACTTCCACCTATTTTCATCTACTCCTATTCTATATTTATCCAATGTTTAAAATGGTAATTTATTTATTTTCCTTGTTCTAGTGTTTTATTTTACAATCTCTTATTAATTCTTTTTTGTAATCTCTTCTTAACACTTCTTTTTGTCAATATGTTGTGTAATGTTTATACTGTGTGTTTTATTTTTTTAGAAAAAAAAATTCAATTTTTTAAAAGTATCAATATATTTTTAAAAATAATTACGAAGAGGAGGAAGAGGAAGATGAAGATGAAGATGAAGACGACGAGGAAGAAGCGTAGTTATTTGATGGTTTGTAATATTTGGACAACTTTATTTGTGGTTTGTAATATTTTGGATAATTTTATTGATGCTTTGTAAAATATGTTGGATCTAAACAATACGCTTAGGTAATTTAATTTTGAATTTTGGATGAATTTATTTTGGGTTTAATTTTAAATATTATTGCATATTTTAATTTTTGTGAATTTTTAATATTATTTTATTAATAATTATTATTTATAATATATATATATATATATGATTTTAAATATTTTGGATGAATTTAATATTATCTTGTAATATTATTTTACTAATTTTTGAAATATGGTTGATTTTTTTTGTTTAAAAAAAGAATTTATGTTTCCCAGGGGAAAAATCCCTCGGATCGCAAGGATTGAACATGTCCCATCATTGTAGTCCGCCAGACTGATCACAAGATGTGACAGTTGCAGCAGGCCTGCTAGTTTGTTTGACAAGGGTAAGTCCCTGACAAATTTGACAGGGGTGTGCCCCTCGCAGATTTCATAGGGGTATAACCGTTAACAAAACATTTGCGACGAGGTGCATTCCCACGCACCTGCCCTTTGCAAATTTCCTAGCATTTTCATGTTTTCCAGAGGATTTGCCCCCGTCAAAGTGACCAGTATTCTTGTAGTGTCACCAAAATAAGTAATTTTCTTTTAATAGTATTATTAGTTTTTAAACACCCATGATTATATCTATTTTTCACTCACAACAAATTTATCTTCCTACTTTTTAATTTTTCACTGCTTCAACTATACAATTTTCACACATATTTTCTTCTCTTTTAATTCATCGAAATATTAATTTCTTCTCTCCCACTTAGTTTTATTTCTCTATCTCTTGATTTAACTTCTTTTAAATGATCGTTTAGTAAGAGAGGATGATAAATTTTAGAATGTTGGTAGTGAAAATCACTATAATTGTATATTTTATAAAAGTTTGTAATATATTCATGGGTATTTTATAAAAGAAGTTTGTAACTTCTTTTGAATTATCGTTTAGTAAGAGAGAGTGACAAATTTTAGAATGTTGGTGGTGAAAATGTCATAGAATACGAAACCTCGCAGAGAAACATTGTAATTTATATAAATTTTTATATATTGAGTTCTTTTTTGTCACTATAATTGTGTATTTTATAAAAGTTTGTAATTTATTTTTTGAATCAAAATATATACACTATTTTTTAACCCCCACTATTTTTATAATAACCATTTTTTACCCTGAATTTGCAACTCGCTGTCATTATAGTCCTTGACTCAAGAGGAAAGAAAAAGTAATGTCATTTTAGTTCCTGCCCACATCATTCATCCACTTGTCCCACAAATGTGTTAACTTTGCGTGTCACGTGTCCCTAAAAAATATCACATTAGCTTATTATAAAGTTAACGATAATTTTTAACATTAGGGACCAAAGTGACTAACGAATTGCAGGGTCAATGACTATTTTGTATTTTTTTAGTTAAGGACCATAATAACAACGAGTTGCACATTCTGGGACCAAAATTGTTGTTTCCCCGTCCCTCGTACCAAATTAGCAAGCTGATGTGTGACAAAAAAAAGTTAACGGCCAAACTCAACAGCAGAGACTAAAGTGACTAACAGAACATAGATTCATAAACTATTTAGTAATTAGTAGTTTTTCCCCAGCAAGGGACCAAAATGACAACGAGTTGCAAATTGAGGACCAAAGTTGTTGTTTCCCCTTAATTGTTTGATTATTACTTTTGCCACCCTATTATTTATGGGGCGCGCCCTACGAAATGACCAAAATGTCCCTGTCCGTGACTTGTACTACGGACACCCCCAAAACATCCTACCAATTATAATATATGTGATTTAAATAGCGGACTTTATTTTTCAAAATTACTCATTTTTCCTACATCCGTGACTTAAGCCACGAAAGAGTTTTTTGATCATTTCATAAGGCGCGCGAGTACTCATTTTTCCTACATCCGTGACTTAAGCCACGAAAGAGTATTTTGATCATTTCATAAGACGCGGGAGTAACCCATAGAACGGCAAAAGGAAAAGTCTAATTGTTTTTGTGTAAATGGACCAACTAGGCACAAAATTGTAAGGGCTGGGACGAGCCCATTATTACCAGTGCTGAATTATTGGGCCGGGTCAATATATATGTATGAGTCATTGTTATATAGAAGATTAGATTGCTGTAACAAAACCCTAGCCAAATTCTTCATCGGTGGTGCTGTGCTTTCTCTTCCGTCGCCGGCAGTAAAAAACATCCACCATGGCTACCGCCTCAGACTCATCCCGTCAACTCTCTCAAAAGGAAGCTGACATCCAAATGATGTTGGCCGCCGATGTCCATCTCGGTACCAAGAACTGTGACTTCCAAATGGAGCGTTACATTTTCAAACGCCGAAATGACGGTAACATTCAAATCCTTATTGTGTTTTTTTTGTTTAACATTAGTTTGTTGAGAATCGAGATTAAGATCTGGTTTATAGGATAATTACTTGATTAATTACTATTGTGTTACTCTGTAATTTTGTGCTGGTTCTGTTTATAGTTCTGTAAAATGGTTTTAAGTAGTTTATGCTTTTTTATTTTGTTTAGCTCTGTATTTTAGGATAATTTTTAGTGTTAAAAATCTAATTTTGCTCAATTAAGGCACACCATGTGTTTGTTCTGTTGTAAATGCTCTATGGTTGGAAAAATTGGTTTTGATTGTTTATTTTAATTTAGGTATTTATATTATTAATCTTGGAAAGACATGGGAGAAGCTTCAACTAGCTGCTAGGGTTATTGTTGCCATTGAGAACCCTCAGGATATTATTGTCCAATCTGCGAGACCTTATGGACAGAGAGCTGTTCTCAAGTTTGCTCAGTACACTGGAGCTCACGCCATTGCTGGAAGGCACACTCCCGGAACATTCACCAATCAGCTTCAGACTTCCTTCAGCGAGCCTCGTCTTCTCATCCTCACTGATCCAAGAACTGATCATCAGGTTTCGCCATTATCCTTTGGTTGTTAATATGAATAATGTCTGTATTTTTTATTTATTTTATGTGTATACATGTTATGTGGTGTGATAGCTTTGTTTAATTTCTATGCGTGTTTGTTTGTGTGCAGCCAATCAAGGAAGCTGCTCTTGGAAATATTCCCACAATTGCTTTCTGTGACACTGATTCTCCTATGAGATATGTTGACATTGGAATTCCCGCTAACAACAAGGGAAAGCATAGCATTGGTTGTCTCTTTTGGCTTTTGGCTAGGATGGTTTTGCAGATGCGTGGTACTATTCGCCCTGGTCTTAAGTGGGATGTGATGGTAAACTATTTTTTGTATTTCTTAAGAGTATGTGTAGTCTGTTGTTAAATTATGGAACATGTAGTATGAATGCAATGCCCTTGTATCCCCTTCTTCAAAATCTGAAGTTTGACTTGCAGACTGAAACTATGTACATTGTCTAATGTTTTTCTTTAATGCAGGTTGATCTCTTTTTCTATAGAGAACCAGAGGAGGCCAAGGAGCAAGAAGAGGATGATGTTCCTGCTCCAGATTATGCCATTGCTGACTTCAATGCCGCTGTTCCATCTGATGGTCAGTGGCCTGCTGCCATTGATCAACCATGGACCGATGCTGTCCCACAACCTATTGCAGCAGTTCCTGCTGGCAACTGGGGAGGCCAAGAAGCTGGTATGTAATTATTTGCTCTTTTGAAAATCCTATACTAAACTGAAGTTCTAGGCACCACCATTCAACTTTTGAGTTGGGTTTTTCCTAGATCTCCAATTTGTTTCAGTTATTGGCATCTGCTAAAAAAATAGTTTTACTTTACTGCGCTATCATTTATTCTGTTGCCTTGTTAATTCTCTAATTAATATTTGTTAGGATAAAAGTTGATGGAATATTATATGCTGTTGAGTTAATTTTTGAGAACTCTATTCAAGTTTTGTTGATATAGAGTATTCTTTCAGTTGCAGGGGACTGGGGTGAAGCTGTGCCACCTCCACAACAAATTCCCACTGCCGGAATTGAATCTGTGCCAGCAACCGGCTGGGATTAAACTAGGTTTTTTATCATATGATGTTCCATCTCCCTGAGTAAATTTTGGGTCAGTTTTTTTGGTAGCTTAGGAACTTTTTCTTCTAGTATGTTGAGTTACAGAAATATTTGCGACTTGAGTTATTAATTTTAACTGTACTATCATACTTATTGCTGATAATCACATTATTCTAGTTATTTCAATTTCATAATCGATTTGAACTTTGGTTTTACATGTCTATGGTGCTTTGATTTTCCGGTTAGGAATATGGCTTTTTTATGCTAACTACTTGTCCTATGTTTTTGGCTGAAATAAACTCTGCAACGCGAAGTGGCAATTATAATACATTAATACAGTTCTGTTCGCCAGTGTTATTCAAATAAATTTGCCTTCCCAATCTACAATTTTAGTTGCATCATTACTAATTTAATTTTACTTATATTCAAATTATGTATTATTTCTATCAAAATCAAACCTTGGATGCCATCATCATCCCTAGAGTAAACACTAAACATTATCAAAGGCTTCTTTGTTGATCAAATTAGTAGGGAAGATTGTAACATATTGACTAATGGGAAGTCATACGCCAAACATACCGAGTCAGATTATTGGATAGAAAAACCAGGACTTTGAATTGATAAATTAAAATGAAGTAATCGTTGTTATCAAGTGCGAAATTGGATTGCATGTCTCATCAAAGTCAAATTTTAGTAATCATGCAGAGAGAGAGTGCTGCTAGAAAAAATTTGATGTTTCTTTTTGCTATAAAAATAAAATAAAAAATGATTTTCCTTCGAATTCACATCGAAGAGTTACTATGCATACAATAGGGTTATATGAAGAAAATTGTTTTTAATCTCTCTCTCTCTCTCTCTCTATATATATATATGTCCAAATTTGTTTGGTTGTACAAAATGAGTTAATGAGTTATTGCTTCAATTGAATATTCTTATATGCAAAAATCAGAAATTGAACTTCAAATCATTTATCTCTTGTAAGAGGCATGGAATGAGGAACATCAACAAAACCTGGAGATTGAAAATCACAACCAAGTTGAAAAAGTTTCGTGTGTATGGAAGTATGAAGGTTTCTCATCCCACCCCCATGTATCTTTTTCACCCCTCTTGAAGGCAAAAAAAAGTTCGGTAAACGTAAACCGAATTTTTTTAGTGCAAATTTCCGTAAAATTTACACCAAAAAAAAAGTTCGGTTTAACTTTTTCGAGGTGAAAAAGATATATGGGGGGTGGGAAAATTTCTCATCTGCAACTGCAAGTATATCCATTCCAAACCCCAAACACCAGCACAAAACAAAGAAGTATTATCGCCACTAGACCTAGCTTTCAGGAATTGAATAATTTCATATTGCTCAAATAAATTAGTACCCCCAATGCCAAATTTAATGCACATGAGCTGAAAAGGAGGATAATCTCAAATGTAATGGAGAAAACACTCTTCAGCACCTTGACACCTCTTACAAGTATTATGATAGAGACTATTTTTTTTTTGGTGTTAATAGAGAACAAACTTTAAAAGAAATTGAAAATGTACTGTTGATTGGAATAAATAGAACAATTATAGAGAATGATCCCTATAATTTTTGAATAAATAGAACCTTCTTCCTCAGAGAAGAGATGCAACTCTTTTTCTGCCTAAATCCTAATTTTTGAATGATCCCCCATTGCTCAAATAAGATTTATTATTGAATGCACAACAACCTACGGTTTCCTTTTTACTCACAGTCACACATAATACATAGCTACAAGCCTACAACACCCTATATGGTGGAGACAACTGCAAATAGAGGCGGAATTATGATAAACAAGGTTGAAAATAAACTTAATACTTTCAGACCCTTTTACCGCCCATAACCAAGGCCAAGAATCAATCAATAGGATGATGAGTGACCCAATTATCAAATATTCGTCGTAAGTACAACTTAGTTGATAGTTACATGAACATTGATTTGTAGTCAGGACCGACTCAAAGGTAAAGTAACCCAAGTAATTAGTAAGGGCTTCAGGCTCTTGAAAAAGAATAAAATTTACTAAGAAGAAAAGTTCTTTTAAATGTCATAAGTCAATTTTGATAGTGTAATTCTATGTAATATTAATCTCTAAATTTATTAAAATTGCAAATACATCGTTTAATTTTCAATTTTGATAGAGACTAATGAAAAAATGAGATACATATTTAAACACCGTGGTTTATCCAAAAAAATTCTACTCAATAAATATATTAGCGACTAGTATATATCTATTTGGTCATTTGTGCCTGGTAAATAAATAACTAAATCACTTCTTCTACCACAACAAATAACTGAATTAGTTATTTTGTTTGGGTCCCACTCCAACCTTCTCCATCATACAGTTCCATTTCTACTTTCCATTACACCATGAACCCGTCGGAGCAACCCACCGGCAAGCCATCTCCGTCTTCATCAAACAAAGACCCAAACCTTCCATTACAACCATTATCACTACCACGTCAACGTTCTCTTCAAGTCAGAAAAGAATCACACAAGATCATCAAGAACGCGCCATTACCATCATCATCATCATCATCATCACCACAACCTCAAGCTCCTCCGGAATCGACCAACAAGAAAGATCATGTGCCTCGGGTTTTCTATGATAACCAGAGAATCATCCACGTCAGTCCAGAGGACTTCAAAGACCTCGTCCAGCGCCTCACCGGAAAACCTCCAGACAATGATCAACCTGCCGGTGCCGGACCCAGTAGAGTATCGCCGGCGGAAAGGAATGCTTCGACTGAAAGAACGACCCTCAAGAAGAAAGAGAGATTTTCTTGGAGTAGTAGAGATCAAGACATGATGAAGATGATGGAAGACGGCGTACAAATGGGTCCATTTCCCGGAATCTTATCATCGGAGCCGTCGGCATTGCCGCCTATATCGTCGCAGAATTTTACACAGGTGGCATTGCAGCCAATACCGTCGGGAAATATTTCACAGCTCACATTGCCGATGATATCTTCTCAGAATTTTAATCCGGTGACATATCCTTCCACGCCATCAAATATTTTCTCACCGGAGACTTTGCCACCAATACAGTCAGGTAATTTCTTTCCGGAGACTATGCCACTGATGCCGTCGGAGTATTTTCCACCGGTGAGTATGCCTCTGACGCCGTTCGAGTATTCCCGGTCGATTACACCGTCAGAGTTTTTCTTGCCGGAGACATCACCATGGATGCCATTTCAGGACTTTCCACCGGTTATCGATCCGCAGTCGCAGACAGTGTTTCCTTATAATGATGTATGGCCTGAGAATAGCCTCCCTGCGAGTTCGTCGGATATTTCCCCCGCCGCTGTTGTTCCGCCGCAGACGCCACCATAGTCACACGGTTCGCAATTCGTTTCGGTACGCGGTACGGGTTCGGGTACGCGGTACGCTACCTTTAAAGAATTCGGTACGTGAGGGGTATACATAGTCGGTACGCTAATCGGTACGTTGTTAATAAAAAATTAAATAAAATATTTGATGAAAATATTAATTAGGATTAAATTTATGTTAATTAATATTATTAATCTAAAGTTTATATTAATCATAAAATTGAGATGCATTGTACTAGTGGACAAACGATGTTATACTTGTAACCATCATATTCACAGCTAAATCTAAATCAGTCTCAACATTTTATATTTTGTTCTTATTTGATTGTTGGAGTGGTTCGCCGGTACTTAGGTTTTGAAGAATTCGAAGAGAATTACGATGAACCAATTCGCAAAAGTACCACGAATTGGTACGCGCGAACCAATTCGCGGTTCGTCGCCTTTTAGGAGAATTATGTGACTATGGACGCCACCGAACAAGTTCGGTTTCGGTCCTTTCGATTCCAAATAAGTTTTAAGTCTTCTTTGTTTTTGCTTATTTCAGTGTACAAAACTTTGCATTTGCATTGCATGCTTTCTGTTTCGTAGTATTTTGCTTAACACAAATTAACTCTCCAGTAAAACTTCACTTAATTTTGGGTGATGTAATTGTGATTTCAAGTGAACGAAAATGTAGTCCAAACTAAAACAGCTTTTGACAAGTCATGAGAACAATTGAGACCGAAAGGTTTTGAAGTTAAACATATAGTTAAGAACAGAGTAGTGTTAAATCAAGTAGTGGTTGAGAGGCGTTATGAATCGATGGCTTTTATATTTTCAACTCAGCAATTAATTCGTAACATATGATTATGTCGTTGTTTTCATATTTCAATGTGCTAGGATAGAAATATATGAGTATATGAATTCTTTTTGAAAAGCAAAAAAATCTATGAATTGGGATTTCTAAAAAAAAATCGAAGAATTTTTTTAAAATCGGGTAGAATCTAAGATTGTATGAAGACTTCATTCGATTGCGCTTTTAGTGAAGTGGGTTGGATATTGGCCCCATTTGAATTATATTATTTTTAAGCTTATGTAAAACAATTTACGTAAATAAATAAGTTTTATGGATTATTATAAGTTTGTCAAGGTAAATTATGAAAAAATAGCTCATAAAACTACAGTTTTAAGTAGTGAGAACTTATAAATTAACATAAAACCTTATTTATTTGCATAAACTATTTTAAACAGGTCTATTGGGCCAAATAATTTGAACATATTACACAATTTATAGAGGAGCAAATTATTTTATCTCATTCATAATAATGTTGGTAATATAATGTAGGAATAAAATCATAAATATGAAAATTAACAAACCTTAATGTTGTAACTATAATATATAAGGTGCCAGGTTTACTTGTTTATGAGAGAAAGGTGTTCGCAGTGTGGTTTGGTTCGGTTTTGACTATAAAAGTCATCTTAACTGCGAGATAAAAATGTATGCAGTTCGGTTTGGTTCGATTAATTTTTAAAAGATCATCCAAACCAAACCATTGCAGTTATGATCGGTTCGGTGGCGGCGGTTTATACCATAATTAAATAACTAATAAATGTACTAAAATAAAATCAAACACCTTCATATAGTAAAAAATAAAAATTTTAGTCAAATGTTGCGGTTTGGTTCGGTTTTCAGAAATGAAAACCGCGAACCTAACCGAACCGCGCGGTTCACCTAAAAAATCATCCAAATTCATCCAAACCAAATGCGGTTTTTGCGGATTGGATTGGTTCGATTTGCAGTTTTACTTTTGGTTTGGTTCGGATACAATACAATCACCCCCAAGAGAAACTATATACAATGAGAAAAATGTATATGCACATACAGTGTAAACTAATTTTACAGGTCAATTAATATCTACCGTTTATTCTGTCAAATCATCTCACTACACCCCACTACAATTGTATGATATGGAGATATGTTTGATTCCTATTGGATATCCGTGTAAAATTAATTTACATTGACAGAACATATTCATTAAACTCATACAATATTACAAAAGTGCTGAAACATACATTTTTATGGATTATTTCTAACTCTCTTGGTTACACTCACAAAATGAAGATAAAACTTTAAAATTGTGAATTCTGATTGGTTGACTGTATATATTTATTTTACATAGTCTAGTTATTTTCTTTAAACTCTATATTTAAAGCTGCAAATGAAAATGGAGATATTCTTGGAAAATTTCTCTTCTCACCCCCACCCCTCTTTTTAACTCCCCTTAAAACCGTTTTTGCCCCTGAAAAGTCAAGTTTGGGTTCTACGTTCCGAATTTTTTTAAAGAAGTTACTTCGGTAAATAGTTTCCAAATTATAGCATTATACACACAGAAGCACGCTTCTTCTGTCAGATTCTATTTTTTTGCGTTTGAACATAGGGTTTGGTTGGGAAAAGGGAAGGAAGATAACATATGCGATTTAGATTCCTCATTCAACAAATTTCATCACTCTAATTTAACAAGTAATTTCTATGCATTTTTTATCATCCATTCCTCTTATGTTACTTGTTTAGGAATTTTCTCCATTTCTCTTTGGTTTTAGAATTTCTGAGTTTGTTGTTATTGTTGATAATGTTGTTTAGAGTTTTTTTTAAGTCGACATTCTAAAGCAAATTTGTTATAGCATGTTGATGATCTAAAATAAAATAGTTTGGAGCTAGCTCTCATAAGATGAGATTGTCTTCGCATAATTATACACTCAACAACTTGAGAATATAAGTAATGTGAGACTTCAAACATATTCAACACCACGCATATTCTCACTATGTACACCGGCATTTATTCCATTACCATGTTAAAATTGCAAAACATCACCTTAATTACGGTGATTTTTGCTTAATGAAATTCAGCCAGATTCAGTACACGTACAAATGAGTATTTAATTGATTTTAAAAGTTCAAACAACTTAATTAGTAGATTTATCTGTGTGTGAAGTAGTTTTGAAAATATCTCATAAAACAAGTTCGAATTTTAAGTAAAATTGATTAAAAAGAGTAATAGTCACATGCCTTGAATATAAGATGATGTACGTCTTTTTTAGCATAATTAAGGTTTTAAGTTCGATTTCTGATTTGGATATGCAAAAGATAAAAATAAATTGCTTGAATGATCGGTGAAAATTACATAAAGTTAAATAAATTTGTAGACATGGAAGACACACTTTATTACTTTATATTCTGTAAAACTTGAATAAGTTTCTGATTCATGAGTAGACTCATAATGATGAGATTTCTTGTATATGGATGAGTTGAACTAAATACCAACCAATTGTCAAAAGATAAAAATAAAAAATAAATACCAACCACTTAATACAATGTGGTAGTTACTGTGTGACACCCTCCGCCTAAAACGTGTTTTAAAAAATAATAATGTTAAAATTATGAGATAAATTTATTTTTTTTAATACAAAAGAGGCTTAAGCTAATAAAAAAAAACTAACAATAAATTATTATAGGGGATGTAATATCTATAGCATCAGCTAACAATAAGTTACTCAAACTAACAAACAAAACACTATTTATACATATGAAGTCCAGGTCCATACTCACACTCACACCTCATATTAGCGAGGCAGCAACATAGGAATTTGTCTCGCGATAAGAATAGTAGACCTTAATCTCACGGTCTAAAGCTAATAACTGTCGAATTTCCTTGATGAGCCTCCACCCAACAACCTTAAAATTATTAAGTGTCTGAATAACAAACTTAAAATGCACCATTACCTACATCTGTTATCGGATATGCCTCTAGATGATCTCACAATTAGTTACAATTTGATACTAATCCTTGTTGTTCCTATCCTAATCATTGTTGTATATCTGATTTTGACTATTAGTTTAGCTTTCCTTTAGATTAGCCTTTCTGTTAATACTTGTACTCTATATTAAGCTACGATTCATTCATCAATATACATAGTAAAGAGTTTTAATCAATTTGCTCTCTGCACATTCTCTTTACATGGTATCAGCCTAACTTCGTTCCTACCATTTTTTACCCACACCAATGGCTGCCAACCAATTAGATTTTACATCACCTTATTATCTCCATTCATCAGACCAACCAGGCCAAGTACTTGTCACACAACCTCTTAATGGAGATAACTATACCACTTGGAGCCGAGCCATTACCATGGCACTTGAAGCCAAAAACAAACTTGGTTTTATTGATGGCAGCCTCCTTAAACCTGAACCTAACGACGTAAATTTCGTTCATTGGGTCCGGTGTAATAGTATGGTTCAATCTTGGCTTATACATTCCACTATCCCCACCATAGCCAATTCCATCCTATGGATTAATAGTGCTAGGGATATATGGCTTGACCTTCTTGCTCGGTTTACTCAAAAAAATGCACCCCGAATTTTTGAAATTCGCCGAGCTGTTGCAAATCTTTCTCAAGGCACAAAATCTATTTCCACTTATTATACAGAACTCAAAGCTTACAAAGATGAGCTTAATTCTTATCAGACCCTTCCCGCGTGTGTTTGTGGTGCTGTGCCAAATTTCAACGAGGTTTATGCTACCGAACATCTCATGGATTTTCTACAGGGTTTAAATGATTCATATGCATCTGTTCGTAGCCAAATTCTACTCATGGACCCTCTCCCTTCGGTTCCCAAAGCTTATTCACTCTTATTACAAGAAGAGCGTCAACGTTCCATCTCTGATTCACGTTCAGTTCCAACAGATCAATCAGCCATGGCTGTTCAACAATCAAATTCCTCAAAAGGGGACGGTTCCAAACAAAATTATTATTGTTCCATTTGTAAGATTGATGGGCACTCAGACAGTCGTTGCTACTCAAAGATTGGTTATCCTCCTTGGTGGAAACATAATATTGGCTCCAACAAGCCTCGGCGTGGTTCTTCTTCTCGTGACAGTCGCAGAACTAGACCTTCTGCATCACCGGCTCATTCCAATGCTGCTGTTGTTCCATCTTTGGATTCTAAGTCTTCATCTAGTTTGACTCTGACTCAAATTCAACAGCTACTCTCCCTCCTTCAAAATGGTAATGATCGACCACTTGCAAATTTCGCAGGTACTTCATTCCGTTGTTTTTCTTCCTTTAAACCTTGTACATCCTTATGGATATTAGATTCTGGTGCCACTCACCATATGGTTTCTGATCTTTCACTTTTTCACTCTTACACTAAAGTCTCAACTTCTGTTAAATTACCTGATAATAAACTTGCTCCTGTTCATCATATTGGTTCCATTTGTTTACATTCAGGTCTTGTAATTCAAAATGTTCTACATGTTCCTTCCTTTCAATTTAACCTTTTGTCCATTAGTAAGCTAACTAAAGATACTAACACTTGGGTCACTTTCACTCCTACTTCATGTTTTTTACAGGACCAGAGGACGAAGAGGATTACTGTGATGGGTGAACAACATAGGGGCCTCTACACCATGGATAATCCTACAACAAATCTCATTCCCACTTCTTTATTTAGTTCAAACTTTGATTTATGGCATTGGCGCTTAGGACATCCAGCCCCAACTTTATCTCCACAGTTTAATAATTTAGATACTAGCATTAAGTTTTCTAATAAATGTACTTGCACTATTTGCCCCTTGGCAAAACAGTCTCGTTTGAAATTTCCATTAAGTTGCATCTCTACTGTTCGATGTTTTGAATTAATTCATTTTGATATTTGGGGACCTTATACTAAAAATCACTCCTCTGGTGCTAAATTTTTTCTCACTGTGGTAGATGATTTTTCGCGAAGTACATGGGTATTTCTAATGCAACACAAAAGTGAAGTTAACACAATCATCCCTTATTTCTTTAAATTGGTTGAAAAACAATTTCATACTTAGATCCAAAAAATTCAATCCGACAATGGACGTGAATTTTTTAACTCCCAAACTCGTGATTTTTTAACAAACCTAGGAGTATTACAACAATCTAGTTGTGTTTATACTCCACAACAAAATGGTGTTGTAGAGCGTAAACATAGACATTTATTAAATGTTGCACGTGCTCTACATTTTCAATCCAACTTACCATTAAATTTTTGGGGTGATTTTGTACTAACTGCTGCGTACTTGATTAATCGTCTACCTACAAATGTTCTCAAAGGCCATACACCTCATGAAATTTTATTTAACAAAAAACCAAAACTTTCCCATCTTCGAGTTTTTGGTTGTTTAGTATATGGCCACAACACACACATCACTCACAAATTTGATAAACGTGCATCTCCAGGAGTGTTTTTAGGATATCCCCATGGTCAAAAAGGTTATAAAATATTGGATTTATCTTCAAAAAAAATCTATGTTACAAGAGATGCAATTTTTCATGAAACAATTTTTCCATACAAGATGCTTAATGCTCAAACAAATGACTCAGCCTTCCCTTTACCTTTACCATCTATAGATGATACACCATCACATACTTCTTATCCTTTCAAAGAAGGAGAATCATCTACTAATGAATCCACCCCCACAAATACTTCCATCACCTCACCAACACTCCCATCTTCAGACCATGTTCCACCCACACCAGCCTTGGAACCTGACCACCTTGAAGAACATTTAGTAAATCAACATCCTTTACCAAATATGCCTCGTCGTTCATCACGCACCATTAATCGTCCATGCCATCTTGATGATTATGTGTCCTCCCTCGCCACATCACAGTCATCCTCTTCTCCAAATGATCCAGGTATACTTTATCCTCTTTCTAACTCCTTATCTTATCATCGTTTCTCTTCTCCGCATCGTTCCTTTCTTTCTTCAATAGCTGTTGAAACTGAGCCGCAGTCATACTCTGAAGCAAAGAATTTTTCGGAATGGCGCAAGGCAATGCAATCTGAGATTGATGCTTTGTGTGAAAACAGAACTTGGTCCTTAGTTCCTCTACCTAACGGAAAGAAACCAATTGGTTGCCGATGGGTTTTCAAAATTAAGCGCAATTCTGACGGTAGCATCGAACGGTATAAGGCACGTTTAGTTGCTAAAGGATACACTCAAATTGAAGGGGTTGATTATTTTGATACATTTGCCCCTGTAGCTAAACTTGTCACAGTTAGAGTTTTACTTGCTATTGCTGCTGCAAAAAATTGGCCTCTTCATCAGTTGGATGTGAATAATGCATTTTTACACGGTGATTTGCATGAGGATGTTTTTATGCAATTACCTCCGGGATTCCGTCGCAAGGGGTAGCAACTGGTTTGCAAGCTACAAAAGTCCTTATATGGCCTTAAACAAGCATCACGAAATTGGTATTCAAAATTCTCTGAAGTCCTTATTAATTTTGGTTTTAAACATAGTACAGCAGATCCGTCTCTTTTTTGCTTACACCGCGAATGTAAGACCCAAGATTTCATTGTATAGTTGGTTTAAGGAATATTAGGGTTTCGATGTGTTCGTGTGACGAAACATCGTGTAATTATTAAGTTTTGCTGTAATTGAGTCTGTTTTGTGCTCGTGCGCCGTAATTGTACAGACTTTTGTCTTGTGATCCTGTTTCTTGTATAAGAAGTTATTTGTGGTTTCAGAATAACGAGTTTTGGATTATTCTTGTTTTTGGAAAAACGAGTGGGATTTTACCCGCGGATGGGAAATTTTACTGCGTCTGTTTTAAGTGAGGTTTCGGATGGGAGTTTTATATATCTGCACGAGTTAGGATATATTCTGAGAATAATTTTCCAAGGTATAGAAGAAAATTACAGTCGCGGAAAAAGATTCGGCGATAAGTTTTGGAATGGAAAAACGTTAGACGTTCTTTCCGTAAGTTTTAGGTTTTTGTGTTTCTATGAGGTTTTGAGTGTTATCTCAAGTGGGTTTGTTTTGGTTTGATCCAATGGCTAGGGTTTAAGCTTGACATTGTGTTTTTGATCCAATGGTGGATTGGCTATCAAGAGTTTTTTTAAATAGTAAGGAGGTTTGATGACCTTGGCACTTAGAAAAACATCACAAGACATCTCCATTCTTTCTCTCTTGTACGTGAAACACCATTTCACTTTCCAACCTTCACAAATTTCATTTTCTCACCATTTCACTCCATTTCAAGCTTGGAAGCTTAGTGGAAAGTTGTAGAGAATCACTTTCTAAAGGTAACCCTCTCTTCTCATCTCCTAGGTTGGTAGATTTTTAGAGTTGTGAGGTTTTTGGGTTTATGTTCTTAAGAGGGTTTGGTGAGAAGGGTTGTTCTTGCTAGTTCTTGTTTCATGAAAGTTGTTCCTGAGAGTTTAGTAAGCATGCTAGGCTTTGTTGTTTTTGTTTTCCATGAGTTGATGAAAAATCTCATGAGAAAAGTTAGGGTTTTGGTTTGGTTATGTATTGATCAATAACATGAGGCTATGTTGTAAGGTTTTGAAAAGAAAAGTTGTCTTTGAACCTTAGGGCGAAAGGGAAATGCGTTGTATGGTTTTGTTTTAGAAAATCCGATGAAAAATATTTTGAGGTTTATGAAAATATTTTCCTAAGTGTTTTGGGTAGTGTTTTGGGGTCAAAATGGTTTAAAACTATTGTGACATGTGGTGCCACTTTTTACCTTGAAAACGTGTTTGAAAATGATTACCGGACGGTTAAGGCCCGTAATAAAACTTGTGCTTAGAGTTGGTTTTGATTTTGGAAATGAAAATCAAATAACTTGCACTCGAAGCAACCAACAAACTTTCGGAAAATGAATTGCTTGCTTATGAAAATGGTTTGCTTTTATGCTTTGAAAAAGTGTGGGGAACTAATAGAATCAAACTAGGTTTGGGTGGAAAAAGGTGGTGTGAGTTGCTGTCTTGTGCTGTCATGACAGGTGCAACTCGCCGGGCGAGTGGTTACTCGCCAGGGCGAGTGTCACAGGTCATGACAACTCGCCAGGGCGAGCTCCAGAGCGAGTAAGACCAGTACTCCCTGCCTCCACTCGCCACCAACTCGCCAGGGCGAGCTCTGGGAGTTGAGATTTTGGATTTTGATTTCTAAACTTGGTTTTTAGCCTTCTAATCCCTTTTTATTAATTTATGGAAGTGGTTGGGATTGGAAACGAGTTTTTCGGGTACTCGGAAAGTACGTAACTTATAACGCAAGAAAACGGCCATTTTGCATTTCAATTTATTTAAGACTTTTGACAATTGTTTTGGGTCCTAAAAATAGTACAAATAACTCATGGTGGTTGATCAATACGATAGATTTTGGTATGGTATCCGAAAGAGTGGTTTTCCTTAGGAACCATTAGGTTTTTGGGGTTTTGGTGTAGTTTCAATACGATTGGTTAGAGAACAATGTATTGATTGTTACGCTGCTTGTTTTAGGAAGCGCGTTGTGTTGTTTGAGCGTGTGTTGTTGACGGAAGCTTGCCGAGGTAAGGGCTCCACTTTATTTCCGTCTTTTCAAACGGTTTGATAAACATGCTTTGTTTTGCTGTGTATGCAATTGTTTGTGTGTTGACATGTTTGTGTTATGTATGCTCGTTGATGAGAACGTGTTTACATTACTTGTGCAATTTACATATGATTTGGAAAATATATGTATGAATTGCTATGATTTAGTTACATATGCTTGAGAGGTATGTATGTGTGGCATTAGCATATGTAGGGGATAGTATGCTCATGCATTCATTGTGCGTAGTTGCGTGAGTGGACTACGGGGTGTTGGTTGCGTGAGTGGACCCACCCAAAATCCTACGGGATCTTTTTGAGTACAATAAGTGGTTGCGTGAGTGGACCACGGGGTGTGATTGCGTGAGTGGATCCACCTTAACCCTTTGCGGTTTTATTGGTTATGATTAGTAATTCCGGAATTCATTTGCATGTGGTAGCTCTGGTAGTACCACACCCATTGTAGAAGTCTGCATTAGGCTTGCTGTGCATTATATATATAAGCCCGTTAGAGGGAATTGTTGAATGTTTTAAGAGCTTTCTCTTCTGCTTTGTGGAAATATTTGTTATGTGTACAATCTCTTGCACCGGTTATATATGTATACTTTTATTTTGTGGTGACCCTTTCTTTCATTTGCGGGCTCATCCCACCCCAGATGACGATGCAGGTCGAGAGGATGGTGTTGGCAGCTCTAGGCCTTAGTGAGCTCGTGTTGGAGCTAGAGTGGTAGTTTTAGTTAGACTATGCGCCGGTGTGTTTGTGCACTGTGCTTTTTGTTTAGCATAGGACTTTCTAACTTCTTTTGGTTGGTTAGTGCTTGTAAGCACATAGACTTATGGATTGTAATTATTCAGGTTTACACTTAGCTTGTTCGAATACAATATATATATGGTGTGATATATATATGGTTCGTTTGTAATATTTAATGTCGGCTCAATTAAAAATGTTTTGCGCACTCTGAGCGTTTGTTGAAAAAGAAAAAAAAAAAAAATAATGCCCTTTTTGCGTTATGAAAACGGGGTGTTACAATTGTGGTATCAGAGCCCGGCTTTAAATCTTCAAAGGGAAAGTGTATACTTGAGTCGTTAGTTCAGAGTCGGTTAGAACGTAACTAGTGTTGGGTTAGTTCTAGTGTTTGTTCTGTGTCGGGTTATGGGTTAGTAATCCGTTGAGTGAGGTTTTCTGTTGGAATTCAGAAATGTTTGGATAAGGGTCTAATCGAAGAGAATTGGTATGTGCCGGAAACGATGCCTCCAAGAAGGGCACCTGCTAGAGATGATGATGATGTGGACATCCATCAGATGGCTTATGCCATGAATACAATGGCAGCAGCGGTAACTGCGCAAACTCATGCTAAGGCGCAGAGAGACCTTGAAAAGCGCGACAGGGAGATCCTGGCCGCTGGGTCTAGGGTTCTCGCAAGTTTTAATCAGCAGGCCCCTCCAAAGTTTAATGGGGAGGGAGGTCCAGAAACAGCGGATATATGGCTCCATGCTATGGAGAGGATATTTGGGGCAATTCATTGTCCGGAGGGAGAGAAGGTAGTTCTAGCTACCTATCAGCTGCTTGGGGGTTCCGAATTTTGGTGGAGGAACACCCGTCTGATTATGGAAAATGCATATGAGGAGATTAACTGGGAGAACTTCAAGAGGAGGTTCCTGGCTAAGTATTTCCCTGAGACTGCAAGGGAAAGGTATGGTGAGGAGTTTCTGAGACTACGACAGGGGAGTATGAATGTGGAGGCATATTCCAAGAAGTTTGAATCATTATCCCGTTTCTTCCGCTTCTTTAGGGATGGGATAGATGAGGTCTATATGTGTCGTCGCTTCCAAGATGGGCTGAGGTACGAACTGCAGGATGCGGTTGTGCCATTGGGTATTCGGCAATTTCAAGTCTTGGTTGAAAAGTGCCAAGAGGTTGAAGATATGAGAAACAAAAGGGTGAACCGTCAAGGTGGTTTTAGTGCTGGGGGACCAAGTCGTTCTGGTGGTCCGAATCAAAGTCAGAACCGTGGAAAACAAGGCAGTAAGCCATATGACCGTCCACAGTATAACAAGGGACAGGGTCGATCGGTGAACCAGGACAGTCAGAATACCGGGAAGCAGGGCTGTTTTAAGTGTGGTGAAGTGGGCCACTATGCGAATGAATGCCGGAATCAGGGGCATGTTTGTTTTAATTGCAAGAAGCCGGGACACTTTGCTAGAGATTGCAAAGCCCCGAAGGCCGGGCCGTCGGCTAATGTGGCACAAGGCTCACAAGGTACCAGACCTGCGGCAAAGGCACGTGCTTACTGTATGGGCACAGAAGTGAGTGGGCAGGCTAGCAATGCCATTCACGAGAGCTGTCACATTGCAGGTAATTCTTTAACTGCTTTGATTGACACGGGGGCAACCCACTCATTCATTTCTTTGGCATGTGCAAATCGGTTGAGTTTGAATGTTTCTGTTCTTCCATTTGATTTGAATGTTTTGACTCCTGCTAAGGATTTGGTAGTAAATACTGCATGCTTGCATTGTTTAGTAGTAATTCAGAATAGAGAGTTTCTGGTCAATTTGGTGTGTTTACCGCTTACATCTCTCGAGATCATTCTCGGGATGGATTGGCTATCTTATCATTATGTTATACTAGATTGTGCTCGGAAATTGGTTTTCTTTCCCGAGCCAGGTGTGCGGAGATACCTATCGGCCAATCGGCTTTCTGTGGTTATGTGTAATGGAGAGCCGGAGATAGTGTCACTTGCTAGCTTAGGAGTGACGTCGGAGATCCGAATTGAGGAAACTCGAGTGGTTCGGGATTTCCAAGATGTGTTTCCATCGGAGATTCCAGCTTTTCCTCCGTGTAGAGAGGTGGAATTCTTTATTGATTTACAACCGGGTACGGGTCCGATTTCGGAATCAGCTTATCGGATGGCTCCAGCCGAGTTGGTAGAGTTGAAAGGTCAGATCGAGGACTTGTTAGAGAAGGGTTTCATAAGGCCTAGTGTGTCGCCTTGGGGAGCACCGGTCTTATTGGTTAAGAAGAAGGATGGGAAATCTCGTCTATGCGTAGATTATCGGAAGCTTAATAAGGTGACTATCAAGAACCGATATCCATTGCCACGGATTGATGATCTGATGGATCAGTTGAGGGGAGCCTCAGTGTTTTCAAAGATTGACTTGAAATCTGGTTATCATCAGATAAGAGTACGAGATGAGGATATTCAGAAAACGGCGTTTAGGACGCGGTATGGGCATTATGAGTACTTGGTGATGCCGTTTGGAGTGACGAATGCACCGGCGATCTTCATGGCCTACATGAATCGGATATTCCATTCGTTTTTGGACAAGTTCGTGGTGGTGTTCATTGATGATATTCTCGTGTATTCGAAGAGCGAAGAGGAGCATGAAGAGCATCTTCGTATGGTTTTGCAAGTGTTACGGGAAAGAAAGTTGTATGCGAATCCGTCGAAGTGTGATTTTTGGTTGGAAGAGGTGAATTTCCTAGGCCATGTTATATCAAGAGAGGGAATTGCCGTGGATCCAGCCAAGATTGACACAGTACTTGCATGGAAACAACCGCAGACGGTGACGGACGTGAGGAGTTTTGTGGGTTTGGCCGGTTATTACCGGAGGTTCATAGAAGGATTCGCTAAGATTGTGGCACCAATGACGCAACTTACGCGAAAAGACCAACCGTTTGCGTGGACTGAGCAGTGTGAACTTAGTTTTCAATTGTTGAAGGAGCGGTTGACGACTTCACCGGTGTTGGTGTTACCTCAGTCTGATGAACCTTATGAGGTTTATTGTGATGCGTCTCATCAGGGTTTGGGTTGTGTGTTGATGCAGCACAAGAGAGCAGTGGCTTATGCATCACGGCAGTTGAAGGTGCATGAGAAGAATTATCCTACGCACGATTTAGAGCTTGCGGCTGTTGTTTTCGCATTGAAGATTTGGAGACATCATCTTTATGGTTGCACTTTTGTCGTGTTTAGTGACCATAAAAGTCTCAAGTATCTGTTCGATCAGAAAGAGCTTAATATGAGGCAACAGAGGTGGATGGAAACTTTGAAAGATTTCGACTTTACGTTGGAATACCACCCGGGAAAGGCTAATGTGGTAGCCGATGCTTTGAGTAGGAAGAGTGTGTCGGTTTGTTCGGCACAAATGGCTAGTCAACAGGAGTTGTTGAGAGAGTTTCGTGACTTGCACCTAGAGGTAGAGTTTGCTTTAGGGACCATGAGACTGGGTATGATTACCATCTCAAACGGTTTGTTGGAGGATATTGCTAACTGTCAAGATGACAAGTTTCTCATGGAGAAAAGAGTTTTGATTGTTCGGGAAACCAACCGAGATTTCAAGGTGGGACCGGACAACATTTTGAGATGTAATGGTAGGGTGTGTGTGCCCGATGCTATGAACTTGAGAAACACCATTCTAGGGGAGGCACACAAGAGTAAGCTTAGTATGCATCCCGGGGCAACGAAAATGTATCAGGACCTGAGGCAAGATTTCTGGTGGCCGGGTATGAAGAGGGATGTGGCCGAGTTTGTGGCGTCGTGTTTGACTTGTCAGAAAGCGAAGATTGAACATCAGAGACCAGCAGGGATGCTGCAGTCTTTAGATATCCCCGAGTGGAAATGGGATAGCATTTCTATGGATTTCATCACTGGTTTACCCAAGACCAGGATGAAGCATGATTCCATTTGGGTGATAGTGGATCGTTTGACGAAGTCCGCTCATTTTCTACCGGTAAGGATTACGGATACGGCGGCAAAGTTGACCGATGTGTATATTGCTGAGATTGTGAGGTTACATGGGATTCCGTCAAGTATAGTGTCGGATAGAGATCCAAAGTTCACTTCACATTTTTGGAAGACTTTGCATGAGGCGTTGGGGACGAAACTGAGGTTGAGTTCTGCCTATCATCCCCAGACCGATGGGCAAACTGAGAGAACAAATCAGTCACTAGAGGATTTATTGAGAGCATGTGTGCTGGATGATCGTGGGAGTTGGGACGACGTGTTGCCGTTGATAGAGTTCACGTACAACAATAGTTACCATTCGACTATCGGAATGGCACCATATGAGGCTTTGTATGGGAGGAGATGTCAGACTCCTTTGTGTTGGTACCAAGATGGGGAAGGTTTGATAGTAGGACCGGAAATGGTACAACAGACGACGGACAAGGTCCGAAAGATAAGGGCAAGGATGAAAGTTGCTCAAGATCGACAAAAGAGTTATGCGGATAGGCGTCGGAGGCCTTTAGAGTTTGAGGAGGGAGATCACGTATTTCTCCGTGTTACTCCAACAACGGGTGTTGGAAGGGCTTTGAAAGCAAAGAAGTTGACTCCGAAGTTTATAGGGCCGTATCAGATTTTGGAACGGATTGGGAAGGTAGCATATCGGATCGCGTTGCCACCGGTACTATCTTTGATTCATGATGTGTTCCATGTGTCGCAATTGCGGAAGTATACACCGGATCCGTCACATGTGATCACGCCAGATGACATCCAGCTGAGGGATAACTTGTCATTTGAGGTTCCGCCAATCAAGATTGCGGATAAGAAGATGAAGCGTTTGAGAACGAAAGAGATACCTTTGGTAAAGGTGATATGGAACGAGGCTACAGGAGATGCCACCTGGGAGCTCGAGAGTAAGATGAAGGAATTATACCCCAGTTTGTTTGACGACGTCTAAGTTTCGAGGACGAAACTTCTTTTAGGGGGGTAGTATTGTAAGACCCAAGATTTCATTGTATAGTTGGTTTAAGGAATATTAGGGTTTCGATGTGTTCGTGTGACGAAACATCGTGTAATTATTAAGTTTTGCTGTAATTGAGTCTGTTTTGTGCTCGTGCGCCGTAATTGTACAGACTTTTGTCTTGTGATCCTGTTTCTTGTATAAGAAGTTATTTGTGGTTTCAGAATAACGAGTTTTGGATTATTCTTGTTTTTGGAAAAACGAGTGGGATTTTACCCGCGGATGGGAAATTTTACTGCGTCTGTTTTAAGTGAGGTTTCGGATGGGAGTTTTATATATCTGCACGAGTTAGGATATATTCTGAGAATAATTTTCCAAGGTATAGAAGAAAATTACAGTCGCGGAAAAAGATTCGGCGATAAGTTTTGGAATGGAAAAACGTTAGACGTTCTTTCCGTAAGTTTTAGGTTTTTGTGTTTTACGTTCGTCGCGTCGCGCGAGAGCTGAACGTGTGAGTGTTTCTATGAGGTTTTGAGTGTTATCTCAAGTGGGTTTGTTTTGGTTTGATCCAATGGCTAGGGTTTAAGCTTGGCATTGTGTTTTTGATCCAATGGTGGATTGGCTATCAAGAGTTTTTTTAAATAGTAAGGAGGTTTGATGACCTTGGCACTTAGAAAAACATCACAAGACATCTCCATTCTTTCTCTCTTGTACGTGAAACACCATTTCACTTTCCAACCTTCACAAATTTCATTTTCTCACCATTTCACTCCATTTCAAGCTTGGAAGCTTAGTGGAAAGTTGTAGAGAATCACTTTCTAAAGGTAACCCTCTCTTCTCATCTCCTAGGTTGGTAGATTTTTAGAGTTGTGAGGTTTTTGGGTTTATGTTCTTAAGAGGGTTTGGTGAGAAGGGTTGTTCTTGCTAGTTCTTGTTTCATGAAAGTTGTTCCTGAGAGTTTAGTAAGCATGCTAGGCTTTGTTGTTTTTGTTTTCCATGAGTTGATGAAAAATCTCATGAGAAAAGTTAGGGTTTTGGTTTGGTTATGTATTGATCAATAACATGAGGCTATGTTGTAAGGTTTTGAAAAGAAAAGTTGTCTTTGAACCTTAGGGCGAAAGGGAAATGCGTTGTATGGTTTTGTTTTAGAAAATCCGATGAAAAATATTTTGAGGTTTATGAAAATATTTTCCTAAGTGTTTTGGGTAGTGTTTTGGGGTCAAAATGGTTTAAAACTATTGTGACATGTGGTGCCACTTTTTACCTTGAAAACGTGTTTGAAAATGATTACCGGACGGTTAAGGCCCGTAATAAAACTTGTGCTTAGAGTTGGTTTTGATTTTGGAAATGAAAATCAAATAACTTGCACTCGAAGCAACCAACAAACTTTCGGAAAATGAATTGCTTGCTTATGAAAATGGTTTGCTTTTATGCTTTGAAAAAGTGTGGGGAACTAATAGAATCAAACTAGGTTTGGGTGGAAAAAGGTGGTGTGAGTTGCTGTCTTGTGCTGTCATGACAGGTGCAACTCGCCGGGCGAGTGGTTACTCGCCAGGGCGAGTGTCACAGGTCATGACAACTCGCCAGGGCGAGCTCCAGAGCGAGTAAGACCAGTACTCCCTGCCTCCACTCGCCACCAACTCGCCAGGGCGAGCTCTGGGAGTTGAGATTTTGGATTTTGATTTCTAAACTTGGTTTTTAGCCTTCTAATCCCTTTTTATTAATTTATGGAAGTGGTTGGGATTGGAAACGAGTTTTTCGGGTACTCGGAAAGTACGTAACTTATAACGCAAGAAAACGGCCATTTTGCATTTCAATTTATTTAAGACTTTTGACAATTGTTTTGGGTCCTAAAAATAGTACAAATAACTCATGGTGGTTGATCAATACGATAGATTTTGGTATGGTATCCGAAAGAGTGGTTTTCCTTAGGAACCATTAGGTTTTTGGGGTTTTGGTGTAGTTTCAATACGATTGGTTAGAGAACAATGTATTGATTGTTACGCTGCTTGTTTTAGGAAGCGCGTTGTGTTGTTTGAGCGTGTGTTGTTGACGGAAGCTTGCCGAGGTAAGGGCTCCACTTTATTTCCGTCTTTTCAAACGGTTTGATAAACATGCTTTGTTTTGCTGTGTATGCAATTGTTTGTGTGTTGACATGTTTGTGTTATGTATGCTCGTTGATGAGAACGTGTTTACATTACTTGTGCAATTTACATATGATTTGGAAAATATATGTATGAATTGCTATGATTTAGTTACATATGCTTGAGAGGTATGTATGTGTGGCATTAGCATATGTAGGGGATAGTATGCTCATGCATTCATTGTGCGTAGTTGCGTGAGTGGACTACGGGGTGTTGGTTGCGTGAGTGGACCCACCCAAAATCCTACGGGATCTTTTTGAGTACAATAAGTGGTTGCGTGAGTGGACCACGGGGTGTGATTGCGTGAGTGGATCCACCTTAACCCTTTGCGGTTTTATTGGTTATGATTAGTAATTCCGGAATTCATTTGCATGTGGTAGCTCTGGTAGTACCACACCCATTGTAGAAGTCTGCATTAGGCTTGCTGTGCATTATATATATAAGCCCGTTAGAGGGAATTGTTGAATGTTTTAAGAGCTTTCTCTTCTGCTTTGTGGAAATATTTGTTATGTGTACAATCTCTTGCACCGGTTATATATGTATACTTTTATTTTGTGGTGACCCTTTCTTTCATTTGCGGGCTCATCCCACCCCAGATGACGATGCAGGTCGAGAGGATGGTGTTGGCAGCTCTAGGCCTTAGTGAGCTCGTGTTGGAGCTAGAGTGGTAGTTTTAGTTAGACTATGCGCCGGTGTGTTTGTGCACTGTGCTTTTTGTTTAGCATAGGACTTTCTAACTTCTTTTGGTTGGTTAGTGCTTGTAAGCACATAGACTTATGGATTGTAATTATTCAGGTTTACACTTAGCTTGTTCGAATACAATATATATATGGTGTGATATATATATGGTTCGTTTGTAATATTTAATGTCGGCTCAATTAAAAATATTTTGCGCACTCTGAGCGTTTGTTGAAAAAGAAAAAAAAAAAAAAATAATGCCCTTTTTGCGTTATGAAAACGGGGTGTTACAGCGAATCTGGTGCTGTATTTCTTCTTCTATATGTCGATGACATTGTACTTACAGGTTCAGACCCACAACTTATTAGCTTGGTTAAGGTTTTACTACAAAAGCATTTTAAAATTAAAGATTTGGGAAAATTAAAGTACTTTTTGGGTATTGAAGTTGCAAGATCCAAACAAGGCCTTTTTTTAACTCAAAGACAATATGCTCTTGACATCATCTCTGATAGTGGCCTTACTGCCTCAAAAACGGTAGACTTTCCTATGGAACAAAACCTGAAATTAACTCATTCAGAAGGTAGTGCATTGTCTGATCCTTCACCATATCGCCGTCTTGTTGGTCGCCTAATCTACCTCACAGTGACGCGCCCTGACATTACTTACCCAGTCAACATTTTAAGTCAATTCATGCATGAACCTCGTCAGCCACACATGGATGCAACTATTCGTCTTCTTCGTTACCTAAAGACAACACCTGGACAAGGTCTCTTCTTTCCTTCAAACTCAGATCTATCTCTCAAAGCTTATTGTGATTCGGATTGGGCGAGCTGTCCCACAACTCGTCGCTCAACCTCCGGTTATTGTATTTTTTTGGGATCTAGTATTGTCTCTTGGAAAACAAAGAAACAGTCCGTGGTATCACGTTCATCCGCTGAAGCAGAATATAGAGCAATGGCCAATACCACTTGTGAAATTACTTGGCTCTCATATTTGTTGAGTGATATTGGCATCTCCCAATCTACATCTACACCGTTATTTTGCGACAACCAATCTGCTCTACATATTGCATCAAATCCAGTGTATCATGAGCGCACTAAGCACATAAAGATTGATTGTCATGTTATTCGTGAAAAAATTTCATCAGGATTAATTGCGACCGCAAAAGTTAGTTCAGCAAATCAAATTGCAGATTTACTCACCAAACCCTTAGGCAAAGATCAATTTCAGCACTTGAAGGCCAAGATGGGACTTTCAACTTTACACAGCCCATCTTGAGGGGGAGTGTTATCGGATATGCCTCTAGATGATCTCACAATTAGTTACAATTTGATACTAATCCTTGTTGTTCCTATCCTAATCATTGTTGTATATCTGATTTTGACTATTAGTTTAGCTTTCCTTTAGATTAGCCTTTCTGTTAATACTTGTACTCTATATTAAGCTACGATTCATTCATCAATATACATAGTAAAGAGTTTTAATCAATTTGCTCTCTGCACATTCTCTTTACAACATCTTTGAAATTCCTTTTCCATGTGTCAACCGGAGACCGTCAAGAACTCCCCAAGCTCCGTGAGATAAGCATTACACCTCCCCAAATTCTTTGAGAAACTACTGAATGGGACACATGCGTAAATTTTCATTTTAAAAGTAGTCACAGACATAGAAACATCACATCTACATTACGAAAGTTGTGATCTATAATTTTATTTTATAATGAATGTTGTGATCTATCTAAATTGTTGGTTTACTGTTTTTCCAACCATCTGAATATTGATTATAATTAGTTACGGGTGAGAATAGGTCTTGTGAGGCCAATTTATAAAAACCCATGACTTAGTTTATTTAGTGTAATTCGGATTTTATGCTCCTTATGACGATTTTAATTTTGTGTAACAACCCGCTTTTCAAAAGCCAGAAAAGGCATTATATATATATATATATATATATATTTTTTTTATACACATCAGAGTTACGCATAAAAGATTTTAAATGAGCCGGCATTCAAATATACAAAAGAACTCATTACCATAAGGTGCTTCGACAAGCAAAGTGTATTCAGGAATAATTACAATCCAAGTCAAAGTATTCAAATACTTACAACAAAACAAGCTAGAATCCTATGTCTAACCCAAAAAGCACAGTGTACAACCCACACTGGCGCATAGTCTAACTAAGCTAAGACTCCAACAAACTCACTGGGACCCGGAACAGCCACCGTCGTCACCACGACCTAGCCCAACATCTGGGTGGGATGAGCCCGCAAATGAAAGAAAGGGTCACCACAAAAACAAGTATGTATATATAAAAACGGTGCGAAAGTTGTACACATAGCAAATTTCCACATACACAAGAGAAAGCTCTTAAACTCAAAAGTAGTTCCCACCAACGGGTATATATAAATAAATCACCAATCCTAATGCAGACTTCTACAATGGGTGTGACAACCAATCACTGGTTCGCCACATGCATGATTTTCCGGAAAATTAACCTCTCCTTGAAGAGTCGTGGGGTAGGCAAAGCCACACAGTCATATACGTACCCGCACTAAAAAGCCACACAAGGCGGGTGAAGTCACACAGACAAACACCAGGTGAAGTCGCACAGACAACACCAACTCAATAAAATCCAGTCGGATTTGGCGAAGCCACACAGTCAACGCCCGGTACGTAGGCAAAGTCACACAGACATACACCTAGGCACGCAACTATGAAATGCATGACATATATTCTCTTGGCATATACAGGATAGTCGCACAGACAAAATCCCCGCGTAGTCCTATCCGACGCACGCATTCATATATGCTCATGCAACCAATCACATAGCCTAAAGCCTATGCACAAACCATCACATCCTACATACATTTTCCTAATCATATGTAAATTGCAGGAGTAATTGTAACCACGTTCTCATCAACGAGAATACATAAGTACAAACATGTTAAAGCACACAGCAAATGCATAACAGCAAAACCAAACATGTCGTAATCGTTTTAAAAGACGGAAATAAAGTGGAGCCCTTACCTCGGCAAGCTTCCGTTTACTAAAACTTGACCAAACAACACAACACGCTTCCTAAAACAAGTAGCGTATTATCAATACATTGTTTTCCAACCAATCGTATTGAAACTAAACCAAAAACCCCAAAAACCTAAAGGTTCCTAAGAATTCTACACTCTTGGACAGCTCACGAGTCCTCGCTCTATTGATCAATATTCATGAGTCATTTATACGATTTTACCAACCCAAAACCATTTGCAAAACCAAATAAAAACTCTTAGAGAATTCAATTTTCAAAATGGAAGTTAGCTTGCATCACAAGCTACAAGACTTCCGGTCATTCGAAGAAATATGTTTCGCGCTCAATAATTACTAAAAGTCTCAAATATAAGTTTAAGAAACTAAAAATAGAGTTTGGAACAAGAATACAAAAAAAACACTCCCAGGTCTGGTCGCTACTGCTCGCTTGGTGAACGGCTAGCGAAGCAAGTCAGACTTCCCATGCCCATGGCGAAGGCTGGCGACCAACTCGCTGCTGAGCGACCATATGGTCGCTCACACCAGTACAGAACTGGTTTCTTCAAGACAGCAACAACAAAACTTGGTTTACTCAATTTTCACCCAAAACAACTTTTCACGCAACACACTACATACGCATAGTATTGGTTCCCAACAACCGTTTGCACAACACAGCATTACATTTCCGAAAGTATGTTGGTTGCTTCGAGTGCAAGTTATTTGGTTTTCATTTCCAAAATCAAAACCAAACCCAAGCACAAGTTTTATTACGGGCCTCAACCGACCTGTAACCATTTTCAAACATGTTTTCAAGGTAAAAGCAAGGCCACATAACTCAAGAGTTTTAAACCACTTGGAATACCAAAAACACCACACAAAACACTTAGTAAATATTTTCATAAACACCAAAATATTTTTCATCGGATTTTCTAAAACAAAACCATACAACACCAATCCCTTTCGCCTAAAAGTTCGAAAACAACGTTTCTTTTCAAAACCTTACAACTTAACCACATGTTATTGATCAATACATAACCAACCTAAAACCCTAACTCATAAATACATGAGATTCCCATCCCCTCATGGAACCCAAAACTACCAAGCCTAAACATGCTTACAAAACCCTCATGAACAACTTTCATGAAATAAAAGCTAGCAAAAACAACATTTCTCACCAAACCCTCATATGAACATAAACCCAAAATCCTACAAACTCTACAAGTTTGAACACATACAAGATAGGAATAGAGGGGTTACCTTAAGAAAGAGATTCTCTACAACTTTCCACTAAGCTTCCAAGCTTGAAATGGAGTGAAATGGTGAGGAAATGAAAATTTGGTGAAGACTAGGCAAGAAGAAGAAGAAACACGGCCAAGAGAGCAAGAGGAGTGAAATTTTTCTAAGTCCACAAATGAGTTAAGCCTCCTTACTATTCAAAAGGTCTTGGTCACTTATCCACCCTTGGATCAAAAACAAAAGTCCAAGCTTAAACCCTAGCCATTGGATCAAATTGCTTTATGGATAAACACAAGATTAAATCCAATCTTCCAAAACAAGACACTTACCCAGCTCTCGCGCGTCGCGACGAACGTAAATCACAAAAACGTAAAAACTACGGAAAGAACGTCCAACGTTAAACATTTCCAAAACTTATCGCTAAATCTTTTTCCGCGACTGTAATTGTAAGACCCAAGATTTCATGGTATAGTTGGTTTAAGGAACATTAGGGTTTCGATGTGTTCATGTGGTGAAACATCGTGTAATTATTAAGTTTTGCTGTAATTGAGTCTGTTTTGTGCTCGTGCACTGCAATTGTACAGACTTTTGTCTTGTGATCCTGTTGCTTGAATAAGAAGTTATATGTGGTTTTAGTATAACGAGTTTTGGATTATTCTTGTTTTTGGAAAAACGAGTAGGATTTTACCCGCGGATGGAAAATCTTATTGCGTCTGTTTTGAGTGAGGTTTCGGATGGGAGTTTTATATATCTGCGCAAGTTAAGATATATTCTGAGAATAATTTTCTAAGATATGGAAGAAAATTACAGTCGCGGAAAAAGATTCGGCGATAAGTTTTGGAAATGTTAAACGTTAGACGTTCTTTCCGTAGGTTTTATGTTTTTGTGGTTTACGTTCGTCGCGTCGCGCGAGAGCTGAGTACGAGACTTGTTATGGATGAGTTGATGATATCTTGTGACTTTCTCATAAAGCAAATTGATCCAATGGCTAGGGTTTAAGCTTGGACTTTTGACTTTGATTCAAGGGTGGATTGGCTATCAAGAGGTTTTAGCATAGTAAGGAGGTTTAGTGACTTGGTCACTTAGAAACATCACAAAACATCTCCATTCTTTCTCTCTTTCACGTGGAACTCCATTTCCTTCTTTCTAACCTTCACAAATTTTCATTTCCTCACCATTTCACTCCATTTCAAGCTTGGAAGCTTAGTGGAAAGTTGTAAAGAATCACTTGCTTAAGGTAACCCTCTCTTCTCATCTCATAGGTTGGTAGACTTATAGAGTTTAGGAGTTTTTGGGTTTATGTTCTCATGAGGAGTTGTTAGGAAATGTTACTTTACATGGTTTTTGTTTCATGAATGATGTTCATGAGGTTTAGGGAAGCATGTGTAGGCTTTGTTATGTTGTTTTCCATGAGTTGGTGAAAAATCTCATGAGAAAAGTTAGGGTTTTGGTTGGTTTATGTATTGATCAATTACATGAGGTTATGTTGTAAGGTTTTGAAAAGAAAAGTTGTCTTTGAACCTTTGGGCAAAAGGGAAATGCGTTGTATGGTTTTGTTTTAGAAAATCCGATGAAAAATATTTTGGGGTTTATGAAAATATGTCCAAAGTGTTTTGAGTAGTGTTTTTGGGGTCAAAATGGTTTAAAACTCTTGTGACATGTGGTGTTACTTTTACCTTGAAAACATGTTTGAAAATGATTACCGGACGGTTGAGGCCCGTAATAAAACTTGTGCTTGGATTTGGTTTTGATTTTGGAAATGAAAATCAAATAACTTGCACTCGAAGCAACCAACAAGTTTCGGAAAATGAATTGCTTGCTTATGAAAATGGTTTGCTTTTGCGCCTTGAAAAAGTGTTGGGAACTAATAGAATCAAACTAGGCTTGGTTGGAAAAAGGTGGTGTGAGTTGCTGTCTTTTGCTGTCATGACAACACGCCAGGGCGAGCTCCAGAGCGAGTAAGACCAGTCCTCACTGCCTTCACTCGCCACCAACTCGCCAGGGCGAGCTCTGGGAGTTGAGATTTTGGATTCTGATTTCTAAACTTGGTTTTTAACTTTCTAATCCCTTTTTATTAATTTATGGAAGTGGTGGGGATTGGAAACGAGTTTTTCGGGTACTTGGAAAGTACGTAGCTTATAACGCAAGAAAACGGCCATTTTGCATTTAAAATTATTTAAGACTTTGGCCTATTGTTTTGAGTCCTAAAAATAGTGCAAATAACTCATGGGGGTTGATCAATACGATAGTTTTTGGTATGGTATCCGAAAGAGTGGATTTTTCCTTAGGAACCTTTAGGTTTTTGGGGTTTTGGTGTAGTTTCAATACGATTAGTTAGAGAACAATGTATTGATTGTTGCGCTGCTTGTTTTAGGAAGCGCGTTGTGTTGTTTGAGCGTGTGTTGTTGACGGAAGCTTGCCGAGGTAAGGGCTCCACTTTATTTCTGTCTTTCGAAATGGTTACGACATGCTTTGTTTTGCTGTGTATGCAATTGCTGTGTGCTTTGGCATGTTTGTACTTATGTATTCTCGTTGATGAGAACGTGTTTATAAATATGTGTGCAATTTACATATGATTGAGAAAATGTATGTATGTTGAGATGCTTTGTACATAGGCTTTAGGCTATGTGATTGTTTGCATGAGCATATATGAATGCGTGCGTCAGATAGGACTACGCGAGGATTTTGTCTTGTGTGACTATCCCGTATATGCCGAAGAGAATATATGCCATGCATTTCATAGTTGCGTGCCTAGGTGTATGTCTTGTGTGACTTGCCTTCGTACCGGGCGTTTGTCTGTGCGACTTCGCCAAATCCTACCGGATTTTATTGAGTTGGTGGTTGTCTTGTGTGACTCACCCGGTGTTATCCCACCGTGATTGTTTTGGTATTGTCTTGTGTGACTCTACCTGGTGTTATCCCACCAATAGTAGGAGGTGTTATCCCAACAGAGACCTACGCCTTCTATAGAGAGGTTGAATTCTGGAATTAAATCATGCTTGTGGCTAACCAGAGATCGGTTGTCACACCCATTGTAGAAGTCTGCATTAGGCTTGGTGATTTATTTATATAAGCCCGTTGGTGGGAATTACTCTTGAGATTATGAGCTTTCTCTTGTGTTTGTGGGAATATTTGTTATGTGTACAATCTTTCGCACCGGTTATATATATATATACTTTTATTTTGTGGTGACCCTTTCTTTCATTTGCGGGCTCATCCCACCCCAGATGACGATGTAGGTCGAGAGGATGGTGTTGGCAGCTCTAGGCCATAGTGAGCTTGTGTTGAAGCTTAGAGTAGTTAGACTATGCGCCGGTGTGTTTTGTGCACCGTGCTTTTTGGTTAGCATAGGATTCCTAACTTGTTTTGATACTTAGACTTGGACTGTAATTATTCAGGAATACACTTTGCTTGTCGAAGCACCTTTTGGTACTGAGTTCTTTTGTATATTTGAATGCCGGCTCATTTAAAATCTTTATGCGTAACTCTGATTGTGTACAAAAAAAAAAAAATAGTGCCTTTTCTGGCCTTTGAAAAACGGGTTGTTACAATTGGTATCAGAGCACGGCTTTAAATCTTCAAAGGGAAAGTGTATACTTGAGTCGTTAGTCCAGAGTCGGTTAGAACAAAACTAGAGTCGTGTCAGTTCTAGTGTTTGTTCTGTGTTGGGTTATGAGTTAGTAACCGTTGGATGAGATTTTCTGTTGAGACTCAGAAATGTTTGGATAAGGAATCTAATCAGAATTGGTATTGTGCAGAATAGAATGCCTCCAAGAAGGGCACCTACAGCACCTATGGCGGACAATGCTGATATAAACCAGATGGCTTATGCCATGCATACGATGGCAGCGGCTGTGACTGCACAGAGCCATGCTAAGGCGCAGAGGGATCTGGAAAAGCGCGAAAGGGAAATACTCGCTGTTGGATCTAGACTCCTTTCAAATTTCAACCACCAGACTCCTCCAAAGTTTAATGGAGAGGGAGGTCCGGAAACTGCTGATTTATGGCTCCAATCTGTGGAGAGGATATTCGGGGCAATTCATTGTCCGGAAGGGGAAAAGGTAGTCTTAGCTACCTATCAGTTACTAGGGGGTTCTGAGTATTGGTGGAGGAACACCCGTGTTATCATGGAGAATGGGCATGAGGAATTGAATTGGGAGAACTTCAAGAGGAGGTTTTTAGCCAAGTACTTTCCCGATACTGCAAGGGAAAGGTATGGGGAGGAATTTCTGAGGTTGCGTCAGGGGGGCATGAATGTTGAAACATATGCCAAGAAGTTCGAATCACTATCCCGTTTCTTCCGCTTCTTTAGGGATGGGATAGATGAAGATTATATGTGCCGTCGTTTCCAAGATGGGCTGAGGTACGAACTGCAGGATTCGGTTGTGCCATTGGGTATCCGACAGTTTCAGGTCTTGGTAGAGAAGTGCCAAGAGGTAGAGGACATGAGGAATAAGCGGGTGAACCGCCAAGGAGGGTCTAGTGCCGGAGGACCAAGTCGTACCAATGATCGTGGTTCGACTCAGAATAGTGGGAGGCAAGGGAGTAAGCCGTGTAACTGTCCTCAACACAGTAAAGGACCGGGCCGATCGGTGAATCAGGGGACCCAGGGAAAATCAGAGGGTGGTAAGGGGACTTGCTACAACTGTGGCGAAGCGGGGCATTTTTCAAATGAGTGCACGCGACCGAAGGGAGGAAGCGCTTGTTTCAATTGCAAGAAGTCGGGACACTTTGCTAGAGATTGCAGAGCCCCGAAGGCTGGGCCGTCGGCAAATGTGGCACAAGGCTCACAGGGTGTCAGACCTGCGGCAAAGGCACGTGCTTACTGTATGGGCACTGAGTTGAGTGGGCAGGCTAGCAACGCCATCCATGAGAGCTGTCACATCGCAGGTAATTCTTTAACTGCTTTGATTGACACGGGGGCAACCCACTCATTCTTATCTTTGGCTTGTGCAAACCGTTTGGGTTTGAATGTTTCTATGCTTCCGTTTGATTTGAATGTTTTGACTCCTGCTAAGGATTTGGTAGTGAATACTGCATGTTTGCATTGTTTGGTAGTAATCCAGAATAGGGATTTTCTAGTCAATTTGGTGTGTCTACCGCTCTTATCTCTCGAGATCATTCTCGGGATGGATTGGTTGTCTTATCATTATGTGATTCTAGACTGTGCTCGGAAATTGGTTTTCTTTCCCGAGCCAGGTGTGTGAAGGTACTTGTCTGCAAATCGGCTTTCTGTGGTTATGTGTAATGGAGAGCCGGAGATAGTTTCACTTGCTAGTTTAGGAGTGACGTCGGAGATCCGAATTGAGGAAATTCGAGTGGTTCAGGATTTCCAAGATGTGTTTCCATCAGAGATTCCAGCTTTTCCTCCGTGTAGAGAGGTGGAATTCTTTATAGATTTGCAACCGGGTACGGGTCCGATTTCGGAATCAGCGTATCGGATGGCTCCAGCTGAGTTGGTAGAGTTGAAGGGCCAGATTGAGGACTTGTTAGTTAAAGGTTTCATAAGGCCTAGTGTGTCGCCTTGGGGAGTACCGGTCTTATTGGTTAAAAAGAAGGATGGTAAGTCTCGTTTATGTGTGGATTATCGGAAGCTTAATAAGGTGACTGTCAAGAACCGATATCCACTGCCGCGTATTGATGATTTGATGGATCAGTTGAGGGGAGCCTCAGTGTTTTCAAAGATTGACTTGAAATCTGGTTATCACCAGATAAGAGTGCGAGATGAGGATATTCAGAAAACGGCATTTAGGACGCGGTATGGGCATTATGAGTTTCTAGTGATGCCGTTCGGAGTGACGAATGCACCCGCTATCTTTATGGCCTACATGAATCGGATATTCCACTCATTCTTGGACAAGTTTGTGGTGGTATTTATTGATGACATTCTAGTGTATTCGAAGAGTGAAGAGGAACATGTAGAGCATCTTCGTCTAGTATTGCAAGTTTTGCGGGAATGTAAGCTGTATGCAAACCCGTCAAAGTGTGATTTTTGGTTGGAAGAGGTGAATTTCCTTGGCCATGTTATATCAAAAGAGGGAATAGCCGTGGATCCAGCCAAGATTGATACGGTACTTTCATGGAAGCAGCTTCAAACAGTGACTGATGTGAGGAGTTTTGTTGGTTTGGCCGGTTATTACCGGAGATTCATAGAAGGATTTGCTAAGATTGTGGCACCAATGACACAACTTACGCGAAAAGATCAACCTTTTGCTTGGACAGAGAAGTGTGAGTTGAGTTTTCAGTTGTTAAAGGAGTGATTGACGACTTCACCAGTTTTGATGTTACCACAGTCGGAGGAACCGTATGAGGTGTATTGTGATGCTTCTCATCAAGGGTTGGGTTGTGTGTTGATGCAACACAAGAGAGCAGTGGCTTATGCGTCAAGGCAACTGAAAGTGCATGAAAAGAATTACCCTACGCACGATTTAGAGCTTGCGGCCGTGGTTTTTGCATTGAAGATTTGGAGACATCATCTTTATGGTTGCACTTTTGTCGTGTTTAGTGACCATAAAAGTCTTAAGTATCTGTTCGATCAGAAAGAGCTTAATATGAGGCAGAGGAGATGGATGGAAACTTTGAAGGATTTTGATTTCACCTTGGAATACCATCATGGAAAGGCTAATGTGGTAGCCGATGCCTTGAGTAGGAAGAGTGTGTCGGTTTGTTCGGCATAAATGGCTAGTCAACAAGAGTTGTTGAGAGAGTTTCGTGATTTGCACCTAGAGGTAGAGTTTGCTTTAGGGAATATGAGACTGGGTATGATTACCATCTCGAACGGTTTGTTGGAGGATATTGCGAATTGTCAAGATGACAAGTTTCTCATAGAGAAAAGGGCTTTGATTGTTCGAGGAACCAACCGAGATTTCAAGGTGGGATCGGACAACATTTTGAGGTGTCAAGGTAGAGTGTGTGTACCCGATGCTATGAACTTGAGAAACATCATTCTAGGGGAGGCACACAAGAGTAAACTTAGTATACATCCCGGAGCAACAAAGATGTATCAAGACCTGAGGCATGATTTCTGGTGGCCGGGTATGAAAAAGGATGTGGCTGAGTATGTGGCGTCGTGTCTGACTTGTCAGAAGGCGAAGATTGAACATCAGAGACCAGCAGGGATGCTGCAGTCATTAGACATTCCCGAGTGGAAGTGGGATAGCATTTCTATGGATTTCATCACTGGTTTACCTAAGACCAGGAGGAAGCATGATTCCATTTGGGTGATAGTGGATCGTTTGACTAAATCCGCTCATTTTCTACCGGTAAGAACTACGGATACAACGGAAAAGTTGACCGATATTTACATTGCTGAGATTGTGAGGTTACATGGGATTCCGTCGAGTATAGTGTCGGATCGAGACCCAAAGTTTACTTCACACTTTTGGAAGACTTTGCATGAGGCGTTAGGGACGAAACTGAGATTGAGTTCCGCCTATCATCCTCAGACCGATGGGCAGACCGAGAGAACAAATCAATCTTTAGAAGATTTGTTGAGAGCTTGTGTATTGGATGATCGTGGAAGTTGGGATGATGTGTTACCTTTGATAGAATTCACATACAACAATAGTTTCCACGCGAGTATTGGAATGGCACCCTACGAGGCTTTGTATGGGAGAAGATGTCAGACTCCTTTGTGTTGGTACCAAGATGGGGAAAGTATGATAGTAGGGCCGGAAATGGTACAACAGACGACGGACAAGGTCCGAAAGATAAGGGCAATGATGAAAGTTGCTCAAGATCGCCAGAAAAGTTATGCGGATAGGCGTCGGAGGCCTTTAGAGTTTGAGGAGGGGGATCACGTATTTCTCCGAGTTACACCAACGACTGGCGTTGGAAGGGCTTTGAAAGCGAAGAAGTTGACTCCAAAGTTTATAGGGCCTTATCAGATTTTGGAACGGATCGGGAAGGTAGCATATCGGATCGCGTTGCCACCGGTACTATCTTTGATTCATGACGTGTTCCATGTGTCGCAATTGCGGAAATATACACCGGATCCATCACATGTGATCACACCAGATGACATCCAGTTGAGGGATAACTTGTCATTTGAAGTTCCGCCGATCAAGATTGCGGATAGGAAGATGAAGCGTTTGAGAACGAAAGAGATACCTTTGGTGAAGGTAATATGGAACGAAGCTACAGGAGATACCACCTGGGGGCTCGAGAGTAAGATGAAAGAATTATATCCCAGTTTGTTCGACGATGTCTAAGTTTCGAGGACGAAACTTCTTTTAGGGGGGTAGCATTGTAAGACCCAAGATTTCATGGTATAGTTGGTTTAAGGAACATTAGGGTTTCGATGTGTTCATGTGGTGAAACATCGTGTAATTATTAAGTTTTGCTGTAATTGAGTCTGTTTTGTGCTCGTGCACTGCAATTGTACAGACTTTTGTCTTGTGATCCTGTTGCTTGAATAAGAAGTTATATGTGGTTTTAGTATAACGAGTTTTGGATTATTCTTGTTTTTGGAAAAATGAGTAGGATTTTACCCGCGGATGGAAAATCTTATTGCGTCTGTTTTGAGTGAGGTTTCGGATGGGAGTTTTATATATCTGCGCGAGTTAAGATATATTCTGAGAATAATTTTCTAAGATATGGAAGAAAATTACAGTCGCGGAAAAAGATTCGGCGATAAGTTTTGAAAATGTTAAACGTTAGACGTTCTTTCCGTAGGTTTTATGTTTTTGTGGTTTACGTTCGTCGCGTCGCGCGAGAGCTGAGTACGAGACTTGTTATGGATGAGTTGATGATATCTTGTGACTTTCTCATAAAGCAAATTGATCCAATGGCTAGGGTTTAAGCTTGGACTTTTGACTTTGATCCAAGGGTGGATTGGCTATCAAGAGGTTTTAGCATAGTAAGGAGGTTTAGTGACTTGGTCACTTAGAAACATCACAAAACATCTCCATTCTTTCTCTCTTTCACGTGGAACTCCATTTCCTTCTTTCTAACCTTCACAAATTTTCATTTCCTCACCATTTCACTCCATTTCAAGCTTGGAAGCTTAGTGGAAAGTTGTAGAGAATCACTTGCTTAAGGTAACCCTCTCTTCTCATCTCATAGGTTGGTAGACTTATAGAGATTAGGAGTTTCTGGGTTTATGTTCTCATGAGGAGTTGTTAGGAAATGTTACTTTACATGGTTTTTGTTTCATGAATGATGTTCATGAGGTTTAGGGAAGCATGTGTAGGCTTTGTTATGTTGTTTTCCATGAGTTGGTGAAAAATCTCATGAGAAAAGTTAGGGTTTTGGTTGGTTTATGTATTGATCAATTACATGAGGTTATGTTGTAAGGTTTTGAAAAGAAAAGTTGTCTTTGAACCTTTGGGCAAAAGGGAAATGCGTTGTATGGTTTTGTTTTAGAAAATCCGATGAAAAATATTTTGGGGTTTATGAAAATATGTCCTAAGTGTTTTGAGTAGTGTTTTTGGGGTCAAAATGGTTTAAAACTCTTGTGACATGTGGTGTTACTTTTACCTTGAAAACATGTTTGAAAATGATTACCGGAAGGTTGAGGCCCGTAATAAAACTTGTGCTTGGATTTGGTTTTGATTTTGGAAATGAAAATCAAATAACTTGCACTCGAAGCAACCAACAAGTTTCGGAAAATGAATTGCTTGCTTATGAAAATGGTTTGCTTTTGCGCCTTGAAAAAGTGTTGGGAACTAATAGAATCAAACTAGGCTTGGTTGGAAAAAGGTGGTGTGAGTTGCTGTCTTTTGCTGTCATGACAGTTGAAACTCGCTGAGCGAGTGGTTACTCGCCAGGGCGAGTGTCACAGGTCATGACAACACGCCAGGGCGAGCTCCAGAGCGAGTAAGACCAGTCCTCACTGTCTTCACTCGCCACCAACTAGCCAGGGCGAGCTCTGGGAGTTGAGATTTTGGATTCTGATTTCTAAACTTGGTTTTTAACTTTCTAATCCCTTGTTATTAATTTATGGAAGTGGTGGGGATTGGAAACGAGTTTTTCGGGTACTTGGAAAGTACGTAGCTTATAACGCAAGAAAACGGCCATTTTGCATTTAAAATTATTTAAGACTTTGGCCTATTGTTTTGAGTCCTAAAAATAGTGCAAATAACTCATGGGGGTTGATCAATACGATAGTTTTTGGTATGGTATCCGAAAGAGTGGATTTTTCCTTAGGAACCTTTAGGTTTTTGGGGTTTTGGTGTAGTTTCAATACGATTAGTTAGAGAACAATGTATTGATTGTTGCGCTGCTTGTTTTAGGAAGCGCGTTGTGTTGTTTGAGCGTGTGTTGTTGACGGAAGCTTGCCGAGGTAAGGGCTCCACTTTATTTCTGTCTTTCGAAATGGTTACGACATGCTTTGTTTTGCTGTGTGCTTTGGCATGTTTGTACTTATGTATTCTCGTTGATGAGAACGTGTTTATAAATATGTGTGCAATTTACATATGATTGAGAAAATGTATGTATGTTGAGATGCTTTGTACATAGGCTTTAGGCTATGTGATTGTTTGCATGAGCATATATGAATGCGTGCGTCAGATAGGACTACGCGAGGATTTTGTCTTGTGTGACTATCCCGTATATGCCGAAGAGAATATATGCCATGCATTTCATAACTCATGGGGGTTGATCAATACGATAGTTTTTGGTATGGTATCCGAAAGAGTGGATTTTTCCTTAGGAACCTTTAGGTTTTTGGGGTTTTGGTGTAGTTTCAATACGATTAGTTAGAGAACAATGTATTGATTGTTGCGCTGCTTGTTTTAGGAAGCGCGTTGTGTTGTTTGAGCGTGTGTTGTTGACGGAAGCTTGCCGAGGTAAGGGCTCCACTTTATTTCTGTCTTTCGAAATGGTTACGACATGCTTTGTTTTGCTGTGTATGCAATTGCTGTGTGCTTTGGCATGTTTGTACTTATGTATTCTCGTTGATGAGAACGTGTTTATAAATATGTGTGCAATTTACATATGATTGAGAAAATGTATGTATGTTGAGATGCTTTGTACATAGGCTTTAGGCTATGTGATTGTTTGCATGAGCATATATGAATGCGTGCGTCAGATAGGACTACGCGAGGATTTTGTCTTGTGTGACTATCCCGTATATGCCGAAGAGAATATATGCCATGCATTTCATAACTCATGGGGGTTGATCAATACGATAGTTTTTGGTATGGTATCCGAAAGAGTGGATTTTTCCTTAGGAACCTTTAGGTTTTTGGGGTTTTGGTGTAGTTTCAATACGATTAGTTAGAGAACAATGTATTGATTGTTGCGCTGCTTGTTTTAGGAAGCGCGTTGTGTTGTTTGAGCGTGTGTTGTTGACGGAAGCTTGCCGAGGTAAGGGCTCCACTTTATTTCTGTCTTTCGAAATGGTTACGACATGCTTTGTTTTGCTGTGTATGCAATTGCTGTGTGCTTTGGCATGTTTGTACTTATGTATTCTCGTTGATGAGAACGTGTTTATAAATATGTGTGCAATTTACATATGATTGAGAAAATGTATGTATGTTGAGATGCTTTGTACATAGGCTTTAGGCTATGTGATTGTTTGCATGAGCATATATGAATGCGTGCGTCAGATAGGACTACGCGAGGATTTTGTCTTGTGTGACTATCCCGTATATGCCAAAGAGAATATATGCCATGCATTTCATAGTTGCGTGCCTAGGTGTATGTCTTGTGTGACTTGCCTTCGTACCGGGCGTTTGTCTGTGCGACTTCGCCAAATCCTACTGGATTTTATTGAGTTGGTGGTTGTCTTGTGTGACTCACCCGGTGTTATCCCACCGTGATTGTTTTGGTATTGTCTTGTGTGACTCTACCTGGTGTTATCCCACCAATAGTAGGAGGTGTTATCCCACCAGAGACCTACGCCTTCTATAGAGAGGTTGAATTCCGGAATTAAATCATGCATGTGGCTAACCAGAGATCGGTTGTCACACCCATTGTAGAAGTCTGCATTAGGCTTGGTGATTTATTTATATAAGCCCGTTGGTGGGAATTACTCTTGAGATTATGAGCTTTCTCTTGTGTTTGTGGGAATATTTGTTATGTGTACAATCTTTCGCACCGGTTATATATATATATACTTTTATTTTGTGGTGACCCTTTCTTTCATTTGCGGGCTCATCCCACCCCAGATGACGATGTAGGTCGAGAGGATGGTGTTGGCAGCTCTAGGCCATAGTGAGCTTGTGTTGAAGCTTAGAGTAGTTAGACTATGCGCCAGTGTGTTTTGTGCACCGTGCTTTTTGGTTAGCATAGGATTCCTAACTTGTTTTGATACTTAGACTTGGACTGTAATTATTCAGGAATACACTTTGCTTGTCGAAGCACCTTTTGGTAATGAGTTCTTTTGTATATTTGAATGCCGGCTCATTTAAAATCTTTATGCGTAACTCTGATTGTGAACAAAAAAAAAAAAATATAGTGCCTTTTCTGGCCTTTGAAAAACGGGTTGTTACAGTAATTTTCTTCCATACCTTAGAAAATTATTCTCAGAACATAACCTCACTCACGCAGATATATAAAACTCCCATCCGAAATCTCACTTAAAACAGACGCAGTAAGATTTTTACATCCGCGGGTAAAATCGTACTCGTTTTTCCAAAAACAAGAATAATCCAAAACTCGGATTTCTGACTTCACAGAAACCTTCTCATTCACAAAAGAGGATTACAAGACAAAAGCCTGTGCCTTTACAGCGCACGAGTCCAAAACAGATTTAATTACAGCAAAACTTAATAATTACACGATGTTTCACAACACGAACACATCGGAACCCTAAAATTCCTTAAACCAACTATACAATGAAATCTTGGGTCTTACATTTTGCATCTTGTAGTGACTTTGTTTTTCATTCTAAAATTTTGGTCATTTTTAATATAAGAAAAAAGATTGGTAATTTTACCTTTTTATTTTTGTGACAAAATTTTGGTTCTTTTAATAAATCAAAGTACAATTAATGATGTTTTACTATCTCTACCCTTACAAAAACTAAAACATTCATTAAATGAACTTTCTTTTTCTTAATAACTAGACTACTACCCGTGCGATGCACGGATTATGTAGAATATTATATGTATAGTTTAATTTCTTGTAGTAAAAAATTGGAAATATAAAATTTAAGAAAATATAGATAAATTGAAACTGAAATTATGCAGTACACATAGAACAAAAATGAATAATTAAAATCATAAAAATAATGATAAAATTACATAAAAAACAGATAAAGTGATCTTTATAATAATTCATCGTTAACTGCTGAACATTATGGAACACGTCTTTGTAAACCATATTTTCAGTTGTATTTGAATCTTCACCTTCATCGTCGGTATTACTACCTTTAACTTTTTTTCTTGGTGTAACCCTTGATAAAGCAACATATAATTCTCAAGTTTCAACCCGTAATTGTTGACAAAACTTCTCGACAATTTTCCTTTGGGCTGCATATCAAAAAAAGAAGTATGATTTACAATTTAAAATTCAAAGAGCATAAATTCATCTTATTTCATTTTTTTTTCTCACATAATAGACTACATCTTATTTCTTTTTCTTATAATTGTTTGTGTTTTAGGTAATTGCTATGTATATACTGCCTCATTGTAGCTTTAATTGATTGCAATGTACATAAAAAATACTAAAAGGATTATCCCAAAAAAAAAACACAAAAAGTATAGTAAAACGTATATATATTATGGTCAATCAATAAAATTAGGTGAAATAAAATTATGGTCAAATGGATTGCTTTAATTTTCAAATTCCAACTTGATTTGTTTAGAAGATATTCAATTAATAGATGAAAATTCAAGAACATTTGCCAACCAAACCACTTAAAGATTTTTAGAAAGTTAAGTAGAAATAAAATTTGTGAAAATATATATTAGGTGAAATAAAATCAATAAAATTATGGTTTAAAAAGATAAATTTTTTTAAAAACTGAAAAATTGAGTAAGAATAAAACATAAGTTGTTTCACACTCTCTACCTTTGTGCATGGTTGGGTTCAACAAATTGAATAAAACATTCTATTTAACTTCAAAACTATCGAGGATTCTATATTACTTTCAGCAACCATGCTTAATGACTGCAATCAACGAATTCATGAATCAACGAATTTATGGACAAAAATATATTAAGATAAAACTGATAAATAAGAACAAAACACAACAAATTATATTAGATACATTCAAACTTTTTTCCTCTCAAATAAGAAGAAACGTATTAACTTTTATATTCTTTAAGGAAAAAAATATTCAAAATTTTTATAAATCTTAAATTTTGACCATGAAATTAAATTGAAAATATGAAAACAACAATAGAAAAAACATGAAATAATAACAAAATTGATACACAACAAACAAACAAAAAATTAGAATTCAAACACCTAAAAATATTCATAGGAGTACATATCTTTATAGAACTCCAAAGCAAAACCTGCATCCAATAGAAAATATATGAAACTTAAGAAAAATAAAACCCAATTTTTTTCTTAAATAAAAGAAAAGATGGTTCAATTGTTATTTTGTCTTATTTATCATGTGTGGTAATGAGATATCTGTTCACAAATGTTCAAATAAATCTTGGCATATACTTTTCCCTTTTGTTCTAAGTTAATTGTGTCATGTATATTATTCATATTGTTCTTCATAAAAGAGATATTTACCATTAAACGAACGAAAATAAATAGATGAAAACTTCGTACCAATAAAATAGTAAAAAAATGGTAATAAAGTTGAATTTATAAATGATATTAATAAAAATAAAAATGAATAGTTAATTATTTTAATTAATTTTGTGTGAGTAATGCATTATTTTAATAGAGTATGTAATGTTTAATAGCCAATAACAATAATTAGCTTTTTTAGAAAAAATAAAATAAAAATATTTTGGTCTTTAAAAAAAAACTCACCTTTATTAAAATATTTAGGAATTAATATAAAATTTAACCCATTTGATATTTTTTTAAATAATATAAAGAGTGGCATAATTTATGGTTAACGTATTTTACAACTGGTCATTCTAGCTTTGTGCAATACATATATTATTCCTTAGAAATTGAGAAGTAGATGACTTAACTATTTATCTTGTCATGAATGTTATAAAGATAGTTGTTTGGAAATTGTGAAATTAATCTTGACATGTAGTTTTTACTATCATGCTAAGCTAATTGTGCCACATAAGTTATTCAGATAGTTGTTCTAAAAGTGTGGCATAATTTATGACTTTAATGTAATTTGCAGCTTATGTTATTCAGATAGTTGTTTTGATTGTGTGGCGTAATGTATGACTTTCATGTAATTTACAATTGGTTATTCAAGTTTTACACAACACATACAATGTTTCTTTGAAATTGAGAAACAAGCTAAGTGGCCCAACTATTATACTCCATCCGTCCCAAATTATATGAAAAAAAACAAAAATCACACTTATTAAGAAAAACCAACACATAAGTAATTTGGAATATGTGTTTATGTACTTTCCTTGAAATAAGTTTCATAGAAGATGTACAAATAATTTTCATTGGTTATTGCTTATTGCTAAAAGTGGAGAGAGAGAGAGAGAGAGAGAGGGGGGGGGGGGGGGGGGGGGGGGGGGGATTAAATGTAATTTGCATTTCATTTTATGAGGATAAGTAAAAATCATTCTTGAAAAAAAAATAAAATTTTGCTATTTTTCTCTCTTATAATTTTGGACAAAGAAATTGAATTTTGTTCCCTTAGAATTTGGGACAGAGGGTGTATTAATAATAAAATAATAAAGGATGACTTAATCTATGGTTTTAAACTTTAAAGTAATTTACAACTAATCATTTAAGCTTTACGCAATACATACATTATTTATTGGAAATTGAAAAGAAGATGACTCAGTTGTTTATCTTGTGGAATTATTCTTGATGTGTAGTTTGTCCTATCATGCTAAGCTAATTGTGTCAGTATGTTATTCAGATAGTTGTTCTGAAAGTGTGGGGTAACTTATGACTTTAATTTATTTTGCAACTTATGTTTTTCAGATAGCTGTTCTGATAGTATAGCGTAATTTATGACTTTAATGTAATTTGCAAATGACTATTCAATTTTTACGCAACACATACAATGTTTCTTGTAAATTGTGAAACAAATGGTCCAAGTGTTTATCTTGTCATACATGTTTTTGAGACAACCGTTCAAAACTGGTGGCAGAATTTACGACTTTGATGTGATTCACAGTTTATCATTCAATCTCTTTTAAATACATTATTTATGGGAAATTGTTAAAAAATGGTCCAACTTTTTATTTTCTTGTGTATGGCAATGAGATAGCTGTTAAAAAAAAAGTGAAATTAGTCTTGATATATACTTATTAAGAAAAACTAAAATATAATAGTTTGATTATTTTTTTGTATTTTCCTTTAAATGAATTGCAAGAAAAGATGTTAAAACAATTTGTACTGGTTATTGTGTGTTAATAAATATGCAGTTTGCATTTAATTTCATGAGAATAAGCAAAAAAAATTCTAAAAAGAATAAATAATTGTGTATTATTTCTTTTTTAATTTGGGACAAAATAAATAAACTTTTTCTCTTATATTTTAGGATGAAGGAAGTATATTCATTTCAATCCATTATAGCCATAAAAAAAATCCATTATAAAATCATTAATTAATTATTATGATATAGAAAAATAAATTCATTCAAATTCAAATCCATTATAAAACCAATTTTTTTTGACCAAACATTAATGTATTGTCAAAAGTAATTTACACATTCAATGTATGTGGATTAATTTTTGTTTTTCTATTTTAGTAAAAAAATAAAAAAAAGTCATAGTATTTATTGAGAGATGAAACACGGCTAATTTTTTGGCTCATCGAATGGAAATGACCATGACTAAATAAGAAAAATCGAAAAAGCTACATTACTAGTACACGTTAGCACAGTCAATTAGAATCTTCCACGCCATCGTTAAGATTCACGTTCTTCCACCGGTAAGTGTCACACTCACTCTCATGCGAGTAACAAAAATAAAACAACAACAAACAAAATAGAAGAAAAAAAAACATTAATTGTTTTTATCACCTTCATTCTTCTTCAAAGTTGAAGTTGAACCATTTCTCCTCTTTCTCTATAAAAAGAGAGAAAGTTCTTCAAAAACAGTTGCTAGAAACTCTCAATTCTACCTCCAAATCTTCTTAAATTTATAATCTAATGGCTTCAACCCCATCCCCTTCATCTCCGAAGCTTGCTAGCTTCATCCGTGGCACCAGACACCAAACGACATTCAGAAGAAGTTGCGGATGAAGAAATACAAGTCGATGGAGGATATCATGGCAAGGGCGAGGTACGTGGTGGTGGAAAAGGAGGATTACAACAACACCATGTGTGAGCAATGTGGCTCCGGTGACAACCCAGAGGAGATATTGTTATGTGACAAATGTGACAATGGGTTTCACATGAAATGTGTGAGACCAATTGTTGTAAGAATTCTGTAAAACCCAAGATTTCATTGTATAGTTGGTTTAAGGAATATTAGGGTTTCGATGTGTTCGTGTGATGAAACATCGTGTAATTATAGGAGTTTGCTGTAATTGAGTCTGTTTTGTGCTCGTGCACTGTAATTGTACAGACTTTTGTCTTGTGATCCTGTTTCTTGTATAAGAAGTGATTTGTGGTTTCAGAATAACGAGTTTTGGATTATTCTTGTTTTTGGAAAAACGAGTAGGATTTTACCCGCGGATGAAAAATCTTACTGCGTCTGTTTTGAGTGAGGTTTCGGATGGGAGTTTTATATATCTGCACGAGTTAAGATATATTCTGAGAATAATTTTCTAAGGTATGGAAGAAAATTACAGTCGCGGAAAAAGATTCGGCGATAAGTTTTGGAAATGTTAAACGTTAGACGTCCTTTCCGTAGGTTTTATGTTTTTGTGGTTTTCGTTCGTCGCGTCGCGCGAGAGCTGAGTACGAGACTTGTTATGGGAGAGTTGTTTTAATCTTGTGACTTTCTCATAAAGTAAAGTGATCCAATGGCTAGGGTTTAAGCTTGGACTTTTGACTTTGATCCAATGGTGGTTTGGCTATCAAGAGCTTTATAATAGTAAGGAGGTTTATGACTTTGTGAGACTTAGAAAAATTTCATCACAACTCACTCTCTTCTTCTTCCATCGTGCCATCACTTTCTCATACCCTAACCTTCACTAAATTTTCCATTTCTCACCATTTCACTCCATTTCAAGCTTGGAAGCTTAGTGGAAAGTTGTAGAGAATCACTTCCTTAAGGTAACCCTCTCTTCTCATCTCCTAGGTTGGTAGATTTTTAGAGTTGTGAGGTTTTTGGGTTTATGTTCTTAAGAGGGTTTGGTGAGAAAGGTTGTTCTTGCTAGTTCTTGTTTCATGAAAGTTGTTCATGAGAGTTTAGTAAGCATGCTAGGCTTTGTTGTTTTTGTTTTCCATGAGTTGGTGAAAAATCTCATGAGAAAAGTTAGGGTTTTGGTTGGTTTATGTATTGATCCATTACATGAGGTTATGTTGTAAGGTTTTGAAAAGAAAAGTTGTCTTTGAACCTTTGGGCAAAAGGGAAATGCGTTGTATGGTTTTGTTTTAGAAAATCCGATGAAAAATATTTTGGGGTTTATGAAAATATTTTCCTAAGTGTTTTGAGTAGTGTTTTTGGGGTCAAAGTGGTTTAAAACTCTTGTGACATGTGGTGTTACTTTTTACCTTGAAAACATGTTTGAAAATGATTACCGGACGGTTAAGGCCCGTAATAAAACTTGTGCTTGGATTTGGTTTTGATTTTGGAAATGAAAATCAAATAACTTGCACTCGAAGCAACCAACAAGCTTTCGGAAACGAATTGCTTGCTTATGAAAATGGTTTGCTTCTGTGCCTTGAAAAAGTGTTGGGAACTAATAGAATCAAACTAGGCTTGGGTGGAAAAAGGTGGTGTGAGTTGCTGTCTTTTGCTGTCATGACAGGTGCAACTCGCTGGGCGAGTGATAACTCGCCAGGGCGAGTGTCACAGGTCATGACAACACGCCAGAGCGAGCTCCAGGGCGAGTGAGACCAGTCCTCCCTGCCTTCACTCGCTACCAACTCGCCAGGGCGAGCTCTGGGAGTTGAGATTTTGGATTCTGATTTCTAAAACTTGGTTTTTAACTTCTAATCCCTTTTTATTAATTTATGGAAGTGGTTGGGATTGGAAACGGGTTTTTCGGGTACTCGGAAAGTACGTAGCTTGTAACGCAAGAAAACGGCCATTTTGCACTTCAATTTATTTAAGACTTTTGACTATTGTTTTGAGTCCTAAAAATAGTACAAATAACTCATAGTGGTTGATCAATACAGTAGTTTTTGGTTCGATGTCCGAAGGAGTGGATTTTTCTTGGGAACCTTTAAGTTTTTGGGACTTTGGTATAGTTTCAATACGTTTGGTTTAGAAACAAAGTATTGATCGTACGTTGCCTGTTTTAGGAAGCGCGTCGTGTGGTTTTGATCGTGTGTAGTAAACGGAAGCTTGCCGAGGTAAGGGCTCCACTTTACTTCTGTCTTTTAAAACGGTTTGACATGCTTGGAATTCGCTGCGACGCAATTGTTTGTGTGTTGGACATGTTTGTGTTATGTATGCTCGTTGATGGGAACGTGTTTACATTACTTGTGCAATTTACATATGATTTTGAAAATATATGTATGAATTGCTATGATTTAGTTACATATGCTTGAGATGTATGTATGTGTGGCATTAGCATATATAGGGAATCGTATGCTCATGCATTCATTGTGCGTAGTTGCGTGAGTGGACTACGGGGTGTTGGTTGCGTGAGTGGACCCACCCAAAATCCTACGGGATCTTATTGAGTACAATAAGTGGTTGCGTGAGTGGACCACGGGGTGTGATTGCGTGAGTGGATCCACCTTAACCCTTTGCGGTTTTATTGGTTATGATTAGTAATTCCGGAATTCATTTGCATGTGGTAGCTCTGGCAGTACCACACCCATTGTAGAAGTCTGCATTAGGCTTGTTGTGCATTATATATATAAGCCCGTTGGAGGGAATTGTTGAATGTTTTAAGAGCTTTCTCTTGTGCTTTGTGGAAATATTTGTTATGTGTACAATCTTTCGCACCGGTTATATATATATATATCTACTTTTATTTTGTGGTGACCCTTTCTTTCATTTGCGGGCTCATCCCACCCCAGATGGATCAGTAGGCCTTGAGGGCGGTGGTTGCTCAGAGCCTCCGTGAGCTCGCGTTGGAGCTGGAGTGGTAGTTTTAGTTAGGATATGCGTCGGTGTGTTTGTGCACTGTGCTTTTTGATTAACATAGGACATTCTAACTTCTTTTGGTTAGTTAGTGCTTGTAAGCACATAGACTTATGGATTGTAATTATTCAGGTTTACACTTAGCATTTTCAAATACAATATATATATGGTGTGATATATATATGGTTCGTTTGTAATATTTAATGTCGGCTCAATCAAAAATGTTTTGCGCACTCTGAGTGTTTGTTAAAAAAAAAAAAGAAAAAAAAAATAATGCCCTTTTTGCGTTATGAAAACGGGGTGTTACAAATTCCAATAGGACCGTGGATTTGCTTCAAGTGTTCAGGCACGAAGAAAGTAACAGGTAGAAGATTGATTCATTTTTGAAATTGTTTATTTATTGAGCCGATTTCTCAATTATGATTATGAATGTTACATTGTTTTTCAATCGTTTAATGTCCTTCAGAGTTCTCTTAAAGGAAAATTCTAAAGTTTTTTGGGATTCGAAGGGAGGATTTTACAATGAACGTTTCTTCTCCCCATGGTAATGTACTGTTAAATTTAATTTAGACATGTTTAATATCTACAATTTTTATTTTATTTTTTTTCAATCCATTAGATGATCATTTTGTCAAGGCATTGTATGTGTGGATATTATTTTTGCAATTTTTAGTCGAGATTTTGATCAGTCTTGTTTGGCTTTGTGAAATTGATGTAGGTTCGATTTCTTTTGTCATTGTTGAATCAATTTATATATGTGAACAAATTATTGTCCATTTAAACTTAATTGTAGATTAGTAATATTGTAACTTGTTATTTCATATTTATTAGTATATGAATAGATTCTTGTAATGATCATTTGGATTTTAATTTTTTGGGTGAATGAAACATGCAAATGGTTGAAGGGTTCGATGTTTTTTAGCCTTATGAAATGTAATTGTTGCCTAGTTGTGGTGGAGGGCTTAATCTTTTTGGTTAAGTTGGATTACATCCTTAAACGGTATAATAAGTAGATTATTTTGATGTGATTGGAATGATCAAACTTTTTTCTTTGTTTCACACAGACCTTAATAGATAACTAAATAATCACATGACAATAGAGATTATGATATTGGACAAAACTTACATGCATTGCTTTAGGTGCATTTCTTGCTGTTCCACTCACAAAGAGGTGGTTTTTTTAATTAAAAAACAGTTTTCTTTTATTTTTTTAAAATTAAAAAACACAAAAACCACCTCTTTGTGAGTGGAACAGCAAGAAATGCATCTAAAGCAATGCATGTAAGTTTTGTCCTATAATATTTATGTACTTTACTATTAGAGTATTTGATATTTATGCACTTTTTAAAAAATTAGAAAGATTTTGGCTTATTTTGAAAAAGTTTGAGACATCCTAAGTGTATAACAGTTTTATTTTTCATTATTACTAATGAAGAAATATAATAAAAGATGCATGTTAATATCCCTTTGGATATTGTTCCATCATATATTTGCTGAAATTGTTCTTGTATGCTTATGTTTCCCTATAATGGCAAACACATTTACTTTCTTTAGAAAATATTTAATTTGTAAATGAATCTAAAGTTACTTTTATATATTTTCTTTTTACAATTTTTTTTATGTCTTGATGATGTTGTGTTCCAATGTCACTGTTGCTTAAAAAAAAGATGTTGTGTTCTTTTTTTTTTTGAACAGCAGATGTTGTGTTCTTTTTTTTTGAATAGCAGATGTTGTGTTCTAAAGTATAATTTTACTTCATTTGTGTGTGATTTCTATATAATTATGGGTCTGTTTGATTCCCTTCTAGTTTTTAAAAATTTAAAATTAAAAAACTTGATTGATAATTCAATTTTACAAAAGTGTTTTCAAAAATTGTTTTCATTTATCAATTTTTAAAAGTAAAACAAGTTCAAGAAGTTTTGTTTTTCTCTTCTTAAAAACACATTTTAAAAATTAAAAACTAAAATTGTTTCAAACAGGCCCATAGTATCTAATTGTAATTTATTTCTTCTTAATTTATCCATTTTGGACTTGTAGATGCTAGGAGGCGCCGGAGATGTCCAAGACCTATGGTGTTACAAAAGAAAAGCAGGAGACTTTTACAATTTGTTCCTACAGAAGATCGTGATAGGAGACTGAAACAAATGACTTCTCTTGCTTCCGCTTTAACATATTTGAATATGGAGTTTAGTAATCACCTGACATACTTTCCAGGAATAGCTCCTAAATCTCCCAATCAATCATTTTTAGAAAATGGTGACATGCAGGTATCACCTAATTAATTCCAAATGGACCTTTTGTAAATATGAAAATCAATATACACATCTTCATTTTTATGTTCTAATTTGATAAATTACTATTTTTTGTTTTACTCTCAGACTCTTACTAAGGAAGATAGGAAGACCATAGAATGTTGCACAACAATGATTGGACGAGGCCAATTTCCTCCATTAATGGTCGTCTATGATTCATGCCAAGGGTACGTAATCATTTTACACACATTACCATGAATAGAAAATCAATTTATGTTAACTAAATATTTATCTTCTTTAACCCATCTTCCATTCATTACCATAAAAAGGAAATATATTATTTAACTAATTTTTGAATTTTCCTCGATATGTAATGTAGCTATACTGTGGAGGCTGATGGCCTAATCAAAGATATGACATTTATTGCTGAATACACTGGCGATGTGGATTATTTAAGGAAAAGAGAATCTGATGATTGCGACAGCATGATGACATTGCTTCTTGCAGAAGATGGTGCGGCTAGTCTTGTTATATGTGCTGATTAACGCACAAACATTGCTCGGTTTATTAGTGGCATCAACAATCATACACCGTAAGCTTATCTTACTTATTGTGTGTTTATCTTGAATAAATGGGAAAGGGCATTAGGGGGGAGGGAGGGGTTGAGTACCATTTTACTTTGATTTGCCGTTCAATTATACTATTATATTTGTTATGTGGTATGACATACAATTGAACATTTTTATTTCCATAATTCTTCTTGCAATCCATTTTATATGTTGTTTGGCTTTAGTGAGCTCTTTAAGTAACTAAAATTTTGAGGTATATAATATCGCAAAATGCTCATATGTTTTCTTTTATGCAATATGGTATTGTTATTCCTTAAGTTTTTTATATTTAAGACATTTTCAACTTATATGCAGGGAGGGTAAGAAGAAACAAAACTGCAAATGTGTTAGATATAGCGTTGATGGTGAATGTCGGGTTTTTTTGGTTGCCACCCGCAATATTTATGAAGGGGAAAAATTGCATTATGATTTCAATGCATATGAGAATCAATACCCAACTCACCATTTTACTTGAGTTAAGAATTGAGTTGTGGTCTCAAAACTGTTGTGTATTCATTTCTATAAAAATGTAAAAGTTGTTATTATTAATAAAAAAAAAAAAAAATTCTATTCCTCAGAGCACATGTTAGTATAGTTTGTTGCATGATGAAATTTACGTCATTTGAGTTAATGTTATTGGAAGAGACTAACATGTAAAAGAAATAAAAGAAAATGACGATAAGAGTCATTTGCAAGGTGTTAGCCCATATTTTTACTAAGTCAATAGAAGCCGTCGAGATGTAAGGAAAAGCATCCTCAATAAAGATTCTAGCATTAAAGATGAAGACAAGTAAGACTAAAAGTGAGAGTGGTATTAAATTAGACAAGGGAGTAAATTCTTAAAGCAAGGATAAAGATGACAATGTTGGAAGGGTGGAAATGGAAAGTCCCCAAAGTCTTAATTGGAAGGGTGGAAAGTCTCTTGATTTATGGGGACTAAGAAAAATTAAATTGGTTTAATAATACCTCAAATTATTTATCTCATGTTTAAAAACCTTAAACCAGAAAAGAACTAACATTAAGCTACGGTTTATATATCATTTTCGTCCTTGTAAGTTCGTGATTTTTTTGTTTTAGTCTCTGTATCTTTTTTTCTTGTGAATTCATCCTTGTAAGTTTAAATCTATTTTATTTTAGTCACTAAAGCTAAAATCTGCAGGAAAATCCGCAGGAAAATTCGCAAATTTCGTGTTAAGACAAAGAGCTACAACTTCTTCTTACCGTGCGTAGGAAAGCTAAGACAAAGAGCTACAACTTTCATGTGGAAGCCGAGAGCAAATTCTGAAGTTATCAGGGTGAAAGAGGCACTCCATCGTGGCCACGATGACTCCTATCGTGCCGCGATGGGAAGACTTAATGACCAAGAAATAAGCGCAGAAAATCTGAAGCAAATCCACTCCATCGTGGCACGATGAGATTCATCGTTGCCACGATGGCACGCGAAGCCCATTAAGAATACTATAAATAGAGCTCTCCTCCTTAACAATTATGAATAAACCTTCAATTTAGTCCCTGCATTGTTAATGTCTCTTCAATTTGGACCCTAAACTATAAAAATATACCAAATAGTCCCTAAAATATCATTAGTACATCAATTTAGTTCCTCAACTTTTTAAAAAACATGAAAGAAAATTATAGTTCAGGGTCTATATATTGGCATGACTAATGGACGAGATAATTTGGATATGGTTAAGGAATATAATGGCAAATTTTGAGCTCATAAAGTCTAACACATGTGTAGGATTACATATGTGACCAGTGGGAGATTGTTAGAAATTTTGGGTCACAATTGTAATATTACATGTGTTAGAGCCATTATGTAATTAGCCAAAGCTACAGTGGTCTAATTAATAATAAGTCTATGGCTAAAAGCATAAATATCATGAAAGGAAATTTATTGTGTAGAGACCATAAGTCAATATCTAATTTGGTGAGGGGCCAAATTAGAATATTGAAAAACTAGGAAATAACCCTAGGTTATATATAGAGGTTATGGTCCCCGATTGTAGACAATAACGTGAAAACGACGGCTCATTAGGTTTTCTCTTCATCCCCATCAGAGGAGAATCAAGGAGCTCGTAAGGAATTCTACAGTTGGAAGACCACATCCCAGTGACTTTCAAACCTCTCTGGCTATGGCAAACTCAAACTCAAGTATGCTTCCGCTTATGGCTACCATATTTCTTAATGATTGACATGAATGACTCTAGGGTTTAAAGAAATCTTTTGGTGCTAGCACAAATTTGATACATTTAAAATATATTAATGGGAGACTTAGATACATATTTAAGCACCGTGGTCTATCCAAAAAAAATCTACTCAAGAAATATATTACCGACTAGTATATATCTATTTGGTCATTTGTGCCTAGTAAAATAAATAACTAAATCATTTCTTCTACAACAATAAATAGATTACATCATAATTATACTTTACAATTTTTCATTGTTGGATATGCCTTGAAATCTCAGTTAAAAGAAGTTAGAAACTCTTGGAAGCAAGATTGCTCCCTGCACTAGGCGTAGAAGTCTCGGCACTAGGCGCAAATCACAAAAGTCTCTGTGCTTCGCGCATCTGTTCCCGCGCTAGGCGCGTGCGCATGTGATCAGATGGTTGTTGTGCAGATCTTGTGGAAAATAAAGTTTTTGAAGAATATCTGACTTGGATTGTGTTTGGTTTTAAATTAGATATATTTAGAAACAATATGAGATTTGGTTTTATTTTATAACGATTTGTTTTAAAATAAATAGGCATTTATTTTTCTATAAATAGGGAGTGCTTTATTCATAGAAGAATAAGAGAGCAAACATGTAAGGGGTTTGTGATACACCTTGGGTAGACTAGGTCAAATTGAGTCTCTTGGCCACGAGAAGAGATTCGGGACTAGGGTTGAATTAGGATTAATTCTTGTAACTCTTGTTTGGGAATTTCTTGTGTAAAGTTTTTTATTTGATCATAGTGGAACGGAGAATTGCTCTCTCCCCCAGACGTAAGTTAATTAACACCGAACTGGGTAAACAAATTGATCGTGTTCTTTTCCTTCCGTCATTATTGCATCATCATCTCTATCTCATATATTGGTTGCTTGTTACGCTTGTCTCACACATCAATTTTTTATTGGTGTAAGTTTATCGTCGAATTCACAACATTCATATATTAACACAAATTTAAACTCAATAAAATAATAATATATATTTACCCTCCTTATAATAATGAAAAAAAGTATAAAATTACAATCAGTGGCGGAGTTAGAACAAAATATTGAAGTGGACAATGACGGAGTTTGATTTTTTTTTTTATGAGTCATGTATGTGTGCGCCCATGCATGTGTAACATAAACTGTGAGAACTGTTAATGTGAGAAATGAGAGAGAAAGTCAATTTCAACTCACACATTTATTTTGTGTAAAAAAAAACCTCACATTTATTTAACTTTCTTTAAAAAAAAAGGCAAATTCTATTGTACATGGGATAAATTTTATTGTACCGGTACATTAGGTTATTAAATTACTAGGTAAATGAATAATTTTTCGAAAGAAATCATTTTTCTATAATTTAAAATATTATAATAACTAAATACTATTTATCAAAATTGTAAAAAAACTAAATTTTTTATTTTTTTTAAATTTTTATCACTCATAATAGTCAATAATAGTCAATTTTAAATTTTTTTATGAAAAAATGTAAAAAAGTTAGTGTCATGCTTAAAGAGACTTGAAGTTATGGTTGCGTGAATTTAATTACTTGGATATTTTTTGACAAATTAATTACTTGGATTTAAAATGCAGGAAGTAAAACAATTTGAACGTAAAATTTGCAAGTAAATGAAAGAAAGTTCTTGAAGAAGGTTGTCGATAAGACGATAACAAATAAATTGCTTGAATGATCGATGAAGATTACATAAAGTTAAATAAATTTGAAGACATGGAAGACACACTTTAATACTTTATATTCTGTAAAACTTAAATAAGTTTCTGATTTAGGAGTAGACTTATAATGATAAGATTTCTTGTTAAACTAAATACCAACCAATTGTCAAAAGAAAAAAAAAAAAAAACTAAATACCAACCACTTAATACAATGTGGTAGTTACTGTGTGATACCCTCTACCTAAAACGTGTTTAAAAAAATAATAATGTTAAAATTATGAGATAAATTTTCATTTTTTTAATATAAAAGGGGCTTAAGCTAAAAAAAAAAAACACCAAAACTAAACAAAAATAATTATAAGGGTTGTAATATCTATAGCATCGGTACAATAAGTTACTCAAACAAACAAACAGAACACTATTTATATATATGTGAAGTCTAGGTCCATACTTACACCTCATATTAGCGAGGCAGCATCACAAGAATTTGTCTCGCGATAAGAATAATAGATTTTAATATCCCAGTCTAAAGCTAATAACTGTTGAATTTCCTTGATGAGTGTAACACCCCGTTTTTCAAAAGTCAGAAAAGACATTATATATATATTTTTTTTTATACACATCAGAGTTTACACATAAAAGATTTTAAATGAGCCGGCATTCAAATATAAAAAGAACTCATTACCAAAAGGTGCTTCGACAAGCAAAGTGTATTCAGGAATAATTACAATCCAAGTCAAAGTATTCAAATACTTACAACAAAACTAGCTAGAATCCTATGCCTAACTCAAAAAGCACGGTGCACAACCCACACCGGCGCATAGTCTAACTAAGCTAAACTCCAACCTCTCACTGGGACCCGGAACAGCCACCGTCGTCACCACGACCTAGCCCAACATCTGGGTGGGATGAGCCCGCAAATGAAAGAAAGGGGTCACCACAAAAAAACAAGTATGCATATATAAAAACGGTGTGAAAGATGTACACATAGCAAATTTCCACATATACAAGAGAAAGCTCTTAAACTCAAAGGTAGTTCCCACCAACGGGTATATATAAATAAATCACCAATCCTAATGCAGACTTCTACAATGGGTGTGACAACCGTCACTGGTTCGCCACATGCATGATTTTCCGGAAAATTAACCTCTCCTCGAAGAGTCGTGGGGTAGGCAAAGCCACACAGTCATATACGTACCCGCACTAAAAAGCCACACAAGGCGGGTGAAGTCACACAGACAAACACCAGGTGAAGTCGCACAGACAAACACCAACTCAATAAAATCCAGTCGGATTTGGCGAAGCCACACAGTCAACGCCCGGTACGTAGGCAAAGTCACACAGACATACACCTAGGCACGCAACTATGAAATGCATGACATATATTCTCTTTGGCATATACAGGATAGTCACACAGACAAAATCCCCGCGTAGTCCTATCCGACGCACGCATTAATATATGCTCATGCAACCAATCACATAGCCTAAAGCCTATGCACAAACCATCACATCCTACATACATTTTCCTAATCATATGTAAATTGCACGAATAATTATAACCACGTTCTCATCAACGAGAATACATAAGTACAAACATGTCAAAACACACAGCAAATGCATAACAGCAAAACCAAACATGTCGTAATCGTTTTAAAAGACGGAAATAAAGTGGAGCCCCTACCTCGGCAAGCTTCCGTTTACTAAAACTCGTCCAAACAACAAAACGCGCTTCCTAAAACAAGTAGCGTATTATCAATACATTGTTTTCCAACCAATCGTATGGAACCTAAACCAAAAACCCCAAAAACCTAAAGGTTCCTAAGGAAAATCCACTCTTTCGGATATCATACCAAAAACTACCGTATTGATCAATCTCCATGAGTTATTTGTACTATTTTTAGGACCCAAAACAATAGTCAAAAGTCTTAAATAAATTGAAATGCGAAATGACCGTTTTCTTGTGTTACAAGTTACGTACTTTCCGAGTACCCGAAAAACCCGTTTCCAATCCCCGCCACTTCCAAAAATTAATAAAAAGGAATTAGAAAGTTAAAAACCAAGTTTAGAAATCAGAATCCAAAATTTCAACTCTCAGAGCTCGCCCTGGCGAGTTGGCGGCGAGTGAAGTCATGAGCTACTGATCTCGCTCGCTCTGGAGCTCGCCCTGGCGTGTTCAGGACCTGTGACACTCGCCCTGGCGAGTTATCACTCGCCTGACGAGTTGCACCTGTCATGACAGCAAAAACAGCAACTCACACCACTCTTTTTCCAACCAAGCCTAGTTTGATTCTATTAGTTCCCAACACCTTTTCAAGGCACAAAAACAAACCATTTTCCTAAGCAAGCAATACATTCCCGAAAGTATGTTGGTTGCTTCGAGTGCAAGTTATTTGGTTTTCATTTCCAAAATCAAAACCAAACTCAAGCACAAGTTTTATTACGGGCCTCAACCGACCGGTAATCATTTTTAAACATGTTTTCTTAGGCAAAAGCAACGCCCACAAGAGTTTTAAACCACTTGGACCCCAAAAACACCACACAAAACACTTAGGAAATATTTTCATAAACCCCAAAATATTTTTCATCGGATTTTCTAAAACAAAACCATGCAACACCAACCCCTTTCGCCTAAAGGTTCAAAAACAACGTTTCTTTTCAAAACCTTACAACTTAACCACATGTTATTGATCAATACATAACCAACCTAAAACCCTAACTTTTCTCATGAGATTTTCACCAACTCATGGAAAACAAAAATAACAAAGCCTACACATGCTTCTCTAAACCTCATGAACAACTTTCATGAAATACAATCTAGCAAAAACAACATTTCTCACCAAACCCTCATAAGAACATAAACCCAAAATCCTACAAACTCTACAAGTTTGAATACAAACAAGATAGGAATAGAGGGGTTACCTTAAGAAAGAGATTCTCTACAACTTTCCACTAAGCTTCCAAGCTTGAAATGGAGTGAAATGGTGAGGAATTGAAAATTTGTGATGAAGGTTAGGAAGAAATGGAGTTCCACGTGAAAGAGAGAAAGAAAGGAGAGAATTGTGATAATTTTCCTAAGTCCACAAGTGATAAACCTCCTTACTATGCAAAAGCTCTTGGTCACTTATCCACCATTGGATCAAAAACAAAAGTCCAAGCTTAAACCCTAGCCATTGGATTAAATTGCTTTATGGATCAACACAAGATTAAATCCAATCTTCCAAAACAAGACACGTACTCAGCTCTCGCGCGTCGCGACGAACGTAAATCACAAAAACATAAAAACTACGGAAAGAACGTCCAACGTTAAACATTTCCAAAACTTATCGCCGAATCTTTTTCCGCGACTGTAATTTTCTTCCATACCTTAGAAAATTATTCTCAGAACATAACCTCACTCACGCAGATATATAAAACTCCCATCCGAAACCTCACTTAAAACAGACGCAGTAAGATTTTACATCCGCGGGTAAAAATCCTACTCGTTTTTCCAAAAACAAGAATAATCCAAAACTCGTCATTCTAAATTCACAGCACCCTTCCCATTCACAAAAGAGGATTACAAGACAAAAGCCTGTGCCTTTACAGCGCACGAGCCCAAAACAGATTCAATTACAGCAAAACTTACTAATTACACGATGTTTCACAACACGAACACATCGGAACCCTAATATTCCTTAAACCAACTATACAATAAAATCTTTAGTCTTACAATGAGCCTCCGCCCAACAACCTTAGAATTATTAAGTGTCTGAATAACAAACTTAGAATCCACCCTTACCTACATCTTTGTAATTCCTTTTTCATGTGCTAACCGGAGACCGTCAAGAACTCCCCAAGCAGATAAGCATTACACCTCCCCAAATTCTTTGAGAAACCACTGGAATACCTCCCCAAATTCTTTGAGAAACCACTGGAATTTCTAGTAAGTCCCCCACATCCAGCCATATCATTAGATCAACACGCCCCATCCGTATTAAGAATGAACCAGCCATCCTCCGAACCATTCCATGCAAATATTAATATGCATCTTCTGTCTTGAAGAAGTAACAATATTGCTAACATATGCTTTCATATATTGTAAAACCAACCAAGAATGAAGCTCCATGGGTGAATGGGACGCATGCGTAAATTTTCATTTTAAAAACACTCACAAACATAGAAACAACACATCTAAATTATGAGATAGATTTATTTTTATATTTTTAAAAAGTTAATGAAAGTTGTGATATATAATTTTATTTTACAATGAATGTTGTGATCTATCTAAATTGGTTTACTGTTGTTTAAACCATCTTTATATTGATAATAATTAGGTAGGGGTGAAAATAGGTCAAATTGTGGGGCCGATTTATAAAAACCTATGACTAAGTTTGTTTAGTGTAATTCGGATTATTGTAATTCGGATTATGCTTCTTATGACGATCTTAATTTTGCATCTTGTAGTGACTTTGTTTTCCGTTTTAAAATTTTGTTCATTTTTAATATTAGGAAAAAAAATGGTCATTTTATCTTTTTATTTTTGTCACAAAATTTTGGTTCTTTTAAGAAATCACAGTACAATTAATAATGTTTTACTATCTGTACCGGCCAAAGATTTATTAAATTAGTGCTATTAAAGGTATACCCTTACAAAAACTAAAACATTTATTAAATGAACTTTCTTTTTCTTAATAATAAGATAAGGGTAAAAGGATTTAACTTCTTAATATTTATTACTTAATTAATCTATAGGCAAAACTCTAATTAAAATGACCAAAGATTTGGGAGGGCTGGAGTATTAGAAGAATTGATCTTCTTCTAAGGATAATGTATGGTTAAATTCAAACATATTTAATATCTACACTTTTATTTTATTTGAGGATTATTTCGTCAATTCACTATCTGGATCTTTATTTTGTCATTTTGAATTGAGCTTGTCAGTCGGATTGGCTTTGTGAAAGTGATGTGGATAAAATTTATTTTTGGTGGATAGATAAAATAATAAGTCATTGGAAATTGACAACACACAAAATGGAGAGACCAAGTTCAAACCCTAATCATATATAGCATCTGACACTAATTATTGTACAAATATATGAACAAATTATTGTACAATGGAGTTGGTAATTTATAAGCATTATGTAGCTTGTTCTTGCAAATTTATTAGAGATTTGAACGAGTATTTGTAATTATTTTTTGGGAGTTTGTTTTAAATTTTTTTAAATGAAGCATGCATGTATACGGTTGATATTTTTATCCTTGTGAATTTATTTGACATGAATTTATTTGAGCTGGTGTTTTTCTTTACTTTTTGTGCCGCCAATATTTTTCACATGCTCTTTTTTTTTTTTGAATAAATTGGAGAGTAGGGCATCATAGTGTCACATAGACATCCCAAATAGGTTGGCACCCCATGGTCAACCACTCCTCTACCTTCTCACCATATATATTATTAAAATAGAAAAAAGCTAAAAAAATGTGGGGGGCACAACGAAACCCACCAAAACAAGATTAACGAAAACGATAATTCGGCAAACCTACTCTATCTCGAGAGAAGCTATCTCTAGAACAAGTAGGTAATTGATCCCACCAGACTACCCCGTCAACAAAAAACCCCGCAGCTAGCCTGTCAGCACAAGTATTTCCCTCTCTGTAAATATGAGAAAAACGAAAATTTCTGATGTGGTGGAGGCAATTCTTCCATTTAGTCTTCAGCTTCCAGGGGACTGAGTGGATATTCGAGAAAGCTTGGATAAGTAAGAGAGAGTCGCATTCAAGCCAAAGATTAGACCATCCTCTACCTGAGGCAAATTCAATAGCATAAATCGCGGCACAAAGTTCTGCATAAAGAGAAGTAGCTACACCAATGTTTGCAGAAAAAGCATCTAGAAAGGTACCTATGTGATCCCTGAAAATACCACCACACGACGAAACTCCAGGGGGAACCTCGCGAAGCACCATCGATATTACATTTTACCCAATTATAAGGCGGTCGAATCCAGTTGACTTGCGTAATAGTTGACATGCTATGTAAAATTACTAAATTACTTTAAAATTCACCCTCATTTATAAGCTTAGTTATCTTTATATAATAAAACGAGAGTAACTAGAGGCATCCTAAACCCTAATTTTAATATGAACGGTCTAGATTTTGACACGTGAAAAATATATTATATCAACGGCTACGATAAAAACTTAAATACTATGTTGCCACATCAATTAATGAATGTGACACGTCATGTGTTTAAAATCACAATACATGATGTGTCGATGTATGATTGGATGTGTGTATAAAAACTAATTTTTAGCAACAATATTATTTAATAATAATATTTAATACATATAGAAGGGTAAAAGAAACCATGCATCACCACAAAATAAATAATACCACGCATCTTTTTAGTGTATATCATTTTTTTATAAGATTTAGTGTATATCCTTTTAGTGTATATTTAAATATTAATAATAGGAATATTTAGGTTCGGTTTTTTTTTTTTTCTATTGTATTTCTTATATATAGTATTTGCCATTGATTTGTTTTTCTTTAGATTAAATCAATATTTCTTTTTTTTTTTTACAAATAGGCTTAACGTAAAAATATACTTAAAAATCGCACTAGATAGACTTTAACAATCAATATTAATCTGTACGATGGATCTGGATAACTATGTATATTGAATTTTGTACTCTTGATTATGGAAGGACATTATCTGCCCCTTTTCTACCGTTATCTCTTCTAATTTATTTTTCAAATGGTGAGTGTATATTTAAACTTTAATTTGTATGTATGATTGTAGAAACATGGCTTTGGTTTTAGAGTTACAATTTTGAATTTTTAAAAGAGTTACTGAAAGTGTTGTATAATTTTAGGTTTCTATTGTAGTTTTTGCAGGTTTCTTCTTAACTTGGTTTTTTTTTGTAATTCTTAACTGTTACAGTAAATTAGTTTTAAAGAATTGGACGATGATTATATATTGATTCTTTTTAGCTTCGTAGCAGTGGATGTGCAAATGGCATATGGTGATATCATGGCAGCGATATAATAGCCCGTGGTTGAGTGTTTGAGCGAGGTTGGTATAACACCCCACGAAAGAATATCTAGAATACCTCGTGATTCATTATAATGTAGTACAACAGTCATTAAAATTATTACAACACGGAGAATTATTTGAGCGCACACGCAGGTGCTGAATACAAGATACGGATACAAGCACGAAACTGGTAAAGATTACAACAAGATTAAAACATAAGTTGAGAACATGGTACAACATGGCTGAATTAGAAACAACACAACAAGTGGAAAGAAAACAAGAAGCAGCATAATCATATAAATTTCCTGATGTAGGCCTAGGCAAATCCAATGCTTACCCTGCAACCTGCTTATCTGAAAAAAAATTGAAGGAGTGGGGTGAGACTACTAAGCCTCAGTGAGTCCTACTACCCGCCTAAAGGTGACTACACCGGGGAACTAGAGTGTGTAATAGTACTAAGTTATCTGTTTAGAAGTTCTGATTAATAATAACATAAAAATAAAGGTGTGTCACAGAATTTATTATCTTGGTCAATTACTCTTCAAAGGTCACCGAGGCAAGCCGGTCTCGATGCCTGACTCTGCGTACTACCGAAACAGAGGCTCGGATTCCGTCGTTGGCTCACAATACTAATAACAGAATACAGAGGCATTCTATTAATCTTGGCATAGTGCCATTAGTCTCTAAGTTTTACAATTTCTACCAATATATTCCCCCAAAAGGTTCCTAAAATGTTATAATACATAATTGATAATAATAAAATTCTCTGACTATATAACCCCTTTTATATTGTTAAACAAGTTCATAATGATACTGGTTGCAGTTGGACATAAAACGAGTGATAGATTTTTAAAATAAAAAGTTATGCAGGTACTGTTCCTGTCAAGCTCGCTCCGGCGAGCTCTCCCTCGCTACGGCGAGCAATTATGTGCCATGACCTGTAACACTCGCTCAGCGAGTCAATAACTCGCTCAGCGAGCTATACAACTACACAAATACTCGCTACAGCGAGAAAGTACTCGCCACGGCGAACATAGCAGGTTCAACCCCTGTTTCTGCAGAAATACGATTTTCACATTTTTCACCTACAATCTTCATGCAACCAGTCATAAACATGTTTAATAACATAAAACAAGATATATAGGAGTAGGAATTGGGATTGATTCCTGCTCTAACATAATATTGATCCTAAAAACCTAGATTTGCATGCATGTTCATATTTTGGGGAAACTAAGCTTCTAAACAATAAACTAGGTTAAGGAACCTAAGAACCCACCTGAAAGTAGCTTTAAACTTTAGTGCTAAGCTCTGCAACTGCCCAGAAACCTTACTTCAACTTCTGACTCAAAACCCCAATATCGCTAAGAACACGAAAATGGAAGGCAAGTAGTTTGGATGTGTTAATCTGAGTTGATTGCTTGATGATTTAATTTCTGAGGTAGGCAGGGGTATTTATAGTAGATTGGTACAGAATGAAGACAATGGGTAGCATTGATTTGGGTCTCCTTTGCATGTTAGTTCATTGGGTGATGTTGAGGTAGGTTGGAAGTGGTGATGGTGAATCAGAATTTGGGGAAGAGAAAGGGCTGAGGGTAATCAGAATTGATTCCTTCTCTGATACAGTGCAGATTGCATGCATTTCTAATGGTTAGAATTGGTGGATGGATTGGAGGTTAGTGGTTGTTGTTGTTGTTCTTCACGTGGGTGGAGGAGAGGATTGAAGTGAACAATTCTGACTTCTTACATGTGGTTATGCAGTAACATGAATGAGTAAGAGTGGAATGGGAGGTATTCACTAACTTATGCTTATGTCCTACCTTGCATGTGTTTCCATTGGTTAGAAGAGTTAGTGGGGAGGCTCAAAGAGAAGCTTGGGGGCGTGGGAGAGAAGGAAAAGGAGTGGAGGAAAATAAAACTTCTATTTTAATTGTGTTGTGTCTTGCTAAATTACTAGTGTATTTTTAGTAAGAGACAATTGATCAATTAAGAATAATTCCCTAAGTTATAACTTTACCACTTAATTAAATTAATAGAATTTTTAATTAATTTGTGGGTTGTTGCAACCTACCCCCCTTAAGAAAATTTCGTCCTCGAAATTAAGAAATTTACCTTAGAAAAGATGAGGATAATGTTCTTTCATATCCGATTCCAACTCCCAAGTGAATTCTCCATCAGGTGATTGTGACCACTCCACTTTAACCACCGGAATCTTCTTATTCCGAAGGCTCTTAACATCTCGGTCAACAATACGAACAGGATCCGGCTGATAAGTTAAGTCTGGCTGAAGATCGATGTGTTCCAATTCCACTGGCTGAAAAGGATCAGGAATATACTTGCGAAGTTGAGACACATGGAATACATCATGAAGTCCTGACATGGACGGAGGTAAAGCTAACTGATAGGCAACTGGTCCAACACGCCTAAGGATCTGATAGGGTCCAATATACCTTGGACAGAGTTTCTTAGTTCTGAAAACACCGCGCAGTCCCAACTTAGGAGTCACGCGTATGAAAACATGATCACCTTCCTCAAATTCCAGCATTCTTCTCCTTTTATCCGCATAACTTTTCTGTCGGCTCTGCGCCACTTTCATCTTTTCACGGATAGACTTGATTTTTAATGTGGTCTCTTGGATGAGATCAGGTCCCAAGATTCCACGATCACCGACTTCAGTCCAACACAGGGGTGTTCTACACTTCCTTCCGTACAATGCTTCAAAGGGTGCCATCCCGATGCTGGCATGATAACTGTTGTTGTAAGCAAATTCAATCAGATGCAAGTAGTTACTCCAACTACCTCCATCTTCCAGCACACATGCCCTAAGCATGTCCTCAAGGGTTTGGATGGTTCGCTCTGACTGACCATCAGTTTGAGGATGATGCGATGTACTCATCTTCAGTATAGTACCCATCGCTTTCTGAAAGGCATTCCAAAACCTTGAAGTGAATACAGGGTCTCTATCAGATACTATACTCAACGGTACACCGTGCAACCTTACTACTTGCTCAATATAGATTGCGGCATACTACGAAGCTTTATAAGTTGATTTCACTGGAATGAAATGTGCGGACTTGGTTAGCCTGTCAACGATTACCCATATTGAATCTTGACCCTTCTGATTCCTAGGCAATGCGCCGACAAAGTCCATAGTAATATGTTCCCACTTCCATTCAGGCACTTCCAAGGGCTGAAGAAGACCTCCAGGCTTTTGATGTTCAACCTTGACTTGTTGACAAACTAGACAGCGTGATACAAACTCTGCAATCTCCGCTTTCATGTTTGGCCACCAATAACCTTTCTTCAAATCATGGTACATCTTGGTGGAACCAGGATGAATAGAGAAACTGCTCTTGTGTGCCTCTTCTAAAATCAACCTCTTAATCTCATCGTTGTTTGGTACACACATTCTCCCTTCAAATAGAATTACACAATCGGAGGCTACAGTAAACTCGGGATTGCTCTTTCGTTTCTGTAGATCCAAATCATACTCTTGTGCCTGAGCTATCATTGAGCGTAGCTCACATGACAACTCCATACGGTTTATTCTGACTCCTTTACTCTAGTACTTGACATTAAGATTCATATCTCTGAACTTCTCATATAAACCGCACTAGTGCATCAACAACTCCGATGCATACAATGCCTTCCTACTTAGAGCGTCAGCTACAACATTCGCCTTTCCTGGGTGATAGTTTAAGCTGAAGTCAAAGTCTTTAAAGTATTCCATCCATCTCCTCTGCCTCATGTTTAATTATCTCTGATCAAACAAATACTTCAGACTCTTGTGATCGCGTAGGCCACCACTGCGCCTTCTTGCATAAGTACGCACCCCAGACCTTTATGTGAAGCGTCACAGTATACAATATACTTCTTAGACGGATCCGGTATTACTAGTACTGGCGCACTAGTTAACTTCTAATTTAAGGTACTGAAACTCACTTCACAAGCTGTGTCCCAATTGAATGCTGCTCCCTTTCTAGTCAGACGAGTTAGAGGTAAAGCAAGTTCAGAAAATCCCAAGATAAATCTCCGGTAATAGCCTGCTAAACCCAGAAAACTTCTGACTTCAGATACATTCCTGGGACGTTCCCAATTAAGTACAACTTCAACTTTGGATGGATCCACTGATACACCTCCTTGTGATATCACATGGCCCAAGAATTTCACTTCCGAGAGCCAAAACTCACACTTGCTGAATTTGGCGAACAACTGCTTCTCTCTCAGAATCTCAAGAACAATTCTCAAGTGCTCAGCATGTTCCTGATGATCCTTGGAATATATTAAGATGTCGTCGATGAAGATTACGACGAACTGATCAAGGTAAGGCTGAAAGATCCTATTCATATAATCCATAAACACGGCTGGAGCATTGGTCAGACCGAACGGCATAACTAGAAATTCATAGTGTCCATAACGAGTTCTGAAGGCAGTCTTGGACACATCTGAAGACTTGATACGGATCTGGTGATAACCGGATCTGAGATCAATCTTGGAAAACACAGTAGCCCCTCTGAGTTGATCTAACAAGTCATCAATACGAGGCAAGGGATACCTGTTTTTGATAGTGACCTTGTTCAGCTGACGATAATCAATGCATAGTTGCATTGTACCGTCCTTCTTCTTGACTAATAGAACAGGCGCTCCCCAAGGAGAAACGCTGGGTCGGATAAAGTGTTTCTGGAGTAGTTCCTCCAGTTGAGTCTTAAGTTCTCTGAGCTCTAAGGGTGACATTCGGTAAGGTGCAACAGAAATGGGTTGAGAACCTGGGATAAGGTCGATGGAAAACTCAATCTCTCTTTCTGGTGGTAAACTCATAACATCCTCTGGAAACACATCAGTGTACTCATTGACAACCGGAATATCGGTGAGACTGATACTGGGTACAGAGCTGACGGTGAACATGATACTGAAACACTTGTTGTTGGGAGATAAATACTGGATCATTTGGTGAGTATTTTGAAGCAGGGCAGTGAGTGCTCTACTTTCAGCAGAAACTTCAGTTGGAATGAATAGATTATTCTCGGCACAGCCGATGTACACAGTATTGGCTGAGAGCCAATCCATGCCCAACACCACATCTAGATCTTTTATGGGCAGACAGATAAGATCAATGTGGTAAACTTTACTACCCACTAGAACAGGGCAGTTCTGACAGACTCGCTTAGAAGTAACTTTACCACCAGTAGCAACAGCCACTGTCATTGGTGGTATAAGGGGAACAGAGGGTAATCCTAATCTCATTACACAATCAACAGAAATAAAAGAATTTGTAGCTCCACAATCAAACAGTACTAACACTTCAGATTGACCCAATAAACAGACATCCATGATTAGATTATTATTAGATTTAACCATTTGTCCATCAAGAGAGTAAATTCTACCTTTGCCTCTGGAAGGGCCTCCTGATCCGCTCTGCTTCTTCAACTCCGGAAATTCATTCCTCATATGACCCGGCTTTCTGCAATAGTAACAAATGCCTTGACCCTTCATGCATGTTCCAGAGTGATGGCTTCCGCATTCAGGACACTTGCGGGGCGATCGGGGAGAGTAGTTATGCTTATCCTTACTAGACGTCCCCTTCGTTTTCAGTGAAAAGTTGAACTTTCCGGTCTCCTTCCTCTTATTAAAGACTTCACCTCTTTCCTTCTGGATATCCTTAAGGCTGGCCTCTGCATGGTAACTTTTCTGGACCAATTCACCAAAATTAGTGACATTCTGCATTGCAACATCATGAGCAATGTCTGCACTTAGCCCAAAACGGTACTTTTTCATCTTCCACGACTCCGTAGGGGCATCATTCTCATCTGCTACATAACGGACCAGCTCGTTGAATTTCATAGTATACTCCGTCACAGACATACTGCCTTGTTTGAGTTCATTAAGAGCTCTTTCCATCTGCAACTGATAGCTTTCTGGAATATAGTGATCTACGAACAGACGTCTGAAGTTAGTCCAGTTCATCTCCATGAAACTAGCCGTCATATATGCCTTGGTGCTCTCCCACCAATGACATGCATCACCCCTAAAGAAGCGGGTGACAAAATTGACTTTGTCCATTTCTGAACAGTCCATTGATTCCAAGATTCCTGACATCCTCTGAATCCACTCCCTGGCTTTTGATGGATCATACTCCCCCATAAACTCCGGAGGACTCATTCGACAAAACTCCCGAAAGGCTGCACCACCACCGGGTTGCTGAGGATGAGGGTTGTTCATGTGTTGTTGAAACATGGTCATGAATTCTTGATGCTGCTGCGCTTGCTGGGCCTGGAACTCCTGATGCTTCTGCATCATCTCCGCCCACATATTCGCATTGGCATCTCCATACACATCCGGCTCTTCTTCCACATTCCTTCGGGGTCTGCCACGGCCACGTCCACGATGTTCTCCCGACATAATGCTCTAACTGCCATAGTCAAATCAAGTTAGCTAGGCTTAAAGTGATACAACACTTAGAACAGATGTTAGGAATCCAAAGGTACGTAACCAAAATTTGGGTTGTAATATTCTAATGACCCCAGGCACGAATGAATCGACCTGCTCTGATACCAATTATAACACCCCACGAAAGAATATCTAGAATACCTTGTGATTCATTATAATGTAGTACAACAGTCATTAAAATTATTACAACACAGAGAATTATTTGAGCGCACACGCAGGTGCTGAATACAAGATACGGATACAAGCACGAAACTGGTAAAGATTACAACAAGATTAAAACATAAGTTGAGAACATGGTACAATGATCAGTGCATTTTGATGCACATTCTTCTACTATTGTACTTAGGCATTTCTCTAGTTTGTTTTATTATTTTTACTATTTTATTGTGTTTTTAGATTTAATTTTATTTTTGCATTTATTTTATTTTCGTAGTTAATTTTCAGCATTAGTGGCTTTTTAATACATGTTCGCTGTGCAGATCATAACTTGAGCTCCGGGTATCGGATTGAGGCGCGGGAATATGCGTTGGAAAGCTAAGAGACAGAGCTACAAGTTTAATGTTGAGTGGAAGAGCTATTTCGGAATGCATCAGTCCTTAATAATTCGTGGAAAGTGGCAGACTTAATTCTACTTAGTGGAAACTTAATTTTGGCTTATGACCTTTGGATTTAATTTCTACTCTTTACTTAAACTCAAAATCAGAACATATGAGGATACTCTCTGCAGTATTCACGAAATTAGAAAGAAAAAAACACTCACAATTCCTATGGAGAGCTAATTTCTCAAGGATTAATCTGCTGTAACCGTTTCTCCGTTAACTTTGAGGTTATTATAATTTCCAAGCAATTTCAATTCCTTTTCAATTCTATCTATAATTCTGATTGCTTTAATCAGTTGCTATTGTTTGCTTAATTCAATTGCATATTTTATAGATTAGGATTGATTTATTTCGATTGGTGTATGTTCTGTTAATCGTAACCGCGTTTGCTTAATTCGTGTTTGCGTAATCTGTTTGCTTAATCCGGATTTAGGAACATATATCATATATTAGTTTCAATCACGCTTGCTGTTGTTACTATAATCGAAAGGGAATGGAATTCATTTAGTGAACTTGGGAATTATGTGACCGAATGATAAGTTGGAGAACGAAACAGTAGATTAATCGTTTTAAGTTTATTTGATAATCACTTATTTTAATCTCTTTTTGCATTTCGAACTCAAAACTGAACCCCCTTTTTCTACAAAATTTTTATTGATTCTAATATTGCTAAACTAATCGTGAGTCCTTGTGAGACGATACTTGAGTGTCGCTTTTCCTAAACTACATTTTTAAAACTCGTTTTTGACCCGTGTGCGACAGCGGGATCAAATTGGCGCCGTTGCCGGGGACTCTCAATTTATTTTAGCCAATATTAGACTCAGTTGCTGTGTTCTTGCTTTCCGGTGTTTTCTGGCCTTTACGCGCTCTAAACTACATTTTTAAAACTCGTTTTTGACCCGTGTGCGACAGCGGGATCAAATTGGCGCCGTTGCCGGGGACTCTCAATTTATTTTAGCCAATATTAGACTCAGTTGCTGTGTTCTTGCTTTCCGGTGTTTTCTGGCCTTTACGCGCTCTAATAATCAGTTTTCGTAGAAAATCAGTTTTCTGAAAAAATTTCTCTGAATTGGGTGCTTACTGTCATATTTCGTCAGAAACAAATCACAGTTCCAAATCCCCTATTTTGGGACAAAATAGGTGACAGCAGCCTCAAATTCCCAAATTCATTGTTTTTCTATTTTTTATGAATTATTTACTGTTTTCATAGTTTCAGAAAATTCCAAACAAATTATCAAAATTTTTATTTGTCTTAGTTAGATTAAATTTCGTGTTTTTATATTTTTCTGAATTTATTTTAATCATATTCCTTCTTTCAACTTGTTTCTGTCTAATAGGGACATTGTTGGCATTTTCGCAGTCCTGGCTACTAGGGGTCTGTTTGGTAAACTAGAAAAACTGACTTATAGCTTATGTCTTATAGCTTATAAGCTAAAAGACCTGTTTGGTAACAGTTTTTTAGAAAGAGCTTATAGCTTATTTTACTGACTTATAGCTTATTTTTCATAAGCTATTTCAAGTAGCTTATGAGCTTATAGCTTATAGCTTATCATTTTTTCTTCCATTTATACCCTTATTATTTTATCAAAATTCAATTTTACCCTTTATAGTTTATTATGATTTAAAATAAAATTATAATAGTACATTTTATATTAATACAAATTAACCATCCCATTTTTTTTAATAAACTTAGATTATTGATTAGTATCGTTATTACGTGAATAGTTGAGGTTTTTTTTATAAGGTGAATAATTAAGTTTTAAATTTACGTTGGCCACTTCCGGAATTCTTTTTTTCCTTTGTTGGGTGTTTCAATTATATAATACACACTTATTCTTTATTGTTTTTCATTATAATATACCCTTGCTTCAAAAAATAATTATAGTACACCCTTGATTCAAAAATAAAATAAAATAATATACCCTTATTATTATTGTTTCCTAAAAAATAATAATAAACATTCAATATTTTACTGTTAATTTTTAGAAAAACCATGATTTTAGAAAATTAAATTTCAAGGAACTAAAAATTAATTTAATAATAAAAAAATATTCTATTAGTAAATTTAATTTTAAAATTCTATTATAATTTTTTAAAAATTCTTTTAAGCATATTAAATATGAATTTGATATAAATTTTATTATGAAATAACAATACCCTTTTATGTCATTTTACACTTATCAACTAGTTAACCGCTAATTTTACCAAACACTTCAATTAGCTTATCAGCCATAAGTCATCAGCCATAAGCTATCAGCTATAAGCTATCAGCCATCAGCCATAAGCTAGCTTATCAGCCAACCGCTATTTTTACCAAACAGAGCCTAGGTCTGGTCATCATAATCTTTTTGCTTTTGATCCTGAGATAGAGAGAACTTTGCACACACGCCGTAGAGAAAATCAGGCTAGCACTAGTTCACCACCTGTTATCGATCCTATTTCTTTGCGCAATTTATTTGAATTTGATTCTGAAGTTGTTTTTGATAATATGGCTGAACAAAGAACACTAAGGCAGCTTGCTGCTCCTGATGTGAATTACAATGGTTTATGTATCGAATATGCTGATGTTGCTACTCCATTTGAATTGAAATCTGGTTTGATACACTTGTTGCCAAAGTTTAGTGGTCTTGCAGGTGAGGATCCGCATAAGAATTTGAAAGAATTTCAGGTTGTTTGTTCCACACCATTGAGGCCTGAAGGAATAACAGAAGATCATATCAAGCTCAGAGCCTTTCCATTTTCGCTCCAGGGTGCTGCCAAAGATTGGTTATACTATCTTGAACCGAATTCTGTCGCAACTTGGAATGATTTGAAGAAAGTCTTTCTAGAGAGATATTTTCCCGCCTCCAGAGCTGCATCAATCAGAAAAGAAATCTGCGGCATTAGACAGGGAAATGAATCATTGACTGAATATTGGGAAAGGTTCAAACAATTGATCTCCAGCTGCCCTCAACACCAGATTACCGAACAGTTGCTTATTCAGTATTTCTATGAGGGATTGCTACCAATGGATAGAAACATTTTGGATGCTGCCAGCGGTGGAGCACTTGTTGATAAAACTCCAGCTGCTGCAAAGGCCTTGATTGAAAATATGTCACTCAACTCTCAACAATTCACAACCAGAAATAATTCTGTGTCCCAAACAAAAGGTGTGAATGAGATTCAGGCTTCCTCTTCCAATAAGGCTCTAGAGACCAGGATTGATGAACTTACTTCTTTGGTGAAACAGTTGGCAGTGAGTAAAGTTCAAACAGCTAAGTTGTGCGGTATTTGTACTTCTACTGAACATCCAACCGATACTTGTCCAATTCTTCAAGATGAGTCAGTGACTGAGTTGCCCCCAGCTTATGCAGCAACCCTTTATAACCGAGGTAACAATCAGAACAGGTACAACACTCCTGATCTTTCCACAAACAAGTATCATCCCAGTTGGGCAAATCATCCACTTTTGCGGTATGGGAACCCAACAGCGCAACAAAACACACCACCACCAGCTGCTGCCTCCGGACCATCATTGGAGGATCTCGTGAAGCAAATGATTGCAAGCAATACACAATACCAGCAGCGAACAGATTCTGCTATGCAGAATATGCAGACACAGATTGGACAGCTTGCTACTTCAATGAATGCCATGCAGCAAGCTCAAGGGACAAACCAACTACCTGCCCAAACAGTAGTGAATCCTAATGTCCCTAATCCTAATGTGAGTGTAATTACCTTGAGATCAGGAAAAGTTGCAAAACCAGCCCCTGAAAAAAATAAACAAAATATTGAGGTAACACCTGAACTTGAACCCGAACCCTCTAGTGTGGTTGAATCTGAAAAAGAAAAAGAGAGTGAGTATGTACCACCAATTCCCTTTCCACAAAGAGTAGCTAAAACAAAGAAGATTGATGAGGGAGACAAAGAGAGAGAGATTTTGGATGTATTCAAAAAAGTGGCGGTAAACATTCCGCTTCTTGATGTGATCAAGCAGGTTCCGAAATATGCAAAGTTTCTGAAAGATTTGTGCACCCGCAAGAGAAGGTTGAAGGGAAATGAGAGAGTTAATTTAGGGAGAAATGTTTCAGCCCTTATTCAGCCTAAGCTTTCACCTGAGCCCTCACCTGAGAGGGCTACGGTTTCAACTCTTAATCAGGCTATGCCACAAAAATGCAAGGATCCAGGAACTTTTGCTATTCCATGTACCATTGGGGATAGTAAATTCGAAAATTGCATGTTAGATTTAGGAGCTTCTATTAATGTTATGCCTACTTCTATTTTTAATAATCTTGATCTTGGTCCCTTGCAGCCTACAGGTCTCACTATTCAGCTAGCAAACAGGAGCAATGCTCGCCCTGTTGGAGTAGTGGAAGATGTTCTTGTTCAGGTTAATGACTTGATTTTTCCTGCAGATTTTTACATTCTTGACATGGCTGGAGAAACAGAATCAAGCAGATCACCAATCATTTTGGGCAGACCATTCATGAAAACAGCAAAGACGAAAATTGATGTTGACGATGGAACCATGTCCATGGAATTTGGTGACATTGTCGCGAAGTTTAACATTTTCGATGCTATGAAACATCCCTCCGAAGAGCACTCAGTTTTTCAAATAGAGTTGCTTTCTGAAATTGTTGATGAATTTAATTTAGACTTGTTCTCTGCTGATCCATCTTTATCTGGTTTTGATGATGATTATTCATGTGATGATTGTACCGACACTAACCTTTGTGTTGCTTGTGCTGAAATTGATGCTTTCTTGTTAGATGACAATTATCCTACAGGTGAAGTTGTTGATTATGCAGTTAAAGCCCTTGACATCACGGCTGCCCCCGCCAAACCATCCATTGAACAGCCACCTTCCCTTGAGCTTAAGCCACTCCCTGAAAATCTGAAATATGCTTATTTGGAGTGTGATAAAAAACTCCCGGTTATAATTTCTTCTAACCTTAATTTTGATCAAGAAAATAAGCTTTTGCAGATTTTGAAGAAGCATAAGAAGGCTATTGGGTGGACTTTGGCTGACATTCCAGGTATTAGCCCATCCATGTGTATGCACAGAATTTTACTTGAGGATGGGGCGAAAACGGTAAGTCAGCCCCAAAGGAGGCTTAATCCTTTGATCCTTGATGTTGTGAAGAAAGAGGTAACCAAACTTTTGCAAGCAGGTATCATATATCCTATCTCTGACAGTAAATGGGTAAGCCCAGTGCAGGTTGTACCTAAGAAATCTGGTCTCACAGTGGTAAAAAATGAAAAGAATGAACTTGTTCCCACTAGAGTTCAGAATAGCTGGAGAGTTTGTATTGATTATAGGAGGTTGAACCAGGCTACGAGAAAGGATCACTTTCCTTTGCCGTTCATTGATCAAATGCTTGAACGGCTAGCTGGTAAATCACATTATTGCTTTCTTGATGGTTTTTCAGGTTACTTTCAGATTCATATTGCACCTGAAGATCAGGACAAAACCACTTTCACATGTCCATTCGGCACATTTGCTTACAGGAGAATGCCATTTGGTCTATGCAATGCTCCTGGCACGTTCCAGCGTTGCATGATTAGTATTTTTTCTGAATTTATTGAAAATTGCATGGAAGTGTTTATGGATGATTTCACTGTTTATGGTTCTTCTTTTGATGCATGTTTGAATAGTTTGAATAGGGTTTTAGAAAGATGCATTGAAACCAACCTTGTTTTAAATTATGAGAAATGTCATTTTATGGTTGAGCAGGGAATTGTTTTGGGTCACATAATTTCTGAAAAAGGGATTTATGTTGACCCTGCTAAGATTGATGTGATTTCTACACTGCCTTACCCATCTTGCATTCGCGAGATTCGTTCTTTTCTTGGTCATGCAGGTTTTTACAGGCGCTTCATAAAGGACTTCGGCAAGATAGCTCTTCCGTTGTCAAATTTGTTAAAAAATGATGTTGCTTTTGATTTTGGTGAAAAGTGCAAAAAAGCGTTTGACTTCTTAAAGAAGGCATTAACCTCCGCCCCCATCATCCAGCCCCCTGATTGGACCCTTCCTTTTGAAATTATGTGTGATGCTTCAAACTATGCTGTTGGGGCGGTCCTTGCACAAAGAGTTGACAAGGCTGCCCATGTTATTTATTATGCTTCTAGAACTTTAGATTCTGCACAGTCTAATTATACCACTACTGAAAAGGAACTTCTAGCTATTGTTTTTGCTCTTGATAAATTCAGATCATATTTGCTAGGTTCCAAGGTTATTGTTTTTACTGACCATGCAGCTTTAAAGTATTTGTTAAAGAAGCCAGAACCAAAGCCGAGACTGATTCGGTGGATGTTGTTGCTCCAAGAGTTTAACGTCGAGATCAAAGACAGAAGTGGAGCTGAGAATTTAGTCGCTGATCACTTAAGCAGAATAGAGCGCGATGAAGATCCTTCCCCCATTCAAGATAACTTTCCTGACGAGCAGCTCTTACTATTACATGGGGTGACTCCTTGGTTTGCTGATATTGTTAATTATCTTGTTGCTGGTGTTTTTCCTACAGGTGCATCTAGGACACAAATTCACAAACTCAAGAGTGATGCAAAATATTATGTTTGGGATGATCCATATCTTTGGAAATTTGGTAGTGATCAGGTAATTAGGAGATGTGTCCCCGACTATGAGATTGAATCTATTTTGCATCATTCGCATGCTTCTCAGGTAGGGGGACACTTTGGTCCTCAAAGGACTGCAAGAAAAATCCTAGACTCAGGTTTCTATTGGCCCACTATTTTCAAGGATGCTTATGAGACTTACCGCACTTGTAAAGAGTGCCAGTTCGCAGGTACAGCCATCACTCGTAAGAGTGAAATGCCTCAGCAACCTATGCTTTTCTGTGAGGTATTTGATGTGTGGGGAATTGACTTTATGGGTCCTTTTCCTGTATCGTTTGGTTTTCTCTACATTTTACTTGCTGTTGATTATGTTTCAAAGTGGGTGGAAGCTATCCCCACTAGGACTAATGATTCTAGAGTTGTTGCAGATTTTGTCAGGTCCAATATTTTTTGCAGGTTTGGAATACCTCGAGCTATCATAAGTGACCAAGGCACACATTTCTGTAACCGCACTATGGAAGGTTTACTCCGAAAGTATGGAGTTGTGCACAAAGTTTCTACTGCATATCATCCCCAAACTAATGGACAAGCTGAGATCTCAAATAGAGAGATTAAGCAAATTTTAGAGAAAATGGTGCAGCCAAATAGGAAGGATTGGAGCCGCCGTCTAGAAGACGCACTTTGGGCTCAAAGAACAGCTTTCAAGACACCAATTGGGATGTCTCCCTATAGACTTGTGTTTGGTAAGGCATGTCACCTCCCTGTTGAAATTGAACACCGTGCTTATTGGGCGGTCAAAAGTTGTAACATGGAAATGCAGAAGGCAGGTATGGAAAGAAAACTCCAATTACAGCAGCTTGAAGAGATTAGGCTAGAAGCCTATGAAAGCTCTAGAATTTATAAAGAGAAAACTAAGCACTTTCATGATAAAATGATTTCTAGAAAGGAATTCTCTGTGGGCCAACAGGTTTTATTGTTTAACTCCCGCCTAAAAGTGATGGCTGGGAAACTTCGATCCAAATGGATTGGCCCCTTTGTTGTTACTAATGTCTTTCCTCATGGTGCCGTAGAAATTAAAAGTGCAGGTACTAACAAGGTGTTCAAAGTAAACGGACAGCGGCTGAAGCTGTTCCATGAAAGCTCGATGCCTGAAGAAGAAACTGTTGAAGAGCTCTCTTTGGAGAAGCCGTCCTACCCACCAGCAGCTACACCTTAAACCCTCGGGTGTGTTCCTTCCTTTTTTTCTCACTGTATACTTATTTGTTTTACATTGCGGACAATGTCTGATTTAAGTGTGGGGGGAACATTTTATATTTAGTTGTTTTTAATTTAGTTTTTCTTTCAAATTAAAAAATAAAAAATAAAAAATACAAAAAAAATGAAAAACGAAAAAATAAATAAAAAAAAAGTTTTTGGCATGTATGCAACTGTTATTAGTAGTTTCATTATTCTAGGCCTAGAGTGGTATGTCATGATATGGATAACATTTTTGCTTTTGTAGTGTGATAAGGTAACTTGATACTAGATTGTGCATCACTTGTGATAGAACATGAAACTTTGTGAGATTTTGAGCCTCCAACAATTCCTTGTTTCTTGTGTGGTTTCACTCATACTGTTAGTTACTTCTAGAACTTGACTTGACTCTTGAAGCACTTGTTCACATGCATGTATATGAAATGATCTAGGCATTTGTTTCTTTTATAAGCTACTTTTAGCCAAATAAGCCTACCTTGATATTTCATCCCTTTGTTAAGCCCCTTTGAGCCTATTCTTCCCATTCTTTGTTTATAAACTCATTACAAGCCTGAAAGTGAAAAACAATGATATGTCCCAAATCAAGAGGTTGAAAGAGCTTGGATTGTAATTTTGGATACATGTAGGGGGTCTCATTATGTTTTTAATGTTGATCTGATATGGGGAAGGGAATCATTTTGCTTATGTTATACCATGTTGTGATGCTCAGTTTGTTTGGCAAGAAAGAAAGAAAAAAAAAAGAGAAAAAAGAAAATGAAAAAAAAATAAATAGCAAAGAAGAAAAAAAAAATCAAAAAAGAAGAAAAATATTCAAAAAAAAGAAAAGAAGAGAAAAAGTGTTGTCAAAAGTTGTACTATGGGCAATTTTGATGTGAAGAACTGATTTTGTGGGATTCAATGTCTCAGATTTAATTGCAATATCTTGTTGAGATCTATGACTTGTTGAGCTAAACTGTCTAGTATCCAAATGATTTTCATGCTTCTTTATCCTCTTGATTTTATAGCCTAGTTCCTTAGGTTTATCCCACCTTTGCCTTGGCCCCGTTACAACCCGAATAAAGACCTTTTGATCTTTGCATGCATGTGCTTCATTGTGTGGATGTCCTCCATCTTTGGGGACGGAAGAGGCTTGTCAAGCCTATGGCAGTGCTAACTTTGATGATGTGCTTTGAGCGTAAACACTTTCCCTGACACTCCATTTTTGAGTGATTGAGTGATTGAGTGCACTTTATACAAATATTCCGTGAGGTTCTATCATTTTTGAAGCACTTTTTAGTCTAAAAGCCACCTTGTTCATTGCACATGTTTTAAGATGTTGTTCATAATTGTTATACTCCTTGAATCTTGGAATGTGTTGATTGCTTGTGACTTTGCATTGTGCCTTGTTCTCTTTTTCTTCCATCGTTTTGAAGTCTTTAATCTTGATTTTGCTCAGGAGTGCAAAAGTTCAAGTGTGGGGGAATTTGATCAGTGCATTTTGATGCACATTCTTCTACTATTGTACTTAGGCATTTCTCTAGTTTGTTTTATTATTTTTACTATTTTATTGTGTTTTTAGATTTAATTTTATTTTTGCATTTATTTTATTTTCGTAGTTAATTTTCAGCATTAGTGGCTTTTTAATACATGTTCGCTGTGCAGATCATAACTTGAGCTCCGGGTATCGGATTGAGGCGCGGGAATATGCGTTGGAAAGCTAAGAGACAGAGCTACAAGTTTAATGTTGAGTGGAAGAGCTATTTCGGAATGCATCAGTCCTTAATAATTCGTGGAAAGTGGCAGACTTAATTCTACTTAGTGGAAACTTAATTTTGGCTTATGACCTTTGGATTTAATTTTTACTCTTTACTTAAACTCAAAATCAGAACATATGAGGATACTCTCTGCAGTATTCACGAAATTAGAAAGAAAAAAACACTCACAATTCCTATGGAGAGCTAATTTCTCAAGGATTAATCTGCTGTAACCGTTTCTCCGTTAACTTTGAGGTTATTATAATTTCCAAGCAATTTCAATTCCTTTTCAATTCTATCTATAATTCTGATTGCTTTAATCAGTTGCTATTGTTTGCTTAATTCAATTGCATATTTTATAGATTAGGATTGATTTATTTCGATTGGTGTATGTTCTGTTAATCGTAACCGCGTTTGCTTAATTCGTGTTTGCGTAATCTGTTTGCTTAATCCGGATTTAGGAACATATATCATATATTAGTTTCAATCACGCTTGCTGTTGTTACTATAATCGAAAGGGAATGGAATTCGTTTAGTGAACTTGGGAATTATGTGACCGAATGATAAGTTGGAGAACGAAACAGTAGATTAATCGTTTTAAGTTTATTTGATAATCACTTATTTTAATCTCTTTTTGCATTTCGAACTCAAAACTGAACCCCCTTTTTCTACAAAATTTTTATTGATTCTAATATTGCTAAACTAATTGTGAGTCCTTGTGAGACGATACTTGAGTGTCGCTTTTCCTAAACTACATTTTTAAAACTCGTTTTTGACCCGTGTGCGACAGCGGGATCATACAACATGGCTGAATTAGAAACAACACAACAAGTGGAAAGAAAACAAGAAGCAGCATAATCATATAAATCCCCTGATGTAGGCCTAGGCAAATCCAATGCTTACCCTGCAACCTGCTTATCTGAAAAAAAATTGAAGGAGTGGGGTGAGACTACTAAGCCTCAGTGAGTCCTACTACCCGCCTAAAGGTGACTACACCGGGGAACTAGAGTGTGTAATAGTACTAAGTTATCTGTTTAGAAGTTCTGATTAATAATAACATAAAAATAAAGGTGTGTCACAGAATTTATTATCTTGGTCAATTACTCTTCAAAGGTCACCGAGGCAAGCCGGTCTCGATGCCTGACTCTGCGTACTACCGAAACAGAGGCTCGGATTCCGTCGTTGACTCACAATACTAATAATAGAATACAGAGGCATTCTATTAATCTTGGCATAGTGCCATTAGTCTCTAAGTTTTACAATTTCTACCAATATATTCCCCCCAAAGGTTCCTAACATGTTATAATACATAATTGATAATAATAAAATTCTCTGACTATATAACCCCTTTTATATTGTTAAACAAGTTCATAATGATACTGGTTGCAGTTGGACATAAAACGAGTGATAGATTTTTAAAATAAAAAGTTATGCAGGTACTGTTCCTGTCAAGCTCGCTCCGGCGAGCTCTCCCTCGCTACGGCGAGCAATTATGTGCCATGACCTGTAACACTCGCTCAGCGAGTCAATAACTCGCTCAGCGAGCTATACAACTACACAAATACTCGCTACAGCGAGAAAGTACTCGCCACGGCGAACATAGCAGGTTCAGCCCCTGTTTCTGCAGAAATACGATTTTCACATTTTTCACCTACAATCTTCATGCAACCAGTCATAAACATGTTTAATAACATAAAACAAGATATATAGGAGTAGGAATTGGGATTGATTCCTGCTCTAACATAATATTGATCCTAAAAACCTAGATTTGCATGCATGTTCATATTTTGGGGAAACTAAGCTTCTAAACAATAAACTAGGTTAAGGAACCTAAGAACCCACCTGAAAGTAGCTTTAAACTTTAGTGCTAAGCTCTGCAACTGCCCAGAAACCTTACTTCAACTTCTGACTCAAAACCCCAATATCGCTAAGAACACGAAAATGGAAGGCAAGTAGTTTGGATGTGTTAATCTGAGTTGATTGCTTGATGATTTAATTTCTGAGGTAGGCAGGGGTATTTATAGTAGATTGGTACAGAATGAAGACAATGGGTAGCATTGATTTGGGTCTCCTTTGCATGTTAGTTCATTGGGTGATGTTGAGGTAGGTTGGAAGTGGTGATGGTGAATCAGAATTTGGGGAAGAGAAAGGGCTGAGGGTAATCAGAATTGATTCCTTCTCTGATACAGTGCAGATTGCATGCATTTCTAATGGTTAGAATTGGTGGATGGATTGGAGGTTAGTGGTTGTTGTTGTTGTTCTTCACGTGGGTGGAGGAGAGGATTGAAGTAAAGAATTCTGACTTCTTGCATGTGGTTATGTAGTAACATGAATGAGTAAGAGTGGAATGGGAGGTATTCACTAACTTATGCTTATGTCCTACCTTGCATGTGTTTCCATTGGTTAGAAGAGTTAGTGGGGAGGCTCAAAGAGAAGCTTGGGGGCGTGGGAGAGAAGGAAAAGGAGTGGAGGAAAATAAAACTTCTATTTTAATTGTGTTGTGTCTTGCTAAATTACTAGTGTATTTTTAGTAAGAGACAATTGATCAATTAAGAATAATTCCCTAAGTTATAACTTTACCACTTAATTAAATTAATAGAATTTTTAATTAATCTGTGGGTTGTTACAGTTGGTTTTCTATTGTGAACGTGGCAGTGTAAATCGTCCTACATAATTTTACAGATGATGTATCTTTCTTCTCTAGATTTTGAATGGATTTTCTTTGTATTGTTCCTTTTTTATTTTGCATATTTTATTTGTTTCTCTTTTTATTCTCTCTTTTGTTGTTTCCGATTATGATTTTTTTCTATCTTTTTAATTTATTTTTTTTCTTCTTTTGAATAGGAATAAGAAATCAGGAATACTTATTTTAACATGTATTGAATAACACAAAGGGACCAACTCAAAAAGTATCAAGACTATTTTAACATGCATAGCAACTCTATTTTAGAATTCACTGTTGAAGAGAGAATTATTGGTAAGTAATTCTTTGATTGTGTTAAGTGATGTCTTCTAAGTGCATGCAAATTTTTATTTTTATTTTTGGAAACAATAAAGTGTTGCAAATATCATTATTTAACTTCCCCAGTTTTTGTATAATAGATTACATGGTCTATATATTGATCTCATTTGAGGTAAGGCATATGCATTATCTTTTTTTTTATTTGGTAACATACCTGAATGGATTTTTTTTTACTTTATTTATATATATATATATATATATATATATATATATATATATAATTATTATATTTTTAATCATGATTTTTTAATTTTGTTTTTTGAAATTAAAATCATATTAACATTCTATAGTTGCCTGTATAATGACACATCCAAACAGTTTAATTTATATATGTATTTTTTAGTGTACATATCCAAACACAAAAGGCTTATTGAATATAAGAGCTTATGATGTAAGTTCTCATACTATACGCTCCTCTAATGCTATAAGCACCTGTATAAGTTATTTATCCAAACGGGTCCTAAATACTTACTACTATAAATAATCACATATTACCAATATTTCCATTGTATAATTGAATTGAATGATTGAACCCGTGCAAGCACGGGTAAAGAGTCTAGTTAATATAAAACTTAACCCATTTGATTTTTTTATATAAAATTAAAGGGAGATATAATTTGTTGCTTTTTTTTTATCAAGTAACCTAAACCTATATATTTCGTGCAATCTCTCTACCAACTGAATTATGATCACGGGAATACATAATTTATTATTTTAATATAACTCACAATTGTTTAGTCAAACTTTACACAATACATATATTGTTCTTGGAAATTGAAAAGCAGATGACTCAACCGTTTATCTTGTCATGTATGTTATTGAATAGTTGTTTGGAAATTGTGTCATTTAAGTTATTCAGATAGTTGTTTTGAAAGTGTCGCGTCACTTATGACTTTAATTTGATTTACAGAAACAAGGTCTAAAACTTCTGTTACACTACCAGCATAATCAACACCACCTGAAACACCTAAAATCGCCGACGTTAGAGACTTCAATGTAATTTACAACTGGTTATTCAAGTATTACGCAACACATAAAATAATTTTTGGAAATTGAGAAACATGTGACTCGTCTATATTTATCTTGTCATGCATGTCTTTGAAACAACAATAGAATGCATATATTGTCTGTGAGGAATTGAGAAAAGATGGTTCAATTGTTATTTTGTCTTATTTATCATGTGTGGTAATGAGATATGTTTATAAATGTTCAAATAAATCTTGGCATGTACTTTTTTCTTTTGTTCTAAGTTAATTGTGTCATGTATGTTATTCATATTGTTCTTCATAAAAGAGAGAGTTGCCATTAAAAGAACGAAAATAAATAAATGAAAACTTATAAATGACATTAATATAAATAAAAATGAATAGTTAATTATTTTAATAAATTTTTAATTAATATTGTGAGAAATGAATTATTTTAATAGAGTATGTAATGTTTAATAGCCAATAACAATAATTAGCTTTTTTAGTAAAAATAATTAAAAAAAAATCACCTTCATTTATATATTTAGTAATTAATATAAAATTTAACCCATTTGATATTTTTTTTTAAATAATATAAAGAGTAACATAATTTAAGGTTAACGTATTTTACAACTGGTCATTCAAGCTTTGCGTAATACATATATTATTCCTTAGAAATTGAGAAGTGGATGAATTAACTGTTTATCTTGTCATGAATGTTATAAAGATAGTTGTTTGGAAATTCTAAAATTAATCTTGACGTGTAGTTTTTCCTATCATGCTAAGCTAATTGTGCGACATAAGTTATTCAGATAGTTGTTCTAAAAGTGTGGCTTAATTTATGACTTTAATGAAATTTGCAACTGATGTTATTCAGATAGTTGTTTTGATAGTGTGGCGTAATTTTTGACTTTCGTGTAATTTGCAACTGGTTATTCGTGTTTTACACAACACATACAATGTTTCTTTGAAATTGAGAAACAAGCTAAGTGGCCCAACTATTTTATACTCCATCGGTCCCAAATTATAAGGAAAAAAAACAAAAATCACACTTATTAAGAAAAACCAACACATAAGTAATTTGGAATGCGTTTGTGTACTTTCCTTGAAATAAGTTTCATAGAAAATGTACAAATAATTTTCATTGCTTATTGCTAAAAGTGGAGAGAGAGAGAGAGAGAGAGAGAGAGAGAGAGAGAATTAAATGCAATTTGCAATTAATTTTATGAGAATAAGTAAGAATAATTCTTGAAAAAACAAAGTTTTTCTATTTTTTTCTCTCTTATAATTTGGGACAAAGAAATTGATTTTTTTCCCTTAGAATTTGGGACAAAGGGGGTATTGATTATAAAATAATAAAGGATGACATAATATATGATTTTAACGTAATTTACAACTAATCTTTCAAGCTTTACGCAATGACGGATTCTAGGGTGGGTGAGTTAAGTAGGTCACCTACCATGGGAGAGTTACATGAACCGTCGGATGAGCGATGTTATGATGCACCCTCTGTATGTTATAAATTTCTTCTCTCTCTCTCTTCATGTTGCGTTTCATTTCTTCTTGCCTCTTTTTCTATCTTCTACCTCACACCATAATATCCCACAAACCTCCATCACCGCCATGAAAATATAAGCTCAGTATCACTTGTAGAAAACATCACACAAAAACTATATCATCTAATTTAGATTTGACCTTTCTCCGGATCTAGGAATTTTGAGATAAAAATTACCCAAATTTATAAAATGGAATTAAAGTTTTCAATTGGAATTAAAGTTTATAAAATTTTAGACAAAAGAAGCATGAAATTCTATGATCATATAAAGTTTGGAACTGAATATTTTTAATTTGGATGAGCAATCAATTCCATAAGACTAACTGGCCATAAGAGAAAATTGTAATAGATCTGAGAAAGAAACCAAGAAAGAGAGAAAAATTGATTTGGGAAAAACAATTTAATTAGGGTATAAAATGATGTGTTAACAATAATTTTATTAATGATTTTTATTAATGTATTCAATAATTTATTGAACTCCAGAAGAAAATCATTGAATAATAATAATCACCATGTTGGAGAAGACTTAGAGAAACATAACTGAACATATAGATGAAGATATGAAGTGTTAACAGGTTTGTTTGGTAGAGATGATGAAGAGAGAGAGAGAGAGAGAGAGAGAGAGAGAAATGTATAACATGCAGAGGGTACATGATAATAACTCTTATCCAACGGTTCTCATAACTCACCCATGGTGGGAGACCTACTTTACTTGCCCACCCTAGAATCCGCCTTACGCAATACATACATTATTTATTGGAAATTGAAAAGAAGATGACTCAGTTGTTTATCTTGTCATGAATGTTATTAAGATAGTTGTTTTTTAAATTGTGAAATTATTCTTGACGTGTAGTTTTTCCTATTATGCTAAGCTAATTGTGTAACGTATCTTATTCAGATAGTTGTTCTGAAATTGTGGCGTAACTTATGACTTTAATATATTTTGCAACTTATGTTATTCAGATAGTTGTTCTAAGAGTATAGAGTAATTTATGACTTTAATGTAAATTGCAACTGACTATTCAAGTTTTACGCAACACATACAATGTTTCTTGTAAATTGAGAAACAAATGGCCCAAGTGTTTATCTTGTCATACATGTTTTTGAGAGAACCGTTCAAAAATGGTGGCATAATTTACGACTTTCATATTGTGATTCACAGTTTCTCATTCAATCTCTTTTAAATACATTATTTATGGGAAATTGTTAAAAAAATGGTCCAACTTTTTATTTTCTGTGTATGGCAATGAGATAGTTGTTCAAAAAAAAAGTGAAATTAGTCTTGACATATACTTATTAAGGAAAACTAAAATATAATAATTTGATTTTTTTTTTGTATTTTCCTTTAAATGGGTTGCAAGAAAAGATGTTAAAACAATTTGTACTGGTTATTTTTTGGTTTTTCACCACGGAGGTCAGTTCTGACATCAAGTGGTTTCAGCCCCATTCGGTTCGCAGTTGCGGGATCGAACAATGGTTATTGTGTATTAATAAATATGCAATTTGCATTTAATTTCATGAGAATAAACAAAAACTTTTCTAAAAAGAATAAATAATTGTGTATTATTTCTTTTTTAATTTGGGACAAAATAAATAAATTTTTTCTCTTATATTTTAGGATGGAGGAAGTATATTTATTTAAATACATTATAACCGTAAATAAGATCCATTATAAAATCATTAATTATTATGATATAGAAGAAAAAAAATCATTCAAATTCAATTAAGTAATTTATTTCAATCGATCAACTTTTCTTTTTGACCAAACATTAATGTATTGTCAAAAGTAATTTACACATTCAATGTATGTAGATTAATTTTTGTTTTTCTATTTTAGTAATAAAAAAAAGGTCATAGCATTTATTATTGAGACAGGAAACGCGACCAATTTTTTGGCTCATCGAATGGAAATGACTATGACTCAATAAGAAAAATCGAACAGTTATACACGCATAAAAGTATGTGCACATTACTAGTACACGTTAGAACAGTCAATTAGAATCTTCCACGCCATCGTTAAGATTCATGTTCTTCCACCGGTAAGTGTCACACTCACTCTCCTGCAATTGAGACTAACAAAAATAAAACAGCAAACAAAACAGAAGAAAAAAAAATTAACTTTTTTCTATCACCTTCATTCTTTTCTCTATAAAAAGAGAGAAAATTCTTCAAAAATAATTTCTAGAAACTCTCAATTCTACCTCCAAATCTTCTCAAATTATATGATCTAATGGCTTCAACAACCTCATCCCCTTCATCTCCGAAGCTTGCTAGCTTCATCCGTGGCACTCAGACACCACACGACATTCAGAAGAAGTTGCGGATGAAGAAATATAGGTCGATGGATGATATTATGGCAAGGGCGAGGTATGTGGTGCTTGAAAAGGAGGATTACAGTAGTACCATGTGTGAGCAATGTGGCTCCGGTGACAACCCAGAGGAGCTGCTATTGTGTGATAGATGTGACAATGGGTTTCACATAAAATGTGTGAGACCAATTGTTGTAAGAATTCCAATTGGACCGTGGATTTGCCCCAAATGTTCAGGCACGAAGAAAGCAACAGGTAGGAGATTGATTAATTATCTTCATTTTTGAAATTGTTTTTTTATTCCGTCAATTTCTCAATTATGATAATGAATGTTACATTGTTTTTTTATCGTTTAATGTATTTCAGAGTTCACTGAAAAGGAAATTCTAAAGTTTTTCGGGATTCGAATGGAGGATTTCAGAATGAAAGTTTCTTCTCCCCATGGTAATGTTCTGTTAAATTCAATTCAGACATGTTTAATATCGACAATTTTTTAAAGGAAATTTTTAATTCATTTGGTGATCATTTTGTCAAGGCATTGTATGTGTGGATATTATTTTTGCAATTTTAATCGAGATTTTGATCAGTCTTGTTTGGCTTTGTGAAATTGATGTGGGTTCAATTTCTTTTGTCATATTGTTGAATCAGTTTATACATGTGAAGCAATTATTGTCCATTTAAACTTTATTGTGGATTAATAAAATTGTAATTTGTAATAAGTAGACTATTTTGATGTGATTGGTATGATCAAACCTTTTTCTTTGTTTCACACTGACCTTAATAGATAACTAAATAATCAATGACAATAGAAGATATGATATTTATGTACTTTAGTATTTGATATTTATGCACTTTCTCAAAGACTAGAAAGATTTTGGCTTATTTTGAAAATGTTTGAGACATCAGTGCATAAGAGCTATTTTTCATTATTACTAATGAAGAAATACAATAAAAGATGCGTTTTAATATCTCTTTGGATATTTTCCTTCATATATTTGTTGAAATTATTCTAGTATGCTTATGTTTTTCTATAATGACAAGCACATTTACTCTCTTTAGAAAATAGTTAATTGGTAAGTGAACCTAAATAAAGTTACTTTTAGATTATTTTTTTTTACAATTTTTTTTATGTCTTGATGTTGTGTGCTAATGTCACTGTTGCTTAAAAAAAATAGCTTGTGTTCTAACTTTTAATTTTGCTTCATTTGTGTGTGATTTCAATATAATTTTAAAGATATAATATCTAATTGTAAGTAATGTTCTCATTAATTTATCCATTTTGGACTTGTAGATGCTAGGAGGCGTCGGAGATGTCCAAGACCTATGGTGTTACAAAAGAAAAGCAGGAGACTTTTACAATTTGTTCCTACAGAAGATCATGATAGGAGACTGAAGCAAATGACTTCTCTTGCTTCCGCTTTAACATATTTGAATATGGAGTTTAGTAATCACCTGACATACTTTCCAGGAATGGCTCCTAAATCTCCCAATCAATCATTTTTAGAAAATGGTGACATGCAGGTATCACCTAATTAATTAATTACAAATGGACCTTTTGTAAATATGAAAATCAATATGCACATCTCCATTTTTATGTTCTAGTTTGATAAACTATTTTTTGTTTTACTCCCAGACTCTTACTAAGGAAGATAGGAAGACCATAGAATGTTGCACAACAATGATTGAACGAGGCCAATTTCCTCCATTAATGGTCGTCTATGATTCATGCCAAGGGTACGTAATCATTTTACACTCATTACCATGAATAGGAAATCAATCTATGTTAACTAAATATTTATCTGCTTTAATCCATCTTCCATTCATTACCATAAAATAGGAAATATGTTAGTTTAACTAATTTTGAATTTTCCTCAATATGTGATGTAGTTATACTGTGGAGGCTGATGGTCCAATCAAGGACATGACATTTATTGCAGAATACACAGGAGATGTTGATTATTTAAGTAAAAGAGAATATGATGATTGTGATAGTATCATGACACTACTTCTTGCAGAAGATGGTGCTGCTAGTCTTGTTATTTGTGCTGATAAACGAGCAAACATTGCTCGGTTTATTAGTGGCATCAATAATCATACTATGTAAGCTTATCTTATTTATTGCATGTTTATCTTGAATTAATGGGAAGGAACATTGGGGGAGGGGGCTTAATGACCATTTTACTTTGATTTGTCGTTCATATTGACTGCTATTTTTCTGTGGTATGTCATTCATTTGGACATTTTTATTTCCATAATATATTCTTCTTGCAATCCATTTTATATGATGTTTGGTTTTTGTGAGCTCTTTAAAGAACTAAAATTTGAGGTATAAAATGCTAATAATTTTTCTTTTATGCAATGGTATTACTATTCCTTAAGTTTCTTATACTTAAAACATTTCCAACTTATATGCAGGGAAGGTAAGAAGAAACAAAACTGCAAATGTGTTAGATATAGCGTCGATGGTGAATCTCGGGTCTTTTTGGTTGCTACCCGAGATATTTTTAAAGGAGATAAATTATAGTATGATTACAATGCATATGAGAATCAATAACCAACTCATAATTTTGTCTGAGTTATGAATTGAGTTGTGGTCCAAAAACTATTGTGTATTCATTTCTTTAAAAATGTAAAAGTTGTTATTATTAATAAAAAAAAAATCTATTTTATATTTCTAAGAGCATATGTTAGTATATAATAAATACACATATGTAGTTGATGTATATGTTCGTATAGTTTGATGCATGATGAAATTTAAGTCATTTGAGTTAACATTATTAGAAGAGAGTGACGTGTAAAAGAAGTAAAAGAAAAACGACGATAAAAGAGTCATTTGCAAGGTCAGAAATCGGCGAGGTGTAAGTAAAAATATGCATCCTCGATGAAGATTCTAGCATTAAAGATGAAGACAAGTATTCTAGCTTTAAAGATAAACACAACTAAGACTAAAGTGAGAGTGGTATTAAATAGACAAGGGAGTAAATTCTTTAAAGCAAGGATAAAGATGACAATACTAAAAAAATGAGGTAAAAATTGCATATTTGAAGGTAAAAGTCCCAAAAGCCTTAGTTGGAAGGGTGGAAAGTCTCTTGATTTACAGGGACTAAGAAAAATAAAATTGATTTAATAATACCTCAAATCATTTATCTCATGTTTAAAAAACGTAAACTAGAAAAGAACTAACATTAAGCTTAATACTCCCTTCTAAAAACCTCTCCCAAACATAACATAAATCATTCTCATAATTTAACAAATGCAAGTTAAGCACAAGTCGGTGTTTGATATGGTATAGCATAAAACAAAATATATGTAATTGGAGTGTACCAAAATATATGGTTTGATTCTGTTTAGTTTGGTGGTTCAGTTCGATTTTTTTTTTTCCCACCCCTATTAATGTCAATCATATTTGAATTGATGTTAGGCATGTGTGAGTGACAATTGAATTATTGTAAGTAGAATTTTCCACCACTAACAAAACACTACCAATCTTTGGGTTATCACTCAGAGAAACTCCTTTGATTGAGAATATTTAAGTCTATTTGAATAGAAAATGAAAATGTTAGTGAAACACAATGTAATAGTAAAACGTTTTGAAATACATTTATTGAAGAGTTTTAATCTATAGGGTGTGATGTGGGTTCTAATGTAATGTTTAATGAATCTTATCCAATTTAAATTACTCCCTCCATCTCAAATTATAAGAGAAAAAAAATAAAACAAACACAGTTATTAAGAAAAACAAAACATAATAATTTGAAATGTTTTTTTTTTTAATATTTTTCTTGAAAATAGTTGCATGAAAAGATGTAAAAATAATTGGCTTAAATATGCAAAAGGTCCCTGCACTTATGGGTCGTTTGAGTTTTAGTCCCTACATTTCAAAAACCTTTCAAATTTGCCCTGCACTTTCAGTCAACTTTTAAAAAGGTCCCTGGGTTGACTTTTTTATGACATGGCGCATTTTTTGTGACGTGTCAGTACTGACTGGACTTTTCACTTGTTGACTCATTAAATTTCATAATAAAATGGCAAAAATACCCTTCACACTAGATAAGAAAGGGAGTGAATTAAATGCAGTTTGCATTTAATTTCATGAGAGTAAACAACAACAAAAAATCTTAAAAAAGAAAAATGTTTGTGTTTTTCTCTTATCACTACTAGAAAAAGTTGAAAGACCGACGGAATTTAGAGACGAAATATATTTCTACTCTAATAGAGATGGAATTAGAGAAAGAAAAAGAAGTTAGAGACAGATATATTTATTTTAGAGACATATATTTTCATTTTAGAGATAGATTTTTCCGTCTCTAATAGTTCAAAGACGAGAAAATTACCGACGGCATCAAATCCTTCTCTAGCATGCTTAGTGACAGAATATTTGCATTTTAGAGACAGATTTTGTCCATCGGTATTTAAAATTTTTCTAGTAGTGATATATAATTTTGGATAAAAAAATGAGAAATTTTTCCCTTGTATTTTGGGACGGAGGAAGCAATTGATATAACTAGGAGCGTTCCAGATTAATGTTGTTTTTTTTTTTTACTCAATCCAGATTTATTTTTTTTTAAAAGTCAATTCAGATTAACAATTGATCTTAAGAAAATCTTACTAACAACTTCTATAGATATATATAATCAATATTGTGTAAATAAAATAAAAAAACCTTAACGGCATTTAAAAAAGACAAAAACCCACTACTAGAAAAAGTTGAAATACCGACGGAATTTAGAGACAGAATATATTTTGTCTCTACTAGAGATGGAATTAGAGACGGAAAAAGCAATTAGAGACAAATATTTTTATTTTAGAGACAGAAATTTTCATTTTAGAGATAGATTTTGTCTGTCTCTAATAGTTTAGAGACGAGGAAATTACCGACGGGATCAAATCCGTCTCTAACGTGCTTAGTGACGGAATATTTGCATTTTAGAGACAGATTTCACCCGTCGGTATTTAAGATTTTTCTAGTTGTGACCGTTAATTTTGATGTATCTCAATAGCATATTAAATGATTTTGGATTTGTGTGAAGTTTTACATAAATGATCTATATATGAATATGATATAAATTTTCTATCTAACAGTGTATTTTATAAAATTTATATCAGTTAAAACATTATTGAGAGGTGTAAGATTTGGTGTCAAACTAATTAGTGTCATTTGATCCTAATATATATATATATATAGTCAGCCAGATTTTTATAATGTGAGATGAGAGAAGAGCATATAAACAATTAGATCAAATTAACAATTTAGATATTTGTTTGAGATTAAGTTTTTCTATTTCTCCACACTTTAGATGTGTGAATCACTCGACTACTTAACAAATAAAAAGATCAACTTTATTCATCTCATCATATTTTTGAAATCATACATAATACAAAAACTCATAATTTACAGACACAAAATTTATATATATAATTCATTTTACATAATAAGTTATATGGTAATTTATATATTTTCCGGTTCATCTCTGTAAGTGTAACTCAATTGACAACTGTTAGAGATATTATTAAGTGAGACGAGATTCAAACCCCATATTTTTTTCCACTTTTTATGCACATAAACAATATTAATTCATTTAAATTGATATAATATATCGATGCAATATAATTTTAAAATTGCCAAAAATAAATGATGATTCTGTGAACAAACTCACAACATTCATGTTAATAACATAAAACAACAAAATTTTTAAGCCTACATATTTAACTATATTGAAGTGTCCAGAATATCCATATCTCTGGATTTAAATATGTGAATCCAGTCACTAAATTATTTGACAATTGTTGAAGTACTACTTAAAATATTAATAAATTCTCTAAAGAGTATTAATTTTCGCACTCCCTGTATATCCCCATGCACTCCATGAAATTACCATAATAACTTTCTCGCTATCTAGAAAGCGGGCACTATTCGTATTCTAAGTAGCGAGTGACAATATTTATACTCAAACTCAACGTCTGCGCCCCTCGTGAACGAAAAAAAAGTTCACATTCTAGAAAGCGAACTGAAACATAGTTTGAGTATAAAATTTTGTCACTCACTACTTAGAGTGTGAACTGAAACATAGTTCGCTACTTAGAGAGCGAACTCGGTTTGCACTTTTACGCTTTAACTAGTGAACCTTATAAAAATGTGGTTACTATCTTATATCATATTTTCATTTTCCACTGGAGCGGTTGTGATATTATCGATCAATCACACACACACATCGTAAATATGATATAAAGGATATTATGATATTATTTGATATGACAAAGTTTACATTTTTACTTACAATGGACATGTATAAAGGCTACAAGAGTTAATATGTTTGACAGAAAATAGAAAATTAGGCGAATGAATGATTCATACTTTAACTTGCGAATTGTGTTTCATTCAAAGTTATTTAATGGGAGATGAGAGAATGGCGTAGAGGATAACAAAAATTATTTTTATAAGGTTTGCATTTCAGAAAGTGAACTCAGTTTGCTATTTAGAAAGCAAACTTTTTTTTTTCTCCATGACGTAACGAGGACATAAATTGGGCATGTCGGAGGATGCATGTAGAGCTGTCAATTAGGCCTCATTTCAAGGGGCCCATTTATTAGGCCCCCTATTGAGCCCCAATTAAGAAAAATTTTCCTCATACCCCAACGTTTAACCTTTTACCCCAACATTTTAAAAATATTCCCATTATACCCTTATTTTACTATTAATATATTTTTTATATTTTTTATTTTGTCTTTTTGTGACTTTTCCGGGAAGAAAATTGGACACAAGAGTTCCGGTAACTTTTTTTTTTCCGGTTTGTTAATGTTACCGAAACACTTTCTATAAGTGTTCCGGTGTGCAGTTGCGAGCGAAATTGTTTTTACTTACCGGAACACTTTATAAAAAGTGTTCCGGTTTGCCTAAGAGACTTGAAATTTTTTTATTTACTGGAACACTTTATAAAAAGTGTTCCGGTTTTAATATAGTTTTGTTTATTTTTTTAATTTCTTATTTTTTCCTGAACAGATATGGCTCAAACAAACGATAAAAATCAAACGTCAGTAGATACTACAAATGTTTTTACAACTGATGAAAAATTTGCTACACGAGAAGCTGTTCTCCAATGGGCTAAGGAGCTTTGAATTACAAACAGAGTCAGTGTTATTATTACTAGGTCAGATATAAAAACTGGAAAAAGAGGAAGAAACGAAAAGGTGATTTTGGGTTGTGACAAAGGAGGAAAATATGAGGTTGAAAGTTCGACAACAACTGCAACAAAAAAATGTAGTTGTCCATTCAAAATTAGAGCAACACCTGCAACAGATGGTTCAGGATGGAAAGTTCAGGTTAAATGCGGTATTCATAACCACGGACTACCTGACCAATTTCATGGTCATCCTCGTAGGGGGCGTTTAACCACGGACGAGAAGAAACATGTGACAGATCTAACAAAGCGTCGTGTAGCACCAAGAAATATTCTTTTATCGTTAAAAGAACAAAATCCAGATTCTCTTACTCATATCAACCAAATATATAAAAACAGAAGCATTCAGCAAAAAGAGAAAAGAAGTCCCAAAACAGAGATGCAACAATTGTTGCAGATGTTGGATGATGCAAAATATGTCAGTTGGAATAGACGAAGAGATGATGGCTCCGATAATTGTCGACAACAAAAACTAATTAAAGAATAGTCATTAAATACCTGTAGAATTGACGGATACCCGGCGAGTCCCTTTGTGGTAAACATGGAGGCATCATTTAAGTTATCATACAAACAAACTAAGGCAGCAGCGGCCCAAGAAAATCTACCGCACGTAGACAATGTGGCAAACATAGGTAGATACTTAGCATCCACGCGCGTGAAACTCTTGTCAGTCAATATGGTGCATCCTACCAACAACAACATATATGCCCTAGCCGCACAATCATAATTCCTAACCATGCACTGCATCTTAAAGATATCAAATAGCCATTGTTGAGAGAAATATCCACCCCTCTGCTTTCTTGTCTCACTCGCTGCATACTGAAGATTAACCCTAAACAACTCAGCTCCAAGTGCCGCTGCTTCTTCCTCGGTCAATGATCGCGGAGTGTAGAACTCACCCCTAATAGGTATATGCAGCAAACATGCCACATCGTCCAGTGTAATCGTCATTTCACCGAATGGCATATGAAATGACGATGTCTCTGGGTGCCACCTCTCTATAAATGCCGATATAAGATTCAGATCGGTCATTTTCAAACTTGTCCGCTGAAGTGGAGTCAACCCTGAAATGTCCAACCAACGTTGAACAATTTGTGGAAGTTCAATCTCACCAAGCCACCCATGTAACTTCTTTCCGAGAGATGCTAACTTCAATTCAATTTTCTCTCCATGACGTTCCTGCACATATTTAAAGGTTACTACAATAACTAGCAACATATATTATAAGCTAATTCAAGGCATGTGCATATTTAAAATAAATACAAGAAGGACTTGTATAATATTTACAAAGGCAAAACCGATGCAAAAAAACCTTATGGTGCAAAACTCAATGATTATGGTGCAAAACAGAGAAATAAGTTATGCATGTAAAACTCAGAAGAAACCTTATAGTGCAAAATTTATTTCAAACCTTCTGAGTTAATCGAGAAATAACCTGTTGAGCTATAATATTGCAGCATAAGGTTATTTCATTGGATTCATAACTTATTTCATGTCAATATTTCTATGAATGGTGCAAAACTCAAATAATGTTGATTCATGTAATTGAAAAATGTCAATTTCTATTTTGTTTGTGCTAGAGAAGTATCACCAATCAACACAGAGAATGATATTCTTATAACAGTTAATACATTCAAAATTCATGAGTTCCCTAATTCAGTAATTCCTCAATACTTCTGTCAAATGGAAATGCTTTCAAAATAATTGGTTACCTCACCAAACCATATATGTCGAGCAACATGATCACAGTATCGTGTGAGAAGACTCGTATCAGTCGGTCCTCCAGTCCAGCCCACAGGCTCCACAGGCTGCTGCTCCTCCTCCGCCTGACGCTGAAGATAATCTTCACGTCTGGTATGTCTACCCGTACGTCCTCTGATGCACGGCACTGAAAATAAAATTAAAAAAAATAATAGTATTAAAAAAACGCTAAAAAAATAAGTGTTCCGGTATGAATATTTTACCGGAACACTTTAGTGTTTCGGTATACCGGAACTCTTTAAGAAAGTGTTCCGGTATGAATATTTTACCGAGTAAACCACCAAATTGGTCCCTGACTCTGTAACTCGCTCTCAAATTGGTCCCTGACTCTATTAATATCTCAAATTAGTCCCTGACTCTATCAAATGTTTCTCAAATTAGTTCATCTGTTAACTTCCGTTTGCTGACTCTGTTAACTCTGCTTCCGTTTGCTGACAGATGATAAGTTTTCACTTGATAGCTTTTATAAACTTTACTCCAAGAACAAAAAATCTCTCAAGAACATTCAGGCTCATCACATTTGGCTCTTACTTCCGTTTGCTGACTCGATCAAATGTGGGTGAAGAATGATAAAACAAGAGTAAGAGTCAAATGTGACGAGCCTGAATGTTCTTGGGAGATTTTTTGTTCTTGGAGTAAAGTTTATAAAAGCTATCAAGTGAAAACTTATCATATGTCAGCAAACAGAAGCAGAGTTAACAGAGTCAGCAAACGGAAGTTAACGGATGGACTAATTTGAAAAACATTTGATAGAGTCAGGGACTAATTTGAGATATTGATAGAGTCATAGACCAATTTGAGAGCGAGTTACAGAGCCAGGGACCAATTTGGTGGTTTACTCATATTTTACCGGATCACTTTAAGAAAGTGTTCCGCTATGAAATTTTGCAAACCGGAATACTCGACCAATCTGTTCCGGTAGAAAAAACAAACCGGAACACTTTAAGAAGTGTTCCGGTACAGTTCCGAAACTCACTCTCTCTTTTCCTCTCCACAACACCGGAACACTTCTGTTTGTGAAATGGAAAAAAGAATTATTTTTTTTATAGTTTTACTTCATATATGAGGGTATATTAGTCAATTTAAATTTAATTGTTGGGGTAAAAGGTTAATTGTTGGGGTATGTGGAAAAAATTTCCCCAATTAACCAGGCCCCCGTTTAAATTTTTTGAAATAAATTAACTTTGGCCCAGCCCTATTCTATTTTTGTAAATTATTACAGGGCCACAAAACAAACCAAATTATTGGCCGTCCGCCGTGCCGCACCGCACTTCTTTCTTCTTCTTCTTCTTCTTCCTCGGTGAGCGAATTTCTCTCAATCCTCAAGCTTCAAGTTTTTGTATTTTGGCTTCCATACTAAGCAAAAGATTGTTTCTCATGTTTTTCAATATCTGATGAATATAGTTGACAACTTGAAAGATCTATATTTTATTATGTTGTTATTATTCTGTTAAATTGGGGTTTCAAAACGAAGGACTCTTCTCTAAATTGATTATAATCGAAAGCCCAACCCACAAAGAGGACCATCATTAATCGGCGCTTTTCCCTTGCAGTCTCAGAAACAACAGCTTTGATTCGAGTAGCACTCAACTCAACTACCGGAAAACGCCGCCGGAGTTCCTCGTCGGCCGCCAGGTACACTTCATTTTCCGATTTTCCTCCCCTTCTTCTCTTCCGAATCAGATTCAATAACTGTTTCGTTCTGTTCAAAACGTAGTGTAAGAAAGAAAGCTAGGGTTTTAGGTTTGCTTCTGCATCTGCGATAATGACGAAGTTCAGGAAGCTAGGTCGAGACACCGCTCACCGAATGTCCATGCTCAGGTTAGCATCCTTTCAATTCAATCTGCGATAATGCTGAATTGTGTAGTACTCAAATACCGGTTCTTTTTTCTTGTTTAGAACCATGGTCTCGCAGTTGGTGAAGCATGAGCGTATCGAAACTACTGTTACCAAGGTATAAATCAAAATTTATTGTATGCATTTTCCTCTGAAGAAGAATGTGTAGGTTATGCGTTTTGTGAATTTCAAATTTTATATGATTCTTGTAATTTTGGTTGTAGGCTAAGGAGATTAGACGGCTTGCGGAAAATATGGTACAACTCGGTAAAGAGGTTAGTGCTTGTATGTGTGTTGTGGTTTATGATGGATTGAATTGATTTTTTTCACAATTAGTTTAACTATTAGGCTCGGGGATTTTACATCGATAATTTGTATGTTCTACCAGTTTTGAGCTTAGGGTGGTGACGTGAGTAGGTTTGTTGATATCATGAATGAAATTGTGGAAATATATGATAATATTTTGTGTCTGCCAAGATTTGTGCTTCATGTGAGGTTGAGTTCAGTTGTTTTCCTCAATTTAATATCTTTACTTTGTGATTTTGAAACCCTGTCTTTGTTTTTGGCAACTATTAAAGCACTGTTATGTTGCAACTTGCATGGTTATCAACTAGTGTAGGATTCCCGTGCAACAGGGTTTATGAACTTTTGTGATATTTTGTTAAATTTATGTAGAATCAGTTATATGAAATAATCATCTTAGTTAGTTAGTCTTGAATGGGAATGGACCGGGGTTTTTTAATTTCTCTTCTGATGCATAATACTTAAGGAGTATATTAAGGGGTATCATACAGGGCTACTGTATTAGAGGAAGTTAATCAATTATTATAAACATATCCTATATGTGATGTTATGCTATGCCAGCTGAACAGAAAAAAAAGATGACAAGAAAAAATACCCTATATCATTGTTGAAAACAATTTGGTAGGCATGACTTAGTAATTTTAATGATACTAAAGTAAGAGAAAAGATTAAAAATTTCATTTGGCACTTGATTGACATAGCTCACGGTAGGTCTATATCTCTCTTATTCTTTTATCTATAAACAAATAATATTTTATCAAACTGTTTTAGTTCATAAAGTAAGGGAAGTTCAACATTCACAAAATCTGGGATTTTATATGGAGTCTACGTTAAATTGCTGACTTCACTGCACAAAAGCACGCAGGTTTTAGGGTTCCTTTTTAAACTAATGAAACTGAAAGTGATAGTAGTAGTGTGTCAGTTCAGATTTTGTTATTGATTGTGGATAGTGGAAATCGAAAAATCCACCATTTTAAGCTTCCATAAAATGCTATAGCGTCACCATCCTTCACAAATTGGCCATGGCGGTTGTAACAAAATCTACCACCGCAATCTACCATGGCCAATGATATCACAAATGCTATAGAACCACCATCCTTCACAAATGCTATAGCTTCCATAAAATGATATCAATGTATTTCAGCCGTTGTGTAGATGTTTCCACTTAAGCTTAGAACCTGTCATGCATTGACTCTAGTACTCTACACACAACAATGCAGTCGGAACATGTTATATGAACTTGAAACTGAATTTGACTGTCAAATAGATATTTTATATCTTTCTTAGTGCATATATGGCTGATTGGAGATTTTTCATGATATATTGTATATTATTATTTCCTTTCCCTTTATGATAATTTTATTGCAGTAAGTGTTTTTATTCTAGGTTAGCCACTATTTTTAGATTTTGAAGTTTGAACTCATTTTTTATTCTCCTTTTGAACTCCCTTTGTACTCTATTTTTTATGTTTATTTGATTTATTTTAGGCAGTAACTGTCATTTGTTTGCTGGCTCAAAATATAGAAAATGGTTTCACTTACAAGCAATCAAATAACAATTAACTTAATGCAGAGAGTTCTACTAGTGAAATATTATGAATTCAATCTTTTCTGCACCTACATTACAGTTCCTTTAAAATCTGTAGTTTTTCTTTTCTTTTCACCTCTATCAGAGGATATGACAAGTGAGGGATCCTCATTTGTGTTTTCTTTCCCGTCCGTGCTTGTACATTTGGGTTTTTAAAAATGTGTTACGAACTTGTTCTTCTGTAATGAATTGATTTCAGTGTTGTCAAATAGAGTTATAGCAGCGCGACAGCGTATCGAAATTTGAACAAACCGCTGTTGTTTTGTGATACGTGATTTAGTACAAAGTATTGTCAAATAGTGGCACTATAGCGTTGTAGTGTAGAGGAATTTGAACAAATCTCTATTTTCTGTGATTGACAACACTGATTAATTTGCATGAAAAGAATTATCATGTTTGTTGTTCTTGATAATGTGGGCTATTATGTCTTATTATTTACCTTCAACATGCCCGTTTGTTACAGTTTACATTTGTCTGACATGGTTTCCCTTTTCCACCACTAGTTGCCATGATTTCTCTCCGATAAAACTATGGCTATGGATAATTTTTATTTTTCCTTGATCTTGAGCATAAAATTGATAGGAAGATAGCCATTTTATTTATTTATCTAGCTTTACTACTTGTATTGACATATAGTTTACGAAATAAACTGTTAGGGATCCGTATGCGCTGCAAGGCGTGCTGCTGGTTTCGTGCGAGGAGACGATGTCCTTCACAAGCTGTTTACAGAACTGGCTTATCGATACAAGTAAATTAAACGTGATGTAATTTCAATTGCCAATTTATGATTGTTAATTGTGAGACTGAACAGATATTGTGTTGTGCAGGGATAGAACAGGTGGATACACCAGGTTGCTTCGGACTCGTATTCGAGTTGGTGATGCTGCACCAATGGCCTATATCGAGTAAATCTCTGTTTACATTTTTTTAGTCATTAGTTTACACTGATATTTTAGATATTGAGGTTTGAACGTGTAAGGAAAAAACTAATATGCTTTGAAACAGGTTCATTGATCGAGAAAATGAGCTTAGGCAATCAAAGCCACCAACTCCTCAACCACCACAGAAACAACCCCTTGATCCTTGGACCAAATCTCGTCTCTCCAGGCAGTATGCACCTCCCAAAGTGGAAAAATCCGATTCTGATTTGTGATTGTGATTCATTCGAATGTATTGCAGAAAATATGTTTTGTCCCCATAGTGTGAGATGTCTAAATTGTCTTTGTTTATTTTACAAATTTCCTCATGGCTTGCAATAATAAAATATTTCTCTACCTACTGCTGCTGCTTCTACAGGAAATTGTTCTATAACAAATAATTTGACTGAAACTATAATTAGTCATAAAGGGAAGAGAAAAATCTAAAAACTTAGGTGCATACATGATTACATGTTTAATTGAAACTTTATATTTTTATTGTAACCTCAAACTGACAATTACCGTTGTAACGTCATAACCGTTGCAACATACAACAGTGAATGTATAAACAGGACATGTTAGATTATAGGGTCTTGCTTATTTGTTAATGGTTTTTGCGCTATATTCAATTTGTTTATTGAGAAGACAATGATGCAATAATTTATAATGCAAGTCCAACCATCCCAAGTCATTGGAGCTTAATTTTCATCCTTTTAAAAGTGTTCATTTTGTTGGCTTGCTCCTGAGCATGCAATTTCAAGCTTATTTTCTCTTCTATTTGAGAATTATTATATTATTATTTCAATAGACAAAGGTGAAGAAAAGATATCGCATACTAGAGAGGTTGCTTGATAAGGTTATGTATGTGCAAAGGGACAGCCTAGAGGTTCTCTCTTTCTCAAGTATGTATAATTGTGGGATAGCATGTATCCTTCTTTTTGTTTCCACATATTTGTAGATGAAGTTTCCAATGCTTTCCTATGGACAAAGTAATGCTGCATTTGGCAAAGCTTTCAGTGTGGTCTAACTCCTACGCATGTCAAAAATCAACCTTAGCCAGCAATGAAAAGCAAATGGATAAAACTAGAAAGCACCAAATCTTCTCTTCTATAGTTCATATGCCCATAAAAACATAAACTTTACATTTGGAGTTGCTTTACTTGCAATACAGTATACGTATTGCCTTACGTCTCCACATTATCTTCATATAAAGAATTCTATATTCATCAATGACATGTGTGTGGGTTCAAGTGTGCATCCAATTTAATAGTAGTAACAAACTTATTTTAGTATTTTTACATGAGTTGTAGTAGATGAGAGATCAAATTAATATTATACCATTTAAACTATGATTGGAAGTTTATATAAATAATTTGATTAGTCATTTAGATACATAAAGATGTTATGTTTTAGTAAAAGTGTTTAAGATGTTAATTTTTGTTGCATAGGATGAAGTTGCAGGCATACTTTGCGATGGGTGCACGACTTTCATATATTTTACTCTTTTTGGCTAATCAATGAATGTATCTTCTGCTTACAATTGCAAAGATTATTGTTTTGAGATAACTGAGATCCATTTAAGAGACCAACATCTAACAAATATTTTCATAGGAACTTGTTAGTGATTAAATCCTTGATCGAATAATTAAGGGACTTGCGTATCTATCACTTGTGTCACAAGTTGGTATATATTACTCTAACTATAACAAGTACCAATTATTTATCTCTGTGAACTTAATTTAGTTGGCAGAGACTTTGCTATATGCAGAAGTTAAAGTTTGTATCCCACAGACACCACCTCAGATACTCCATTTACTCACCTTAAAGATTAATTCTAACCGGTAGACAAATTAAAAAAAATACTAATTCTTTCACATTCAACCATTGAATTGAAGTACAAGTTTGTTCAGCTATATTACTGTCTCCTGTTCAGTTCAGTTATAGTCCTTTAAGTAATGAATGAATGGAAACTTCTTCCCTTCACCATACGGCTTTTAACTTAAATGCAAAGACTAGTGAGACAAATTAATACAGGAGGTGACAGAAGGAAACAAATAAAGGTGGTCAACTGGTGAAATGTGCAATCTTCCTCTTGTGATTGATAATAATTTTTTTAAAATTTCATTAATTTGTAGTTTTGACGAAGTTTGGTGGAATAGTCTAATAAAAGACATTTAAACAAATATCATCAATTTTTGAAGGGTGATTAATTAACTATAATCATCATATTGTAAGTGTAAGAATTAAAAAATAAACAGAAGAGTGACACGTGCATGTTATGTGTAATTGTCTTAGCAACTAATTAGGTGTTTGATGCTGCCATCCAATTTCTTCAGATGGAGATGAACTTCATTAATTAGTCTTCACATTAAGAGAATTATTATGATAATGAAAATAATGTTTACCTACCAATACCATGGATATTAAAACTAAAAGAATAAACAGTTTTCCTTGTAAAAAATTGGGAATAATTAAGCTTTACTATTTGACAAAGGATTGGGACATGTGGTCACCTTTACTCCAAATCTAATGAACAATTGTTTTCATTAACCTAATCTCTCTAGCCAATAGCAACAACTCTCACCACTATAATGATAACTTTGTTTTAAACAAAGGATGTTTCATTTACATAATCATAATTATGATTAATCAAGCCCAATTTAGAGTTTTATTTTTTAATAAAAAAAGTGAATGTAGTAAATAAACTCATTTTCTCTCCGATATGGAAATACTATGATTAAAAAGGCCCAAGTATTTGCACATATAAGCCACCTTAAATATTAAAATTCCCCCATGAATTTTAAAAATTCTAAATTTTAAGAGTGAAAAAATTGTAATTCCCAATTTAATTCTTATTAACCTCGATTCTCATCTCCAATATAAACTAACAAATTACTAATTAACATACTAACATTGATTTTTTTTAATTTTTTTTTATTTAAAAAAAGTCATTCGACGACGATGATTCAAAAAATTATACAATCCAACGATATAATTATGTAGATGATGATTATTTGAATGTTAAGGAAGAAAAATAAAAATTGACGATTTATATATTGAAGAAGAAATTATTGAGAAATGTTTTAAATTATTGTTAGAGGGATCTAATTATCTATTTTTTATGGTAATTCTGATATGAAGTAAGTTGTCCTGATTTTTTTTAGGGACTAAAAAGTGTTTTTATTTTTTTAAGATCAATTGAGTCTCAAATTTTTTGAAGGTACTAAAATGATGTTTGCTCAAATTTTAATTATAATTTTTATTAAAAATATGGGGAACAAAGGAAATGAAAGATCTTGGAATTATTGTTTTGGCCATGCAAATATACTTTGCTAACTATTGACTTCAGGGGCGGAGGAGCTAATGGGCTCAACAGGGCCATGGCCCGCCCCAGATTTTTTTTATTTTTTTTTCTTATAGTGAGAAATGACCTTTATACCCTCATATCTTTTTCTTTTCCCTCCCATATCCAACTTGGTAAACACGCGCACGCACAAATCACAACACAGAAACAGGAAGACGCAGAACGCAAACCCGCCACACACACCACCACCGCCCTAAGCACCATCGACCGCCACGGTCACACTACCGCCACCACAGGCCGCACCACCACAACACGTCGATCACACCATCTCACTTCTCAGATTAAGGTATCAATCTCAATTATGAAACCATTTTCCTCTCAAATTTTGTTTTTGTTAAATTGATATTAATTTGTTGTTGACTTGTTGTGTTTCAGTTTATTCTAGAATGTTTTTGCTCAATTCTCTTCCTTTCATTCCTTATTTTGTTGTTACTATGTTGTTTGTTTTTTATTCTAGGGTTGTCTCCATTGTTAAACTTTGTAGTCTGTGTTCTGTTTGTTTCTAAATTCTATTTCTATTATTGTTTCTATTAGTTAATTTTGTTTTGATTGTTACTTTGTTAGTACTTTTTTCTATTGTTGTTTCTATAATCTATTGTTACTTTGTAATTAGTAGTATGTTAAATTGTTATTGTTTCTATAATCTATTATTAGTTAGTAGTTTGGTATATAATATGATTTGCATCTTTGATTTATGATTTTTTTTTACGGCCCCCCTCACTATTTTTGGCTAGCTCCGCCACTGATTGACTTCCAAAGCAATTAAAAGTACATAATATATAATGGTTCATACAATAATGACATATGACACATCTTTTTTTTTGTTTATAATGTATATGACACATCTTTGTATTTTAGTGGCTTGTCAACTAAAACTTAATAACCGATAATAACATCAGCATAATTATGAAATGGTAATGAATTACAGACAAAAATAAACTCACAAAGAGAAAAACTTAGAATTAATTCATAAAATAAAATAAAAGGCATACTAAAATAAAATTAAAAAAAAAAAATGAGAGATAAGGCAAAGTAGGTGACTACCAAAAAAAGAAACTATAATGAAAAAAATTGTGAAGGAAGTTACTTGGCCACTCTGTCTATATTGTGACTCAAACGTACGCCCAAAACTACATCAATTTGTGTTTCTTTCTTCCATTATCACCTTCTTCCTATAATTTTTTATCTCTATTTGTGCTTCACAACACAACAACAATATTTGTAACAACGTTTTGGGTTCCTAAGGATTGTGTTTTGCATATTGGAGCAAATTAGTACCATGTATGTACTATGGTTTTCTAGGAGTACTAATTTATTTTTCAGTATTTTATTGAACTATATATCATTTTGTTAATTAATCCGTTTCTTTATATGAGTGAATTAATTAAAGTTGATTGTTGATGATAAGTGCAGAAATGATATGTTGCATTGCAATTGCATGGCTTTGTAAAGTTAGCTAGGTGAATATGAGAGGAACAATGGGAACTTCTCCTCGTTCTGTTGAAACTAGACACCGTTTGCCTGCATCCATGTGAGTTACTTCGGTTTCTTTTTTATGCAAAGAGTTTTGTGCTCTCATTAGCAATAATCATAATTTGTTTCTAGGATCAATTATCATAAGATGTCAGCTCCAGTATCTCTTACCTTAAGCTTCAAAAATGATAGATTAATGAGTAGGCTTATATACAATATATTATTGCAACCTTATTTAAAATAAAACGTCTCTTGTACCCGTGAGCTTAGTTCAGTTGGTTGGGACATTGTATTATATATGCAGGAGTCAAGGTTCGAACCCCCAACACTCCATTTATTCACCTTTAAGGTGAAATTTCTAACCACTAGACTACTTGACTAAAAAAACACCTCTTAAAGTTATATCATATGAAATAAGAAAAACAATAAATGATTAAATTAGAGTGTAATAATTTTAACTTTAAGAAATTATCTTTATTAACTAACTATCATTTATCATAGTTGAGTTATCATTGTTTAATAAAGTGCATATGACATTAATCTTGTCTTGATGTATCTTAAAAATATATTAAATAATTTTAGAACTATGTAAAAATTTACAAAGATTATCTTTTCAATTCAATAACGAGTTTTGTAAATAATGCATGTATCCAAATACAAATTATTAAACAATGAATGAATTACTCAAAATGCATGTATCTAAATAAAAATTATTAAACAATGAATGAATTACTCAAAATGCATGTATCCAAATAAAAATTATTAAGTTTGATCCCCGCAACTACGATCGGAGGGAACTGAAACCACTTGATATCAGAACTGACTCCCGGACCAGATTCAATTGATGGTGAAAGCCAAAAAAAAAATTATTAAACAATGAACAAATTACTCAAATATTAGACCTTCGATGACTATTTGTATATATGTTGCACTTCACCTCTTTCCATAAAAAAAGGTTACATTTCACCTTATAGCTATCTGACACATACATTTTGCTTCTTTTATTTTATTTTGATTTTACATTTCACCTTCATAGAAAATCAAATGAAAATATCATAAGGATTTTTTTTTTTACACAAAATATCATAAGGATTTGATTTTTTTTTTTTATTTTGCTTCTTTTTGTTTCACCTAATAGGATTTGAAGTACACATTTCGTAATTTTGTGTCAAACAACAGGAGGGGACCTGCATAGAGTCACAATTATGTGTGATCCGTATCATATACCCTTCCTGTCTTCTATAAATGACAATGACATTTTTATCTCTAAATATTTCTTATTTACATTCGAAGGAAGCTTAGCAAGATACTAGCTTCATATCAATATATCTCACTCTCAATTATTTATAGCTTCTATAAGAAAATTCATATAGCCAATGGTTTATAGTTTTTATCAAGTCTGCATCAACAGTTAGTCACGTAGATGTATCATTTTGCCTTTCGTTGTAACGATCCAACAATTCCTTATACTTCTTGTTTAGGAATTGTTCATTAATAAAATTTTGCCGATTCAAAAAAAAAAAAAAAAAGTTAGTCACGTAGATGAGCAGCATTTGTAGGGACCAACTATAACAATTTACAAAATATATATATATATATTTGAAGTATTTTTCAATTGGACATTTTAAATATCATGTTGTATGCTCTGAGTTTATGACTGATTATTATGGATTTGTAAGATGGGGAGAATGTAACAAACAACATATATTTTTCATATGGCGTTGGAGGAATCTGTCTCCATGAGCCACTAACTGCATCCAGTCACACAATCAGGAGATATGTGATTGTCTGATCAAGATCAAACGACCCAAAAAATAAGCATTTTTTTTTAAGAAAAGAAACTAAAATTAACAAGTTTGATATTTATACTATCGGATCACAATCGGTACAGTCACCACTCACAAATCTCCTGATTATGTAAATGCGTGCAGTTAGTGACCGTAGGGAATCAAGGGTTTATGTTGGATTTCAAGTTGATTTCAAAGTCAAACTCCCGTATTTAATTCAAGGGCATAAATTATAATATTAAAGATGTGTGAGCATAGCTCTGCCGGTAGGGATATCACATTTTATATGCAGAGATCGGGGTTTGAACCCGGGATCTCTCACTTATTCACCTCAAGAAGTAAATTTCTAGCCATTAGGCTACTTTATCAAACAGAAAAAGAAAGATAAGTCACATACATTTACGCTAATAAACTGATATCTGCAATTGTTTGGTTAATCTTTTTCTATCTTATTATGCGTACTAAAATTTGTTTCAATAATGTCTGAGGTACAGTGAAGATTTATACAAGAGAAAAGTGCAAAGAAGTAAAACAAAAGATGTAGAAAAGCCTTTCCACTTATCTATCCAGGATAGGAGCTCAAGATGCAAGTTTTCTTTTTTGAAACTTATCTTATTGGTAACCATTTCCGCCACTTTTGTAATGCTCCTCTACTCTCCAGAAGTTTACAATACCAGCCATTTATCAGGCTCTGGCGCAAGGTACGTTTTCCTATAGTACAACCAAATAGAAATTAATACTGGGATTAAACTTTTCATATATTAAGAGTAAGAAGCATTGACACACACACCTGACACACGGACACTAACACTAGACATGACATTGACACATCAAATTGATAATAATGAGAAAATGGCATAATTGAACGTAATCACATGTGTCAGTGTCAGATACCAACACTAACACGTGTCAAACATCGGCCGTGTCGTGTCTTCTTTGATCAGAAATGTTTGTGCTATAACATGAATGGTTAGTTAGATGTGCTAAAAACATCATACTAAATAATAAGAAAAAATTCACCATTATTTTAATATGTACCTGTTCTGTTCTTAGCATAGTGGTGTAACATTCAAGTATCTTTGCAATTTTGTGAACAGGTGGATATGGGGTGGCTCAGATCCTCGGTACATTTCAAATATAGATACTGATTGGGATGATATAATGAAAATCACAGAGAAAATAATAGGAAAAAATGAATTTCAAGGCATCGGACTTGTAAATTTCAACAACACTGAGATTTCTAACTGGAAGCATAATTTTCACGATGCCACACATGTTGTTCTGCATCTGGAGCATGCTGCAAACAATGTGACATGGGAGTCTCTATATCCAGAATGGATTGATGAAGAAGAAGAAACCGAAGTTCCTGTTTGTCCTTCTCTACCAAGTCTTGTATCTCCTGGTACAAGACTCAATCTCATTGCTGTCAAGCTTCCTTGTAGGAATGGAGACAATTGGTCTAGAGATGTTGCTCGTTTGCACCTGCAGTTTGCAGCTGCTGGACTTGCTACCTCTTTCAAAGGAAATTACCCCGTTTATGTGCTCTTCATTACCAACTGTTTTCCGATACCAAATCTGTTTACCTGCAAAGAACTAATTGGACATGAAGGAAATGTATGGTTATACAGACCAAACTTGAGTGTTTTGAGAGAAAAGGTTCAGCTTCCAGTTGGCTCATGTGAACTTGCACTTCCTATGAGAGGCAAAGGTATTATACTCACTTTCCATATCTCACATTCTTGAGACACAATATCCTATCATATTATTAATTATTAATAAAGCTATTGCACAATGATGGTTTTTTTTCATGATTTATGAAGCCCTTGAATTCTAAATTAACCAAGAAAATCAACTCCTCTTTTATTTCCTGCTTAAACATATTACATTCTCTGATCTCCTCCATGACCAAGAGAAAGAGAGTTTAATATTTTCAATGTGACTATTATGCTTGCATGTGCTACTATCATGTTTTTCTCATTATATTTTCCTGGCCATAAAATTGACATGAAATTAATTGAAATGCAGAACTGGTTTACAATGGAAATGTTCCAAGAGAAGCCTATGCAACAATTCTGCATTCAGCTCATGTTTATGTCTGTGGAGCCATAGCTGCAGCACAAAGCATCCGAATGTCAGGATCAAGTAGAGACCTTGTAATACTTGTTGATGAGACAATCAGTGAATATCACAAAAGTGGTTTGGAAGCGGCAGGGTGGAAGGTTAGAAAAATACAGAGGATCAGAAACCCCAAAGCTGAAAAAGATGCTTACAATGAATGGAACTACAGCAAATTCAGGTTATGGCAGCTGACAGATTATGACAAGATAATATTCATTGACGCGGATTTGCTCATACTCAGAAACATAGATTTTCTATTTGGAATGCCAGAAATCACTGCTACCGGTAACAATGCCACGCTTTTTAACTCAGGTGTCATGGTAGTGGAGCCATCAAACTGCACATTTCAACTACTGATGGATCATATTAATGAGATTGAGTCCTACAATGGAGGGGACCAAGGGTATTTGAATGAAATATTTACATGGTGGCACAGGATACCAAGACACATGAACTTCTTGAAGCATTTTTGGATTGGCGATGAGGAAGAGAAGAAGCAAATGAAAACCATGTTGTTTGGTGCTGAGCCACCAATTCTCTACGTGCTTCACTATCTAGGTTTGAAGCCATGGTTATGCTTCAGGGACTATGATTGTAACTGGAATGCTGATATATTTCACGAGTTTGCAAGTGATGTAGCACATGCAAAGTGGTGGAAGGTACATGATGCAATGCCTGAGCTTTTACAGCAGTTTTGCCTGTTGCAGTCAAAGCAGAAAGCACAGTTGGAGTGGGATCGGCGCCAAGCTGAAATAGCAAACTACACAGATGGGCATTGGCAAATCAAAGTTAAAGATCACCGCTTGAAGAAGTGTATAGATAATCTGTGTAACTGGAAAAGCATGTTGCGGCATTGGGGAGAGAGTAACTGGACAGATAATGAGTTTTTTACTCCAACACCTCCCACAGTTGCCACATCATCTCTTTCGGCTTTATGAGCTGTCAGATTCATTTTCAACTTTTCTTGCCTACTATATCTTTCATATAAAAAAACAACAAAAATTTATCCCAGTTGATGGGATCGGCATTAGAAAAAATGGATAAAGGAGAAAAAATGCCAGCAAAAACATTTTTATGCTTAAAAATGGCCTATTCTCAAGCCTTATTCCGATCATATGGAAATAGATTTCACCACAATTCAATTTTTGAGGAATTCCCCTGAATGAATTAATAATGTATGACTCTCTTCTGATGTTTGGGTACAAAAAAAGAAATATTGTAATATATGAGAACATGCAACAGTCATAAACTGGAGAAACACAATTCCATTCTAATCATAAGACATGCTTGAAATAAATGTAACTAGTGTTTCGAAATTCAGAAGTTATGAGGGGGAGAAAACAATGATAACACTAACAAATAAAGAGAGAACTACAAGGATAGGTACTAGGTAGAGTTCAAATCGTTATAGACATTAAAATTAAATTATAGACATTTGCAATGAAATTATAGACATTAATTTTGATCACACAGCTTGGCCTCAAGTGAAATGAAATTATAGACATTTGCAGGATTTGACTTCAAATTTGAATGAAAATGCAAGTAAAAACCAAAACCTTAACTCCGGTTAGATTTCATTTTCTTTTTCAAGAGAAATGGCTATGATAGAATTTTCTCATCAGAGTCTGCAGTCATGGATAAAAACGTCAATACCGTCCTTGCTACAGCTCTAGAATTTGAAAAGAAACAAAGATAACAAAAGTCACCATAATGGATTTTCCTTCCATATCCTTTTGGATGGAAAGCTCTGGAATTAAATTTATTAATTTTACATGATCGGATCATTATTCTATACCATAGCTATCACATCATACTAAAAGAATATGGAGGGGCAGAGGGTCTACCGAATAAAAATAAGTAGGATCCTCATCCACCCAGAAGTGTATCTACCAGCAAAACTGATACAAGATTGGAATTATTTCCTCCCCATGGCTTTTTTTAAATCCTCACTGTATCAGCAGTTTGCCAAGTAGGTGCGGAAAAAATATGAAAAAAATCCCCATTTACTGATACCTCCTATTCATAATCATAGTTCTACCATCACTTACTCCCATCCCATGATGAGCTAATAATTGCTACGATGAACCCAATCATCTCCTTGAATAAAACCCTGTATGGAATAAGTGGACACATGTTCAGCAGGAACCTGGCTACTCCAGGACACTCTCTTGGTCAAATTAGAACCAGGTCCAGAGTTGTCGAATTCCCCGTAGTAGAGTGTATTCAGTCCAACATCTCCACTCCATGGCAACCAACCCTGTGGCGTGATTAAGGCTCCCAAGAACGAATTAATAAAAACTGTTCTAGAATACTCCTTCCATGGCCTTCCGAGATAGTTCTTGTGTACTTTAGGGTTCTCATAGTACAATTCCATATATTTCTCAGTACCATTAACCAAGCAGTTGTGGAAAACAAAACCGGTAGACTGGGCAGGATCTGTTCTTCCATGTGCAGTAATGGCATTGTTTTCCCCTTTCTTTGGCCTTGCTTGCCTGGGCTGGACTAGGATTTTGCAGTCTTGGAAGAACGAAGCTGAGTTTCCAAAGATGAAATCCACATTGCCTATAATACGGCAAGATTTATAAAATTGACGCAGGGACTGAGCATAGAGAGTATCTTGATTGCCTATGAATTCACAATTCTCAATAACAGAAAGATCACTGTCTGATCTGAATGCTACTGCTTGGTGTGCATTAGCACCTGCTGTGTTTTCGACTGTCAGATCCTTTGCCATGAATCCATCCCCAACAACCCCTGAAAAGTTCGATCAATCAATCAATCAACTTGTTATAACAACATCCTGGTTCAAAGGAATAAAGAAACAATAAACGCAAACAAAGAACACATGATGTTTGGTCACTGGTCACGGTCAATTTTGCTTACATCTTAGACTACTGAGCGGCTGTAGTTCCTTTCTATTATGATTTCAAACTTTGAATTTACAGAGTACAACTTGCATATAACAATGTCATATAAAATCTATGCAGTGTTTAGTAGTGTTTCTATCAAGGAATTTCACACATATCCTTCTATCTAAGTTAATTTCTACAAATCACCGCGAACACGAGACACACACATTTAACTTAAGTGTCAAGTAATCTTGCATAAATAAACCTTAAACAAAACAAACTTACCTACTGTGGCAGAGTTATAGGTTGTCATCCCGACCTGTAATCCGACACTAGCAGAGCCAGTGATGACAGTCTTCCCAATGCCATCACCCAAAAACACAACATTCCTCTTCCTTAACGGAACCCTAACCCTCTCTTCATAAACCCCTTCCTTTATATGTATCACAAATCTCCCTCCACCAACATCCACATTATCAGGCGCCGCGTCAACCGCTTCCTGCACCGTCCCATAACACCCACTGCCCGTCTCCTTACACACGGTAACATCCGGCTTAAGATTCGCCGGTACAGACGGCCCCACCCCAAACACACCCGACCCAGAATCCTCCCAAAAACCATCTCGTTCGGTTCTCGGCGGCCTCCATAAATCAGTATCGTTACCGAATAAATCATACGAGACAATCATACTAAGAGCATTACTGGAAATATTGGTGAGAGAATCAAGAAACGACATGGTTTTGAAAACCAATTGAGTATCGTTAGCGTATTTGAGACCAGACCAACAATTATACTGATAAGCCAATGCAGCACTCATGAAAGCACGTGCATCTTTGATTCTACCACGTGAGAGTGCTTCGACGGTTAGAGAAGTACGGTGGTGAGAGTATTGAAAAACTTGAAGACAGCTTTTAGTGGCGGTTATGCGGGAGTGATTACCTGCGGAAGCGTGTAGGATGGAATTGAGCATTGATTCAGCGATTTTGAGGTTTATAGAAGAAAGTGAAATGGAGGAATGGATTATATGGAGAGGGGTAGGGTTGAAGGGGAGATGGTGAGAGTGTGAGGTTAGGGTTGTTTGACATTGGTGAGGGAAACGGGTGGCTTTGCAAGCTTGTTGAATGTGGTGGATGGGGGTGGAGTGGGAGGAGGAGGAGAGGAAGAGGAAGAGGAAGAGGAATGAGAGGGTTGCCATGGTGAGGAAGAAGAAGAAGAAGGTGGATCTGAAAATTGGGAAATGGTGTTTAATTTGTTTTCTGAAATGTGTGTTGGTCATGGTAGGTTCAGATTAATTATAGGAATTAACTAGTAGTTAATTTGTTCTGAATTTCTGATTTGATTCAGTTTATTGTTTTGGGGATTTGGTTAAATAAACAAGGTTCCAAATTTAGGTTGTTTGTTATTGATAATAATTGATGATCATGTATAATGTAAAAATTGTTACTAGAATATTTGGCGCGTGAAGAGAGAAGTATAGTGACTAGTGAGTGATGTTGATTGCGGGATCGGATCCAGAGAGACTTGAAGAAGTTCAATCTCATTTTCGTCCGATAGTCAAATGTGAGCACATGGAGTGTTGTCTATGATCAGTTCGTCACTCCCTCCCCCTCCACCTTCAAAATACAAGATGTTTTTTCTAAAAAAATTACCGACATTAAAAAAGTTTATTGCTACCTCCTTCCCAAAATAAAAGAACCAATTTAACTACTAGAAATATGTAAGTATGTTAATGCAGGATCTTGATCACTAATATCTTTAATTCTCTATTTAGTAAAAATTATAAAAATTTGATATTTTAAAAGAGCATTGCTATTTAGCATGAAATTTTTACACAAGAAATGCAAGAATTAACACATGGCAAAATCTTAAAGGATGATGTCATTTAATCTTCTTTTTTAGTGGAAAACATGGGTGGTTATGGATGTAATTAAGGGTGAGGATTTATTCTTCTTTTTCTTGCCTCAAAAAATTCTTGCTAAATAGCATTTTTCATTTTAAAAATATTCATCAAAACAAATCAAACAAGATCTTATATGCTTATATATATATATATATATATATATATATATATATATATATATATATATCTTGTAAATAATATCTTCCTTATGGTCTATTATTCAAAGAATCTAACTGCAAAATTTTGTTTTAATACAGTAATGATCTTAAACAAAAATACTCAAGCTCACCAAAGGCACAAAATAACGGCACAACTAGCCTTTAACATGCCACAAAGAGCGAGTAACATTAAAATCATTCCTGACTAAAACAAAATATTGCAGTTGGATTCAATGGATAATAGTTCATAAGAATTATATTACTTAACAGATTTTAATTAAATATTTAATCTTCCATAACAAAGATTTAGCCAAGAAGGTCCATTACCTGGATTCAAATAGGCGATGATACCAATGTGTGCAGCAAGTGTATCAGTTAAAATCCGAGATTATTCAGATAAAAAATAATAATGATATCCTTAATCATAAGGTTAGTATTTTAGAAAATAATAATATTCTAATAAATAATAGTGATTTAATAAAAAATCCCTCTTATCACTCTGAAGGCTATTTGAATATTATTCAAAGAGTTACTTCTCAAAAGTGGTTTACTAAAATTATTTTGATAGTTAATAAAGTCTTTGTTTTAAAAGATGAAATAGCCCTTATTGATAGTGGAGCAGATCTTAATTGTATTCAGGAGGGTATAATCCCTACAAAATATTTTGTCAAAACTACCCAAAGTCTTACCCAGGCTGGTGGAAGTAAACTTCAAGTTAATTTCAAACTTGATAATACTTATATTTGTAAAGATAATATTTGTTTGCCAACTCCATTTATTTTGGTAAAAGATTTAACTCATAGGATTATTTTGGGTACTCCTTTTTTAGATATGATAATGCCTATAATTAAGATTGATCAAAAAGGCATTACAACTATTTTGGAAAACCAAAAAATTACTTTTGATTTTATTTCTGATCCTCAAACTAGAATGCTTAATGAGGTAAGAGATTTACTTTTAAAGAAAAAAGAGAAACAAATATGTTTCCTTAAAGAAGAAATTAATATTTTCAATATTAAAAATCAACTTGATGATGAGAAGATTAAAATTCAAATTAGGAAATTGGAAAGTCAATTTCAAACTGAAGTTTGTAATGACCTTCCTAATGCTTTTTGGAATAGAAAACAACATGTTGTTTCTTTACCCTATGAGGATGACTTTAAAGAAAGTCAGATTCCTACTAAGGCTAGACCAGCCCAAATGAATCAAGAATATCTTGGTTTATGTAAAAATGAAATAGAATCTTTACTTAACAAAAAATTAATTAGGACTTCAAAATCCCCTTGGAGTTGTACTGCTTTTTATGTGAATAAGGCAGCTGAAAAGGAACGAGGTGTTCCTAGACTTGTTATCAATTATAAACCCCTTAATAAGGTTTTAAAATGGATTAGATATCCTATTCCTAATAAGAAAGACTTATTAGACAGGTTAAATGACTCATTAATATTTTCAAAATTTGACATGAAGTCTGGATATTGGCAAATTCAGATTAATGAAACTGATAGATATAAAACAGCGTTTGCCGTTCCTTTTGGACATTATGAATGGAATGTCCTCCCTTTTGGATTAAAGAATGCCCCTTCTGAATTCCAGAATATAATGAATGATATTTTTAACCCTTATTCAGATTTTATTATTGTTTATATTGATGATGTGTTAGTCTTTTCTAAATCCCTAGATCAGCATTTTAAACATTTAAAAATATTTAAAAACATTATTATACATAATGGTTTTGTTTTATCTGCACCTAAAATGAAACTTTTTCAAACAAAAGTCAGATTTTTAGGACATGAAATTAATCAAGGAACAATAGTTCCTATTAGTAGAAGTATTGAATTCGCTTCTAAATTTCCCGACGTTATCACTGATAAAACCCAATTACAAAGATTTTTGGGAAGTTTGAATTATATTTCAGACTACTATAAAAATCTAACAGAGGATACCACTATTCTTTATAACAGGCTTAAAAATAAACCTGGCCCTTGGACTGAGAATCATACCCAGGCAGTTAAAAGCATAAAAGCTAAAGTTAAATGTTTGCCTTGCTTATCCTTAGCTAATCCTAAATATTTTAAGATTGTTGAGACTAATGCCTCCAATTTAGGATATGGAGGTATCCTGAAACAGGTTATACCCGAAACTTCAAAAGAAGTCCTTGTTAGATTTACCTCTGGAAAATGGAATGACACTCAGAAAAAATATTCTACTATAAAAAAAGAAATGCTATCCATTATAAAATGCATTTCTAAATTCCAAAGTGACCTTTTGAATCAAAAGTTTTTACTTAGGATTGATTGTAGATCAGCTAAGTCAATAATTGAAAAAGATGTTAAAAATCTAGTTGCAAAACAAATTTTTGCGGGATGGCAAGCCCAATTATCTGCTTTTGATTTTGATATTCAATACATTAAAGGGGAAAATAATTCTCTAGCTGATTATCTTACACGTGAATTTTTGCAGGGCGACTAAGATGTCAGGCCCCTACGGGGGAAGAGGTCGTGGCAGAGGGAGACATGGCAGAGGCAGAGGGACTAGTATAGTGTCTTTGCAAGAATCTAACATTCCTCTAATAGGGGATTGGACCACAATTGCTTATAATAAAAATAAGCAAACACCCAGAAAAGAAGAAGCATCTTCTTCAAATTCAAATGAACAAAATAAGTTAATAACTTATAAGGATACTGTGATTAATAATCCGGAACAGGTTTCGGAATATTTTGAAAATCTTGTCACACAGAAAATTATGCATGTTGAACATGATGACATAGCCCAAGCCAATAATAATGGTTGGTTAATAAAAACAAAGTATCTAGATTCAAGAGGATATCCAGGTCTTTATGGAAAATCGAGACCAAATTTAGAAATTCTATTAAATGTTACAGAATCTGTAACTATAACTCATTATTATCAAGGTAATAACCCAGAAAATTTTATAAATTTTTCAAAATGCCATATTAATAAGATCTTACTACCAAGAGAATGGGGATTTAACCCAAATGGGGAAAAAGCTATTAAATTAGCTGAAGGAAAATATATATATTTTAATTATTGGGACTATGTCCAAGCCTTTACACAGGTATTCTATTACCAGAATCCAAAGAATAAACATTCTTGGTTTTTCTCAATCAACCCAAATATTTTGGCTTCTGAAATACCAAATTGGTTTTTTGAGTGGTGGATCAAATTTGGTCCTTCTCTAGAAATTTTACCAAAGGAATTATTAGAGCTTTATAATTCTTGGTGTGATAATAGTCCTTTAATTTTAAAGATCGCTTCAGATAATTTAATTACAGGACAATGTCCAGCTTTATTCTTAATAAAATTCCAAATTCCATGGATTTGGAGGTGGTCTTTAAAGATTTCAAAAGATCACTTTAATATTCCGATCCTAGAAAGAAACTTTTTCTTTAAATGGTGGAATAAAATGTCCCCAGAAGATGTTCAAAATATTGTTAGCAGTATTAATAGTTCAATCCAGGAAGATAAATCCAAAAAATTAAAAGGTCATGATGCTACTCAATTCTCTTTGGATCAAATGAAGAGCTATTTCCAAAAGAAATATCCCAATGAATCTGAAGACGAGATTATGATCAGGACTCTTGATCATATGAAATCCCAGTTTTTGAAAATATTTCCTTCATGCAAAGAAGATACAATGTCCACATCTTCTCAAGGCTCAATGGACATCCTAGCAGGAGAATCTCAATCTCCCACTCCAGAAGATTTCTGGGACGGTCTCATAGAAGCAGTGGCTCAAGGGAAGAGGACACGTGGTTAATTTTCTCCCGTTAAGAAAAATTTATTTCAAAGAAGCAAATGATGCTGCCGACAAATTACACTACTTTATAAAAGTAGTATATGCTTTTCAAAAAAAGTTGTTTGTTTTATGTTGTAATTTTCTTTTTCTGTCTCAAAGTTGATAATTGTGTCGATGGGGCCCTCATTGTACCCGACATTATTAACTCTGCACACTTTGGTATCATCGCCTTTTTGAATCCAGGTAATGGACCTTCTTGGCTAAATCTTTGTTATGGAAGATTAAATATTTAATTAAAATCTGTTAAGTAATATAATTCTTATGAACTATTATCCATTGAATCCAACTTCAATATTTTATTTTAGTCAGGAATGATTTTAATGTTACTCGCTCTTTGTGGCATGTTGAAGGCTAGTTGTGCCGTTATTTTGTGCCTTTGGTGAGCTTGAGTATTTTTGTTTAAGATCATTACTGTATTAAAACAAAATTTTGCAGTTAGATTCTTTGAATAATAGACCATAAGGAAGATATTATTTACAAGATTTTAGTTATAATATTTGATCAACCATAACATGATAGCCAATCTTAATCTTTTTATTTTCCTTATGGAAGATAATAATAATAATAACATTAAAAATGAAGAACTCATGGAATATCCCATGGATGCTGAAAGGTTAAATAAATGGATTGTTCCTTATGTACCTTCTAAACAAATTTATAAATTTGGATTCTTTGATATATCTGCAAGATTTGCTGTTAAAACTTTGGAACAGACAGTTCAAGTTTCTGGTAATCACCAGACTATCAAGTTATTGTCTAAAAAGGATTTAGAACCTTTTAAAGGATACAACTTTGTTCACATAGGTTTAATACAAATTGCTTTTAAACCTTTAACTTTATTAGGTTTGAATTCTAGTATAATGGCTTATGTTAGAGATAATAGATGTAAAGATTTTAAACAATCTTTGGCTGCAGTCATTGAAACTAGTCTGTGTCATGGACCGGTTTATTTTGATGTCTCTCCAAACTTAAGTTTATCCTTAACTGATAAACATATGGATGATGCTTTACAATTAAACATCCATACCAATGGTTATAATTTTAAACAAGGTAGTGAAGTTATTGCTGTATGTTATAGGATTTATTATAAAGTATTAAATACTTTAAATCCTAGGGTAAAACAAATCAGTTTTACAGGAACTACAACGCTAGTACAAACAAATTTGTTAACCTCAAACATTGCTACTAATAGAATGATCAGATGGAATGAAATTACATTCCCTGAGTCATGGTCCTTAAATCAGGTTGTAGATCCTGAACCTGTCCTTAATAAGGATATAGACCAAATCATCCAAACCACTGAAGGTGATGTAGGGATAAAATTTAACTCTAGAAGAAGTTTTAGAATACCTAGAACTTTGTCCGAGAGACATTCAGAATCTGAATATTATTCAGCTCATCTTGCTCCTAGTAGAGCATCTACTTCTAGAATTAAAGAAGAATTTGAGACGGTTGAAAATATTTGTATAAGTGAAAATAAAATTCCACATGGTATTTACCAAAAATCTAATATTGAAGGTAGAAAATCTCCTACCCCTTCGGAGATGAGTTTTCATCTCCAAGAAGATTAGGTTTTATGGATCTAAGACCAAATAGTGCTTGGAGAAAACTCATCAATGATGAGTTTTATCATGAAAGATATACTGATTTTAGAAAATGGTATTTTAAGACTTTTAAACCCTGGGAATTAGCTCAGTTAAAAGAAGACTTTTATACTTATCTAAGTCAGACTCAAGATTATATTCCTTTTGTAAAATGGTTTACAAATTTTTTTGTTGAAAAAATGAAAAAAGAAATTATGGTTTTACAATCTAAATCTTGGATGACTATAGAAGGAAATAATATTATTTCTCCTTTTCCCCCTGAGAAAACTCTAAGTTTGGGAAAAAATGTTGAATCTACAGCCTATTTAGCTGTACAGAGTAAAAAGACTGATAATAATATTAACACTATTCAAGAATTTAATTCGATAATTAAATCTCAAAATTATACTAATAGTTTTTTAAATTGTATAGGAGACCAATTAATATATATTGAAAAAGAATTAGTTGATATGAAAAATCTTTTTGAAAAACAGATTTTGCAATACAAAGAGAATTCTGAAAGAAAAGATTATGAAAAGGACCATAATGATGTTCCTATTATACAACCTCCTGTTAATATAGAAGGATTTAAAATCCAAAAAGATAGTGATGAATTCATTAGTATATTAGATGAAAAGCTTAAACAATTACGTTTGAGTGTCATTGATAAAGACAACAGCTTATCAGAATCTGATGAACCCGTGAATTTGAAAGATGTTGATCAATTAGCAGCTATGTTTGCTAATCAGGATATTAATGAAACTGTTAACATAAATCCTGTTAGAGCTTTAGATAAGCATTATTATAAAAGACCTTCTCCTCAAGATTTACTTTTTGAGGAAACAGAGACTTTCCAGAATTCTTATTCTGGAAAATCCATTTATGAATGGAATATAGATGGATTAAATGATAAGCAAATCATTGATATAATACATAGAATGATTATGTATTCCACTGTCTGTAAACAACAAGGTAATTCAGACAGCTCAATAGCCTCCTTTATTACTACGGGTTTTGTCGGTCAACTCAGAGGTTGGTGGGATCATTATCTTAGTGATGCCCAAAAGAAAGAAATTCTTTCTCATAAAAAAATTATTAAAATAGAAGAATCTAGTAGTTCTATGTTGGCTACCACAGCTATGACTGGTGAAGAAGATGTAGTTTATACACTGTGTCTCTCTATTCTTCAACATTTTGTTGGAACCAATATTCCCTTAGCTGAGAAGCTGAATACCCTTCTTCAAAACCTTAGATGTCCATCTTTAACACATTTTAGGTGGTATAAAGACACATTCCTGTCTAGAGTTTTTCAATTAACTAATCCTAATTCAGTTCATTGGAAATCAAAATTTATTGATGGTCTACCTCACTTATTTAGTGAAAAGGTAAGGCAATCCCTTCGCAATAAAAATGACGGAGTTAATATAAATTACTCTGATTTGACCTACGGCCAAATTATTAGTGCCTGTGTAAATGAAGGATTAAGTTTATGTAACGACATAAAACTCAAAAACCAGTTGAAAAAACAACGTCTCACAGAGAAACACCAATTATGAGAGTTTTGTGAACAATTTGCCTTTGACTTAGGGACACCTCCTTCTAAAGAAAGGAAGAGAGTAAAATTAGGCAAGGAATACAGAAAGGAATACAGAAACCCTAGAAAAAATAAGGGTTATACTAAACCTTTTAGAAAAAAAGGGTATAAATACAAAAAGGAGATAGACAACAAACCTTATAAATCTTACCCTAAGAGGAAGAGAAAAGCCAATAAATTAGGTATCACTTGTCATAAGTGTGGAAAAGTTGGCCATTATGCTAACGAATGTTTGACTAAGAAAGCTCTCAATAATATTGAGGATGAGGATCTTAGGAATCATTTACAAAAGGTTTTATTACTAAACTCATATCATGAGTCAGAAGAATCTGATTATATGTCAGAAATTAATGAGGAATCTGATTATATGTCAAAAGAAAATGAGGAATTAAGCACTGGAGATAGTGATTCAGACAATAAGAATTGTCAATGTAATGAGTTAGATTACTGGAAATCCATTGTTAACATGAATGGATTAAATGTTCTTACCTCAGAACAAGATCAAGCTTTAAAAGTCTTAGAGTCTATTTCAGATAATAATCTGAAAAGGAAAATGATTGAATTTCTGATTAAAGAAAATTCCAGGGAAAAATCTCCTATGTGTAGCGGGCTGGAAAATTCATCCTTGCGTAACGCAATGAAGTCGCCATTGACGTTTATTTATCCCGGAAGGGGAAAGGAAAATATCACGAAAACCATGGTAAACACGGTTGAAGAACCGTGGCGGGTTCGGGAGTTGGTTATGCGAGAGGAAGGTATTAGCACCCCTCGCATCCATCGTACTCGATGGGAACCGTTTAGGTGATTTAGGGTTTGTCTGCGCAGGTTTGAATTAAATTACTCTATCATTGGCTAATCTCTACTTCGTTTCCAAATAAAACAAAAAAAGATTTTATTATTTGAGTTTGACGGTTGTAGGAGCCCGCTCCTACGTATTCCCCGGTGCAATGGGAAACTCAAAACTCACGTAGTTCTGGTAAAAAATGATTGTGTGGTTGGTTGATTTTAGTGAATAACGTTTATTTCGTATTCCGCTGATACAACGACGCTTGTATGCTCTGCTTAGAGGCTTAAGCTGTGTGTGTATCAGAGGAATAGATAAAACGTGTATCCATTGTGAAAGAGTTATGTTGCTTATTTCGCATTCCGCTGATACAACGACGCTTGTATGCTCTACTTTAGAGGCTTAAGCTGTGTATGTGTCAGAGGAATGGATAAAGCGTATATCCATTGTAAAAAGAAAGTTTGAATAACGGATGTTGCTTATTTCGCATTCCGCTGATACAACGACGCTTGTATGCTCTACTTAGAGGCGTAAGCTGTGTATGTGTCAGAGGAATGGATAAAGCGTATATCCATTGTAAAAAAGAAAGTTTGAATAACGGATGTTGCTTATTTCGCATTCCGCTGATACAACTGAAGGTGTGAAAAACACAAGAAGGGGGGGTTGAATTGTGTTTTGGGTAATTTAAAAATTTCTTCTAAGTTATAAAGAACTTATCAGAGGTTGCAGCGGTTTAGAAAACAAAACACAATTAAGAGTAACTTTGAAGGTAGAGAGAAGGAGAGAAAGATAGAGACAGAGATTTTTATACTGGTTCCCCTCACAAACCGAGAGTACGTCCAGTCCTCTTGTACTTCCAAGAGAGTTCACTATAATCACCAAAGATTACAATTGCTCAAGCTTCACAAGCAAGAGACTTCCAATGCTCAAGTATACAAACAAGAGACTTCCTAATGCTCAAGCACGCAGGCAAGAGACTTCAATACACAAGTTTAGAAAAACAGAGTCTGAACAATTGATATAAAGATCAATGTTCAGTTACAAAATAAATACAACTTTTGATACAAGACTTAACTTAGAATTTTAATACAAAATTCTAAGGTTCAACTAATGAATTAACAGAAGCTAAAACTGGAGTCTTGGATTTTGAATATGAGTTCAAGTTGTATTTGCAGTTTCGTGCTTTAGGATGATTTTTGCAGAGTAACAGCTCTTTTCATAATAGTTCAAGTGTCGTATCCCAAAGCTTCAAACTTGCTCCAATTTATAGATGAAGGTGGAGCGTGTTTGATTTGAATTTGTGCGGTGAGATTGCGCCAGCTGTAGATAGTACCTTTGATATCCAAATCAGGTAATCTTGTATGTGATCAATCTTGGAGAGAAAGTTTTATCCAAATCAGGTAAAGAGTTCGTACAATAGTACAAACGTCACAATTCTGTGGATAAGATTGATTCCATAAGCTTTTGGAGTGTCAGAGTATAATCATTGATGCAGAGAATGTTCTTCTGACAAAACGGCTCTCACTGCTCTTATCAGAGTCTGATATGCATCTTCTGATGAATAAAATTTGCATCCTCTGATGAAACACATATGCATCTTCTGGTGTCTTCAAGTTCAGATCAGAGTTTGCTTTGCCATATCAGAGCTTCCAATGTGCTTTAAAATGAATATAAAAATTAACTTGAATATCTGCACACTTGGATTAAATAATTAGTATACCATATTGTATATTAATACTTTTGTTATCATCAAAACTTAATTGGGTCATGTCAGAACCTCTTTTGTTCCAACAATCTCCCCCTTTTTGATTGATGACAAACCAAGTATTAATTTACAATGGTTGTTGATAAAATTTATCAAGCATCTCTTAGGTTGATGAGTTTTGCAAGCTCCCCCTAAGTTCAACAATGATTAATTAAATCAGTTTAAAAATTTTCATTTGAATTTTGAACTTAAACTAATACACTAGACTTTCAGAGGCTAGGTTTGCAAGCTCTGCCCCTAAGTCTGATACCTATGAAAGAAAAGTGCAATTTTCTTTTATACGTACCATGTATCAGAAGTTCAAATTTCAACTAATATTTTCCTCAAAATTATATTGTATATAGACATAACTGAAAAATAAAATATTGAAATTTGGTTTCAGTTCAGCATCATTGAAATTTGGTTTCAGTTTAGCATCTCATAAATTAATAACAACTCTTACTCCCCCTTTTGTCATTAAACAAAAAGATAAAACTGACAAGAAATAAATGACAATTTTGAAAAAAAATGGTCAAAAGTAGAGTTTCAATGCAGTCAAGGTGGTTACAACTACTCCAATTAAATGGCTTGTTGTAAAAACCAAGAACTTGTCTATTTTGAAACCACTATATAAGGACCATGAACTTTGTCATTTCACTCAACACTTCCATTTCATTGTGAAAAATCAACAATGGAGAAGGATAGAAAAGTGATCAAAAGTAAGAGAGTGCAGGAGAAGAAGAAGAAGAAAGTGAAGATTCAACATGACTCAGAGTCTAAGAAGAAACTTCAGAGGATGAGGGCATCAACTTCTGCTCCTGTCAGAGTCAAATATCAAACGAGATCCAAGGCTAAACAACAGGAGTCCTTATCTGAGTCAGAATCTGAATGGGATTCTGATTGGAAGGAATTCTTGAGTACATATGTTCCTCCCAAGGAAGAATACCCCTCTTCATAATCAATGAGATCACTTTTCATTGATTTCCCAATAAGGAAGTGAAGAGAATGTCGTGAACTCTTCCATTTCCCTTAGATTCAAATAAGCTAGATTTAGGACTAGCTGTGTTATGTAGAATCCAAGTGAAAAGTTGGATAGAAACTTATGTAATCAACAATTTTCAATTGAATAAACTCATTATTTAGCTTTGAAATCTTTGTGTTGATTTTTGTCTCAAAATCATTTATGAAAGCAAAAAAAATAATCAATAAATAATAAACATAGAAATAAATAAAGAACACAGAAGATAATTGAATAAGCAACTGAATATTGATAAGAAAATAATATTCAGCAAGTTACAAAACAGATATCAGAACATGATAAATCATTAAACAAATAATCAGAACATGTGCTTAGAATCCTAGGGGTTAAGGTTGATCAGGTTGCTGAGGTAATCTTGCATTGATACTCTGAAGAGTTTCCATAATAGCAGCCAGCATAGACGAATGCTCATCAAGCCTTCTTTGAAAATTTTCCTAATTTTCCAATACGTGCTGAGCATACTCTAGTGCATTTCTAGCCAGTTGCTCAAGCCTTGCTTGATCAGCAGCTCTTCTAGCTTCTTCTGCTAGCCTGGCTTGCTCAGCAGCTTGCCTTTCCCTTTCTATACGCTCATCCTCCAATCTTTTTCTTTCTCTCTCCTCAGCTTCCAATCTTTCCCTTTCACGCCTCTCCTCCTCTCCCTTCCTTGCTATCTCATTTCTCAAACTCAAGTCTGTAGTATAAGCTTTTCTGACAGAGCGAATCATGAGTACCAGATTTTTCTCCATAAGGTCACACTCTTTGTCAATGTGTGCTGTGTCAATAGACCTGTGTGGAATGGCACTGGACATTCTCCTAAGATTCTTGTCAACAGCTTGCAGCAGGCTAGTGATGTCATCCTGAGTTTGGTCAAGAGGTTCATTGATAATTCTTGAGGGTAGGTGAGGTGGGAAAAATATGCAGTCCATAGAGAGATCCTGCAAAAGGTGTTGGAGATGTTGTGATTGGTCAGGAGGGGTTTTTTGTAGGATTTCAAGATTCATAGTCTCATTTATATGTTGAACATGTGTCTTGATAGGTGTAGGTAAAACGCATGAGTTGTCCATAGCCACATGTTGTGGGGATTTTTCATGAACATGTTCGTCAGCATTAAGAGTTTCTGAGACTTGATCTTGATCAGGTTCTGGTGATTTTTGGTGATCAGGTTCTGATGAAGTATTTTCTGGTGGGATTTGATGTTCTGGTTGGGTAGTCTCTGGTTCAGTATTTTCTGGTTGAGGTGTTGTTGGTTGTTTTTGAGTGTTCTCATGATGAACAATCTCAGAGTTTGGTTGGGGATCATTTTGTGGTTCATCTTGTTGTGGTGTTGTGGTAGGTATTTCTTGATGATTGGGGGATTGTGCAGGTGGAGGTGATGGGGTTTTATCAGAATCATCATCAATAGAAAGTTGAATAGCAGGTGCAGTGCTTGTAGAAGCTTGCGCTGCATCATTGCATATAAAATTAGCCTGAGATTCTGATGGGTGAGATAGGATGAGGTTAAACTGCTCTGATGATGGTTGATTCTCAGAAAAGTCAATGACTTTCTCAGAATTAACTCCTTTTAAAATCTTATCAAAAGCATGTTTAACTCTTATTTCAGAAGGGAATTGAAGTCTTCTGAAATAATCTCTAAGTCCTTTGCTGCCTCCAAGAAAATTAGAAAACTTACCAGTTTCATTACCATACAGAGTCTGCTGTTCCAGCAGATTGTGAGGATCATTCCTTTTTGGGAGCTTCTTGTGCATATCATCAAATGCAGCTTCACCAATACCACAGTCATAGCTATCCTTCAGAGCTTCTTGCTTCCTATTAAACTCTGCAACCTTAGCCAATGCTGCCTGTACCACAGCTTCTTCCTTTTCTTCCTCAGTAAGATCCTCCAGTATCATTTTCTTTGCTCTTGGTTTAGAGGATCTTGGAGCTGTAGTCTTTGTGGTCTTTTGAACCTTAGCAGCTTTCTTTACAGTAGGACTTTTGGCAGCTTTCCTCTTGACTGGTTCAAGTCTAAGAGGTTGTTCCAAAAGCCTTGATTGTCTTACAGTCAGTTTTGTAGGTTCTCCATCTCCTACATCAGCACCTAGCTTTTTCATGAATTCAGCATGTGCTTCTATCACTCTATTTGCTTCACTATCTCTGACATGTACAAGCCAACTTTCACCAATGCCTTTCTCAGATTCTCTGAGTAACACAGGATGTGTTGGATGAACTATCTCATTGTTCTTCACCAGCTTTAAGTATCTTAATGTAGTACTATTTACAATCTTAGAACTAAGCAAAAAAGTACCTAAGCCAAGAAGATATGGTGTAATAGCATCCAACAAACCACTCTGTGCAAACATGTGGCTTAGTAGTCTTGAATGTCTAACAATAGCTTTGCTTGAGATAATAGACAGACACAGGTGATCAAAAATTAGCCTTCCAATATCCACAATATTTCCTTTAGCAACATTATACGTGAACAACTTCTGAACACTGGATATTTGATCAGTGCCTCCCAATTTGGACAGAATACTTTCAATCAAGATCCTGTAGATGATCTTGCAATTGTTTGTCCATTCAAACTTGTCCTTAGGATTGGTCTTAGGTTTGAATAGATATTCATCCACATCAGGACCTGTTTCATCAGAGTGTTTGATTATCACACCATCACGCTTGAGCTTCAGAGCCTCAAGAATGTGGGAGAGTCTGATAGAGATTCTGAATCCAGCCACGAAGGATTCAATCTCTGTAGAGATAAAAGACCTTAATCCCATTTCTTCTGGTGTTCTCTCTTTGAATTCAGGATTTTCCTTCATCTTTTCCTTGACCTTCCTGTCATAAACATCCCTTGTAATAACAGAGGCTTTCATCCAGAATTCCTTTACCATCTCAGTATAAGTTGGTCCATTGAGAAGATCAAAATAATATTCCAAACCTTGCTTTTTGTATAGATGAACGACTTCAGCAAAACCGTTTACCCTAATGCTCTCAAGATCAACTTGATTCTCAATCGCCACATTTAGTTCGTCATACTTATATGGTCGTTGATCCTTTGCGAACTCTGTAGGGTTGGATTCATTTGGTAGGATCATACATGTTCTATTCAGAAATGTTGATGAGGATGCCATGGATGAAATTTGAAATTTAGGGTTTCTAAAGAGGGAGAAAGAAGTTGCTCTGTGTTTTAGAAGAATGAAAGTGTAGGTTGTGATAGTGCAAGAGTGTGAATGTGAACAGTTAGTGTCTTTAAATAGAAACTTACGCGCAAAAAAACAAGTACACAAACATAGGGGTAGTAGAGTATTTTACCATAATTGGAAATTAGAAATGCTAATCATCATTAACCAACTTCTTTATCCTCTTGCAACAAGACATGTGTATTAGAAGATTGTTAAATAACTGACACGTAAGTTTGAGAAAACGAAAGGGTTTTTACAAAAGATTTTTACTTACGCGTCAGAACCATCTACCTTCTAATCAGATTCTAATAGTTTGTCAGAAGATACTCTCATCACAACTTCTGATACAGAAGGTTCTGATGACTTCATCTTCTGATTACTATTAGATTCTCACAAACTCAATTTTCAATCAGAGTCTAAGTTAATCAGAGATTTCCATCATGTTCAGATTCTTTTTGATAAAATCAAAACGTTCAACAGCTAAAGGTTTTGTAAAGATATCAGCCCATTGATTTTCAGTTTCAATGAACTTGAGATCAATTACACCTTTTTGAACATAGTCTCTGATAAAATGATGCTTAATCTCAATATGCTTAGCTCTTGAATGCAAAATAGGGTTTTTAGAAAGGTGAATAGCTGCAGTATTGTCACAATATAAAGGAATATTGTTACTGCTGATTTGATAATCTTCCAATTGATATTTCATCCAAAGTAGTTGTGTACAACATTTAGCTGCTGATATATATTCAGCTTCTGCTGTTGACATAGCTATAGTGGTTTGCCTTTTACTGGCCCATGAAATTAAATTCTCACCAATAAACTGGCAGTTACCACTGGTGGATTTTCTTTCAATTCTATCACCAGCATAGTCAGCATCACATAATCCAATCAGCTTGTAGTCATTGGATTTCTGATACAGTAATCCAATGTTACAAGTAGCTTTCAAATACCTAAAGATTCTCTTCACAGCAGTGAGATGAGATTCTCTAGGATCTGATTGAAATCTTGCACACAAACAGACACTGAATAAAATGTCAGGTCTTGAGGCAGTTAGATAAAGAAGAGATCCAATCATACCTCTATACAGCTTCTGATCAATCTTGCCTTCAGATTCTTCTTTGCCTAGACTTGATGTAGGATACATTGGAGTATTCATGGGTTTGCAATCTTCTAAGTTGAACTTCTTCAGAAGATCCTTTATATATTTGGATTGATGAATGAATGTTCCTTTCTCTGTTTGATTTATTTGAATACCAAGAAAGAACTTCAATTCTCCCATCATACTCATTTCAAACTCATCCTGCATAAGCTTAGAAAAATTCATGCAAAGAGTGGCATTAGTTGATCCAAAAATGATATCATCAACATATATTTGAATGATTAAAATGTCTTTCTTAAGGGTCTTTTTGAAAAGTGTGTTGTCAACTTGCCCTTTTTCAAAACCATTGTCAACCAAAAAAGTACTCAATCTCTCATACCAAGCTCTGGGAGCTTGCTTGAGTCCATAGAGTGACTTCTTTAGTCTAAACACATGATCAGGGTTTGTCAAATCTTCAAAACCAGGAGGTTGTTTGACATACACTTCTTCAGATATGACACCATTTAGAAATGCACTTTTCACATCCATTTGATATAGAGTAATACCATTATTGACTGCATAAGATAAAAGTAACCTGATTGCTTCCAGTCTTGCAACTGGAGCATATGTTTCAGTGAAGTCAATTCCTTCTTGTTGACTGTATCCTTGTGCAACAAGTCTTGCTTTGTTCCTTGTGACTTCACCTTGTTCATTCAATTTGTTTCTGTATACCCATTTTGTTCCAATAATGTTCTTATGCTTGGGTTTGGGTACCAGATCCCACACATCATTTCTCTTGAATTGATTTAACTCTTCTTCCATTGCAACTATCCAAGCATCATCAGAGAGAGCTTCATTTGTTGTCTTGGGTTCAATCAAAGAAACTAATCCAAATAATGATTCTTCAACTCTGAAGTTTGACCTTGTTTTTCTTGGACTGTTCTTGTTTCCTAGAATGAGCTCTTCAGGATGTGATGATTTATATTTGAATGTGTTCCTTGGAATATCAGATTCTTCAGGGTTATCATCAATAGTTTGATGTTCTTGAGCAGCATCAGAAGGTGCATCTTCTTGAGCTTCAGAGTCTTCTATAGATTCTATGTTATTATCATACTCTGGAGCTTCATCTTCTGACTCATCAGATCTTGACAAATCTTTAACAGGCTCTGACTTTTTATCATCAGGCTCTTTATCATCAAACTTTACGTGCATTGATTCTTCCACTATATTAGTTTCAGAATTATACACCCTGTATGACTTAGAGCGTTCAGAGTATCCAATGAAGATGCCCTTACAGGCTTTAGAGTCAAATTTCTTAAGATGGACTTTGTTATTCAGAATATAACATGTACAACCAAATTGATGAAAATAAGAAATATTTGGTTTTCTTCCTTTAAAGAGTTCATATGTTGTTTTGTTCAAATTATAGATAGTGTAATGATCTAAGTTCACTGTTTTACATATACATGTATTAATCAATAATAGAAATAAGATGTAACACAAAGTTATTATCTTGTCAAGTTACTCTTCAAAGGTCACCCGAGGCAAGCCTGTCTCAGGTGCCTGACTCTGCGTAATACCGAATATTGAGGTTCGGATTCCGCCGTTGGCTCGCATAATAAAATGATCAGAATTCAGAGGAATTCTTTAATCACGGCATATAATTGCCATTTAATTTTCTCTTAAATAAGTTAAGCAGTTCTAACCAATATATCCCACCCGAGGTATCCTAAACATGTTACTAACACAAAATAAATGTATATGTTATTCTCTTACCATATTATCCATTTTACACTATTTAAAGCATGTTCATGAACTCCAAGTTGCATTCGGATATAAAACGAGTGTCTAGAGTATTTAGAAGATAAAATATACAGGTTCTTTCTCTGTCAAACTCGCTGTGGCGAATATTTACTCGCTACGGCGAGTTCAGCAGAACAAGCCCCTATTTTGCAGAAACATGATTTTTAAAGAGGAACACCTACAATCTCTATGCAACTTGTTACAAACATGTTTGGTAGTGTATAATAAATTATATGGGAGTAGAAATTGGGAATGATTCCTACTCTTTCATTAACTTAGAACCTAACCTATGTTGGCATGCAAAACATATTTTGGGATACTAAGCTCTAATAAAATTACTAAGGTTAAGAACCTATAGGACCCACCTGAAAAAGACGCTTAATTCGGACTCTGCGAGTTTCCTACGGCTTTGAAATCAATTCCGGTTGTTTCAAGGAGTCCCCAGTAGTGCCTCCAACACCCTAGCATCAAATTTCCACACTTATAGAGCATTTCTGCCCTGAGAAACTCGCCGGGCGAGCTCTTACTCGCTACAGCGAGTACACCAGAATTTTCAGCACAACTCAGCATCAGGTCTCCAACTTCAAAATGCTCTACAGACTTCAATTTTAAGGCAAAACCTACGAAGTTTGTACTCAAAACGGAGGGAATTTTGTTAGCTATCCATACCAACAAGCGGAATCAAAATCAGAGCTACAGAGAAGGAGAAATCACCTTTTGACTGGAGCCCTGTCCAAACACGATTTTCTGAAAAATCCTGGGTGAAACATTCCACTTCAAAAATTCGCCCAGAATTCATTTCTCAATGCAAATTCATGAAACCGGCGCCAAAATGACCGTATTCGAGTTAGCTTTCTATTGCAAAAAGAATCATTCGAAACGGAGTTGAGAGGTGAGATTAATTACCATTTTACTCAGCCCTCTGATTCCATTACGGGTTCACCTTTCAAATTCCAAACTTCTTGATTTCTCTAACAATCACCATATTAGAATGGCTCAATCCATTGCATGCAAGTAGAAAACCAGTTAATTAGGTTATGTCTAAGAGGTAACACGAATTTGGGGAATGGATTAGAGATGAGTTGGTAGTTTTCTTACCTTTATGAGAAGCTTAGGATCTATGGAACTCCAATTTGTATTTGCATGTCAATTTGAGTGGTGGGTTGAAGCAAGATTGCTGCTGTTGGTTATGGCGTGTGAGAGGGAGAAGAGAGGAAGTGTGGGTTCTGTTTATGCAGAGACAAAGAAAATGAAATAGAAGTGTAGTGGAAGGGTTCCTCTTGTATACTTGTAGTCTCATTTGGCCAATTCCGTTTATACCCTTCTCTTGGTTCCCTCTTTATAAAATTATTCACTTGTTTACAATTATTCTCCAGTAATTATCTCTAATTAATATTCTTCTATTAATTAGAGTTGGGATGTTACAATCTACCCTCCTTAAAAGAATTTCGTCCTCGAAATTCAAAACTTCTTTATTCCACATCAGGGTAGATCGTTTACATCCGCATCCAATACTACACTTCACTTATTCTCCGATCAATTGCATTCAGTCCCTTGGAATAAAACTTCCCTCTCTTAAGGGTTACTGGCTAAAAGTTATTCTCACATTCTCAAATGGTCTCGTGCTGCGCACTCTGATTCAAATTCTTACAGTCACCTTCTGACAGCGTCGTTACCATCTTAGTCTTATAATTTCTGAACGCATTCTTACACCTACTTGTCTTCTCCACCTCTACTTCTTCTACTACGACGGACTCCTTTCATTCCCAATGGTAGTTAATTCAATTCCAACTGGATTAGGAGATCGGTATCTGGCCTGGTTAGGTACTCACAAAGCTGGTGGCAATGCTGAATAATCTAGCTGAAGTGTATAAGCTTGAGCATTCCTACTGGAAGATTCACATACTACTTTTCCAAAGTCATTCTCTTTTCCGAACACTGTTATGCACAACACGTCAAATGTACAACTGTACCACGTGTGTTGTCTAAATACTCCAGGATCGATCGAAACATAAAACGAGTGGAAAATTGTCTAAACACTACTGACTCTTCTGCCAACGAGTTAGCCTGATCCGCAGACGAACCTATAGTTATCCGATAAAATCCCACCTACAATTTTAGTCCTTTCTGGCACGACACAACGATCGAGTTGTACATTCAACATGCGTATGCACTTAGGTTCAGATTATTTCTCAAGGTTAATGGTCAATCTTGTTTGAAGTCCTTCACTGGTAACTAATGTCTGGAACTTGGCTAAACGGTCTGGTTCCAGAACTAGGCTAGTTGTACACTTAAGGTTTAAACTTGTACTGCTGAGGCTGAACTGAATTGTCTGGTTCAAGATAACATACTGAACTAACTAACGAATCACTAATGATAGGAAATGGTTTCCAAAAAGAACGGTATATTCCCTAACGAGCGATTATACTTATGTTTATCTAACTGATTGGCGGTAACTAAACTTGAAGTTGAAAAATTCTGGTCAAGGTTTTCCGGGTTAGGTACTTGATCTTACAAGGTTACATGAATGAACCTAAAAGGTTGAAACGTTCGGAGAGATACTCCAGATTAATACACTGATCTGACAAGATTTCAGAGAGTGGAATTGAAAGACAACTAATACAGATAACATTCTTATTCTCCTTGTTTCCTCTAAGTGGGTGGAACTGAAACTTGCCCTGAATTTAACTGATAAAGTTTAATAGAGGAGAGTTAACTAATCTGGGTGGAATAATGATTTTGACGTGTCGAGTGTGAACGTCTAAAGGATTCACTGATACTGAGCTGGGTAAGTTTTCACTAGAGTGGTTTTGAAGTATGTTGATTAACAGATCAACTGAAACGAGCAAGAAATTGAATTGAAATTATTCATGACCTTCTCGAGAATAATTGACTTCCGCAGATAGGATGGAGCCACTGATAAAACAACTGAAAAGAAACTGAGGACAGATAATATGATTACCTAAGAGTGACGTTGATCACTATTAGTTTAACCAACTAGCTTCGAGGAAACTTGGAAAGTTTGCATCCTATTTGAATTTAGGCATTGCATGAGGTTGACAAACCATTAAGGCACGAGAAGAATTTTCTCATCTGACGTGTAATCAGACAAGTTAGAGAGTACACACGTCCATAGTGTTCCAAGACTTATGAACGTAGAATTGAACATTGCTCGATCCAACGAGTTGGCTGATAGATGGTCCAGAACAAATGAAAGGTAATTGAAGGTTGGTCTCCTATTGGGTTTAGGCTAAAGTTCCATACTTCTACTTCCGCTGTCAGAGCTCTCAGGCTAGGACAACTAGATTTTCACTCACGTTTCTGGCTGACAAGTTCCCTCTGGTAGGTCTAACTGATTCTGATAATCTCTTAGCTGAAGGGTTGCAATATGTAGGAAGTGTCGGGTGGCTAACCTGAGCTGAAACTAACTTGGTTACATGTGTCTTACTGTTAGCTTGGTTACTAAACTGTTTCATGGTGGTGTTTCACAAATTGATTCAAGAATCTGAAGATGCTATAAAAGACTTCTAACTGTTAACCTAGCTAACGCTTACGTTTCTAAAGTTTGCTGGATTTACTGCTAATGACTGATGTAGCTAAAAGGTAATTCTAGTTATTATTCCAGTTAAAGCTTGGCTTCTAGTGATAGGACAGGAATATAGTTACTATCTGAAAGATTGGGGCAATTTTGTTGGGGGTAGCTAGAGTTGGCATTTTAGAAGATAGCATAATGAAGTGTCATTGATGAAATATTGGTACAAGAACGAGTCCTAGTATGGTTTCTCAAGTTTAGGTGGGTTGATCTAAATTTCTATTACAAGATATATGGTACGTCCACTATACTGAATTTCTAATTTATGAACATAAGGATGATGGTATCTAATGCGTCTACTTGGGTACAGTACTGCCAAAAGAGGATTCTAATCGCTATACTAGTTAAGGCTAAACCTCTAGTGGTCTAATATAATCCTTGGTTTCTAACGGGGTGCATTCATTCCACTGAGAACAGTAAAGGCTTGCTTAAGGCTTGATAAACTTGGGGTAGTCAAGTCGAGTTGGTATCTCAAAATTTAATGGGACATGGTTGAGGTCTAACTAAGTTTTGCTAACACATGTGAATTTCTCGCTGGCACAGAACAACTAAATATTTAGGGAGGAGTTTCGGTTTACTAACTGCTATTGCCGGGTGTTATTCTAACAATAAACTTGGCTGGATTAAGGCTCTCGCTAGGATGAGGTTACTTATGGTTTAGGAAGTTTACCTGACACACAATGTCAGTTGATTTACTGTTGTTCACCTCACACTTCAGTATAATGTTACGCTTGCATTTCTTGCTTGTATCCACAACTTACTCCTGTGGCACCATTTGCCACCGTTCCAATATTCACTTATAAGATTTTCCTTCAACGACTGCTCCTCGATTGCATCTTCACTACGATCTTAATGTTGGAGTTTCAGAGTCCACTTCAGTTCTCAACCATAATACCATGCCTACCATACGCAATACTGAGTTGATCAGGCTCAGCACGCGATGGTTTCAGCGTAAACAGTTCAGATCCAAAGGGTCCGTATTACTTAGGAAATAGTTGTAATGACTAATGGCAGGTCCGATACTGGATCGACCTGCTCTGATACCAATTATAACGCCCCAACTAAAATATCTAGAATATTTAGTCAAGACATAAATAAATGGATCTGAGTACATTAGAATTAACAGAATAGTTGATTAACTTACAACTTGATGAGTACAAATGAATAAATCCAACATAAAAATACAGCGGAAAAGAACAAGAATGCTAAAAAGACAACTGTAGCAAGGAAGAAAATAAATCTTCTGCTCTGACAACCCAAGCTCAGCTCCGACTGTCAGTTCCCGTCCTGGTCCTTGCTCTGGATCACCTGTCTTCCTAAAAAATTAAATTGGAGTGGGGTGAGACTACTAAGCCTTAGTGAGTCCTACTACCCTCCTAATGGCGACTTCGCCGGGGAACCTAGATAGTGTAATGATCTAATTCACTGTTTTACATATACATGTATTAATCAATAATAGAAATAAGGTGTAACACAAAGTTATTATCTTGTCAAGTTACTCTTCAAAGGTCACCCGAGGCAAGCCTGTCTCAGGTGCCTGACTCTGCGTAATACCGAATATTGAGGTTCCGATTCCGCCGTTAGCTCGCATAATAAAATGATCAGAATTCAGAGGAATTCTTTAATCACGGCATATAATTGCCATTTAATTTTCTCTTAAATAAGTTAAGCAGTTCTAACCAATATATCCCACCCGAGGTATCCTAAACATGTTACTAACACAAAATAAATGTATATGTTATTCTCTTACCATATTATCCATTTTACACTATTTAAAGCATGTTCATGAACTCCAAGTTGCATTCGGATATAAAACGAGTGTCTAGAGTTTTTAGAAGATAAAATATACAGGTTCTTTCTTTGTCAAACTCGCTGTGGCGAATATTTACTCGCTACGGCGAGTTCAGCAGAACAAGCCCCTGTTTTGCAGAAACATGATTTTTAAAGAGGAACACCTACAATCTCTATGCTACTTGTTACAAACATGTTTGGTAGTGTATAATAAATTATATGGGAGTGGAAATTGGGAATGATTCCTACTCTTTCATTAACTTAGAACCTAACCTATGTTGGCATGCAAAACATATTTTGGGATACTAAGCTCTAATAAAATTACTAAGGTTAAGAACCTATAGGACCCACCTGAAAAAGACGCTTAATTCGGACTCTGCGAGTTTCCTACGGCTTTGAAATCAATTCCGGTTGTTTCAAGGAGTCCCCAGTAGTGCCTCCAACACCCTAGCATCAAATTTCCACACTTATAGAGCATTTCTGCCCTGAGAAACTCGCCGGGCGAGCTCTTACTCGCTACAGCGAGTACATCAGAATTTTCAGCACAACTCAGCATCAGGTCTCCAACTTCAAAATGCTCTACAGACTTCAATTTTAAGGCAAAACCTACGAAGTTTGTACTCAAAACGGAGGGAATTTTGTTAGATATCCATACCAACAAGCGGAATCAAAATCAGAGCTACAGAGAAGGAGAAATCACGTTTTGACTGGAGCCCTGTCCAAACACGATTTTCTGAAAAATCCTGGGTGAAACATTCCACTTCAAAAATTCGCCCAGAATTCATTTCTCAATGAAAATTCATGAAACTGGCGCCAAAATGACCATATTCGAGTTAGCTTTCTATTCCAAAAAGAATCATTCGAAACGGAGTTGAGAGGTGAGATTAATTACCGTTTTACTCAGCCCTCTGATTCCATTACGGGTTCACCTTTCAAATTCCAAACTTCTTGATTTCTCTAACAATCACCATATTAGAATGGCTCAATCCATTGCATGCAAGTAAAAAACCAGTTAATTAGGTTATGTCTAAGAGGTAACACGAATTTGGGGAATGGATTAGAGATGAGTTGGTAGTTTTCTTACCTTTATGAGAAGCTTAGGATCTATGGAACTCCAATTTGTATTTGCATGTCAATTTGAGTGGTGGGTTGAAGCAAGGTTGCTGCTGTTGGTTATGGCGTGTGAGAGGGAGAAGAGAGGAAGTGTGAGTTCTGTTTATGCAGAGACAAAGAAAATGAAATAGAAGTGTAGTGGAAGGGTTCCTCTTGTATACTTGTAGTCTCATTTGGCCAATTCCGTTTATACCCTTCTCTTGGTTCCCTCTTTATAAAATTATTCACTTGTTTACAATTATTCTCCAGTAATTATCTCTAATTAATATTCTTCTATTAATTAGAGTTGGGATGTTACATTCAGGATCTACAACCTGATTTAAGGACCATGACTCAGGGAATGTAATTTCATTCCATCTGATCATTCTATTAGTAGCAATGTTTGAGGTTAACAAATTTGTTTGTACTAGCGTTGTAGTTCCTGGAAAACTGATTTGTTTTACCCTAGGATTTAAAGTATTTAATACTTTATAATAAATCCTAGGCTTAAATATGTAAAAAGTCCCTGCACTTAGGGGTCGTTTGAATTTTAGTCCCTGTTTTTCAAAAAACTTTCATTTTGCCACTACACTTTCAGTCAATTTTAAAAATGGTCCCTCATTTGACTTTTTAGTTGACGTGTCACGATTTTGCACATGTGGCCCTTAATGACAATTGGACTTGAAAGTGTTCTTATTCTTTCTTCATACATTCTTCCCAGAAACTTCATCTTCTCACCTTCATCTTCTCTAACACCATAATCCTTCATTTTCTCAAACACCACACCCTCCACCACAAGAGGCTTCCAACATCACCATCTCCGCCGTCACCAACGTCGTCGGAGTCGACACTATTCCCCGCCGCCATCAATGTTCCGCCACACACCAATTCTTCGGGAAAAAAATGTCCTCGTAAGATCCGGATTTTTTTTAGGGAAACTTTAAAAGGGTCAGGGATTTGGACATTGAAGAAGAAAAATCAGATCTGCGAATTAGCATGAATGTTGTTTTCTTTCCTTTTTGGGGTTTTTTCTTCTTCTAGATTTTGTTGCTGCTATTGTTACTAATGTTTCTGGATATATGAATTTTGTTTACAAATGAAAATAGTCTATGGAAGAAGAGAAAACAAGAACACTATAATGAATTTTATATTTATGGGTTGTGTTGTTGTTTATGGGTTGTGTTGAATTTTAGGATGGATTCGTCTTTGATATTTGCAATTCATGTTCTTCTCACCATAAATTCTTTCATCTTTGTGTTGTGTGTTTGATTTGTGAGAGGAAGATGAGAGGTGTTGGGTTTGAATTTTAAGTTTACAGATTATTGGTTTGAGGGATGTTGGGTGTTATTCAATTTTCTTGATTTATACAAATTTTATGTGTTTGGATGCCTGTGTTGATGATTTTTGAACATAGAAGAAGAAATTGGAACTAAGAAATGAGAGAGTTGAGAGATTTGGAGCAATGATGTTTGATAAGTGGGAGGAAGATGAGAGGGCGATGAGAGGAAGAAGAAGAAAGAAGGGCAATTTCATCATTTTAGTGGTCCAACAATCATTAAGGGCATTTTGGTCCTTACACATGACAATTTAGTGAGTCAGCGCCCCTTTTTGCCTAGTCAGCAGTGACACATGGCAAAAATAGTGACACATCATCAAAAAAATCAATCCTGGGACCTTTTTTAAAGTTGACTGAAAGTGCAGGGAAAATTTGAAAGGTTTTAGAAATATAGGGACTAAAACTCAAACGACCCCTAAGTGTAGGGACCTTTTGCATATTTAAGCCTAAATCCTATAACATACAGCAATAACTTCACTACCTTGTTTAAAATTATAACCATTGGTATGGATGTTTAATTGTAAAGCATCATCCATGTGTTTATCAGTTAAGGATAAACTTAAGTTTGGAGAGACATCAAAATAAACCGGTCCATGACACAGACTAGTTTCAATGACTGCAGCCAAAGATTGTTTAAAATCTTTACATCTATTATCTCTAACATAAGCCATTATACTAGAATTCAAACCTAATAAAGTTAAAGGTTTAAAAGCAATTTGTATTAAACCTATGTGAACAAAGTTGTATCCTTTAAAAGGTTCTAAATCCTTTTTAGACAATAACTTGATAGTCTGGTGATTACCAGAAACTTGAACTGTCTGTTCCAAAGTTTTAACAGCAAATCTTGCAGATATATCAAAGAATCCAAATTTATAAATTTGTTTAGAAGGTACATAAGGAACAATCCATTTATTTAACCTTTCAGCATCCATGGGATATTCCATGAGTTCTTCATTTTTAATGTTATTATTATTATTATCTTCCATAAGTAAAATAAAAAGATTAAGATTGGCTATCATGTTATGGTTGATCAAATATTATAACTAAAATCTTGTAAATAATATCTTCCTTATGGTCTATTATTCAAAGAATCTAACTGCAAAATTTTGTTTTAATACAGTAATGATCTTAAACAAAAATACTCAAGCTCACCAAAGGCACAAAATAACGGCACAACTAGCCTTTAACATGCTACAAAGAGCGAGTAACATTAAAATCATTCCTGACTAAAACAAAATATTGCAGTTGGATTCAATGGATAATAGTTCATAAGAATTATATTACTTAACAGATTTTAATTAAATATTTAATCTTCCATAACAAAGATTTAGCCAAGAAGGTCCATTACCTGGATTCAAATAGGCGATGATACCAATGTGTGCAGCAAGTGTAAATATTTAGTCTTTCTTATTATGAATAGGATATCTAATCTATTTTAAAACCTTATTAAGGGGTTTATAATTGATAACAAGTCTAGGAACACCTCGTTCCTTTTCAGCTGACTTATTCACATAAAAAGCAGTACAACTCCAAGGGGATTTTGAAGTCCTAATTAATTTTTTTTTAAGTAAAGATTCTATTTCATTTTTACATAAACCAAGATATTCTTGATTCATTTGGGCTGGTCTAGCCTTAGTAGGAATCTGACTTTCTTTAAAGTCATCCTCATAGGGTAAAGAAACAACATGTTTTCTATTCCAAAAAGCATTAGGAAGGTCATTACAAACTTCAGTTTGAAATTGACTTTCCAATTTCCTAATTTGAATTTTAATCTTCTCATCATCAAGTTGATTTTTAATATTGAAAATATTAATTTCTTCTTTAAGGAAACATATTTGTTTCTCTTTTTTCTTTAAAAGTAAATCTCTTACCTCATTAAGCATTCTAGTTTGAGGATCAGAAATAAAATCAAAAGTAATTTTTTGGTTTTCCAAAATAGTTGTAATGCCTTTTTGATCAATCTTAATTATAGGCATTATCATATCTAAAAAAGAGTACCCAAAATAATCCTATGAGTTAAATCTTTTACCAAAATAAATGGAGTTGGCAAACAAATATTATCTTTACAAATATAAGTATTATCAAGTTTGAAATTAACTTGAAGTTTACTTCCACCAGCCTGGATAAGACTTTGGGTGGTTTTGACAAAATATTTTGTAGGGATTATACCCTCCTGAATACAATTAAGATCTGCTCCACTATCAATAAGGGCTATTTCATCTTTTAAAACAAAAACTTTTTTAACAATCAAAGTAATTTTAGTAAACCACTTTTGAGAAGTAACTCTTTGAATAATATTCAAATAGCCTTCAGAGTGATAAGAGGGATTATTTATTAAATCACTATTATTCATTAGAATATTATTATTTTCTAAAATACTAACCTTATGATTAAGGATATCATTATTATTTTTTATCTGAATAATCTCGGATTTTAACTGATTAACTTACCTTTTTAAATCTATTATTGAAACCGAAGTTTCTTTGATATTAACCTGTTGAAATCAAGATAAGACTTTACTGAGTTGATAGGGAGCTTCATTAATCATAGTGTCATACCCTAATTTTGCCCCACATAATAAAATAATTTTTTTCATTTCACATTTAATCAACATTTTGCATAAAAATTCCAAAAATTCATCTCTCATGTCATTTGCATTATTGCATCATTTTTATTCATCATTTTATCCATTTTCATCTCCTTTGGCCCATTTACAATTTTTGCATCATAAACAAAAACCATCCAAAAAGAATGATAGAATCTTCTATTCTCTTCCACATCATCATCCTTATCATTAAACAACCTAGAACCTTCTCAAAATAACACCTCATCACCACCAAAAAAATATCTCTAAACCCAAACTACCAAATTACCCTTTCTTCTTTCTCAATCCAACACCCCTAAAACCCTAGTTTTCTACCTATAAATAAAGCCTCACATCAGAGCAAATGGAAGCATCAACAATAGTAAGGAAACTCTGTCAAAATCAATACTCATCAACACCCATTTTTCTCCATCTTCATCAAAAAACCAAAAACCTCAAAACTTCATCAAAACTCAAAAATAAACCTTCAATCATCTTCAAACAACTTCCAGAAACACAAATTCGTAAAGAAATCATCAAAAACGGTGACACAAAGCTCAAGATCAAGCTCAAAATAGCTAGAGAGAAAACAAGGTTCCCTAGGCCAAATCCAAGCTCTCTGAACGTAAATAACCTCGAATTCTTGCTTCTGGACACGATGTAGTTCTTTCTAGAGATTTATTTTGTTTAATTTCATCCTATTTTGCATTTTCATATTTTTGAGTTCAATGTTGTCGTTATCGTTTTTCATGATTTAGACTATTTTAGCCAAAAATAAGGTCGTATTTGAGTTCTACGCGAAAAATAGTGCAACGTAGTTTATTTGAACGTAAGTTTTGGTTCCAATTTGTGATTTCGGGTTTGAAACCCGTGGAGCTTTGAAGCTCCTTCAATGGCCGTGTTCTTCATGTTGATGAAGATGATGGAGGTTGAAGACGATGACGTGTCCGTACGTCATTGGCTCCCTCCATGTTTAAAACATGCGCGTTAGATCGATCGCGTGGCCCAGATCTGTTTGTTTTAAGTTTAAATCCTATCCATCTGATTAAATCTGAAAGCCCATAACTGCTGTCCATATCATGCACCTATTTTGGACGCCACGCATGATTACTAATTGCTCAATTTGCACCACCCAGTCTTGCGTTTTGCACCCCCTTCCAGAATTTTATTTCCAACTTATTTTCAAAAGCACTTTTGTGAACTTTAGCTTATTTAAGCTTATTGTTCACATGTTTATGCTAAAATTATGTAAGTCCCTTTTGACTATAGTACCACTTTTTTAACTTATTTTCATAAGTGATTCTTAATTAAGTTGTTTTGTTCATAAGTGCTTATTTGTGATTTCAAAAAGCTCTTTAGCTCATTTGATCCGAATTTTTGCACAACGTTGATTCATATACAGTGGTCACTGTGTACAAATGTTTCCAAACTTTTTAACTTATTTTAATAAGTTCCTTTCAACTTAAATGCTTTTTAGCTTATTTCAATAAGTGCTTATTTGAACCAAAAGCTCTTTAGCTTATTTGGATCACTTTTTTGCACTAGATTAATTAATTTTCCAGATTCTTTAATCTAAAGTTGTTGACTTATTTTCATAAGTTATTTTCCAAATTAATTGCTTTTTAGCTTATTCTCATAAGTGCTTAAGTTGGACAATCACTTTTTTTAAGTGCTTTTGGCCACTTTTTCTAGCACAAACAGATTTGTTTACTTTTGAATAGCTTCTAATAGTACCACTTATTTGCTTTCATTTGGTTATTTCTTTGTTTATACTTATTATTTCATTGTTCGCTACATTAACACTTGTATTTTATTTAATTCTTGCTTCATGCATATTTATCCATTCACATTTTGTTCATGCATATTTATTTATATCATATTGATTCATGTATTTTTATTTTATGAATTTGCATTCATGCATACTTATTCATTGTAGTTAAGTATTATGCTTTACGTTACTTATATTGTTGTAATATATCTATCAATTGCTTATTGCTTTATTTTCCTTTTGGACTTTGTTTTCATAATCAAATTAATAAACATTTTCACAAAAACTAATGAATGAAAAAGGGAGAATCTGGCGTTTGCTTCTTTCTTTCCCGGATTAACTTGGTCGCCGGTCGTTTGACTAGTGTTCATGAGTTAATTCTCATTCTAAAAATCAAGCGTTAAAAATAACCAACACTCGTCTTTTCTTTTAGACATTGTTTTCTTAATCAACTTAATTAAGATTTTCATAATAACACGAATGAAAAAGGGAGAATCTGGCATTTGCTTCTTTCTTTCCCGAATTAACTTGGTCGCCGGTCGTTTGACTAGTGTTCATGAGTTAGTTCTCATTCCAAACAAAACAAGTGCTAAAACTAACCCCACACACTCAAACTTTTTTCAGTCAAACGCGGATATAAGCTTTATCCATTCCTCTGACACATACACAGCTTAAGCCTCTAAGTAGAGCACGCAAATGTCGTTGTATCAGCGGAATGCGAAATAAGCAACATCCGTTATTCAAACTTTCTTTTTTACAATGGATATACGCTTTATCCATTCCTCTGACACATACACAGCTTACGCCTCTAAGTAGAGCATACAAGCGTCGTTGTATCAGCGGAATGCGAAATAAGCAACATCCGTTATTCAAACTTTCTTTTTACAATGGATATACGCTTTATCCATTCCTCTGACACATACACAGCTTAAGCCTCTAAAGTAGAGCATGCAAGCGTCGTTGTATCAGCGGAATGCGAAATAAGCAACATCCGTTATTCAAACTTTCTTTTTTACAATGGATATACGCTTTATCCATTCCTCTGACACATACACAGCTTACGCCTCTAAGTAGAGCATACAAGCGTCGTTGTATCAGCGGAATGCGAAATAAGCAACATCCGTTATTCAAACTTTCTTTTTACAATGGATATACGCTTTATCCATTCCTCTGACACATACACAGCTTAAGCCTCTAAAGTAAAGCATACAAGCGTCGTTGTATCAGCGGAATGCGAAATAAGCAACATCCGTTATTCAACTCTTTCACAATGGATACACGTTTTATCTATTCCTCTGATACACACACAGCTTAATCCTCTAAGCAGAGCATACAAGCGTCGTTGTATCAGTGGAATACGAAATAAACGTTATTCACTAAAATCAACCAACCACACAAACATTTTTTACCAGAACTACGTGAGTTTTGAGTTTCCCATTGCACCGGGGAATACGTAGGAGCGGGCTCCTACAACCGTCAAACTCAAATAATAAAATCTTTTTTTGTTTTATTTGGAAACAAAGTAGAGATTAGCCAATGATAGAGTAATTTAATTCAAACCTGCGCAGACAAACCCTAAATCACCTAAACGGTTCCCATCGAGTACGATGGATGCGAGGGGTGCTAATACCTTCCTCTCGCATAACCAACTCCCGAACCCGCCACGGTTCTTCAACCGTGTTTACCAAGGTTTTCGTGATATTTTCCTTTCCCCTTCCGGGATAAATAAACGTCAATGGCGACTTCATTGCGTTACGCAAGGATGAATTTTCCAGCCCGCTACAGCCGGCGACTTCACTGGGGACTCTTGAGAGTTAAGCATAGTTTAGGCGGTGTATGTTTGTCTGCTATTTCCAGGTTTGCAGTATCTTACTCTATCTTTTATTTTCTGTCAATTATATGCTTGGCTGGCTGTTTCTCTTCTTCTACTCCTTCTTCTTTTTTTCTTTTTGCCCATGCGGCGTGGATACTGTGTGAAGCTCTATACCCGAGCTTGAGAAAAACTTAGGCTAAGCTAGGGGTCTTTATGATGGGTCGCCGGTCGTTTGACTAGTGTTCTCCACGTAATCACCCCGCCTAGAGTAGATCTGATTTGAGGAGCGTCGGGTCGCCGGTCGTTTGACTAGTGCTCGTCGGCGTTTTTCATCGTTGGGTCCGTGACTCTAGGGACCTTTTGTTAACCGGTCTAGAACCAAACCTTGTTGTTAGGGACCTCTGTTTAGAACCTGAGCCAAGGTTGTGCAATAACCTTACCTAGAGGAGAATGACCATATCAAACTTAGAATAACATGTGAGAGGGATGGGTTGCAGGTAACTTTGAGCCTTTCGACCTCAGAAGTGAAATTTAAACCTCCGCTTCACAGTGACAGAATTTGCTACAAAGGTGCATTCATGCATCCATGCACTCATGCATTCATTCATTCAAAAACCTTTTGCATAACATTTGCATAAAAAATAAAATGATAAAGCATAAAAAAAAAAACTTTTGCATGCATTTGCATTCACACACAAAATCATTATCTCATCTTCACCCGTTCACATCAACAGCTTCATTCCCGACACTAATACCGGACTCCAAGTATTTCAAGAGAATTATGGAAAATATGCAGAAGCAGATTGATGCCTTGAGAGGCGATGTGGACCAAGTGACTGATAAGTTGGACCAAGTTTTGGAAATACTAGCTAATCTCAGTTTGCCTTCAAGAGTGGACGCTGCAACAGTAGGGGCAAATCCTCCAATCGGTTCCCCTTTGTCAAAAGTGATATGGCCATCATCCGGACGTACTTCTGCAGTTGGTAAAGTCACCCAAGGGTCAATGAGTACCAACACCAAATTCATGGTTGGCCAGCCAAGAACTCATCAGGACCAACCCAGGTTTGCTATGCCTCGAAGTCTAGAGGACCCCAAGAACGCTCATCAAGGTGATAACTTTAAGGGAAAATCTGTTGTATCCCCGAGTGAGGAGACTCACCAAAGGCTCAAGGCAATAGAGGACAAGCTAAGGATGATGGAATCATTCTTGGCCAACAATGTCAGCCCACCTCACTCTCGCTCAACGGTGCCAGCTCGCACCCCATACTTTGATCATCAGTATCCAACAGTTGTTCAACCTCAACATCAGCCTCTCCTCAAAGAGCAACATCAGCCTCTCCTCATAGAGCAACCTCAGCCTTTTCTCATAAAGCAACCTCAACTCCAGTAGCCTCTTCCGGCAAGAGCAACATCAGCCTCTCATCATAGAGCAACATCAGCCTCTCATCAAAGAGCAACATCAGCCTCTCATAAAAGAGCAACATCAGCCTCTCATCATAGAGTAACATCAGCCTCTCATCAAAGAGCAACATCAGCCTCTCATCATAGAGTAACATCAGCCTCTCATCAAAGAGCAACATCAGCCTCTCATCATAGAGCAACATCAGCCTCTCATCAAAGAGCAACATCAGCCTCTCATCATAGAGCAACATCAGCCTCTCATCATAGAGCAACATCAGCCTCTCATCAAAGAGCAACATCAGCCTCTCATCATAGAGCAACATCAGCCTCTCATCAAAGAGCAACATCAGCCTCTCATCAAAGAGCAACATCAGCCTCTCATCATAGAGCAACATCAGCCTCTCATCAAAGAGCAACATCAGCCTCTCATCATAGAGCAACATCAGCCTCTCATCAAAGAGCAACATCAGCCTCTCATCAAAGAGCAACATCAGCCTCTCATCATAGAGCAACATCAGCCTCTCATCAAAGAGCAACATCAGCCTCTCATCGTTGAGCAACATCAGCCTCTCATCAAAGAGCAACATCAGCCTCTCATCATAGAGCAACATCAGCCTCTCATCATAGAGCAACATCAGCCTCTAATCAAAGAGAAACATCCGCCTCTTTCGGCAAGAGCAACATCAGCCTCTCATCAAAGAGCAACATCAGCCTCTTCCAACAAGAGCAACATCAGCCTCTCATCATAGAGCAACATCAGCCTCTCATCAAAGAGCAACATCAGCCTCTTCCGGCAAGAGCAACATCAACCTCTCATCATAGAGCAACATCAGCCTCTCATCAAAGAGCAACATCCGCCTCTTTCGGCAAGAGCAACATCACCCTCCTTGTAGAGCGAATCTAGCCTCTTTTCGTAGAGCAATCTCAGCCTCTCCTTATAGAGCAAACCAGACTGAACATCAAAATTTATCCAGATTAAGTGGGGAAGGATTCTGGTTAGTATCACCATTTTTCTGAGATCCTCCGAATGGAATGACAACAGGTATACTCGTTCCTATTAGCTCACCATCATTTATCATACTTCTGCAAAATTAGGGCATTCTGTATTTAATTATCTTTCACCAAAAGAATACGAATACCGAGGTCATTCGCATTCTTACGGTCTAATCTAATTAAATAGGGGCAGCTGTCATACCCTAATTTTGCCCCACATAATAAAATAATTTTTTTCATTTCACATTTAATTAACATTTTGCATAAAAATTCCAAAAATTCATCTCTCATGTCATTTGCATTATTGCATCATTTTTATTCATCATTTTATCCATTTTCATCTCCTTTGGCCCATTTACAATTTTTGCATCATAAACAAAAACCATCCAAAAAGAATGATAGAATCTTCTATTCTCTTCCACATCATCATCCTTATCATTAAACAACCTAGAACCTTCTCAAAATAACACCTCATCACCACCAAAAAAATATCTCTAAACCCAAACTACCAAATTACCCTTTCTTCTTTCTCAATCCAACACCCCTAAAACCCTAGTTTTCTACCTATAAATAAAGCCTCACATCAGAGCAAATGGAAGCATCAACAATAGTAAGGAAACTCTGTCAAAATCAATACTCATCAACACCCATTTTTCTCCATCTTCATCAAAAAACCAAAAACCTCAAAACTTCATCAAAACTCAAAAATAAACCTTCAATCATCTTCAAACAACTTCCAGAAACACAAATTCGTAAAGAAATCATCAAAAACGGTGACACAAAGCTCAAGATCAAGCTCAAAATAGCTAGAGAGAAAACAAGGTTCCCTAGGCCAAATCCAAGCTCTCTGAACGTAAATAACCTCGAATTCTTGCTTCTGGACACGATGTAGTTCTTTCTAGAGATTTATTTTGTTTAATTTCATCCTATTTTGCATTTTCATATTTTTGAGTTCAATGTTGTCGTTATCGTTTTTCATGATTTAGACTATTTTAGCCAAAAATAAGGTCGTATTTGAGTTCTACGCGAAAAATAGTGCAACGTAGTTTATTTGAACGTAAGTTTTGGTTCCAATTTGTGATTTCGGGTTTGAAACCCGTGGAGCTTTGAAGCTCCTTCAATGGCCGTGTTCTTCATGTTGATGAAGATGATGGAGGTTGAAGACGATGACGTGTCCGTACGTCATTGGCTCCCTCCATGTTTAAAACATGCGCGTTAGATCGATCGCGTGGCCCAGATCTGTTTGTTTTAAGTTTAAATCCTATCCATCTGATTAAATCTGAAAGCCCATAACTGCTGTCCATATCATGCACCTATTTTGGACGCCACGCATGATTACTAATTGCTCTTTGCACCACCCAGTCTTGCGTTTTGCACCCCCTTCCCGAATTTTATTTCCAGCTTATTTTCAAAAGCACTTTTGTGAACTTTAGCTTATTTAAGCTTATTGTTCACATGTTTATGCTAAAATTATGTAAGTCCCTTTTGACTACAGTACCACTTTTTTAACTTATTTTCATAAGTGATTCTTAATTAAGTTGTTTTGTTCATAAGTGCTTATTTGTGATTTCAAAAAGCTCTTTAGCTCATTTGATCCGAATTTTTGCACAACGTTGATTCATATACAGTGGTCACTGTGTACAAATGTTTCCAAACTTTTTAACTTATTTTAATAAGTTCCTTTCAACTTAAATGCTTTTTAGCTTATTTCAATAAGTGCTTATTTGAACCAAAAGCTCTTTAGCTTATTTGGATCACTATTTTGCACTAGATTAATTAATTTTCCAGATTCTTTAGTCTAAAGTTGTTGACTTATTTTCATAAGTTATTTTCCAAATTAATTGCTTTTTAGCTTATTCTCATAAGTGCTTAAGTTGGACAATCACTTTTTTTAAGTGCTTTTGGCCACTTTTTCTAGCACAAACAGATTTGTTTACTTTTGAATAGCTTCTAATAGTACCACTTATTTGCTTTCACTTGGTTATTTCTTTGTTTATACTTATTATTTCATTGTTCGCTACATTAACACTTGTATTTTATTTAATTCTTGCTTCATGCATATTTATCCATTCACATTTTGTTCATGCATATTTATTTATATCATATTGATTCATGTATTTTTATTTTATGAATTTGCATTCATGCATACTTATTCATTGTAGTTAAGTATTATGCTTTAAGTTACTTATATTGTTGTAATCTATCTATCAATTGCTTATTGCTTTATTTTCCTTTTGGACTTTGTTTTCATAATCAAATTAAAAAACATTTTCACAAAAACTAATGAATGAAAAAGGGAGAATCTGGCGTTTGCTTCTTTCTTTCCCGGATTAACTTGGTCGCCGGTCGTTTGACTAGTGTTCATGAGTTAATTCTCATTCTAAAAATCAAGCGTTAAAAATAACCAAAACTCGTCTTTTCTTTTAGACATTGTTTTCTTAATCAACTTAATTAAGATTTTCATAATAACACGAATGAAAAAGGGAGAATCTGGCATTTGCTTCTTTCTTTCCCGAATTAACTTGGTCGCCGGTCGTTTGACTAGTGTTCATGAGTTAGTTCTCATTCCAAACAAAACAAGTGCTAAAACTAACCCCACACACTCAAACTTTTTTTCAGTCAAACGCGGATATAAGCTTTATCCATTCCTCTGACACATACACAGCTTAAGCCTCTAAGTAGAGCACGCAAGCGTCGTTGTATCAGCGGAATGCAAAATAAGCAACATCCGTTATTCAAACTTTCTTTTTTACAATGGATATACGCTTTATCCATTCCTCTGACACATACACAGCTTACGCCTCTAAGTAGAGCATACAAGCGTCGTTGTATCAGCGGAATGCGAAATAAGCAACATCTGTTATTTTAACTTTCTTTTTACAATGGATATACACTTTATCCATTCCTCTGACACATACACAGCTTAAGCCTCTAAAGTAGAGCATGCAAGCGTCGTTGTTGTTGGAACAAAAGAGGTTCTGACATGACCCAATTAAGTTTTGATGATAACAAAAGTATTAATATATAATAGGGTATACTAATTATTTAATCCAAGTGTGCAGATATTCAAGTTAATTTTTATATTCATTTTAAAGCACATTGGAAGCTCTGATATGGCAAAGCAAACTCTGATCTGAACTTGAAGACACCAGAAGATGCATATGTGTTTCATCAGAGGATGCAAATTTTATTCATCAGAAGATGCATATCAGACTCTGATAAGAGCAGTGAGAGCCGTTTTGTCAGAAGAACATTCTCTGCATCAATGATTATACTCTGACACTCCAAAAGCTGATGGAATCAATCTTATCCACAGAATTGTGACGTTTGTACTATTGTACGAACTCTTTACCTGATTTGGATAAAACTTTCTCTCCAAGATTGATCACATACAAGGTTACCTGATTTGGATATCAAAGGTACTATCTACAGCTGGCGCAATCTCACCGCACAAATTCAAATCAAACACGCTCCACCTTCATCTATAAATTGGAGCAAGTTTGAAGCTTTGGGATACGACACTTGAACTATTTTGAAAAGAGTTGTTACTCTGCAAAAATCATCCTAAAGCACGAAACTGCAAATACAACTTGAACTCATATTCAAAATCCAAGACTCCAGCTTTAGCTTCTGTTAATTCATTAGTTGAACCTTAGAATTTTGTATTAAAATTCTAAGTTAAGTCTTGTATCAAAAGTTGTATTTATTTTGTAACTGAACATTGATCTTTATATCAATTGTTCAGACTCTGTTTTTCTAAACTTGTGTATTGAAGTCTCTTGCCTGCGTGCTTGAGCATTAGGAAGTCTCTTGTTTGTATACTTGAGCATTGGAAGTCTCTTGCTTGTGAAGCTTGAGCAATTGTAATCTTTGGTGATTATAGTGAACTCTCTTGGAAGTACAAGAGGACTGGACGTACTCTCGGTTTGTGAGGGGAACCAGTATAAAAATCTATGTCTCTATCTTTCTCTCATTCTCTCTACCTTCAAAGTTACTCTTAATTGTGTTTTGTTTTCTAAACCGCTGCAACCTCTGATAAGTTCTTTATAACTTAGAAGAAATTTTTAAATTACCCAAAACACAATTCAACCCCCCCCCCCCCCCCCCCCCTTCTTGTGTTTTTCACACCTTCAATTGGCATCAAGAGCCCGGTTCTGTTTTTTAATCACCTAACAGTGAGACAGTTTCATGTTGAAAAACACTATGACTGAAACTCCAAGTGGTAGCTTGAAAGCAGTTCCTCATGACTATGATGTTGAAGATAAGTCAAGCAACAAAGCACCAAAGTTCAATGGAGATGCATCTACCTTTTCCTGGTGGAAAGATAGAATCTACAGTCATCTTATTGGTTTAGATGATGAGCTTTGGGACTTGGTTGAAGAAGGGGTAACTTTCCAAGGGCTAGATGAAAAGGGAAGGCTATCTGTTGAAGAAAGAAAGAAGTTCACTCCAACAGACAAGAAACTTTACAAGAAGCATCACAAGGTTAAGGATCTTCTCATTGGGTGTATAACTCATGATGAGTACCTCAAGATTACAGACAAATCCACTGCCAAGAGCATCTATGGCTCCTTGTGTTCCACATATGAAGGGAACAAACAGGTTCAAGAGGCAAAGGCTACTCTTTTGATCCAACAGTATGAACTCTTTAGAATGAAGGATGATGAGAATATTGAATCAATGTATTCTAGATTCAAAATCCTTGTGGCTGGTCTCCAAGTTCTAAAGAGAAGTTATACAACCTCTGATCATGTAAGGAAGATTTTGAGAAGCTTACCTTCAAGGTGGAGGCCTAAGGTAACAGCTATCCAAGAAGCTAAAGATTTGGACAAACTTGGCTTGGAAGAATTGATAAGTTCACTCATAAGTCATGAGATTGAACTATCTTCTAATGAGCCTCAGAAGAAGCTAAAATCTGTGGCTTTGCCATCTATTTCAGTTTCATCTAAGGCTCTGAAAGCCAAAGTTGTAGAATCTGAAGCAGAGGAATCTTCCATAGATAATCAAGAGGAAGGATCAGATGATGATTTCTTTGCACTCTTGTCCAAAAACTTTCAAAAGTGGTCACTAAGGAAAGGCAAAAAATTTCAAGGTAGAGGATCTGGATCAAGAAACAACACCAGCAAAGAGAAGAAGGATGACACAAAAAATTGTTTCAATTGTCATAAGCCTGGACACTTCATGGCTGATTGTCCTGAACTCAACTCCAAGGGTAAAGGAAGAAAGAGTATGATCAAGAACAAAGCCAAGAAGAGTCTGATGGCAACATGGAAAGATATTAATGAACTATCTGAGGATGAAGACTCTGAGGAAGCAAACCTAGCGCTTATGGCCATTGGTGAGTCAGACAATGAAAATGATTCAGAGTCTGATACTGACGACATTGATGAGGTAATATCTAAAATGTCTAATACTCAAATGACCAAAGCTTTGAAAGATGTAATGGTGAAGTACATGGAAAAATTGAGTGAGCTAGATTTCTGCAAACAAAAAATGAAGCTCCTCAATGAAAATCTCACCCAGACTCAAGCAAACTATCAAAAATCTCTTAAAACAATTAAGGTGCTTGAGACTGGATGCAGAACATGTCACAAACCTTATGACGAGTATGAAATCTCTCTACAAGAGTTTGTGCACCATAACATAGATAAGAATAGGGTAACTTCTGTAATTCATGGTGGACTTAGCAACTATTACAAAAAACAAGGACTTGGTTCTCTTACATGTCTTGATGTGGGAAAATTAAGTAAACTTGTCTTGTTGAGCAAGTCACCATCAGAATCTTATTCAAACTTTACTAAGGGTACATCAGAACCTCTGACTGTGTCTGGTACTCTTGTGAGCTTGGAACCACAAGATAAGGTATTAGAAGATAACTCATCTTCTGAACCTAAGTCTTCTAAAACTAAGGTTCCCCTCACATCAGTACCCAAGTCTACTCAAGTTAAAGCTGTCAAAGTACCAAAGCCTGTTGATAAGTGGGGCACTAGTACTTCTAAGGCAAACTTGGTAACTGGTTCTCTGACACACTCAAGAGGAAAGTCTCAGAGACAACATAAGCCTAAACAATTTTCTAAAGGCTCAGTTGACTCCAGATCTTCTGATTATTCTAACAAGAAGGATAAGATTCTCAAAACTAACCAAAAAGGACCCATCAGAGTATGGGTACCAAAATCTGAAATAGTGTATGCTGCAGGTATGCACCCAAAGAAGAAAAGAAAGCTCATGGTATCTGGACTCTGGCTGCTCACGTCACATGACAGGAGACAAGCTCTTATTCCACACCCTGAATCAGCAAGAGGGAGGAACAGTAGGGTTTGGTGGCAACCAGAAGGGAAGGATCATTGGTATGGGTACAGTTGGTAATTCTTCTTTGTCAATTTCTGATGTTTGGTTAGTAGATGGACTACATCATAACTTACTTAGCATAAGTCAATTGTGTGATAGTAATTATGATGTTATGTTTAATAAGGATTCATGTACTGTAATTAGAAACTCTGATCAATCCATTGTTTTCAAGGGAAATAGAAAAGGCAATGTGTACAAAGTCAATTTTTCTGATTTAAAGGAACAACAAGTGCTTTGTCTTTTGACACTGAGTGATGAAAAATGGATCTGGCATAAAAGATTGGGTCATGCTAACTGGAGATTAATTTCTAAGCTTAGCAAGGACAATCTTGTCAGAGGCCTTCCAAAATTAAAATATCACTCAGACTCACTTTGTGGTTCCTGTCAAAAAGGAAAAATTGTCAAAAGTTCTTTTAAAAACAAGAACATTGTCTCTACTACTAGACCTTTGGAACTCTTACACATTGATCTCTTTGGACCAGTTAGCACTGCTTCAATCAATGGTAAGAAATATGGATTAGTCATTGTAGATGATTATAGTAGATGGACTTGGGTTAAATTCCTGAGAAATAAAGATGATACATATGAAGTGTTTAGCATCTTCTGCACCCAAATTCAAAATGAAAAGGATTCAAAAATTTTGAAAGTAAGAAGTGATCATGGTGGTGAATTTGAAAATGAACCTTTTGAAAAATTTTGTGAAGAACATGGAATCCTCCATGAATTTTCTTCTCCTAGAACTCCACAACAAAATGGAGTTGTAGAGAGAAAGAATAGATATTTACAAGAAATGGCACGCACCATGATGCATGAAAATAATTTAGCAAAATTCTTTTGGGCAGAAGCTGTTAACACTGCTTGTTATATTCAGAATAGAATCTATATAGTTTCCCGGCGAAGTCGCCATTAGGAGGGTAGTAGGACTCACTGAGGCTTAGTAGTCTCACCCCACTCCAATTTAATTTTTTAGGAAGACAGGTGATCCAGAGCAAGGACCAGGACGGGAACTGACAGTCGGAGCTGAACTTGGGTTGTCAGAGCAGAAGATTTATTTTCTTCCTTGCTACAGTTGTCTTTTTAGCATTCTTGTTCTTTTCCGCTGTATTTTTATGTTGGATTTATTCATTTGTACTCATCAAGTTGTAAATTAATCAACTATTCTGTTAATTCTAATGTACTCAGATCCATTTATTTATGTCTTGACTAAATATTCTAGATATTTTAGTTGGGGCGTTATACTGAACCTGTCCTTAATAAGGATATAGACCAAATCATCCAAACCACTGAAGGTGATGTAGAGATAAAATTTATTTCTAGAAGAAGTTTTAGAATACCTAGAACTTTGTCTGAGAGACATTCAGAATCTGAATATTATTCAGCTCATCTTACTCCTAGTAGAGCATCTACTTCTAGAATTAAAGAAGAATTTGAGATGGTTGAAAATATTTGTATAAGTGAAAATAAAATTCCACATGGTATTTACCAAAAATCTAATATTGAAGGTAGAAAATCTCCTACCCCTTCGGAGATGAGTTTTCATCTCCAAGAAGATTAGGTTTTATGGATCTAAGACCAAATAGTGCTTGGAGAAAACTCATCAATGATGAGTTTTATCATGAAAGATATACTGATTTTAGAAAATGGTATTTTAAGACTTTTAAACCCTGGGAATTAGCTCAGTTAAAAGAAGACTTTTATACTTATCTAAGTCAGACTCAAGATTATATTCCTTTTGTAAAATGGTTTACAAATTTTTTTGTTGAAAAAATGAAAAAAGAAATTATGGTTTTACAATCTAAATCTTGGATGACTATAGAAGGAAATAATATTATTTCTCCTTTTCCCCCTGAGAAAACTCTAAGTTTGGGAAAAAATGTTGAAGCTACAGCCTATTTAGCTGTACAGAGTAAAAAGACTGATAATAATATTAGCACTATTCAAGAATTTAATTCGATAATTAAATCTCAAAATTATACTAATAGTTTTTTAAATTGTATAGGAGACCAATTAATATATATTGAAAAAGAATTAGTTGATATGAAAAATCTTTTTGAAAAACAGATTTTGCAATACAAAGAGAATTCTGAAAGAAAAGATTATGAAAAGGACCATAATGATGTTCCTATTATACAACCTCATGTTAATATAGAAGGATTTAAAATCCAAACACTACAAAAAAAATTGGAAATTGCAACACATGGATAACAACAGTTTTGTAGAACTGCCGGTAATTTTAAAACAAAATTAAAATAGCAACGGTTTTGGGGAACCGTTGGTAATTTTTAAAACAAAATTAAAAATAGCAACGGTTTTGGGGAACCGTTGTTAATTTTTTAAAACAAAATTAAAAATAGCAACGGTTTTGTGGAACCGTTGGTAATTTTTAAAACAAAATTAAAAATAGCAACGGTTTTAGGGAACCGTTGGTAATTTTTAAATTAACCGGCGGTTTTATTTGGTTTACCAGCGGTTTGGTTGACAAATAGAAATCAAAACCCGCGAACCAGAAATCTTTTTTTATATTTTTTATTTGCTTCATCGTTCTCTTCAGTTCAGAGAAACGAACAGCCTTCCTTCTCCAAAATCGTTCTCTACTTCATCGCAACCCTAACCAAAATTGTTTTACTTCATCGCTGCGGGTCTCCTTCTACTTCATCGCAACCCTAACTCAAAATCCTTCTACTTCATCGCCGCGGGTCTCCTTCTACATCAGGTAACTCATTTTAAGTTTTCTACTGATTCAAATGTCAGCATCTTCGTTTGATAATAGAGTCATTTGATTTTCGTTTGTTCTGTTCTTGTTTTCTCAAAACTCATTCTCTCTTGTTCTATTTTGATTTTCGTTTGTTCTGTTTTTGTTTTTGGGATTTTTTATTTTTATTTTCGTTTGTTTGTTATGTTCTGTTCTGTTCTCTCGTTTTGATTTTTTATTTTGATTTTTTGGGACTGTTTCTTATTATTGATGATGATTAACTGATTATTACGGGATTTTGATTTCTGTTCTTTTCTTATTATGGGATTTTGATTTCTGGACTGTTGTCATTGCTATTCCAATTCTGGTTAAGTAGTTTGTAAATGTCACGGTAATCGTGGTTGTGCTTTGGAGATATATTGTGGTTAAGTAGTTCAGTAAAATAATTATTTATTTTTTGTCTCTTTCAGCCGTCGTTCTCCTTCAGCCGTCGTTCTCCATCGCGAAACCGGCGTCTCGTTCTCCAAGAGGTATGTTATTCACTCCCTGTGGCTTTTCGTGTTACTGTGCCCCTTCTGTATTGCTGCTGCTGTTTATTGTTTTTCTGCTGTTTGTGCCTGGTTTTCTTGTTCTTCTGTCCCCCTCTTAGCACTTCTTGTGTATAGAGTGGTGGTTTAATAAAATTGTTTGTTATTCAACAGTTAGATAGTATAATAAGAATCATACTAATTAAAAAAACTCTAAAGAATTATTTAATGAGAAAAATTGTACTAGAATCATGACAGTAAAAAGTGAAATGAGAATAAGTACCATCTTTGAAGATTTTGTCTTGGGCAAGTGCTGCGATTCTTTGCTTGAGAGCACTGTTATCAACATTTAGAAATAACCTCTGATGATCCAAATATGCAACTCTTGGTGACAATACTGATACTTCAGCCTTCATTCATTCATTCATCAATACATTAATTCATTATATAATATGGTTTGTATATTAAATTTATTGACAACTGAGCCCCCTTTACAATTATGATAGTAAGTCTTTTTATAATTAGAGTTTTTTTGTACAAAATAGTTAGAATTTCTGTCAAAGAAGACAACCAAGCTTCTGTTAATCTCCACGGTGGAGTCGCGCACTTGAACGTAAACTAGGATTTTTGGCTTCTTAAAATCACAGTGGTACCACATTATGTGCGAGAATAGAATATAAAACGCCAAACCAAACACGCTCTAAATATTTAACTATGAACTACTAGAACTATAGTGAACAAAATCTATTTTGTGCCTTAACTTCCATGGTATGAATATAAGAAACGCCCTCCAAACTTTAGAGAAAAAGTTGATTAAAACTTCAAAATGTTCTTTCATATTGTGAAAGTGAAACTATCAGCAAGAATTCAGGTTTGTTCAAATTCAAATGAAAATAGAAAAAAAAAAACCATCAGAAGCTTATTCTTAAAGAAGTTTTCACTTAAAGTTAACTCCAAACCAAATTGAAATCAAATCCAAAGACTCTGCGGCGGTTGCAATTGCAGAGGCAATTGCAGAAGATTTAAGCACATATCTAATAACCAATTTCTGCATAAGCACAGATTCTAAAGATTAATTAACTAATCATTGAATAATATAATTAATTTGGCTGACATATATATTGTTCAAAACTATATTTTTTGGGTTAAAAAAAACTATATATTATTTAGTAGTATATTTATTTCTTCATGATACATATATATATACATGTTTTTTGAAGCATACATGTGTTTTTTGAATCTGGAAAAGGGAGATGAAGATGAGCATGATGGTGAATTTTAGGAATTGGTCGTTTGTTGATGTAATCTAATGCAGTTTTGAAAGTCTTAGTCAAACTCTATAACTAAAGATAACTACAGTACTAAATTTGTACAAACTAAATAATAGCAACCATCAAAATTTAACACCTCATAACTCTTAATTAACACTCATTCAATTCTTCATCTATCTCTTTCTATCACAACATCTCTCTCACACACGCTCTGGAAATGTTTTCCATTTCAATAAGGTTAGTACAAATTGTTATAGTTTAGCTTTCTTTGTTTGATTTCTAATTCTACCCTCAACTATTAAATTTTTTTTTTTTTACTTACATCTCTCATATATTTGAACTTTTGTTATTGCCCTGTTAAAAGTATAAATAAAAATTGGTAAAAGAAAATCGATGTATTCGATTTAAAATTTAAACCAATACATACAAACCTATTAGAAAAAATTAGACATGTTTTTGTGCCTATAATTTTGAAATGTCAAATTACTAGAACTGATCATGCCTTGAAAAAATATTAATTCATGTAGAAATTAAAGTTTAGTGTAGCAATAATAACCTGCAAATTTGAATTTATATCCAAAGACTCTTGCTTCCAAATTAAGAAAACTCCCTTGTAACTAACTACTCATTTTTCCAAGCATACAAAATGAGAGAAAATCCAAGACCTTGCAACTGAGAATCTCTAAATTGCTGAGAATAAGCCCAAGTCAAAAGAGAAGAATCAGAAACAGATTGACCAGACCATAACTTATCAGATTGAACACAAGCATAATGCGACAATAATGTGTTTGCTTTATTTTGTTTCTGCTGCTGCTAGGTTTGTTCCTCTTGCTGTTTGCGTGTTGGGCATAATATAGGGGATGGACGGTTCCGTGTTTTTGCGTGTAGTGCTTTTCATTTCTTAGGTTCCTTGTTTTGTTGCGGCTGAAGGGTGTTTTTATCCCCTAGTGCTGCTGTTATTTGTATCTTTTGGCCTAAGTGTACAGCTTGTACTTATTAGTGCCTATTAATAAATTTTTTGATGCGATCCGCTATTAATTAATAACACTAAGTGTTATTAAATATTCGGTATAGCGCCGGTAAATATTCTAATTATGTTTATTCTGAATTGATAATAATAGTTCTGAAGCAATGGATACGACTTGGATTACACAACCACGAAATACGCCAGAGTATGCTAAAGGACTTAATGGATTCCTTGATTTTGCCTTTAAAAACCGTCGAAACGGAATGGCAAAATGTCCCTGTAAAAAATGCGGTTTCAAAACACCGCAGAGTAGAAGTGTGATGTATGATCACTTAAGAGCGACACCATTTCCAGTGGGATACACTGATTGGTGCTATCACGGTGAGGTCGCGATAGGAGAAAATAGTAATGGTTCATCTAGTAATCCTACAAATGCAGTTCATGACAGTACTACAAATGAAGAAGATCCTATCCAGAACATGCTTAACGATGCTTTTGGAGTTGATAGGAATCCTGCAAATGAACTGCCTATTGCATCGAATGTCGATATTGAAATAGATGAAGATGTGACACCGGACGCGACTCAGGAGAGGAATGAAGCAAAAGAGTTTTATGAATTAGCAAAAGAGGGGGAACAACCTTTGTATGAAGGGTGTAAAAAATAGTCAAAGTTGGCTTTTTTGGTGAAGCTGTATCATATCAAATGCTTGTGTGAAATGAGTGATAAGTCCATGACAATGATTTTAGAACTCTTGCAAGATGCATTTGAACATGCAAAGATTCCAAGCTCATTTTATGAGGCGAAGAAAACAATCACGAAACTTGGTTTGAACTACGTAAAGATTCATGCTTGTCCGAAGGATTGTATGCTTTACTGGGGAAATAAAGAAGATGAAGAGAGGGAAACTTGTAAAGTTTGTCACACTTCCAGATGGAAATCAAGTATAAAATCTAAGGAGCGTGAGACAGGCAACGATGACAACAGTTTGAAGAAAATCCCTGCAAAAGTTCTTCGTTACTTTCCATTAAAACCTCGATTACAAAGACTATTTTTGTCTTCAAAGACATCGGAGGATATGAGATGGCATGCTTTAAGTAATAACAATGATGAAATGATGAGGCATCCTAGAGATTCTGAAGCATGGAAACGATTTGACTCGACACACCCTTGGTTTGCATCGGATGCACGAAATGTTCGTCTTGCCTTAGCTACTGATGGGTTTAATCCCTTTGGCGTTATGAGTTCAAACTACAGTGTGTGGCCCGTAATTCTCATTCCATACAATACTCCTCCATGGGTGTGCATGAAGCAGACATCTTTTATAATGTCAATGATAATTCCTGGAAAACAAGCTCCAGGAAATAACATAGATGTCTACTTACAACGTTTAATCAAAGAGCTGCAAGATTTATGGACAACCAGGGTAGATGCTTATGATTCTTTCAAGCATGAGATGTTCAAATTACATGCAGCTTTGATGTGGACAATAAGCGATTTTCCTGGTCTAGGTAATCTCTCTGGGTGGAACACGTACACTGGATATGCTTGTCCAACTTGTAACAAAGACTTTAAACCTTGCCGTCTTAAAAATGGTAAAAAATGGTGTTTTATGGGCCATCGTCGGTTTCTTGATCGGAGACATTGATTTAGATTGAACCGAATTCGCTTTAATGGTGAGCAAGAATTGCGCGATCCATCAAGAATGTTATCTGGTTCAGAAATTCTTGAACAAATTTGTGACATTAACGTCACATTTGGCAGAAGTGTAGAGAAGAAAAAGATTAGAAAAAGGTCACAACCTGAAGATGGTCCAAAGTGGAACAAGAAAAGCATATTTTTTGAACTTCCATATTGGAAAGATAATTGTTTGCGCCACAATCTTGACATGATGCACATTGAAAAGAATGTATGTGAAAATATCATATTTACTTTGCTAAATGATAGTGGAAAAAGTAAAGATAATCTTAATGCTCGAAAAGACCTTAAACTCATGGAGATAAGACCTGACCTCTGGCCAAATGAAAGTGGAAAATATGCGTTAGCTGTATATGCAATGACTAATAGAGGTAGGAAGGATTTCTTGGCTACTTTAAAGAACATTAATGTGCCTGATGGGTATTCGAGTAACATTTCTAGGTGCATTGATTTGGATAATGGCAAGTTGATTGGGATGCTAAAAAGTCACGATTGTCATGTATTGATGGAGCAACTGTTACCGTTAGCCATGCGGACATCATTGCCTGACGAGGTTTCGGCAGTATTAATTGAGTTGTGCTCATTCTTTAGACAATTATGTGGTAAAGTGCTTAAAGTTGAAGATTTGGACATGTTGCAAAATAAAATCGTCCTCACTTTAGGAAATGTTATTTCCTCCTTCATTTTTCACTGTTATGGTTCACTTGGTTGTTCACCTTGTTGAAGAAGCTAAGCTTGGAGGTCCTGTTCATTATCGGTGGATGTATCCTATAGAGAGGTAAAAATGTGAATCTTACTCAAATTTCAATTACACAACTATATGTTATTCTTAACAATATTTGTCGTGGTATGTGTAATAGGTACCTAGGACATCTAAAATCATATGTTCGTAATAAAGCACGACCTGAAGGCTCAATAGCTGAAGGTTACCTTCTCGAAGAGATTCTTACCTTTTGTTCAAGGTATTTGGACGATATTGAGACAAGATGGAATCGACGTGGTCGTGTAGATGATGAACCTAATGATGAACAACCTCAATCACAAATGTCTGAATTGTTTCCTTTAATTGGAAAACCAGTCGGAGGCTCTTCATATTTTACCCTTACACGAAGAGAAAAGCTGCAGGCTCATCGGCACGTGTTAACAAATTGCCCTGTAGTTGATTATTATATTCAGTAAGTCACTATTTCGTTTAGATTAATTATTACCATGTGTTAACAAATTAACACATCCAATATATTTAACTATGTAGGCAATTTAGAACTGTTGTAAAGAGACAAATGAGGGGAAGGCATTCTTCTGAGGTAGACAAAAAAGTCCATAGAGAATTCGTTCATTGGTTTTCCAATCGTGTGAGTGTTTCTACATGTTCTTCTGAGATAAAGTGACAAAGTTCGAAAGCAATGTAACTAACTATTTTCCTTTTGGCATTCAGATTGGCAACAATCTTGACAGTCTTAGCGGACCAGATAAAGATGTTCTTATTAGTCTAGCACAAGGTCCTCTGGACCAAGCTAGAAGGTTTACTGCTTACAATGTTAATGGATTCAAATTTCGGACCTTGGCACGAGACAAGTTATTGAAAACACAAAACAGCGGAGTTTTTGGCTCATTTGGAACAAGAAGTTACTCAAGCAGTAGTGATGACCAAATGAGGTTTGGAGACGTGCCTTACTATGGCAGATTAATAGATATCGTTGAGCTTTTCTATTGCAGCTTTTCGATTGTCATGTTCAAATGTGAATGGGCTAATACAACTAACCCAAGAGGCATGAAGAAAGATAAATTGGGTTTTACTTCTATTAACTTCGCAAGATTAAGACATACTGGAGAACACGAAGACGATGAACCATACATCAAAGCTTCTGAAGCTCTAATGGTCTTTTATGTCGATGATGAGAAGGAACAAGGTTGGAGCATACCAGTTCATTTGAAGCCAAGAGACTTGTACGACATGGGTGAAGATGAAAGTGAAATAATGGCATCCAATGAGACATATCCATCACAAAACTTGGAAGAACTCTTTCAAGATGATAACACACATATCCCTTTAGCAAGAGTTGTAATAGACGAGGATCCTGAAAGTTCAGTCATCAATCATCACTCTGATGATGATAATAATGATATGTTAATTTGAATAATGTTTTATATAGTTTATTGAATTGTATTTGGTATGATTTTGAGACTTCATTGTAATTTCCTTTTATTTGTATTGTGTAAGACTTTATTGTTTTTGTTTTGATATATGTATTTGATTTTACTACATATGTATTTTTTTTAGACTTTATTGTATTTGCTTTGATATATGTTTATGTTTAAATGCATGTATTATGTTAGATTTTATTGTATTTATGTTTAAAGGCATATATTTTAAAACATACTAACTTTTTTAATTACATTTTTGATATTTTAAAGAAATGGAGAAGCAATGGAGCGATTTGACACCGTATGAGGTGGAAAGACAGAGAACAATAGAAGCAAATAACAAGAAGTTGGAAGCTCTAAATATTCCTCGTCTATCTCAATCCATCCAAAAATCGTCTTCTACTAAGGTAAAAGTTTCATTTTCTTCATTTTCGTTTTCTTTTAATTTCTGTTTTGCTAACACTTTTATGTTACTAGTTAGTTAGTTAGTTTTGGGGATTTTTTGATTTTGTCTTAGGTAGTTAATTACATTGCTTGCTAGTTAATACCTCGGCAACGAAATTCATGCATGATTAGGCGTGATAAGACCTTTAGTAGTAATGTTTTAAGTCAAAAGGGTTTTAATGAAAGGGGTGCTGATTGCAACTGGATTTCCACATTCTGTTAAACCTGAAAACAAGTCCATGTTATATATACTGCATATATATATACCAAATTTTGTGAGCAAACACCCCAAAATTATGTACAGTGATGAATGAATATCACAAGCATGTCTTGTCATTGTCATATATAAAAAATGCCAGTAGCTTCAAACATAATGAGAATAATAATTAAATACAAAAATAAAATGAATAGATATTGGCATGTGTTAAAACATCATGTCTAAGAAGTCAAATAAGAACACTGGTGACAACAAGGAGTATTGTACATTGCATAACTGGATGGAGCATCAAAAGACTCTGTGTTCAATTGTCTATTCCAACTCACTTATTCAAGGACACACAGGTTATATTTTAAGGTTTCTCTTGATGATTGGGGAGTAATAAATTTCTAGGCAAAGCTCTAATGGGGTTCACATAATTTCTTTGTAAAAGGTAGTTCATCTAGTTGAAAACAGACATCATATAAATCACAAGAGCTTTCAGAAATGATCTCAGAATATGGAGAGATATTAGCTTCTATCAGAAATTACTCATTTAAAAGGTAGGTTGCAGATGGTTGAATTTCTCATAATACTCAGTTCATCTGATAGGTTTTTATAGTGATTGAGTAAATATAAGATGATAATAATAAGAAATATATGGAATAGATTGCAATTGTATTAGCTGAGATTCACAATTACAATGATGATTGTTACTAGAAAGAGAAAAAGATAACAAACTGGTAGTGTATCAGTCCCTAGCACAGTAGTGCTCCCTTGATGCCAACAGAATGGCCCCACCAAATCTAATAGAAAGTTACTCAATGATTATTCCTTACTACTATGCTGAATATATAGTAATCATTCCTCAATCATATGGCCACGTCACCTCCTCTAACTTCTTTTATCCTTTTCCTTCATATGGCCCCACCAAAATTAGGTAGTGCTAATACTGGAGGTGTAGTCATGACATGCTTCAGATGAGAGAAAATTAGGTAGTGCTAATACTGGAGGTGTAGTCATAATTGCAAAAAGTTGATAACTACAAGCTAATACCAATATTGCATAAGGCACATAAATTAACCATTTTCCAAATATGAACAATAATATTAAGTACGTAGTGCCATTATATAATACAGACCACTGGAAATAGATAAACTTTAAGGAATTGGTACAAACAAGATTGGAAGTTGTTAAGTTGACATACCCCTGGATTAATCCCTTCAGTTGCTTCTTCTTTGGTTTATGGGTTATTACTAATTTTGGTTTAAAGTCACTTGTACACGGTTTTGACTTTAGAGGTAAGGTTAATTTTGATCTCATAATGTATTTCATTTAATATGGTAGAAGAAGCTAGGTTTAAGGTTTCCATGAAATTGTAAATGCGGTTATTACTAAGGTAAAAGCTTCTTTTTTTTTTATGAAAAAGAGCAGTTTTGCTCTTCCATTTTATTATATTTTTTTATGATTAGTAATCAGTACAGTAGCTTCTGCATGCATCGACCAATGTACCAGTACTTGCTATTATATGTGTAATGAATTTTAATTTTCATTATAAAGTTTTATTATGTGTGTAATGAATAATTTGTTTGTTTTGTAATATAAGAAGGACAGAATGAGATATGTAAGACCCGGAGATCTTCAAGTAGCAGCCAATAGTAAGCGCTTGCATTCTAATGATATACCAAAACCATCTCCACGGGTGATAACACCACCGTCATCAGCTTCACAAGATGCACCACCATCATCACCTACACATGATGCAACATCACATAGGTTAACCAAAAAAGGAAGACCTAAACGTTCTCAACCTCCACATTTCCAATTTCAACCTCAACCTCAACCTCAACATCAACATCAACCATCTCCACCTCCATCTCCACCTCAACATCAACTATCTACAACTCCACCTCAACACCAACCACCTCCACCTCAACACCAACTACCTCAACATCAACCATCTCCTCAACCACAACATCAACCATCTCCAACTCAATCACAACCACCTCCACCTCAACATCAACTATCTACAACTCCACCTCAACACCAACCACCTCCACCTCAACACCAACTACCTCAACATCAACCATCTCCTCAACCACAACATCAACCATCTCCAACTCAATCACAACCACCTCCACCTCAACATCAACTATCTACAACTCAACCTCAACACCAACCACCTCCACCTCAACACCAACTACCTCAACATCAACCATCTCCTCAACCACAACATCAACCATCTCCAACTCAATCACAACATCAATCATCAGAACCTGAACATGAAGTTGTACTTGAACGTCTACCTCAACCACGAGAACCTCTACCTCCACCACCTCCACGTAATCATGCACATTGGATTGTGGATGTTATTGGTATACCTATATAATTTTGGTTTCTTTTTTATCTCCTTTTTGTCCAATATTTTTGTGTACTAATTCATTTAAATTATATGTCAGATGATGATGGTAACGTTAGCCAAAAAAGTGTAGAAGTGAAAGACTTAATCCCGAACAAAGTGGGATTTAAGGTGCAAACAATCTGGAATGATGACCATCAGCCCGTAGGAGAGGCAGCTGGACTGTTATCAGGATATATTGGCTTTCTTGCTAGTAGTGATGAATTGCTTCCTATAATGTATCCAAAATGGCCCAAAGTTCCGTTGGCAAAGAAAGATTTAATTTATGATAACAACATAAAGGTATAAACTGAAATTAAATTGAATATATGTTTAATTTAGAAACATCTTTCAATTTTTGGTCGTTTATTTCAATTTATATATGTTTAATTTAGAAACATCTTTCAATTTGTTTGCGTTGAAGGCCAAATTTGTTGTAAGTGATACAAACAAGTTTCATAAGAAGTGGATTTATACAAGCTTGGGAAAGAGGTGGAGGGAACGTCGGTGCTTTCTATTCAATAAGTATTATGATTGGGCTTTTACTGTTGAACAAAACATAGAGCAATTTCCACCTGAAGTTACAAAAGATCATTGGGCCATGTATTTGAATTATAGACTGTCTCCGGATACTATGGTAATAACAATAATTTGAATTATTTTATACTTGTTCCTAATATATTGTATATTGATTGTTAAAATTGTTTTCTAATATAGGCGAAAGCAGACAAAAATGCTCTAAATCGCCAAAAGCAACGTATTCCCCATACGTTAGGCACAAGGTCACTAGCAAGAACAAAAGATATTATGGTACAATTAAATTATTTCATATAAGAATTATTACATAATTATTACATTGTATAATTATATAACTATTTTACTTCATTTTAGGAACAAAGAGATGGACGGTCTTACACTAGAGGAGACATGTATGAAATCTCTCACACGAAGAGGAACGGATCATATGTTAATGATGAGGCTCGACAAAAAAATGTAAGAAATTGTATTATATATGTTTACTGATTTTTGCTCTATATAAGTGCTCAACCATAGGTTAGAAGATTTATAATATACTAGCCGAAAGTTTGTCACGAATTGGTGCTGCTGTGTGTGCTTGTTGGTCTCTTCAAACATGTATAGTTATTTGTTTATTGGACTTAAGTAATAGAGCATATTGTATCCAATTTATTTGGTGATTCTTCTTCTTCTTTTCCTTTTGAATGGTTCTAGATTCACCTGTTAATGTTTAGTGATTGTAAGCAATATTAGTTAATGATTAATACAATTATTTGAAGAAATATGTTGTATATAAAATACAAAATTATGGACAAAAAGTTAGATTCTATGTATTTTGTATTCTATCCAGATCCTTGTGGTTGGACTCCAGTTTTGATAAATAACACTGTATTTGTAGGAAGAGTTACAAAAAGAAAGGCAGACATCATCTGATAATGAGGCTTTTGTGACCGTGTTTGGGAAAGAGCGTCATGGTTATGTTCGAGGAATGGGACTTGGTCCAACACCATCTCAAATTAATGGTTCTAGTTGTCGTCCTTCAGGATCAACTTTTTCATCGACTGCTGATGCCAAAATAGCTAAGATGCAAAGCGAAATTGATGTGCTAACTAAACAAGTTGCTGAAGTTAATGAGCTTAAAGCTAAAGTTGCTGAATTTGATGCAATGAAGGAACAATTTGCTCTTATTATGGCTAATATGCAAAACCATGTAAGACAATATTTGTGTGTCTTACATATATAATGTGAAGATAATGACATTGACTTGTTGTTATTGTTATATTATAGTTTTTTTAATAAGTTTTTTTTTAAAATTTATTTCATGTTCAAAGTACATGATATTAATTTGAAATGCATTTTTTATGAATGATATATATAAATATGTTGCTACTACAATACTTTTGTTTTTAACTATACTTTAAATTTTGTTTTCAGGGGTCTAACATAGGATCACCGTTTGAAGTACGACGCTCTTCTCAGTCTAGTCATAATGTTGAGGGTGATCAAGCAACTCCGGACGATTAAACGTAGATATATATTTTTTGTTTAGGCGTGTTGAACTATTTAGGTTGCATGTGTCAATGCAAATTTACTTTGGATGTATTGCGCATGTATTGTGACCTTTAGTTCCATGTGTCGTTGCGAACACCTTATTTTTGAATCAAATGGATGATATTTTGTTTATGAATTTGTCTATATTGCATGAATTATTATTATAGTAGTTCAATATTTAAAAATACTACGTTTGAATATTAATCGATGAATAAAAAAAACAGGGTAAAAAATTATCCTACAAAAATGGACCTCAAAGAAACCAGAAAATAAATTTAAAAAAAAAAGTAAATTATACAGCGGCGGTTTCCAACCACTGCTAAAACTTAAAAACAAAAAAATTTAAAAACAATAGCGGCGGTTACAAACCGTTGCTAAAACTTAAATACTAAAAAATTAAAAAAAAAATAGCGGCGGTTTCAAACCGTTGCTAAAACTTAAATACTAAAAAATTTAAAAAAAATAGCGGCGGTTTCAAACCGTTGCTAAAACTTAAATACAAAAAGTTATAAAAAAATATAGCGGCGGTTTCAAACCGTTGCAAAACTGGCTGAAAAATTTATTTTTTCGTTTCATGTATTGCAACGGTTTCAAACCGCCGCAACACATATTGTGGCCGTTTGTGTAACGGTTTTCCAAACCGCCGCTATTTGAGCTACCAACGCTCAAATCTGCAACGGTTTGGCAACCGCCGGTAAAGATGCTGCAACAGTTAAAAACCGTTGCTAAACCGTCCCATAACCGTTGCTAAACACCTTTTTTCTTGTAGTGAAAAAGATAGTGATGAATTCATTAGTATATTAGATAAAAGCTTAAACAATTACGTTTGAGTGTCATTGATAAAGACAACAGCTTATCAGAATCTGATGAACCCGTGAATTTGAAAGATGTTGATCAATTAGCAGCTATGTTTGCTAATCAGGATATTAATGAAACTGTTAACATAAATCCTGTTTATGCTCCTAGAGCTTTAGATAAGCATTATTATAAAAGACCTTCTCCTCAAGATTTACTTTTTGAGGAAACAGAGACTTTCCAGAATTCTTATTCTGGAAAATCCATTTATGAATGGAATATAGATGGATTAAATGATAAGCAAATCATTGATATAATACATAGAATGATTATGTATTCCACTGTCTGTAAACAACAAGGTAATTCATACAGCTCTATAGCCTCCTTTATTACTATGGGTTTTGTCGGTCAACTCAGAGGTTGGTGGGATCATTATCTTAGTGATGCCCAAAAGAAAGAAATTCTTTCTCATAAAAAAATTATTAAAATAGAAGAATCTAGTAGTTCTATGTTGGCTACCACAGCTATGACTGGTGAAGAAGATGCAGTTTATACACTGTGTCTCTCTATTCTTCAACATTTTGTTGGAACCAATATTCCCATAGCTGAGAAGCTGAATACCCTTCTTCAAAACCTTAGATGTCCATCTTTAACACATTTTAGGTGGTATAAAGACACATTCCTGCTAGAGTTTTTCAATTAACTAATCCTAATTCAGTTCATTGGAAATCAAAATTTATTGATGGTCTACCTCACTTATTTAGTGAAAAGGTAAGGCAATCCCTACGCAATAAAAATGACGGAGTTAATATAAATTACTCTGATTTGACCTACGGCCAAATTATTAGTGCCTGTGTAAATGAAGGATTAAGTTTATGTAACGACATAAAACTCAAAAACCAGTTGAAAAAACAACGTCTCACAGAGAAACACCAATTAGGAGAGTTTTGTGAACAATTTGCCTTTGACTTAGGGACACCTCCTTCTAAAGAAAGGAAGAGAGTAAAATTAGGCAAGGAATACAGAAACCCTAGAAAAAATAAGGGTTATACTAAACCTTTTAGAAAAAAAGGGTATAAATACAAAAAGGAGATAGACAACAAACCTTATAAATCTTACCCTAAGAGGAAGAGAAAAGCCAAGAAATTAGGTATCACTTGTCATAAGTGTGGAAAAGTTGGCCATTATGCTAACGAATTTTTGACTAAGAAAGCTCTTAATAATATTGAGGATGAGGATCTTAGGAATCATTTACAAAAGGTTTTATTACTAAACTCAAATCATGAGTCAGAAGAATCTGATTATATGTCAGAAATTAATGAGGAATCTGATTATATGTCAAAAGAAAATGAGGAATTAAGCACTGGAGATAGTGATTCAGACAATAAGAATTGTCAATGTAATGAGTTAGATTACTGGAAATCCATTGTTAACATGAATGGATTAAATGTTCTTACCTCAGAACAAGATCAAGCTTTAAAAGTCTTAGAGTCTATTTCAGATAATAATCTAAAAAGGAAAATGATTGAATTTCTGATTAAAGAAAATTCCAGGGAAAAATCTCCTATGATTAATGAAGCTCCCTATCAACTCAGTGAAGTCTTATCTAGATTTCAACAGGTTAATATCAAAGAAACTCTGGTTTCAATAATAGATTTAAAAAGGGAAGTTAATCAGTTAAAATCCGAGATTATTCAGATAAAAAATAATAATGATGTCCTTAATCATAAGGTTAGTATTTTAGAAAATAATAATATTCTAATAAATAATAGTGATTTAATAAAAAATCCCTCTTATCACTCTGAAGGCTATTTGAATATTATTCAAAGAGTTACTTCTCAAAAGTGGTTTACTAAAATTACTTTGATAGTTAATAAAGTCTTTGTTTTAAAAGATGAAATAGCCCTTATTGATAGTGGAGCAGATCTTAATTGTATTCAGGAGGGTATAATCCCTACAAAATATTTTGTCAAAACTACCCAAAGTCTTACCCAGGCTGGTGGAAGTAAATTTCAAGTTAATTTCAAACTTGATAATACTTATATTTGTAAAGATAATATTTGTTTGCCAACTCCATTTATTTTGGTAAAAGATTTAACTCATAGGATTATTTTGGGTACTCCTTTTTTACATATGATAATGCCTATAATTAAGATTGATCAAAAAGGCATTACAACTATTTTGGAAAACCAAAAAATTACTTTTGATTTTATTTCTGATCCTCAAACTAGAATGCTTAATGAGGTAAGAGATTTACTTTTAAAGAAAAAAGAGAAACAAATATGTTTCCTTAAAGAAGAAATTAATATTTTCAACATTAAAAATCAACTTGATGATGAGAAGATTAAAATTCAAATTAGGAAATTGGAAATTCAATTTCAAACTGAAGTTTTTAATGACCTTCCTAATGCTTTTTGGAATAGAAAACAACATGTTGTTTCTTTACCCTATGATGATGACTTTAAAGAAAGTCAGATTCCTACTAAGGCTAGACCAGCCCAAATGAATCAAGAATATCTTGGTTTATGTAAAAATGAAATAGAATCTTTACTTAACAAAAAATTAATTAGGACTTCAAAATCCCCTTGGAGTTGTACTGCTTTTTATGTGAATAAGGCAGCTGAAAAGGAACGAGGTGTTCCTAGACTTGTTATCAATTATAAACCCCTTAATAAGGTTTTAAAATGGATTAGATATCCTATTCCTAATAAGAAAGACTTATTAGATAGGTTAAATGACTCATTAATATTTTCAAAATTTGACATGAAGTCTGGATATTGGCAAATTCAGATTAATGAAACTGATAGATATAAAACAGCTTTTGCCGTTCCTTTTGGACATTATGAATGGAATGTCCTCCCTTTTGGATTAAAGAATGCCCCTTCTGAATTCCAGAATATAATGAATGATATTTTTAACCCTTATTCAGATTTTATTATTGTTTATATTGATGATGTATTAGTCTTTTCTAAATCCCTAGATCAGCATTTTAAACATTTAAAAATATTTAAAAACATTATTATACATAATGGTCTTGTTTTATCTGCACCTAAAATGAAACTTTTTCAAACAAAAGTCAGATTTTTAGGACATGAAATTAATCAAGGAACAATAGTTCCTATTAGTAGAAGTATTGAATTTGCTTCTAAATTTCCCGACGTTATCACTGATAAAACCCAATTACAAAGATTTTTGGGAAGTTTGAATTATATTTCAGACTACTATAAAAATCTAGCAGAGGATACCGCTATTCTTTATAACAGGCTTAAAAATAAACCTGGCCCTTGGACTGAGAATCATACCCAGGCAGTTAAAAGCATAAAAGCTAAAGTTAAATGTTTGCCTTGCTTATCCTTAGCTAATCCTAAATATTTTAAGATTGTTGAGACTGATGCCTCCAATTTAGGATATGGAGGTATCCTGAAACAGGTTATACCCGAAACTTCAAAAGAAGTCCTTGTTAGATTTACCTCTGGAAAATGGAATGACACTCAGAAAAAATATTCTACTATAAAAAAAGAAATGCTATACATTATAAAATGCATTTCTAAATTCCAAAGTGACCTTTTAAACCAAAAGTTTTTACTTAGGATTGATTGTAGATCAGCTAAGTCAATAATTGAAAAAGATGTTAAAAATCTAGTTGCAAAACAAATTTTTGCGGGATGGCAAGCCCAACTAACTGCTTTTGATTTTGATATTCAATACATTAAAGGAGAAAATAATTCTCTAGCTGATTATCTTACACGTGAATTTTTGCAGGGCGACTAAGATGTCAGGCCCCTACGGGGGAAGAGGTCGTGGCAGAGGGAGACATGGCAGAGGCAGAGGGACTAGTATAGTGCCTTTGCAAGAATCTAACATTCCTCTAATAGGGGATTGGACCACAATTGCTTATAATAAAAATAAGCAAACACCCAGAAAAGAAGAAGCATCTTCTTCAAATTCAAATGAACAAAATAAGTTAATAACTTATAAGGATACTGTGATTAATAATCCGGAACAGGTTTCAGAATATTTTGAAAATCCTGTCACAGAGAAAATTATGCATGTTGAACATGATGACATAGCCCAAGCCAATAATAATGGTTGGTCAATAAAAACAAAGTATCTAGATTCAAGAGGATATCCAGGTCTTTATGGAAAATCGAGACCAAATTTAGAAATTCTATTAAATGTTACAGAATCTGTAACTATAACTCATTATTATCAAGGTAATAACCCAGAAAATTTTATAAATTTTTCAAAATGCCATATTAATAAGATCTTACTACCAAGAGAATGGGGATTTAACCCAAATGGGGAAAAAGCTATTAAATTAGCTGAAGGAAAATATATATATTTTAATTATTGGGACTATGTCCAAGCCTTTACACAGGTATTCTATTACCAGAATCCAAAGAATAAACATTCTTGGTTTTTCTCAATCAACCCAAATATTTTGGCTTCTGAAATACCAAATTGGTTTTTTGAGTGGTGGATCAAATTTGGTCCTTCTCTAGAAATTTTACCAAAGGAATTATTAGAGCTTTATAATTCTTGGTGTGATAATAGTCCTTTAATTTTAAAGATCGCTTCAGATAATTTAATTACAGGACAATGTCCAGCTTTATTCTTAATAAAATTCCAAATTCCATGGATTTGGAGGTGGTCTTTGAAGATTTCAAAAGATCGGTTTAATATTCCGATCCTAGATAGAAACTTTTTCTTTAAATGGTGGAATAAAATGTCCCCAGAAGATGTTCAAAATATTGTTAGCAGTATTAATAGTTCAATCCAGGAAGATAAATCCAAAAAATTAAAAGGTCAAGATGCTACTCAATTCTCTTTGGATCAAATGAAGAGCTATTTCCAAAAGAAATATTGGTGGACCTTTGGAGCTAATTCCAAATTCCATGAAATAGCTCTTCATTTGATCCAAAGAGAATTGAGTAGCATCATGACCTTTTAATTTTTTGGATTTATCTTCCTGGATTGAACTATTAATACTGCTAACAATATTTTGAACATCTTTTGGGGACATTTTATTCCACCATTTAAAGAAAAAGTTTCTTTCTAGGATCGGAATATTAAACTGATCTTTTGAAATCTTTAAAGACCACCTCCAAATCCATGGAATTTGGAATTTTATTAAGAATAAAGCTGGACATTGTCCTGTAATTAAATTATCTGAAGCGATCTTTAAAATTAAAGGACTATTATCACACCAAGAATTATAAAGCTCTAATAATTCCTTTGGTAAAATTTCTAGAGAAGGACCAAATTTGATCCACCACTCAAAAAACCAATTTGGTATTTCAGAAGCCAAAATATTTGGGTTGATTGAGAAAAACCAAGAATGTTTATTCTTTGGATTCTGGTAATAGAATACCTGTGTAAAGGCTTGGACATAGTCCAAATAATTAAAATATATATATTTTCCTTCAGCTAATTTAATAGCTTTTTCCCCATTTGGGTTAAATCCCCATTCTCTTGCTAGTAAGATCTTATTAATATGGCATTTTGAAAAATTTATAAAATTTTCTGGGTTATTACCTTGATAATAATGAGTTATAGTTACAGATTCTGTAACATTTAATAGAATTTCTAAATTTGGTCTCAATTTTCCATAAAGACCTGGATATCCTCTTGAATCTAGATACTTTGTTTTTATTGACCAACCATTATTATTGGCTTGGGCTATGTCATCATGTTCAACATGCATAATTTTCTCTGTGACAGGATTTTCAAAATATTCCGAAACCTGTTCCGGATTATTAATAACAGTATCCTTATAAGTTATTAACTTATTTTGTTCATTTGAATTTGAAGAAGATGCTTCTTCTTTTCTGGGTGTTTGCTTATTTTTATTATAAGCAATTGTGGTCCAATCCCCTATTAGAGGAATGTTAGATTCTTGCAAAGACACTATACTAGTCCCTCTGCCTCTGCCATGTCTCCCTCTGCCACGACCTCTTCCCCCGTAGGGGCCTGACATCTTAGTCGTCCTGCAAAAATTCACGTGTAAGATAATCAGCTAGAGAATTATTTTCTCCTTTAATGTATTGAATATCAAAATCAAAAGCAGATAATTGGGCTTGCCATCCCGCAAAAATTTGTTTTGCAACTAGATTTTTAACATCTTTTTCAATTATTGACTTAGCTGATCTACAATCAATCCTAAGTAAGAACTTTTGATTCAAAAGGTCACTTTGGAATTTAGAAATGCATTTTATAATGGATAGCATTTCTTTTTTTATAGTAGAATATTTTTTCTGAGTGTCATTCCATTTTCCAGAGGTAAATCTAACAAGGACTTCTTTTGAAGTTTCGTGTATAACCTGTTTCAGGATACCTCCATATCCTAAATTGGAGGCATTAGTCTCAACAATCTTAAAATATTTAGGATTAGCTAAGGATAAGCAAGGCAAACATTTAACTTTAGCTTTTATGCTTTTAACTGCCTGGGTATGATTTTCAGTCCAAGGGCCAGCACTACTAGAAAACATGCGTTTAACAACCGATTTAGCGACTGATTTTCATCAAAATCGGTTGCTAATTCAATTAGCGACCGATTTAGCAACCAATGAAACTCAGTAGCAAAAACCCTAGTCGCTGATCTGTAGTGACCAAATTAGAAACCGATTTTGTAGCGACCAATTAGCAACTGAATTTTGAGACCGAATTAGCGACCAATATCAGCAACCAATTAAGAGACTGAATTGAAAGAACAGTTTAGAGACAAATTGTTCGACGCATGGTCGACGCTATTAGCAACTAATTAAGTGACTACTTTATTTAATTTTAAATAAAATCGGTTGCTAATTCGGTTGCTAATTTTGATATTTTTTTAAAAAAAAATTGCAGCCGATGTAATATATATATATATATATATACACACACAAACATAAATATAACAAAATACATTAGTAAATTATATTCTTATAAAGATATGCTTAATCAAAGATTATATGGAAAATAAATCTCCTATAGAAAATAAATTAAAGCTTTAAGTATTGGCTATTACATTAAATCTATACCTAGACTAACTTAGCATAGCATTAAACAAGACTATTAACTAATGCTTTTTTCTTCCAAGTCAATATTACAAAATAAATCTCCTATAGAAAATAAATTAAAGCTTTCTCTAAGGCTCTTTTATGTCTTCTGCTTAAGTTTCCAAGGCAAATTGTGTCCTGTTATGTGTTGTTGTAGGTTTTGCTCTCTTTGGAATCCTTTGTCTCCATTAGGGTCCTGGGAGATAATGCTATCACCTTTGCATCTGAATTTATTTCCATTGAAAATAGCCATACAAAATACTATGAGAAAAATTCAAAACACACTACAATAATACCAAACTAAGTTCCTATTCTTTTAGCAAAGTTGCTATCCACTTATGGATTGACTTTTTATTACCAAAGTTCCTATTCTTTTAACAACAAGACATATTTGGAAACTGTTAAAAGCCAAAAATTTGAACATTTAGACTATCATATATTTACCTTCAGGCTTCAGCTGCTTCCTTTAGAAAATATAATAGAAACTAAATTAAATGTGCATGATATACACTCATTACATCTTAGTAATGCCATATGAAGCAAATAAGCATGTTATACTTAAAGATATTGATCATACTTTAAATCCAATCTAAACTATACATTTATAAAATTTTCAACTACAATAATTTTTTAAGGCATTGTTACACACCCAATTAAATATGATCATCTCAGAAGCAAAAAATTAGAGATTGAAGATCATTTTAAAAAAATGAACAGCATCTGAGATAAGACAAACACAATAAAGCAATATAACAGAAGAAAATTTGGGCGAAGTAACATACTAGTAATTAGATGCCGATATAGCAGCAAGATATCCTCTCTTAGGCGTCTCTATCAATATTTGTTTCACCATTAATTAATTGAATTAATTGCATGTTATAGCTAAAGACCAAAGTCATAAATCTGCAGAACAAAAGGAAGAACTCAATTAGTTGTGCATATATAAATATGCAGATCAGACTATACATTAAAATAGTCACACAACACATGCTAATTAAAATAGTTAGACTATGCAGATCAGGGAACTGATAATATATCTATCACACTTCTATTGACTACATGTCATATCTCCCTACTAATTACATAAAATACTAATAAATTTTTCTTAAGTATATTTACCTTATTAGCTTTCATATTCCACCAAATCTGGCAAGTCTCTTGAGTGTGCTCGACCCCAAACAACATTCTCATAACCTCTAATGGCAATGAAAGAGGATTAATCCTACCATGACTCATTTTTGCCTGTCCTAATAATTGGAAAACTTCATAAAAAAACAATTACATCTTAAGATAATATATTCTACTTACAAAGGAACAAGTTATGTTTAAGCAACAATGAAAAAAATCCCAAAAAGACAAATTGAAAAGTATACATTAGAAGGTTAGACTTGCTTGATCAACATTTCTTTGAGATTCTTCAACAAGTTTAGATAGATCTTGAATGCTCTTCTCATATAATTCTAATCAGGAATATACAAGATTAAGAAAACTACTAAGCCTAACAGAACACACATAGAATTATAACATTCTTTTCAATATTGTAATTTAACTACATGTGCCCAGTTCTTTTGTCCAGTCAAATACTGATTATACTTTCAATGATTTCAAGGTGATTTGCAATGACTAATGAGTAATGACCAAGAAATGAAACTAACAACTCTAACTGACACTCACCATATATCAAATATAAATCATAAGACTTATATACATACTGCTTTAAGTTACAAAAACAAGATTGTTAAGAACCCTCCTATTATTCACTATAACTTATGGTCCATAAGACTTAGAAATAATAAAAACATGCTGCTTTAAAATCGCTCCTTTCTAGTGAATGAATCAAGTAAAGGGTTTTCACTTGCTTGAAAAGAAGGCAATTGTAAATCACAATAATTACTTGTAAAATACAGGTATGGATAGGTCTTTGATTTACCTCTGGTCTTGAATTAAGGACTCCACTAGACATTCCAAGTTCCAACATCTACATGCCATATGCTACAATTGTATTTACTGCAAAAAACAGAGAACTGATAGTGCAATCATATTTTGGGAACATTAATAAAGAGTGCATATGCTTAAATAGAGTATTACACATGATGGCTCTCATCCTATCTGCTTCTAACATACTTTCTTATACTTTTCGATAAGCATATAAAAAAAATAAAGGAAATAAAAATAACATGAGCTGGACTGTTGTCATATATATATATATATAAATTAATATGGTTTGAAAGCACATTTGACTCACACACAAGCTCCTCTTAAAATAATGTAAGCCTTGGATGCCTTAAAATGATTGAAACTAGTGCTCTTGGTATAGATGATGTATCTATCTATGCTTCTCAAAATCACTTAATCACTTAAGTTGATAATCTTAAGTAGTAAATCATTCACTTTAATGAATTTTAACATAATTATAGAAATATGTCACAACAATGTTACTTTAATTAGTTAACTAGCTACTACTACAAGTCAAGAATAAGCATAAATAAAGAGGCACTATACTGGGCGTAGACAACCAAAATACTTGAAAAGGTTAGATGTGATTCAAAAATCTCAAGGAAACAAGCAACAAGGAATCAGTCTAACAGCTCAACCAAACATCACACCAGAAAAAGAAAAAAATCAAACAAAATATGCCCAAGAAAATCAAAGATCTTCACAAATCCTAAAAAAATCCAAAACCCTAAAAAATAAATAACAAAAACAAAAAACCCAAAAAAGAAAGATAAGAAATCATAGCAGAAGAAAAGAAGAACGAGGGATTTGAGAGAGAGATAAAGGTACCGAGTCAGTGCTGAAACGAAGAGAAACGATTGAGCAGGGCGAACAACTTGAGGAATCGGCGAATAGTGGACTGATCCGAAGAATCAGCGAGAGATGCGTTCACGATTGAGAGTCGATAGGCTAGGAATTACGAGAGTACGTTCAGAGAGATCCGGTGGAAAATATCGTATTCAGAGCTTTGAATGAGAGCTTGGTGAGCGATGGAACGGTCGGCGATGAAAATTGAAAAGGACGAGAACCAATTCTGAATACGGAAAGTGAGGGAAATAAATAAGGAAAAGAAATATTTAGATAGCACCAAAAGTCCAAAACTAGTAAATTTCTCCTTACCAAAAATATAAAATATAAAAAAAAAAAACAGTAAATTTCTGTCTTTTATAAAAAAAATCTAATTTTAGTGATAACCTATTTAGGAAAATTGAAAAGTGATTTGGGAATTTTTTTTAATGATAAAAGAATTTATAAATATTTGGTTAATGTTTTTTAGTGATTTAAAAAAAAAACAAAATGTTTGCGATGGATTTGTTGAACGCTAATTATCGGTCTCCAATTCGGTCTCTATAGCAACCGATATAGCGACCAAAAAGTTTTTAGCTTTGACCTTCAAATAATAGTATCTAATTCGGTCTCTAAAGCGACTGATTTAATGGTTGCTAATTATCGGTCTCAAATTCGGTCTCTATAATTAAGTAGCAACCGATATAGCGACCAATTTTTTTTTACTTTCACGATAAAAAAATCGGTCTCTAATTCAGTCTCTAAAGCGACCGAAAAATTTCGGTTTCTAAATTGGTTGCTAAAAGTGAATTTTCTAGTAGTGCAGGTTTATTTTTAAGCCTGTTATAAAGAATAGCGGTATCCTCTGCTAGATTTTTATAGTAGTCTGAAATATAATTCAAACTTCCCAAAAATCTTTGTAATTGGGTTTTATCAGTGATAACGTCGGGAAATTTAGGAGCGAATTCAATACTTCTACTAATAGGAACTATTGTTCCTTGATTAATTCTATGTCCTAAAAATCTGACTTTTGTTTGAAAAAGTTTCATTTTAGGTGCAGATAAAACAAGACCATTATGTATAATAATGTTTTTAAATATTTTTAAATGTTTAAAATGCTGATCTAGGGATTTAGAAAAGTGTAACATCCCTAACTTTAATTAATAAGATAATATTAATTAGAGTCAATTCTTAGAGCTTAATTGGAAATTAAGTGTTGTACTTAGAAGTAAAGGATTTATTTTTTTAAGTAACCAAGTCTATTAAGTTAAATGAATCAAAACCTCTCCACTCTTTACCTTCTCCCACGCCCCCTTCCTTGCTCAAGAGCCCCCCCATCTAAGTATACTTTCTATTTAAACCCACTCATGTGACCAATTACTCATTTTTAGCACTTTCATTATAGAAGTATCAGTAACCAAAACAGAAAATACTTTTCCTTTCCTCTCACCTTCCACGCCTTCTTCACTTTCAGCAACAACAACATCTAGCTTTCATCCAATCTTCACATATGCCAAGCAATTAGAAATCATGTGTTTCAAAGGAAATGTCCTCATCCCTTTTTCCTCTTCCAATCCGAGCCTTCACTCTCTTTCTCTTAGATAAATTTCAAAGGCATGCAATTCTGAAAATTGGAGTACTGCATGTGTTTTATGGAAGCTTATTATGTATCATCTATCCAAGCTCTCATGATTAAGGTATAATGATAGTTCTTAATTTCCCCTTTTTCCAAATTCAATTCAAATCCCCAAATTCTCATCCTCAATGTATTGGTGTTGCATGTGTGGGAAAACCTTCATGGATGACTGGAATAACAAGTGGGAATCAAAGGAGGAAGATGGAAGTTACAGCAGCAAGCATAGAAATAGCTCCTGTGTTGTTTTGCTACAGATCGAGCAACTCGCCTGGCGAGTTAGTGCTCGCCGCAGCGTGTTTAGCAGGGCTGCAGGCCTGATGTGTAATTAGTGTTCCACCGCTGTAGCTATTCCAAAATTCTTGGTAAGATACTCTTTCCCTTCTCTGTACTGGAGACTACCATTCCAATCCTACCACCTCAGTAAACTCCCTAACACCCTTTAAACCATTCCCATTTCTATTTTATTCAAGCATCCAAGATGGGGATTTCAAAGTGAGTTTCGAGCAGAGAGCTTTGATGCTGTAGCTGAGCTTTGAAGCAAAGTTAAAGCTTCTGAGTTAATCTCAATACAGATGGGTTCTTTAGGATAGTTTAGTTAGTATCCCCAATTTAAATAAATTGCATGTAATCTAGGATTTTAGGAATTGTTGTGTGAGAGGGATTAATTCCCAAATTTCTCTCCATTCTATTTTATATTATGCAAAGTACATTAATGCACTGTCTAAAATGAGGGTAGTAGGTGTTAATTTGAAAAACTATGATTTTTGCAAAACAGGGCAACTTCTGCATGAACTCGCTCCAGCGAGTAGTTGGCGAGCATTCATGGCGAGCTGGGTTCTGGGTTGATGAAACTCGTCATGGCGAGCTACTGCTCGCCACAGCGAGTTGATTTAGGTCAGGACCTATGATCTCGCCATAGCGAGCTGGTGACTCGCCAGAGCGAGCTTGAACAGAATAGCCTGCATTTTTATAATTATCTCTGAAACTTCATGCACTCGTTTTATACCCTTATCAGAGTCAGATAATTTGCATTAATGTAATTGACATAATGTCGAATAGAATGTTAGGCACAGATAATCTTTAGGGCATAACCTAGAATTATTTAGGAGTGTATGCTCCCCGGGTTTTGGGAATTATGGTAGTAATAACTAAAATAGTATCAGTCAATTATGAGCGATCTGTGATGTCGCGCTATGGACTCCCAATGGGATAATCCATTAGGATAAGTTTTTGTGAGCTGCATGCAGTGACCGAATCGGTTGACGGATATGGCAGGCCTCTGAGACATGCTCACCTCACAGTGTCCTTGTGTCTAAAATGAATAAGAGTTTATTAATCTGTGATACACCTTTATATTATGCTATTATGTTATGTTAGTTAAGTTAGTATGTTACGACTGATTTTAGGATCCCCCGGTGTAGTCACCTCTAGGAGGGTAGTAGGACTCACTGAGGCTTAGTAGTCTCACCCCACTCCAAACAATTTTTTTTAGGTAAACAGGATATTCGGAGCAAGGACCAGGTAGGAGGCTGACAGTTGGAGCTGAGCTTGGATTATCCGCCTTGAAGATTTTATTTTCTTCGTCTTGCTATTAGTTTATTATCTTGTTTACTCAGAATACTAGCATTTACCGCTGTATTCTATTTGTTATCCCTTTTGTATTTAAAGCAATTTTGTATCTTGCTAATTTATTCAGTAAATTTTAATTGTACTCAGATCCATATTATGTATGTCTTGACTAAATATTCTAGATATTTTTAGTTGGGGCGTTATAATTGGTATCAGAGCAGGTCGATCCAGTATCAGACATTGCCATGAGTCATTTCAACTCTCCCTAAGTAATGCAGACCCTCTGGATCTGAACTGTCTACGCTGAAACCATCCCATGCTGAGCCTGATCAACTCAGTATTGTGTATGGTAGGCAGGGTATTATGGTTTAGAACTGAAGTGGACTCTGGAATTCCAGCGGTAAACCCGTAGCGAAGCTGCAATCGAGGAACAATCATTGAAGGAGATTCTTATAAGAGAGTATTGAAACAGTGACAAATGGTGCCACAGGAGTAAGCTGTGTATGCAAGCAAGGAATGCAAGTGTATCCATATACTGAATTGTGTAGTACACAACAGTATTCAACTGACACTGAGTGTCAGGTAAACTCCCTGAACCTATAAGTACCCTTATTCTACCAAGAGCCTAAGTTCAGCCAGATGTTTGGACCCATCAACCCCATGACGGTAGGCAACAAATCAACATTCATCCTAAATCCAAGTTAGTTTATGACTGGGAGTTATGAGTGTTGTGCAAGTAGAGAATTGGACGAACCACAGAATTATCCTTCTACACTCTGTCAAACTCGCTTAGCGAGTAAATGCGCGCTGCAGCGAGCTTAGCAGGCTGCTGCTACTGCTTGTTGCTGCTTTACTCCCTGTTCCGTTGTTTTAATCATGGTGAGTAGCTTCCAGCCCTCTTCCATAATCTCACCGTTCAGCCTATTGAGTTTTAGCGTAGGTGATCCTAAACTACCCTGTATGCATAAGGATTGTTGAGGAGATACATTTGGAGATGATATGAGAAGTTGGATGCAACTAGAAATTAGGCCACGTATACCTTTCCTAGTAGAAGCCAATGACTTGTTGAACTATCAGAAACTTAACCATAACTGATGTAACAATTAGAACCCTTGTAATCTGCATCCGTACCCGAGAAAGCATATTAAGTCCAATCACCTACAGGACTCCGAACCAGTAACCCAACATAGTGAACCTGATGGATATAATAGAAATTCAACCGAACCGTTCGTATTAGAGAAACCAAATTAGAGACAAAATCACATTCCTGTATTCCCTCAAGTTACCTTGATAGGCACCCGTTCAGAATGCCTACCTTAAGTTACTTCGACCTTTCATCTCGTGTTAGTATTCCTAATTCACCCTTAAGAACTAAACTTCATTTAGTACAACAATTAGGAATTTCCTTTTTCAACCACACCAGCCTATAGTAGTAGACCCAGCAAACTCATTAAGTACCTTTCCTATCATGTCCCTAGAATAGTAACTTCATGGATTAGCACAAACCGATACTACGTGATTAGGATTTCAAATCAAACAACCTATACTAGAGAATCACATTAGAAGCCAATAATAGAACCTTGACACATGAGTACAGACCTTACCTCACATCAAAGTTAGATTCTTCTTTAGTAACACCGTCATCCCAAATAGGTTCGCTAAAGACCGTTAAATCAAGCGTTCAGACGCTAGTGACATAGAACCTTTGACCAATTTAATCACCCTGTTAAGAATAAGTAAACCTCAGTATCCGTACCTCAATATTTTTCTTATCGCAAAACCTATTAGGTGAACAACTGAGATAACTACCCTTAGATGTCAGTAAATAGGACCGGCCTATCAGAGTATACCAGTAGTCGCACCAGACTCTTGTAGGTTAATTTTTAACTAGTGTAACAGTTAAGGATTACCGTTAGCACCGTCAGCCGCCAAGTCAATCCGTAGTTACTTTGCCATTAGAAGAATTAGAGACCGGAAACTCAGTTCCATGTTAGGTTGACCATGTAGTTTACGAACCCTTACAGTTGGACCATTTAACTAAGAATCCGTAGGATCAGTTAGACCGTACATTCGAGAGTTGTCATCCAGTTACCAATAGGCTAGTAAACCAATATTGTAGGCCCACTAGTCACCCAGTTTGAGGATTAGGTTTAAACTACCATATTTTATTACTCTCCTGAAACCAACCAAGCTGTATTACTACCTCAGATAATAACATTAAATGCCAGCGACGCAAGGTCAACATGTTGTGGAGCAAACCTTAAGCCGGACAGTAGAAGACAAAATAGGAGACTGTGCCAATGTTACCAATTCCTGGAACATTCCTTTAGGTATTTTATCTAGACTTAAGTAACTAAGTTTGACCTCAGTCTTAGCCACCGACACTCCTCAGTATATTCGGACCTTTCCGCTAGGAGACTGTTAGAAATCATTTAGACGTACCGGTGAGAAATCGTTATGTAAGAAATTTGAGTGAGAATCCAGTTGTCCTAACCTGAGAGCTCTAGCAGCAGAAATAGAGATGTAGAACATTACCCTAAACCCAATAGGAAACCAATTTTTAATTACCTTTCATTCGTTCTGAGATTCTCCTTCAGCCAGCCCATTGGACCAAGCAATGTTCAAATCCGCGTTCATAAGTCCTGGAACACTATGTACGTGTGTACTCTATAACTTGTCTGATTACGCTTCAGATGAGAAAATTCTTCTCGTGCCTTAAATGACTTGTCAATCACATGTTATGCCTAAATTCAACTAGGATTCAAACTTTTCAAATTCCTTGAAGCCAGCTAGTTTCATTAATAGGGATTAATGCCCCACTTAAACAACGGCATTAAGTGTTTATCAGTTTCCCAGTACTATTACTGTTAACAAAAAACCTATCTGCGTAAGTCAATTACTCATGAGAAGGTCAAGAATAATTTCAATTCCATTTCCTGCTCGTTGATTGGTTTGTCAATCAACATCCGTAACTGTTTTGATACAAATGACTTAGCTCAGTATCAGGGAATCATTTAAATTTCGTGCACTCGAGTCTGCTAAATCAATTCTTCAATACAATTAGTTGTATATCTCTTCGTACCCTTTGCAATCAAATGCAGAATTAAGTTCGGAGTTATTCCCAATCCAGTGGGATTTAGTTGTTCCAGCGAAATCAGAGTTAAGGTTTCAAACCTGTCAGTTTCATCTTCTAAAATTCATGTTAGATTAGCGTGTGAACCTTAAGTACCTCTGCCTGAACGTTTCAACCTTCTAGATTCATTTCCTGTAATCTCGTGAGGTCTTGTACCGGAGCCTGAACGCCTGAACCAAAACTTTCCCAATCTACGTCTAACTGTTAGAAATTAGTAGTATGAGTGTAAGAGTTAATCACTCGTTTGGAGTAATATATCAACCCCATTTGGAAACCCTTTTCCTATCCTTAGTGATCTGTTAAGGTAATTCAGTCAATCATTCAATTTAGCCTCAGCATTACAAGTTTACACTTTACGTGTGCAACCAAGTGGAGAATCTGGCTACCATCTTCTAGTTCCACACATTAGTTACCCGTAAGGGCTTCAAACAAGAAGGACCATTGACCTTAAGAGATAATCTGAACCTAAATGCATTTGCATGTTAGATGTGCAACTGCGATCACCGTGCTGTACCAGAATGGATTAAAATTGTAGGTGGGATTTTATCGGATAACTATAGATTTGCCTGCTCATGAGTCCAACTCATTGGCAGAAGAGTCAGTAGTGTCTAGACGATTTTCCACTCATTTTATATTTCAATCGATTATGGAGTATTTGGACAACACGTGGTACATGCGTATACTTGACATGTCATGCATGCTAGTGTTCAGAAAAGAGAATGACTATGAGAAGAAAGATTTTGGATTTGTTAAACCTCAGTATCAGACACATAGGTTTCAGTTAACCATGTAAGCTTTTACCCTTCCGTTAATCACTTAATATCGCCATCAGTTTTGCGAATATCTAACCAGGACATATACCGTTTTATTGAGTTAGTGAGATTTCAAGTTAATACTGGTGGTAAGAGAAGAAGTCTAATCGTAGTAGAGGTGGAGGAGTGTGAGACTAGACTAAAGTGGTGGCGACACTGTCATAAGGTGACAGTGAGCATTTGAATCAGACTGCACAGCATCGGAGCTTTTGAGAATGGGAGGATAACCTTTAGCCAGTAACCTTAAAAGAGGAAAGTTTTATTCCAAGGGATTGGATACCGTGGACCGGGGAACAGGAGAAGTCTGATGTTGAATGCGGGTATAAACAATCTACTCTGAAGTGGAATGAATGAATTCTGAATTTCGAGGACGAAATTTCTTTAAGGAGGGTAGATTGTAACATCCCTAAATTTAATTAATAAGATAATATTAATTAAAGTCAATTCTTAGAGCTTAATTGGAAATTAAGTGTTGTACTTAGAAGTAAAGGATTTATTTTTTTAAGTAACCAAGTCTATTAAGTTAAATGAATCAAAACCTCTCCACTCTTTACCTTCTCCCACGCCCCATTCCTTGCTCAAGAGCCCCCCCATCTAAGTATACTTTCTATTTAAACCCACTCATGTGACCAATTACTCATTTTTAGCACTTTCATTATAGAAGTATCAGTAACCAAAACAGAAAATACTTTTCCTTTCCTCTCACCTTCCACGCCTTCTTCACTTTCAGCAACAACAACATCTAGCTTTCATCCAATCTTCATATATGCCAAGCAATTAGAAATTATGTGTTTCAAAGGAAATGTCCTCATCCCTTTTTCTTCTTCCAATCCGAGCCTTCACTCTCTTTCTCTTAGATAAATTTCAAAGGCATGCAATTCTGAAAATTGGAGTACTGCATGTGTTATATGGAAGCTTATTATGTATCATCTATCCAAGCTCTCATGATTAAGGTATAATGATAGTTCTTAATTTCCCCTTTTTCCAAATTCAATTCAAATCCCCAAATTCTCATCCTCAATGTATTGGTGCTGCATGTGTGGGAAAACCTTCATGGATGACTGGAATAACAAGTGGGAATCAAAGGAGGAAGATGGAAGTTACAGCAGCAAGCATAGAAGTAGCTCCTGTGTTGTTTTGCTGCAGATCGAGCAACTCGCCTGGCGAGTTAGTGCTCGCCGCAGCGTGTTTAGCAGGGCTGCAGGCCTGATGTGTAATTAGTGTTCCACCGCTGTAGCTATTCCAAAATTCTTGGTAAGATACTCTTTCCCTTCTCTGTACTGGAGACTACCATTCCAATCCTACCACCTCGGTAAACTCCCTAACACCCTTTAAACCATTCCCATTTCTATTTTATTCAAGCATCCAAGATGGGGATTTCAAAGTGAGTTTCGAGCAGAGAGCTTTAATGCTGTAGCTGAGCTTTGAAGCAAAGTTAAAGCTTCTGAGTTAATCTCAATACAGGTGGGTTCTTTAGGATAGTTTAGTTAGTATCCCCAATTTAAATAAATTGCATGTAATCTAGGATTTTAGGAATTGTTGTGTGAGAGGGATTAATTCCCAAATTTCTCTCCGTTCTATTTTATATTATGCAAAGTACATTAATGCACTGTCTAAAATGAGGGTAGTAAGTGTTAATTTGAAAAACTATGATTTTTGCAAAACAGGGCAACTTCTGCATGAACTCGCTCCAGCGAGTAGTTGGCGAGCATTCATGGCGAGCTGGGTTCTGGGCTGATGAAACTCGCCATGGCGAGCTACTGCTCGCCACAGCGAGTTGATTTAGGTCAGGACCTATGATCTCGCCATAGCGAGCTGGTGACTCGCCAGAGCGAGCTTGAACAGAATAACCTGCATTTTTATAATTATCTCTGAAACTTCATGCACTCGTTTTATACCCTTATCAGAGTCAGATAATTTGCATTAATGTAATTGACATAATGTCGAATAGAATGTTAGGCACAGATAATCTTTAGGGTATAATCTAGAATTATTTAGGATTGTATGCTCCCCGGGTTTTGGGAATTATGGTAGTAATAACTAAAATAGTATCAGTCAATTATGAGCGATCTGTGATGTCGCGCTATGGACTCCCAATGGGATAATCCATTAGGATAAGTTTTTGTGAGCTGCATGCAGTGACCGAATTGGTTGACGGATATGGCAGGCCTCTGAGACATGCTCACCTCAGAGTGTCCTTGTGTCTAAAATGAATAAGAGTTTATTAATCTGTGATACACCTTTATCTTATGCTATTATGTTATGTTAGTTAAGTTAGTATGTTACGACTGATTTTAGGATCCCCCGGTGTAGTCACCTCTAGGAGGGTAGTAGGACTCACTGAGGCTTAGTAGTCTCACCCCACTCCAAACAATTTTTTTTAGGTAAACAGGATATTCGGAGCAAGGACCAGGTAGGAGGCTGACAGTTGGAGCTGAGCTTGGATTGTCCGCCTTGAAGATTTTATTTTCTTCGTCTTGCTATTAGTTTATTATCTTGTTTACTCAGAATACTAGCATTTACCGCTGTATTCTATTTGTTATCCCTTTTGTATTTAAAGCAATTTTGTATCTTGCTAATTTATTTAGTAAATTTTAATTGTACTCAGATCATATTATGTATGTCTTGACTAAATATTCTAGATATTTTTAGTTTGGGCGTTATAAAAAGACTAACACATCATCAATATAAACAATAATAAAATCTGAATAAGGGTTAAAAATATCATTCATTATATTCTGGAATTCAGAAGGGGCATTCTTTAATCCAAAAGGGAGGACATTCCATTCATAATGTCCAAAAGGAACGGCAAAAGCTGTTTTATATCTATCAGTTTCATTAATCTGAATTTGCCAATATCCAGACTTCATGTCAAATTTTGAAAATATTAATGAGTCATTTAACCTATCTAATAAGTCTTTCTTATTAGGAATAGGATATCTAATCCATTTTAAAACCTTATTAAGGGGTTTATAATTGATAACAAGTCTAGGAACACCTCGTTCCTTTTCAGCTGCCTTATTCACATAAAAAGCAGTACAACTCCAAGGGGATTTTGAAGTCCTAATTAATTTTTTGTTAAGTAAAGATTCTATTTCATTTTTACATAAACCAAGATATTCTTGATTCATTTGGGCTGGTCTAGCCTTAGTAGGAATCTGACTTTCTTTAAAGTCATCATCATAGGGTAAAGAAACAACATGTTGTTTTCTATTCCAAAAAGCATTAGGAAGGTCATTACAAACTTCAGTTTGAAATTGACTTTCCAATTTCCTAATTTGAATTTTAATCTTCTCATCATCAAGTTGATTTTTAATATTGAAAATATTAATTTCTTCTTTAAGGAAACATATTTGTTTCTCTTTTTTCTTTAAAAGTAAATCTCTTACCTCATTAAGCATTCTAGTTTGAGGATCAGAAATAAAATCAAAAGTAATTTTTTGGTTTTCCAAAATAGTTGTAATGCCTTTTTGATCAATCTTAATTATAGGCATTATCATATGTAAAAAAGGAGTACCCAAAATAATCCTATGAGTTAAATCTTTTACCAAAATAAATGGAGTTGGCAAACAAATATTATCTTTACAAATATAAGTATTATCAAGTTTGAAATTAACTTGAAGTTTACTTCCACCAGCCTGGGTAAGACTTTGGGTAGTTTTGACAAAATATTTTGTAGGGATTATTCCCTCCTGAATACAATTAAGATCTGCTCCACTATCAATAAGGGTTATTTCATCTTTTAAAACAAAGACTTTATTAACTATCAAAGTAATTTTAGTAAACCAGTTTTGAGAAGTAACTCTTTGAATAATATTCAAATAGCCTTCAGAGTGATAAGAGGGGTTTTTTATTAAATCACTATTATTTATTAGAATATTATTATTTTCTAAAATACTAACCTTATGATTAAGGATATCATTATTATTTTTTATCTGAATAATCTCGGATTTTAACTGATTAACTTCCCTTTTTAAATCTATTATTTAAACCGGAGTTTCTTTGATATTAACCTGTTGAAATCTAGATAAGACTTCACTGAGTTGATAGGGAGCTTCATTAATCATAGGAGATTTTTCCCTGGAATTTTCTTTAATCAGAAATTCAATCATTTTTCCTTTTCAGATTATTATCTGAAATAGACTCTAAGACTTTTAAAGCTTGATCTTGTTCTGAGGTAAGAACATTTAATCCATTCATGTTAACAATGGATTTCCAGTAATCTAACTCATTACATTGACAATTCTTATTGTCTGAATCACTATCTCCAGTGCTTAAACAATTACGTTTGAGTGTCATTGATAAAGACAACAGCTTATCAGAATCTGATGAACCCGTGAATTTGAAAGAGTTTGATCAATTAGCAGCTATGTTTGCTAATCAGGATATTAATGAAACTGTTAACATAAATCCTGTTTATGCTCCTAGAGCTTTAGATAAGCATTATTATAAAAGACCTTCTCCTCAAGATTTACTTTTTGAGGAAACAGAGACTTTCCAGAATTCTTATTCTGGAAAATCCATTTATGAATGGAATATAGATGGATTAAATGATAAGCAAATCATTGATATAATACATAGAATGATTATGTATTCCACTGTCTGTAAACAACAAGGTAATTCAGACAGCTCTATAGCCTCCTTTATTACTACGGGTTTTGTCGGTCAACTCAGAGGTTGGTGGGATCATTATCTTAGTGATGCCCAAAAGAAAGAAATTCTTTCTCATAAAAAAATTATTAAAATAGAAGAATCTAGTAGTTCTATTAGTCAAGACAACAAACCTTATAAAACCATTTCCACCTCCAAATCCATGGAATTTGGAATTTTATTAAGAATAAAGCTGGACATTGTCCTGTAATTAAATTATCTGAAGCGATCTTTAAAATTAAAGGACTATTATCACACCAAGAATTATAAAGCTCTAATAATTCGTTTGGTAAAATTTCTAGAGAAGGACCAAATTTGATCCACCACTCAAAAAACCAATTTGGTATTTATATATATATATATATATATATATATATATATATATATATATATATATAGAGGACATATCATATGAGAATGATATACTTATATGAGAATGATGAGAATGAATTTCAACCATTTGATTTAAATGCATGGCTAGGATTAAAAGTTATATTTTGTTCCTTCTCATATTCTATCATTTCTTTTAAAAGTTTTCATTTTCTCTAATCCAACAACACGGCATTCTCCTTCAGCATTTCCGGCCGCCTCTCCGTTCATCCTCTCATGTTTTTTAATCCCAAAGAGTATTTATTTGCATACTCTTCTTGTTTATTCTCTTCTTATTCTTCTTCTTAATTTATAGATTTTAGATCTATTAATAACAAAACAAAACACAAAAGGGAAGGCCACAAATGTTAGAAATCAGATCTAAAATCTATTTGTTTTAATCTCAGCCATATTATAGACGAATCTATTAAAACTGTTGGCTAATTCCAACACTATCGCTATGGAAAAATTCTTGTCTTCTTTCCTCTTTCCGTTTTCCGTCGTTTTCCGGCAAGAAGATGAAGGTCCACTTTGAATCTCAAAAAAAGGAGCACCATTAATAGATGAGCTTTACAGGTGAGAGGTTAGACTTGTCGTTAATGGTGGGCGAAAGTCAAACAATGTTTTCAGTTTGAGTAATGCCCTTAAGAATTGAAAGAAAGGAAAACAGTGGTTGATTTTTTTAAACCATTCAAATGTAAGTGTTGTTCAATGGTGAGAAGTCCAATTTTAAGTTATTTCCTTTAGAATTTAAAGAAAGGAAATCATTGTTTCTGGTTTGAAAACATTCAAATGGGAGTGTTGTTGTTGTTCAATGGCGTCACTGCAATGGAAAAGTCGCGTGCCTCAAAGAAGATGAATAGTTGACTGTGTTTTAAGAGAATTGATAGAATAGAAAGAGCACATGTTTAAGTTTATAATCTGGACCGTCCATTTTTATCAAATGGTTAATAATTATTCTCATCATTCTCATATAAGTATATCATTCTCATATGATATGCCCTATATATATATATATATATATATATATATATATATATATATATATATATATATATATATATATATCATTAAAAAAGTATGTTCAAAGCATGATAAGTGAATAGTACCATTTAATCAAAATAGCTCTAATAAAATGGGACGGAGGTAGTATGTAAGACCCAAGATTTCACTGTACAGTTTTTCTAAGGAACTTTAGTGTCGGCTAAGTTTTTAGGGTTTTTGGTGGAGCGGTCTTGTGAGTATCGTCACATTAATGGAATTTTTGCTGAAATGGAGCCTGTTTTGTGCTCGTGCGCTGGAAAGGCACAGACTTTTGGGTCGTAGTCTTCTTTTGAGTATAAGAAGGTTTATGTGAAGTCGGAATAACGAGTTTTGGATTATTCTCGCTTCTGGAAAAACGAGTAGGAATTTTACCCGCTGTTGGAAATTTTTACGATGTCTGAATTCCGTAGAAATTTAGATGGGAGTTTTATATATCGGCGTGAGTTAGGATATATTGTCAGAATAATTTTCAAGAGTGAGGAAGAAAATTACAGTCGCGGAAAAAGATTCGGCGATAAGTTTGTGAATTGTTTTTATTAAAAGGTTTATGGTAGAATTTTTTTATGTTTCCGTAAAATTTATCGGTACGCGAGATACGACTCGTTTAAGCGCGAGCTAGTGGGAGGATAAGATCACATAAGAAATATCTAGATATTTTGTGAAGAGGTGGATGGCTAGGATTAAGTCTTAGAACTTTCACTATTTGATCCAATGGCTCACAAGTAGCAAGACCATTACTTAAGGAGACTTTGGAGACTGCTTTTTCCCTATGCATAAATAAAACCCAGACTTTTGGCCCATGGTCTTTATTTATCAATCTGAACATTCCTGCGCTTTCAGAATTTTGAGTTTCGACTTTCTCCGTTTATTGGAAAAACGAGTAGAAAACTGTACCCGCTTCTTAGAATTTTACGGTTTCTGTTTTCCGTCGAATTTTAATTGGAGACTTTATATATCGACGCGAGTTGGAATCTAGTTTCGGAATATTTTTGGGAGCTAAGGAAATAAATTTCAGTCGGAGAATAAAGTTTAGCGATAATATTTGGAAACGGTTTACGACGGACGTTTAATTGTGAGATTTTGTATTTTTGAGATTTCCGTCCGTTAGCGAGGCGCGACTCGCCGAGAGCAAACGCGACGAGCTGAGTAGCGAAAAGGAGATATTTGTTCAAAAAGCAATCATGAGTTTTTTGATCCAAGGGCTAGGGTTTAGCCTTGCAAAAGTTAGTTTGATCCAATGGCCTAGATTGCACAAGAGTGTTTTAAATAGTAAGGAGGTGTATCTATTTTGTCTTAGAAGCAAACAAAAAAATTTCACTTCCTCCCCTCTCATCTCTCTCGGCCGACCTTACCACCCCACACTCATCCACTTCAAATTTTCTCTTCCTCTCAAGAACTTGCTTGGATTTGTGCTAGGATCATCAAGCTCTTGGACCATCTTCTTCATCTTGAGGTAACTAGACCTCCTCCTTTCATCATTTCTTATGAAATCCATAGATTCTAAGACAAATTTTTCTTATGTTCTTGAGAAGAAAAATGTTAGAATTTAGTTTTGTTTCCATAGATGTGTTCATAAGAGTTATTAGTACACATGAGTGAAAAATGAGTTGATTTCCATGGTTAAATCTTGTTTTCACAAAGTTTTGTTTAAGAGTTTTGAAGAAAAAAATTGAAATAGAACAAAAACTTGGATTGTGTTGTAAGATTTTGGTTTTGAAGTTAGATTTGAGCTTTTAAACAAAATGGATTGTTGAATATGAATTTTGTTTCGAAAAATAAGAAGAAAAAAAATTTCTCGTGTTCTTGAGCGACTCGAAGAACACAATTTAGAAAAATTTTATTTCGAGTTTCAAAAAGAGTCGGGTATACGATCGAATATCGTTACGAGCTAACAAATGTGGTTAGGGTTTCAAATGAAGAAAAATTGTGTAGGATTGCCCTTTTGCCTCATTTGGCCGTGGCATCCATGTAGGGTTCGAGGAATCGAATTTCGAAAATTGTTTAGAGGCAAATTGCTTCCCATGAGCATTGTTTAATTGTTTGATTAGTTATGGGATGTTTTGAAATGAAAATGATCTCTTGCCTTAAGAAAAAAATCTTATTTGAAATTTTTCGAAATTTGCGATTCGACTCTATAATTTCTAAATCGTTTTGATAAGTGCTAGTTAGGTATTATGGGATATTACCATGCATTTAGAAGTGAAAATTTTTGAATAGAAGGGTGTTTTGAAAAAAAAAAATGGCCATGGCCTTCTCTTGTGTGGGGGAAGAAATTTCAAAATTTTTCTAAGTCCACAATTGTGTGAAAATTTTGTATGTGTTGGATAATCTTAGTTTTGAAGGAAAATGAGTGTAGGAAAGGTTGTTAGGAAGAAAAAAATGTGTAACTTGTAACGCAAGAAAACTTCGAGTTTTCATAAAAATATTTTTGAAAAGTTTTAGTTGTGTTTCAAATGGTCTTGTTGTGTGTGAAACAAGTCCTTGAGGTGGAAAAAAATCCAAAATGGTTTTAATTTATGATTTGAAAACAAAATGATTTTCGTGTCATAAAAATAGTGCAATTTACTTCGCGAATTTTTAAACACTATGAGAATAACCTGAAATCATTGAGGGATAGCTTTAGGAAGTACCTTAGACCCCTCTGGAGCTTTGAGAGCGAGTTTCGTTTCGATAGGATAAACGAGGAGTATTTTATTGATGTTACGCTACATTTATTTTAGGTAGCGTGTGTTGTAGATTTCCGCGAAATTAAAGTAACGGAAGCTTGCTAAGGTAAGGGCACCTTTCTTCTGTATTATTTCCGTAATGGCATGTGTGTATGCTTTGTTTGCGGTGTATTTTGAGTGCTTGACATGTATGTGTGATGTATTCTCGGGATGAGAAATTGTTTACAATATATGTGTGGTTTACATATGTTTGAGAATATATGTATGAATATGTGATTGGCGTGCATATGATTTTGAAAATATATGTACATATTATGATTGTTTTACATACGCTTGAGAGGTATGTATTTTGTTGCATTAGCATATAAGGGGAATCGTATGCTCATGCATTCATAGTACGTGGTTATCGGGAATGGACCACGGGGTGCGACGACCAGTGATTGGTGTCCTCCTTTTTGAGTTTGGTGTTGTCCGTGTGACTCACCCGGTGTTATCCCACCGTGATTGTTTTGGTATTGAGTGCGAGACTCTACCTGGTGTTATCCCACCACTAGTAGGAGGTGTTATCCCACCCGAGCCTACGACCTTCTGCAGAGGTTTATTCCGGAATAGTGCATGCATGTGAAAAAGACCCGGCTAGGGTGATCACAATCATTTAGAGTCTGCATTGATAGGCTGGTGTGCATTTCAATACTGTGTGCAAGTATATGAACTGCTAAGTGTTTATTCGCTTTTATATATACATGTTATTTGCTGTTGTGTTATGTGTGGTGACCCTTGCAACATTTCATTTGCGGGCTCCTCCCACCCCAGATGATGCTGTAGGTCGCGAGGGCGGCGGCTGCTCAGGGCCCAGTGAACTCGTGCCGGAGCTATAGTTTAGAATTAGACTCTGTGCCGGTGTGTTTGTACATCATGCCGTTGGGCTAGACATAGGTTTCTTTCTTGGTTTGTTTTGGGTTGTGGTACTTGGAGTACTTTGAATACTTAGACTTGGACTGTAATTATTCAGGAACACACTTTGCTTGTCGAAGCACCTTATGGTAATGAGTTCTTTTGTATGTTTAATGCCGGCTCTCACTGTTTGTATGCGCGCTCTGTTTTGTTTTAAAAAAAAAAAAATAATAATAATAATAATGCCCCTTTTTAGACTTTGAAAAACGGGGTGTTACATAGTATTATTTATTACTCCCTCCGACAAAACATGAGTTTTAAAAAAGTTTGTTTTAGTATTAGATTGGTTGACAATTATATTGATTTTTCATGTTTACTCTTATTCGCTATAATGTTAGCGTTTGGTTTCAAATATTAAAAAAATAAAATTAATCAAAGTAGATTATGTGAATGACGCATATAATCAAATTAAAACACTTTTTTTTTTTTGACAAACACAAACTTATATCATTTCATTAAATAAAAGAGGCGTAATACAAAGTGGTAATGTCTCAAAATTACAGCGACTAGACCATGAAATGGCTGCCCTAGCTAACGTATGAGCTACCATATTCGCTTGTCGCTTAATAAACTTTACCATAAAGTTAGAATTGGAGGATAACAAATGACTAATATGAGCAATAATTAAACTAAATTCAGTATAACCACGGCGATGATGATGAATTGCATCCACAACATTTTTGGAGTCCGACTCAAAAATCACATGTTGTATATCTCTAAGTCTCATTGCTTTCAAAGCTTCAAGCATGGCAATTGCTTCTCCTTCAACGATGGAACAATTCCCTTCAAACCAAGTGGTCTCCGCCATAACGAAACGTCCTAAATGGTCCCGTAAACACCAACTCGTGCTGGTTTTATTTAATTCTCGATGAAACCCAGCATCTAGATTGCATTTATACCACCCATGGGCAGGTTTTTGCCACTGCAATGCATGTTGTACCTGGTTCACACCTGCTGCTACACGCTGCACCTGCTGTACAGCCTTCCACTCTTCCCATAAATGGCGTGCTTTAAAGCCTATATTGCGTCCTGGTTCATTGGTATCGTTCCAGACTTTGTTGTTACGGTTATTCCACAAGCTCCACACAACCATTGCAAACAATCCAGCAGTATCCTTGTCTGCATGAGTACAAACCTTAAAAATTAAATCTCTTGCACTTGTTGCACATTGTATTCTTGGTAGTATGTGATGATCTATGTCTGCTGCTTGTCTAGCCTGCAAACTCACAACACAGTCAATTATAACATGCCAATCATCTTCAGCCGTATGATCACACACAGGACAAGCTAACGGACAAGTAATGTGTCGGTCATGAAGTCTCACACGAGTAGGCATACACCCTCTACATATTCGCCAAAGTAAATGCTTTGCCTTTGGGGGAGCATTTATTTTCCAAATACTTGACCAATCGTCTTGAGTATCCGCATCATTCACATGTCCTGAAATATTACACAAAAGTTTATACCCACTTCTCACATTATAATCACCTTGAGGGCTATCTATCCAAACTAACTTATCATCCTCTATCAAATCAAACAGTGGAGTCTCCAAAATACTAGTAACAACATTCAATGGAAAAAGAGACTCAATTTTCACTTTATCCCACAATTTCATATTAGGCACCATAAGATCATTTAAGGTGAGACTATGCACACCTTGTATTTGAGGTGACGGAAGCCAAGCTCCTTCTTTGTCTCTCACCCAAGGTTCCCCCATCACTTTAATGGTATCACCCTTGCCGATACTCCACCTACAACCATGCATAAGGATTTGTCTAGCTTTCCAAATGCCTCTCCAAGTATAGCTTGGATTATGGCCAAGTTTTGATTCAAAAAAAGAGGAATTTGGAAAGTACCTTGATTTGTAGAGTCTTGCCACTAAGGTGTGAGTTTTAGTCATGATATTCCACCCTTGTTTTGCTATCATAGCCAAATTAAAATTGTGAAGATCACGGAATCCCATACCACCTTGGTTCTTAGGATATGACAAACGGTCCCAAGCAAGCCATCTAATTCCTTTATTATTAGCTCCTCCTCCCCACCAATATGAATTCATCATCCTCTCAATGTCTTTGATCGTGGAATCCGGTAAGAGATAGACACTCATGACATAAGAAGGTATCGCCTGTAAAACTGATTTAATCATGACCTCTTTACCTGCTCTAGACAATGCTCTTCCTCTCCAAGAGTTTATTCTCTTCCAGATTCTATCCTTAATATATGCAAAAACATCTCTCTTCTTTCTGCCAATCATGGAGGGTAGACCAAGATAATTACCAGTTCCAATAACATGTCTAACTCCCATAATCCTTGAAAGATCTTCCTGGGCTGCTATGCTCAAATTTCTGCTGAAGAACACCTCAGATTTGGTCAAATTAATCTCTTGTCCGGACGCCTGTTCATAAGTTTTTAAAATATTCATCAAATGATTAGTCTCCAGTAGGGTGGACCTGCAAAATAAGAAACAATCATCAGCAAAAAGAAGATGAGACACCACTGGTGCCCCTCTGCAAATCTTGGCTCCATGTAGGTCTCCATTAGCTATTGCTTTTTTGATCAACAAAGACAATCCTTCGGTGACCAGGATGAAAAGATAAGGTGAGAGAGGGTCTCCCTGCCTTAATCCTCTTCCTGGGTATATAGGGCCGACTTTTTCAAAATTCACCAACGCTGAATAGTTAACAGAGCTAACACATAGCATCATCCAATGAATCCACTTCTCAGCAAAACCCAATCTTTCAAGCATACCTCGCATAAAACCCCAATCAACTTTGTCATAGGCTTTACTAATATCAATCTTTAAAGCCAAATCACCTCTCGAACCTCGTGTCTTCCTCTTGAGTGCATGAATGATCTCAATTGCTATAAGGGCATTATCTAAAATCGACCTCCCTTCAATAAACGCTGATTGCTCTTCAGACACACACTTATCAAGGTAACCTCTCAACCTATTCGCCAACATTTTAGATATGACTTTATACAACACGTTACACAGTGAAATAGGCCTCAATTCCTTCATGTAAGTAGGATTCTCACATTTCGGAATTAAACAAATGTTGGTTTCATTCAACGAAGATGGGAAGTATCCTCTGTCCAACCATTCTTTAGCCGCTTCAAAAATATCATCTCCACATAACTCCCAAAAATGTTGATAAAAAGCCGGATTAAAACCGTCAGGGCCCGGCGCCTTATCTGGATGCATTTGAAACAAAGCTTCTTTCAATTCTTCTTTTGAAATAGGCAACAACAATATATCATTATCTTCCTGGGTTATTTTTGGCACAACTAAGTCTAAGACCGGTTCATGGACAGTAGAATTCGCTTTAAACAAATTATTGAAATAATTCAAGGCTACCTCACATAGTTCCGGCTGAGTTGTTACAGTAGCGTTCTCTTCATTCACAAGCTTCTCTAGCCTTTTTGTTCGTTGCCTTGTTGAAGCAGACATATGAAAGAATTTTGTGTTCATGTCTCCCTCTTTCAACCAGTGCATTTTAGCTCGTTGTCTCCAATATACTTCCTCTTGTACTAGTAATCTAGCATGTTTCTCCTGAATTTCCTTGTACCGTCCCGAAGTGTTTGTGTCATGACAGCCCCTTAACCTTTCCATCTCATCACTACACTTCATCACCTCCTGCTTGAACTTCATCTTCTTCCTACGCCTCCACCCCTTAAGTTTATTTGCACATCTTGTTGTTTTATGCATGATATCAACACCCCTCTATCTTCCCCATCCATCCTCCACCACATCCTCTACATCATCCTCCTTCAACCAATGATTTTCAAAGCGAAAAGAAAAGCTTCTTCTGTGGTTAACCGGTCTTGAGTTTTGGAGTAATATAGGGTTGTGGTCAGAATGTGATGTGAGAAGGTTACGCAACATAACATCAGGATAACTCATTAGCCATTGCGAGTTTGCCATGGCTCTGTCTAGGCGTTCTTCGATAACCGTTGGTGAGCCTCTGCTTTTGATCCAAGTATATGGGTACCCTTCAAGTCGGATGTCAGTAAGATCACAATCACTAACTGCTGATCGAAAGCCATTACATAACCAATTTGGATGAGGGTGAACTCCTTTTTTGTCCTCTTGAGATAACAAATCGTTAAAATCCCCTACTACACACCAAGGCAAGTCAGACATGTCTCGTAGTTGACGCAGTAGCTCCCAAGCTTGTCTTCGTCTCTCCCTCTCCGGATAACCATAATAACAAGTCAACCGCCATTCTTCTTCCTCCTGCTCCTTCACTATCAAGTTAATAAAGTTTCTAGAGTAATTCAATACTCTACAATTTATGGTATCCCGCCACATGACAGATAGCCCGCCACTTCGTCCTTCTACATCAACTGACAAACAAGAATTAAAATTCAGAGTTACACGAATACGCTCCATGGTTTGAGTTTTAGACAGAGTTTCTGAAAGAAATAAAATATATGGCTGGTGGCTTTGAGCAATATTTCTAAGGTTTGGAATTGCACTCGGTGTGCTCAATCCCCGGCAATTCCAACTTAGTATCTTCATTTGTCCCGGCAGGCCTGGCTGCCAGGACCTGCCGTTAAAAAATGCTCGGTAGCAATCACGTTAACTTTACTGGTAGAAATTTCATCTGCTCTTCGCCTCTTCTTCTCAGTCTGAGTTTCCTTGTCGTCAGAAAATTCATGGCCAATTGGAGTTGCAGGGTGGGTACGGGTCGGGTTAGGTTTGGATTTACTATTTCTGGTTTTTTTGTCAATACTGGTTCGGGTTAAAATTGGGTCGGATTTGGGGGTTGGGTTTGAAATTGATTGGTCCATGTTTTTTTTGTCCAGGTTAATTGGTTGGCTGCTGAAAATCAATGCTTGATGGGGTAATGATGGTGATGGATGATTTTCCGTTGCATGTTTGTTAAGGATTAAAGCCTGAATTGATTGTTGGCTAGGAAAGGCAAAACGGTGGGACATGTGTAATTAAGGTTGTCGGTTGTAGTTAAAGCTGGGGATGTGACAGAGATTTCAGCGTTTTGGTTATGGGGAATTGATTGCGTCAAAGTTGTGGGGCCAGGTTGGATATTACAGGATGGGTGGGTAGACAAATCATTGATTACCAATAATTTGTGTTGTCTGGCAATGATGACAGCTTGATTATCCATGGAACGGTTATGAGCAGGTGTGGTAAATGACGATGCCACCTCAGCAGCAGTGGCCCCTGCGTTTGAAACTCCTGCCGGAAAATTTGAATGGCCGGCCGACTGAATGCCTCCATGCTCCGTCCTTCCTCCATTCTCCTCCCTTAACCACCGTGATGTAATTCTCCCCCCTTGTCTTCTCAGGTCCGCTCTAAGTTCTGCTGACCACTCCCTTACTCCATCATCTTGTTCTTTAGCGAAGAGAATTTCACACTTATTTTCTCCATGACCCATAATTCCACAGACAAAACAAAAGACTCCTAATTTCTCATATTTGAATTTGACGATGCACCAAGCTCCTTCCTTGTCTTTCACTTTGGTTTCTTTCTTCAACGGATTGCGAACATCGATTTTCACTCGGATTCTCATATGTTGTCTCCAGAAGCTCGAGTTATTATTCTTATCATATTCCACGAAATCTCCAATATAGTTAGCTAGTTTAATGCCAACTTTCTCCTTCATAAACCCCATAGGCAGATCATGAACTTGAACCCACATGTTGACATGATGGAGAGGTATATGTTCAAGTTGCATTCCAAGTTGAGCACGTTCCAAAATAAGCATGTTATTGTCGAACGTCCAAGGACCACCCTTGAGAACAGCCTCCATATCCAAGGGATGATTGAAATGGAATAAGAATTTTCCTGTTTGTGCCTCCTTAATTGTCACTCCCTTCACCGGTTTCCATAGGTCCGCCATTCTCACTTTCATAGAATTAAAATGGATGGATCTGTCACAAAGGAAACGACCAATCAGACACCACCGGAGGTCCACTTGTTCATCCTCCTCGTCTTCAAAATCAAAACAAAATCCCTCCTCCTCCTCATTCAGAGATAAACCTTCAAGATCAGGTTGTGCCATAGTAGCACACTGGATGGTAGCTATGCGAAAGTGTTAATTTGTTTCAGCGTTATTGGTGAATATCAACGATAATAACAAGCTCCTCACTTGGAGAAGATATATCAAACCCTAGCAGAGCACTAGGAAAGTTTTTACTGTTTCTATTTTAAATATGGATCTTAAAACACTTAAAAGTGAACGAATGGAGTACAAGTGTACAACTTAGTGAAGATTTTTCTTATAGTACAATTAATGGAGATTTTGAATGTCATTGTCGTTGATTATATTCATTTCTAATAACCGACGAATCTTCTCAACTGAAAATTTCCCTTGAACTCAACTTTACCAAAATTTAGTAGTCTGGCATATTTAAGTCCATCAAGAACCCCAAAACTCCATCACAAAAGCATTCCTTAGCTCAATGAATTTTGAGAAACTTCCCAACCACTCACCCTCACTCTCTCTTAAGATACCTCCACAACCAAATATTTTAATGACTCTTCATTTTTATTAATGAAGTGCAACATCTTATCATATTCATTGAACATTTACTAAATGCAACTAAAGGATATATTTGATCTGCATTAATCATTTAAATTGTTAGTTGGTCCAATGGTGATTGACGCTTGACTTGGTAGGAAGGACCATTGTTCGATCCCCTACAACTGCATTTAGGAGGAGATTGAAAACACTTGATGCCAGAATTCGCCCTGAACTTTGGATTACTAGGATCTCATTCCTCTAAGAACCAAAGACTAAAAAAAATAAGTAACATAGCTCATATTATATAAGTGTACTTTGTTATTGGACAATTTAAAAATTAGTCATTCTATTTTGACATAAATTCATGGAATATCATATAGTTAATGATGCACAAATATTTCAATGATTTAGTTCGTTACATGATTGATGAATTGTCAATTTTTTGGACAACATTAGTTTTTTTTTTCTTTCTGTTGTTTATTAAAGGGCGAGTGTTGATGATATGAAAATAACCAACTGCGTTTAATTTTTTTATAAAAAAATAATATGTGTGTCTCCCAATATGGAGACCAATGTTCAGCTTTTTATTAACAAATTAATATTGACACACCTTAATAATATATCAGGATATTTTAAATTTACTTGTACTTTTTATAAAGATTATTTATATCTATATCATATAAATTTTCAATCAAGCGATTTTTTTATGTTTAAATCTATTGCATGTCCTTACAAATATTGGTAAAGTTAAAGGCCCCAAATTTTTTATTTATAGACGAATATATATATATATATATATATATATATATATATATATATATATATATATATATATATATATATATATATATATATATATATATATAATTATTGCAAGTATACCAATTTTTCTTTTTGCTTTTGACCGCTTTTTTCTCAAGATGTACAATTTTCTCCTTGAAACTATAAATATCTATATTTTCCAATTTGTCTTCTATGCTAACTCATTTCTTTGTTTGTCGTGAGTTATGGTGCTTTGGCCATTTGTTCTAAATTTCAGAGTTGTGATTATGAAGTCTTGGTTCTTTTTGAGAATTTCATGTTTTTTTAGTTAAAATGGTAAGTTAAAGGTCCCATATCTTCTTAGACACAAGTTCAACCCTTGACCAGTTGACCTTGGTAATATTTAGATTTATTTATTTTTCATAAAATTATATGTAATTTTTTTTATCTTATAAGACCTCACAACAAAACTTGCTTTAGACTGCTAATTATGTCGGACTGGCTTATTTTGTATGAACGCAAGGGATTACCTAAGTTGGTGACGTAATTTACTTATCTTTGGTTGTGCACTCCTTCTCCAAATGGGGCTCATATAGTGCCTTGGGGCAGGCCCACGTTAATAGTAGCACTTATGAGTTTTATATATTATTGATTGCTCATGTCTTCACACAAGTGATTTTACGACCATGTTGGGATAGATATTCCATTGTTCCCCTGAAATCCGCAATTAGGGAAGATACTTTTGTGAGACAAATAAGTTCTTTGATATTCATAACAATGAAAACATTTTTTAACTTTCTCTAGTCAGTATTTACGCCTCATTAGTTTTACTAGGCTAGATATTGAGACAGCATATATTCACATGATGTGGTCTTTTCAATCATTACTTGGATCGAGCCGCTTAGACCAATACCACTATGAAACCTATGTGGAAAAAATAAAATTGACATCCAACATAAACAAAAAGTGAAATATTTTAATATAAATGGAAAATGAGAGTATTTTAGTGGTAAATAAAAAAAAGAAAAAGAAATTATGGACGTGATTAATTGTTATGCAACTTTTGTACACATCCATCTAATAAAATTATATCATAATGTCATTTTTTTAAGATTAAATTCCTAAAATATGTTTATAAATACTAACACAACGCACCAACAATGAAATGATTGAAGTGATAAGGATATTATACTCCTTAGCAAGTGGTCAGATGTTCAACTTTTTAGCTTTTTTGGGTAAAAAAAATCTGACGAAGATTAGTCATGTTAAACACGGTGAAAATTTAGTGCCAATCACATAGTAATGAATAAAAAATGTTATTGATTTAATTGAAGGAAAATGCTAGTAAGCACAACAAAAGTAGTTGTGCAAATCCAACGACATGATGTGGTCACCTTATTAAATTACGTTTGATCCAAACATTGGTGTTCTCCCTCTCCGCGATATGAGTTCATAGCGGAAAATAATGAAGTTATTTCCCGAGCCTTCAATATTGTCTATTCTCAAACATCAGGGTTCTCTTGCACGCCACTACCGAGCTCCCTTACATGCAACTCCATCGATCAAGGTCTCGTCAAATCGTCATGAAATGATATTGTCGTTGTGCCTCAGGCGACGCCGCTGCAACACCACGTCCCCACAACAAACTGCTTATGAATGACCATATGTTTCAATTTGGATACCATATGTGGATAGTGTATCTATGGAATATAGATAATGGTGGTGTTTAAATGTTGTGAATCCATTTATAAATTGATGGTTGAGGCCGGAACTAGAATTGCAGCAACTATGTGCAGTTGTAGTTGTGCAACGAAAAATTGTGTGCGATGCCTACAGTAAAGACAACATGATGAGAAAACAACAATGATGAAGGCTACAATGGAGACGACAACCACAACAATAGGGGTAATTTGTTTTGATGAGTTATGGTGTTGGCGGCAACTGTTGCGTCTTGTAGAAGTTGCGGTGAGATAAACAAATTGGTGGTTGCTTGGTAAAATAAGATAAGTCTCTCTTTCTAAACAAAATATTCTCGTAATAACAATGTGTGTGAGATTTTCAGTTGCAATTAATTTAAAAAATTAAAAATCAAATTAAAAAAGGAAATTGGGTGTGGCTTAAGGCACGCGGTCATGTTGGTGGAACTTTTTGTTCCGTGCCATTTGTCATTATAGATGCTATAACAAAACTTCGTAAGAAAATCTCTCGGAAAATCTATGAAGATCAAATTAGTTATCAACGGCTTCCGGTTTGGGTGGACAGCCCGGAAAAAAGACATCCGCATGAATTAGCTTATCCACCTCTCGAACAATACTATAAGAATCGGTTCTGAACATACATCCTGTAATGTTACAGGCTCCCATAGCAATAGCATATTTTGGTTCGGGCATTTGCTCATATAATCGAACTAAAGAAGGAGCCATTTTATAGTTATACCTCCTGTAACGTTATAATGCCCGCTGTTAAAATTAGGTCTGCCTGCCTAGGACTATAGCGTGGTACTGGTCCATAACGATCAAAGTCACACCATTTGTTGGTGGAACTATTCATTCTGTGCCATTTGTCGGTGGAACTTTTTGTTCTATATATCAATATTTTTTTGTCAAGTAGTCATTATGACTAGAAATTCCACCATTAAGGTGGATAAGTGAGATGATCGAGGTTCGAACCTCAACTCCCTACATATAATATACAATTGTTCTATCAATTCAACTAAGCTCACAGACTTTTATATAGCAATTCTATTAATTGAATTTAAATCAAAATCCAACTTTGTTTTTTACGCAAAATCAAACCCAACTAAGACCATTTACAATGGTGTTGAATGAGTGTTGAATGTAGAAAAATCATTGGAGACGGGGTGTTGAAGATTGGTGTTTAATGATGTGGATGAGAGATGTGTTGAAGGGATTCAACATAGTTGAACACTGACAGGAGGGACGCGTGACCCTTTCCTGTTCACTGTCTCTGGCGCGTGCACGACACGCACGGACAGGGCGAGTGGGACGAGCTTGAACGCGGAGAGAGAAACAGTCGTGGTTATGTGGCAATCTCTGATTGGCTTGCTGTATTTTTTTATCACATTAATACTTTGAACTCAATTATTTCATTGCAAATTAATTTTTAATTTTTTTACCAAAATTTATGATTTTTTTTTGTTTATAAATAGCGACTTAGTTCATTTGATTTGAACACAGCAAAAAAACCAAATTTTTCATGATTTGTATCGTATAAATTATTTAAATAAATTTTATTTTTATTACAAAAAACTAAAAAATAAATTGTTAAGTGTTTATTATTTTAATTTAATTTTAAGGCTAAACTGTTCATTTGGTCCCTTACGTTTATTTTAGGTTTGAATCAAGTCCCTTACGTTTTAAAAGTTTGAATTTGGTCCATCACGTTATCAGCGTTTACATTAGTTAGCCCATTCCGTCAAATTTTTCATTAATTTCGTTTGATCCTTACACATGGCTGACGGTTTGGATAGGTGGAAGTGATTTTGGACACGTTGACAGCCATATAATAAACAGAACCTTCACAAATAGAAAAAAAAGTTAGTATTTGCAAAGGTCTTTGTCGTATTTTTTTCTATTTGTGAAGGTTCTGTTTATTATATGGCATTCCACGTGTCAAAAATCACTTCCACAGACCACATGTGTAAACTGTCTCCCATGTGTAAGGATCAAACAAAGTTAGTGAAAAATTTGACGGAAGGTACTAACTAATGCAAATGTTGATAACGTGAGGGACCAAATTCCAACTTTTAAAACGTAAGGGACCTGATTCAAAGCTAAAATAAACGTAAATGATCAAATGAATAGTTTAGCCTAATTTTAATCGATAATTGTAATTTTATGTAATCATTAAAACATAAATATAAATTTAAATAAGAATGTGAAATAAAAAGTGATGAAGTAGAGTGTTGAATGAAAAACTATTCGAAAGAGTAAAAATTGAATGAGTGTTGAATTATTAAGTGGAAGAAAGAAAAAATATGTGAAGTATAGGAAATTAAAAAAAATATCGTTGAGTTTTTTAACATGGTCTAACTCTCTTACACATATGTATACGAAAAAGAGCTATGCTATTTGGTACGGAAACGAAACACACGATAGGCACAATAATTATTTTAAAATAATATAAATTTGTTCTTTTGACACAAAACATGGGTGGTCTTAGTATAATTCTTGCTTTTATTCGGTTTATGATTCGTAACAAACAGCAATTTCCTACGAAAAAAATTGTAATAAGAAAGAGAGAGAAAAAAAAGAAGAAGTTAAAAGTCATCCCAGAGATATACTAGTTGACACGAAGAAACAACGAATCTCCATTTGTTCTTTATCTCTCTCTCTCTCTCTCTCTCTCTCTCAAAGCTTCGCTTCGACATATGGCTAAATTCCGCGCTCTCGTCGTCTAGGGTTTCAGTCTCAACCAAATCACTGTTCATCGTCACTAACATGTAAGTCTTCTCTCAACCTTACTATGCTTCCCCCTTTCCATGTCTTATCTAGGGTTTACTGTATCTTCGTTAATTTCAAATTTCGACCTTCTTTTCAAAACCTAATTTAGCTCACCATGCGTATTTGCTTTAATTTGAATCTGATCTGATGATATACGAATGTATTGCTACTGTTATGATGTCGTTATTTTTTCACCGTCGCTAATACTGAAACGGAACTTCGGAGATACGAGAATGAGGAACCATTGAAGCTGTGAAGGTCGCAAATTATTGGAAAATTCTCCTTTTTTTTTTCTTTTCTGATCGCTATCGCTGTGCTTAGTTTTAGACTAACAATAATAATGTTCAATTTTCGCTAAAACTCTTTCGCATCTGTTATTATAACTTCTTGTTGGAATATCTCCTTAAGTCTATTCTGTTCTGTCTCATCGACAGAAACTAGCATTCCAATGCTTAATTCTGGATGGATTTTGCGAGTACGGCGCTATGGGTACTTTTGATCGTATACTTGTTTTCTTTTTTATCCTTGACGATAAAGTGATATGAAATCACTGTCTTGTATACGACAGTTTCCCAGTAATTGTTATATCGTTGAAACGAAACTAATTTGGTCACTTCTAGTCGTTGACTGTGCCAATACATCTTTAGACTTTATTATTATTTACCATCATCATTAATTTTGAACCTAAAGTAATTTCATTCTTTAGAATTTTTAACCATAAAAGTGGCTGCATTACCCAGATGCCAAGACATTAGTTATTAGGTAGTTCCGTAGTTGGGCTGCTGGTCTCCTTCCTATGTGCTTTAGTTCTATGTATCTCAGTAAGAGTACATTATTCCAAGTGCTAATATGAGATACACTTTTTCTGCAGTAATTTTATGTGATCAATGCGTGGAGGTGTTACCAAGTTCAATCAAAGTAGCTGATATAAATGTTTCAAATGGCATTTGATCCTCCACAAGAGCAATATTGGATATTTAACTCTTTAATCAATTTGATATTGGATATTGGAAGGCAGAAGCTTTCAATATATATCCCAAGATAGCAGAATAAACCACCGGCTAGTTCAATGATGGGAAATAATGTGTCACCTTATCTATTAAGTTTTACCAGACTCTTTAGTGCCCTATATGCATCAAGAAAAGAATTGGAGAAAATCAACACAATACACTTGTATAGCTTTGATCTGAATTTAAGTGGCCAATTGTTGAGTGTTCTGAAAACTGTATGAGATGCATCAAATCCTAGATGTTGTAAAATTGTTATACAAGTGCCATCATTTCACAAATATATAGATCTTTCAGTGTTTGAAGAATATACATAGGCTTTGGAAAAGCTACACCTGTGTATTTGTCTGACTGAAGATTAAAAGCATCTTTATGATCTTGCTCAAATAATTTTGACATCCATTTTGCTGTCCTGGCATATGCTCTCCTTATTACTACTACACCAACTAGTCATTTGTTTCTTAGGTTTATGCCTTTATTAAGAAATGCTTAGATTGAGCTTGATGTAATATAAGGAAAATATGCTTTTGAGCAAAAAGTATCAGATGTGTTTCGTATTATGGAAAAGCTTGTTATCCCAGTTCAACCTTACAAACCTATCTTCTCATGTGGCAATTATATGATCTAATGCTCATTCAATCTCAAATTTTGTCTCTCAAACAACTGCCATTACTTTGCCATTTAGATCCTCTTTCTATGTTAATCTGGTGTCGTCAATGAATTATACACACTTGAATTGCCCCATTGGCAGTGACAAGGTCGTCAATTTTTTTTATCAGTGGTCTATACGTCAGATGAGATTTCACTGGCTTCAGGACATGGAAAAAAGTGGATAACTTGTTGCTAACAGAGATGAAGAAAGATGTGGGAAAATGGGATGGAAATATTAAGCTTCACTCTAGGCTGTGTTATTGGAGGTCACACATAGCTAGGTTTTTTTGTTTGCTTTTGCCTCCCTTACTAAAGTCTAGTCTCCTTCTCGCCCCTTTTGATGTATTTAATTATAAGTAAATGGGCAGTTTTGTTATAATGAATATATTTGTATTTGATATGAAAAATCAAAGAGATTTAAATCACTGTTGACTACTGAGAAAAGTAATTAAAAGAAAATAAAGTAAACTAAGACAAAGCTCCCAGCCAAAGAGAAAACATCTAGTCCCAAGCTTAGCTGAAAAGGTGAAAGAAATTCCATACCCCTCCTCACCACGACTAACCATCTTTTTTGGAAAATCCCGACAAATCTATTTTCTTTCTAACTAACTTTCCTGCAATAGGTGTTAATCCCCTCCTATCTGTGAGAATAAACTTGCAGAACATTTTGGGCCTAATAATATTAATATTTGTGTATGTAGTCTATAATATAGTTTTATTTATGGTAACAATGAACAAACACACTCTGTTTTACTTTGATGCCTTATATTTTTGCTTTTTATTGTTGGGTGATATGCCCCAATGCGCTCTGTCCTCCTTATCATTAATCTTATCGTGGTATTGGAAGATTTTTTGGTCGAATCTTTATAAATCTGGTTTGGCTCTTATGGTTCTAGTTTTCACCGTTGCTTGCTTTAAAAAAAACTTTTACCTCTCAATTTTGGATTTTATCTTAGACCATACTTGAATGTGAAAAATGGAATGTAAACAGTAGGGAGGGTAAATGAAAGGTTGGATTGTTTATTTTATTGCATAGGACTGAAAATCAAGGTATAGACATAGTTATGATTAATGCCCATCGAACTTTGTAAAACCCATCTGGTGTAATCTATACTTGGTTTTGTAATTATTCACAATGACATTCATATTGTTTGGACCATTGGCATTGCATTTGCGTCAAAACGACACCTGGTTTTGTATGAAATCATAAATGAAAAAATTGGTTCGGATGGATTCTACCTCCTAATTAAGAAACATGTTGATTTATAATTTATTCTCCAAATACAATTTATATTAATTTTTACCCGCTTTTCTTATATTTCTAGCACGTCCGACCTACATGATCTATGGAAAAAATACACTTCTGTTTCTGGTGCTAGTTGAAAATCCTTTTGGTTGTTCCTTATGTGAATTTATCCAATCTGTCTGTTGCACTGTATGATGTCTAAGCCCAATCCGTGACACTTGATGTTCAATTGGATTGGTTCTATCATAGATCTTGAAAAAACAAGAACTGAATTTATTTTCATCTCAGTGCATTATAATTTATACCCATACGAAATGAATAGAATTTTCAGCTAACTGGTTCTCTATGGGATAGATGTTGTTCTTGCTGATTGTTTTTTAATTGATGTTTGTGTATTCTTTCCTAGTTTTCCTGGTATTTTATAGCCATGCGTACAAAATTTAGTTCAAGAATGAGGATAGATTTCAGGTTTCTTCCTTCTGGTGATTTATTATTTGTTGTTGTTAATTCAGAGCACACAGCATTATTCAAAGAGAAGATCTATTGTTGACATGAGTGGAACTGACCGAAAGCGCTCTTCAAAGTGGGATTTGAGTGATGAACACAAATTCCCATCTGGTAGATGTTGCTGGTAATAACAGTTCAAAATGGGCTTATTCGGAAGGAAATGATAAATTAAGACCTGTTATGGGATATTCATCAAAAGATTCTTTTTCTAGAGGCAGAGGTTCATATGAGGATGATGCTATGAATGAAGACCATAGAATTTCGGATAGAAGAAGAGAATGGGACACCGATGGAAGTTACAGCAAGAAAATCTCTCCTTGGCAAGGGGAATGGGGACAAAAGAGGCACAGTCAATCTCCTATAAATGGTTGGAGCAGGTCAGTCTGGTTTTATTTTCTGAATATTGATACTGACAGAAGCTTTATATATTTTTCGTATTTTACTTATGGTTTGTTGTGGGAGCATGACTGTAGACACACTTTATTGTGTGTTATATTTTAATGTAGTAATGTTCAGAAAGTCCAAAATTATACACTTTTTTCCTTCTAAAGCGCTTGCACTTTATTGGAGAAGCTGTGCACCCTAGGAGTAGGGCCATGCTCTGGCACCTGCGAGCTCTCAGTGGTATTGTTGGGATCTAATGGAAAAATGAGTTACTACTCAATAGTAATTCTTTCTTTTTTCGTTCAAAGACATTTTAAACATATCTTAGGCATTTTTTCAGCTACTTTTCTTTATTGCAAACACCTGATGAATGCATGCATGCTATCCCGACGATTGGATACTTCATGAAAGATCATGTGATAGTCATGTGGCATCTATTTGGTCTTGAAATTCACACATCTAGTGATCTTATCGTATGTTTAAATTCACTATGTAGGAATTGCAGAAATTGTATTTCTTAGTAAAAGAATGAGATTACAAGGCAATATATACACTATACACTAAAGGCCTTCTGGACCCAATAATACCTCAAACCTAGTAGTCTAACAGTTATATCTTCTTGACCAAAACAACAGTTTTATCTTCTGCAGTAAATCTCAGAAGGCGCAATTTTAAAGACATGATTTATCATTTATCTATTATGCCACGTTCTGCTTCTTTATTTTGGAGGATGCATTCCATTTCTGTATTTGTGTTGAAGAGCTTTTTTCTTAATGAGTATTTGCTTAATATTGCGTACATCCTTGAATTCATTTAGATTTTTTCCAAGGTATTAATTGTTTTTGAGTTGTCATCATTTCCACTATTAAATATATTGAAGATTTGATGATAATATTTGTGTCCATTGTTATAATATTTCTCGATGCATTTTTTTGTGTTTTAACTATCTGTCTTTCCTGGGATTTTTGTCATTGTCAGGAGCAGTCGGAGCCGGACTCAGAGCCGGAGCCCTCCTCGTGGTTTTAGGCGGGATTCAGGCGTTGATGATAGAAAAAGGATGAGGGTTGTAGGATCAACACGACCATGCAGAGATTTTGCTGCTGGTAAATGCAGAAGAGGCAGTCTTTGCAATTTTCCGCATCATGATAACCAAAGTCGTGAAAATAGTTGGGAGGGTAAGCACAGGGAAGATAGAGCTCCCAAATACTCTGCTACCCATGAGAGAGGTGACCATTCTCTTAAGAGTGGTAGATCTAATGAAGCTTGTATAAATTTTGCAAAAGGCAATTGTAGAATGGGAGCATCTTGCAAGTTTATGCATGATAACGACTCTGATGGATATGGTAAAGTTTCTATGGATGAATTCACTAGAGAAAGGGAAGATAGAGCTCCCAGATATCCTGCTACCCATGAGGGCGGGGACCATTCTCTTAAGAGGGGCAGATCTAATGAAGTTTGTACAAATTTTGCAAAAGGCAGGTGTAGAATGGGAACATCTTGCAAGTTTGTGCATGATAACGACTCTGATGGATATGGCAAAGTTTTTATGGATGAATTCACTAGAGAAAGAGAAATTGACAGAAGGCACAGAGATAATTCTTTTGAGCAGGGTGGCCGGCATGTGCCTAATCGCACTAGTGATACTCCTTGCAAATTTTTTGCTAATGGAAATTGTCGAAATGGTAAATTTTGTAAGTTTTCTCACGATAGGCAAGCATGTAGGAGCCCTGATAGAAGATTAAGGGATGATAGATGGGCAAGAAATCCAGGTAGAGATCATCAAATGTTGGATAGACAAAAATCGAGCCATTCCATTAGTCCAAATAGAAGGCTAAGAGATGATAAATGGGGTTCGGATGGCGATGTGGCTGATCCAGATAGAGTTGGGGACAGTCCAAAGCGAAATAATACTGTTTCTGATACAGCAAAGCTGATCGAGAATAAAAGTGGAAATGTAGATGCCACAGACCCAGGATTTACTACTTTATCTATAACGGATGGATATGGGCATGAGTTAGATAAGAGTGAGCTGCATGGTAAACCACCAATTTCGAGTGATACGAAGGAAGCTGATTGTTGGATAGAAGAAGATACTGGTGCCAACATGCATGGATCCCATTCAATAGTTAAAACAGACATTTGGCCAGGTGATGCAGAAATGTCTCCTGATTGGAATTATAAGACAGGATCTTCCAGCCATATGGAAGAACCTGGACAGAATAAGCATGGTATAAGGCAGGGTGGTACGCATTTAGCCATCTCAGAACCCGACAGAGTACAGCTTGCTCCAGGTAAAACACATACTTGATGTTTCTGTAACTGTGCAGCCCTTGTAAATTTAACCCAAATTTAACTAGTATATTGTTTCGTTGAAATGTGATGATAAATGTGAAAAATAGCTCTGCAGGTTCTCACACAAACCTCTAATATTTTTCTACTGGTGTTTTTCTAGGACAAAGCATCAATCAGAATGCACAGAATGTAAATCCTTCGCATACTTCCAGCTTCCATGCAGTTGGACAAAGTCAAGTGGATGTTCCCATTCTTCCTTCAAGTGGAGGAATTGTTGATGCTACTCACAGACAAGAAGTATCTAATGAGAAGAAGTACATTGTGGAACCAAATATCACGGATTCAGGCTTATCACAAGTTAGTTCAATAAATCCTCCAACACAAAACGCTGTAAGCAATGAACAGCTTGCTCAACTCACAACCTCTCTGGCTCATTTCCTAGGAGGAGGTCAGCAGCTGCCGCAGCTATATGCTGCTTTAAATTCTCACGATTTAAAGGACAGTCCTACCCAAGCAAAAACTCAAGTGCCTGCAATGCCTGTTTCAATCACATGCATCAAGCCTGATCCTCCCGTTGGACTCTCAAAGCAGTATGGTCCTGGGAATGATAGTATTGCGCAAACAATTGCTGATGCAAGTGGTGTGCCCCCAGCCATTCCTCCAAGTAGAAATACTGCTGAAGTGGAAATTCTGTCACAGTTGTCTAACCCTGGAAGACAAAATTGTGGTGATTCTATTAAGGGTGCCTCCTCAGAACTCGTCAAGAGTGATAATCTAATCCATTTGCAGCCTGGCCAAAACACAGTGGTGAAGAATAAGGATAACAATGAAGAGGTAGCTAAGGAAAGGAAAAATCCTGAAGATGGTCATAAAAGTACAAAAGAGAACGGTCCGCAAAACACGGACCAAAATGGTAGGCCTGATGATGCAAAGCAAACAAAGGAATTGAAAGGGATTCGTACGTTTAAATTTGCATTGGCTGAGGTTGTTAAGGAGCTACTGAAACCAGCATGGAAAGAAGGTCAAATAACTAATAAAGAAGATTATAAAACCATTGTGAAGAAAGTTCTTGATAAAGTAACATCTACCATGCAGGGGCCCAATATTCCTCAGACACAAGAGAAAATTGACCAATATTTGTCATTTTCAAAACCAAAGCTTAACAAACTTGTACAGGTCAGTCAATGGTGGTAACTTATTACCATTTTGTTTTTGAAGAATTTCAAATTTTCTCCATTTTCCTTTTAATATGAAAATGGATTTAGTTGAAACTCTGGAAATCTTTGAATTTCTTGAAAGCTAAAAAATTGATGTTATGGAATAGGGCCCTCGCTGAAAATGGGATAAATTTTGAGGAGGAACGTACTTACCCACAATTTTATATATGTAGAATGTAGATAAATTCAATCATCACACTTTTTGAAAACAATCAAAGTAGTTTTGCCTTAGTTTTGTCCATCTTTTTTTCAAATTGAATTACTGTTCCATTAGGAATTAAAATTACCAGAGGAAGTCAGATATCTTCTGTTGAAAAAATGATGGCCCTGATTAGATAATTTATTTAACATGTGCAATGAAGACTTGTAGAAGTGTTGATAAGGAGGGTACACCAAATAGAGGATCCTCCAATTTAAAAAGGCAAGGGAGACCAAAGAAAGCTATAGGTTAATCCATTAAATGATATTGATTTAAATGATCAATACGTAGACATGGTTTATTACATGACACTGACGTTGTTTGTTCCATGCTTCTGGCTTACAAGAAAAAGGCTTGCTGCTGCTGCCGCCGCCGTTTGCCAATAAAACTTGGGTTTGTCTAACATGTGCAACATTGCACATGTTAAGATAACTAAAAGTAGTAACTTTTTATTAAAAAACAATAATTGTTTATTAAAATATTATACATTTAATACAAAATGCACAAGTTTCAATATATATCTACTATTTTAAACTTCTTAACATGTGCAAATTTGCACATGATAGAAAAACCCATAAAACTTTACCCAATTTCTTAAATTTTATTCATTAGCTAGATTTTTTTGCCGTTCTAACAAAATCTCGTGGGACATTATTTTCTCTATGAAAAACATCAAATTCAAAATGAACTTTTACTTTTCATTTTCTCCTAATTGATCTTAATTCTGAGCTCTATGTTTGACTGTAATTCTGAGCTCTATGTATTTCAAATGTCTAAGCTGTATTTTGCTGTTAGAGATATATGTTAGCTTCTGTATCTGCATTTGTGATCTTTCCGTAATGTTTGATCGGTTTGAAACTATGACAATCGATTTATTGTTGCCTTTCCATCTTGTCCCATAATTCTTCTCTTTTCTGTTGCAGGCATATGTGGAAAAGGTTCAGAAGCCTCAGTGAAATTACACAATTTGGCTGCCAAATGTACTGTTTATTGTCTTCAATGTGCACTATTCCTTCTTACCTCTGGAATTCTTTCGCCTTTTGTTTGAGTACCTTGTTCCTTATCTTTGCAGCTCTTGCGTATGTTTAAGATATTTCGTTTTTGTTTTTCATCATTTTTCTTTGTTTTTGTCGGATAAAAGTGCTGGGTATTTAAGCAGTTAGTTTGCAACTTAACTGTCAGGCAATTGGTATGTGGTTTTTCTTTTCAAAACCAGTTTCTATTGTAATCAGGAGACATCCTTTTTTGTTCTCTTTTCTGAAAGAGAAAGACATGGAACCAAAAGATGATGAGGCTTTAAATTGGATGTTGATTCTTTCAGGCTTGGGTGTGTCGCCTTCAAATCGAAAGTCTCAATTGTCAGTAGTATGGTGTGTGGTAGTCATTCTATTTAGTATTTATAACCAAAAACATTTGGTAGTCCGAATTTTCTATAGCATTAACTTGCATTATTATAAGTCATGGAGCAGATGAGTGTTTTTACCGTTTTGATTTAATCACTTTTTTGAATCCATAATTTTGTCGAGTTGTAATATTACTCAAATCTAAGTAAGGTTCTTTTATGAAAAGCAACTATGGATATAATGGAGTAGATATAGGTATGTTTGGATTTTATGAAATGGGATGGAATAGAATGATATTTACATTTAATTGTTTGGTTATAAATAGATGTTAGTGAAGGAAGTTGAGTGATGGGAATGCTATCAATTGGCTGATAAAAATCATAAAAATTATAATTTTATGAGAGGTTGATAAGAAAGTTGATAACAAAAGTATTGCCGAAGAGTATTGTCGACAATTTTACCCAATTATTGTAAAATAGTTCATATTTGTTTGCAAAAACTATTGTTTTTTTTTGTTGATCATAAGTTTTGTTCGACTTAAGTAAGGTATCGTTTAGGTTTTAGAAGTTATCTGAAAGCTAACAATGAAAATAAAAGCTTTTAAAAAAGAATAAAGTTGTTTGGTAATTTTTTTTTTGCTTAAAAAGTCTTTTATCTATGTAGTTTATTCATAAAAATTAAATAACTTTTATTCTATCAAGTACTTATTGAAAATTTATTTGGCTTAATTTTGCTTTTATTGAGTAAAAAAATTGAAATAAGCTATGCCAAACTGTATCTATGTATTAATAATTGAAATACAAGAGGTATTTAGCTCATCAATGAAGGATAAGTACAAGCAATATTCCACCCAATCAATACATAAAAGATACTAATAATGATACTAAAACAAGCCTCACTGAAACAAGTTGAATCTTTCAAAAATCTCTCCCAAATCTCTAACCTTAGACTAAACAATTCTTTCATTCCGCGATGGCCAAAACACCCAAATGACTGTATGCCAAAGCATCAATACGCCTTGAAGACCTTTCTTACATTTCCTATATATTGAAAGAAAGCCCTCCGATAAAGAAGAAATGAAATCCGACAAAACAGTAGCCATACAAAATATTATTTTAAAACTAATTTAAAATATATTTAAAACATTGAGTACGTGACTCACCTAATTCCTTTTGCTAACTCAATCATAAATAGGTGAAAAAAAATAACTTGTATCTATCTGATAAAACGAAAAGCCAAAAAATTCAAAATTGTATCCATCATGAGCTTAAAGAAATCCGGATCCGCATGTAGGGGTGCGCAAAAAATCAAGTTAAACCATAACCAAACTATTAACCAAATCAAATCCAATTTTAATAACCAAATCCATTTTATAAGAAAGTCACACCAATCCAATTAAAAAAATACCAATTGTAAACCATATCCATTTTTTTATTATTGGTTTGTAAATCATATCTATTTTTTTTAAAAAATTTGATATCAAATAAAATAAATTCCGGAGTTTTTTCCGAAAAAAAGTTTTCGATCTTTTTTGGTGAAAGTTCCGTATTTTTTACAAAAAAAAACTTTCCAGTCTTTTTTGGGAAATATTTCGATGTTTTTTAGGAAAAAATGTTTTGATTTCAGATAAATATAATTTCGGAGTTTTTTCTGAAAAAAGTTTCGATATTTTATTCAAAAAAAAAAACTCGTGTTTTTTACCGGGAAAAAAAGTTTCCGATATTTTTTCGAGAAAATTTGTTTTGGAAAAAAAAGTTCCCGAATTTTTGCGGATAAAGTTCTGATTTTTTGGGGAAAAAAATTGATTCAATTGAATAATCCAATTTTTATTACTAAACGGTTATGAATTGGTTTCAAACCGGTTATGAACCATATCCAAATTGGTTTTTATAAAATAACCGGTTTATTATTGAAATAGTTTTGGTTATAAACCATATCCTAATATATGGTTTGGTGTGGTGTGGTTTCAAACCATTGCACACCCCTATCCGCATGGTAGGGAATTAGAAAAGTTATTTGACAAGTTGTTAAAGTTAATTTTATTGAGCTTACAAAATTTTTTTTTACTGAGCTTGGGTCTCTCTAGTCACAAATTCAATTACTGCTACAAGAATTAACTAAGTCTTGTGAGGCTCAATCGATATCCTCCACACAGAAGGGTTTCAGATGATGTTCGAAGGAGCGATCACACATGACACTAAAATTTTAGGACAGCAATTTTTATTTGACTTAGTGCATGAGTATGTGCGTGCGTGTATTCGCGTGTGCGTGCGTGCATCTGGGGGATAAAATAAATATTATAACTAAATTTTAAAATAGACTTAGATACCGTTTGACCCAAATTTTTGTTTGTTTGTGTAGAAGCTATTTTAACCATTAAGAGCTTTAAAACCAAAGATAAAGCTGTTTGGTAAATCTTACTTCTTTTATTTTAAAAAGTGTTAAAGTTTTTTTTTATTTTTTTATTTTTATTTTTATTTTTTTTTTAAGCAAAAGGAGTGCATAAAGAACTCTGCACCACCCCAAATATATTAAAATAAAAATAAAAGAGTTTACAAAAAACTGGGGGGACATCCACCTGACCCAGTTAAACCACACAAAAATGTAGCAAATTAAAGATAAAACTATTAAGACCAACTACAAGTGGTGTTAAAAGCAACCATAACAGGTAACAAATAAACCAAAGCAAACACTACACAACAGACACTATCCAGCGAGCACGCGCACGGACCCGAAACCAAATAGCAAAAAAAGTGATGTGCAAGCTTTTACCAAGGTAAGAACGGCGAATGAAACGACCGTCAACACGGACAGATTCACGTACCACAACCCCCTATGACAAAGCACAGCAGGTATAAACGGCCCTTTCGAGCCAAACAAACCCAAACCTCACAAATTGCCAATATCAAACCACCGGACAGTTGCGAAAGGGTCTTGAAGGGAAACCAGAAGTAACCAAAAACGACAACAGTGAATCAGCACCAATCCAAGAAAACTGCAGATCTCAACAGATCTGGAAGAATCAGAGATCAAGGCAGTGCAACAACAAAGCCACCGTTTGAAGAGAACACATCAAGGAACCAACAATGTCGGTGCAAAAGAAAGCCAGCAGCAACAGCGTAGACAACAGTTACAACGACGAGGACACACAAATCATCACCGGAGAACCACCGTCAACAAAGATCCGGATTTGACCCGCTACAGAGCAACACAGCCCCTAAGCAAATCACAACCACAGATTAGAAGCAAATATCTCAAACGCAAACGAGAGAGATGGAGGCAACAACCACCGCGGCGGCGCCGACGGTGGACAAAAGAACCGGAACGGAGAAAACGACCCATCAAGGGCAAAGAAGAGATGGTGCGGCCGTGAAAGGCTAGAGCACCATCATCACCTTATATCTACATTTTGAATGAGAAAGTTTGGATTGTGGGAAAAAGAAAAGTAGGTACGGCGGCGGTAGCTTTCCTGAGAGAAGGGTTTACTTGGATACCTCTTCTTATTTTTTTATTTTTATAAATTATACTAGGGTTAAAAGATTATTTTTTTAAAATAAGGGTTAACGATGTTTGATAATAAGATAAAGTTTTTTTTTTTTTTTTATAAACAATAACTTATTTAAAGATGGAGTAAAAAAAAAATTATTTAAAAAAATTAGTTAGATACTATAAATAATACTAGTAAAGTTGTTGCAAAGTAGCTATTATCACTTATTTTGAAACTCTTTTATTAGTATTTTTCTTTGAAATATAGTATCTACTTTTTTTCTTACTAGAGCTTTTAAAAATTATATTGTTTAATTAGTATAGCTTCTTACTTCTAAAAAAAGAGAAAAAAAGTTAGGTCAAAGATACCTAGGGTGTGTTTGATTCGCAAAACAGCAAATACTGGACATAACAGTACATGTCAGAACAAGATGATACAGGACAAGACAAAGTTGTACATGAGAGAGAAAAAATGATACTCCCTCCGTAGCAAAATGTAAGTCACTTTGACCATTTTACACAAATTAAAAAAAGTAATCATTGTTGTATGGAAAAGAGAAATTATGAGTTAGTTTACACAATTGTCCCTCATTAATGGTATGAAAAAGATAAATTAGATAATTAAAAGAAGAAAGAGAAGTAAATACTTTATTGGTAATGTAAAGTGACATAATTTGGTACAAATTTTTTTTCTCAAAGTGACTTACATTTTGGTACAGAGGGAGTAATATTTTAATATTCAAAAATAAAATGGGTATTTTCGTATTTTAAATAGTTGTACTGTGAACAAAAAGTTGTCCTGTGGTTTAGTGAGCGACAAAAATTCTTGTTTTTGTCCTGTCCCTTGCTGTCTATTTTATCCAGTCCCATAACCAATTTCTAAATCAAACAAGGATACAATAAAAATTGCCAGTCTAATCCGCTGTTTTTTAACAAATCCAATGCACCCTAAATATTTGTTAATCTGCCAATGAAGATCAATTCAATTTGTAAGACTTCTCATATTCTGTAAGGACACATTCAATTTCCATCGTCTCTTTGTTAGATGATATGTAAGTATTTTTGTAACATTTCTTGAGTCTTGAGACTTTGACCTTATTGAGCTTCCAAAATTCAACTCTTCTAAATTTATGTATACACAGGGAAAAATTATTTGTCAAAATCTTAGCATATAAAACTTTTGACTAAAACATTTTTTATTTATAATTTTTTTTAAATGAATATTTAGACTTAGAATTTCATGTTAACTAGTGCTTTGGAAATATTAAATAAGAATATTTTAAATAGTAAAACTACATTAAAATGTGTTTAATTAAGTCAAAGTTTGAAAATAAAACAAGTATTGTTTTTAATATAAAAGTGACTTTTTAATCTTTAACTATTGCTCTAGGAGTGACCTTAAAATAAATTAAGACTATGGTCTAATTAAGACTATGTCTACGTGGAGATGATATTAAGTTGAAGCATTATCATTTAGCAATATATAATTGCTAAATGCACACAATGATAGATAATTCTTGAACAAATTATTATCATGGTATAGTAATTTGAAACAATCATTGAACCTTTTCTTACTTTCTTTATCCACATCTTCAGCTTTGATAGTGGGAGAGTTGTAGGGTTTATCTAGTCTAGTAAAAAAGGAACATTTTTTTTTCCGCGCTCCTATGTTTCCTCGCGTACTCCTTGAATTATTAAAACATTTCTTCGATTTCTTAACTTGCGAATATAGTTTGTTGTTTAACATGCGGACACCCTTATACATGAAGCTTTCAAGCTTTTGCACCGTTCTCTACTTTAGTAAAGAATTGTATTCACTACTTAACTTGCAAACACTCTATAAATTTGTTCTCTACTTGTTCTGTTCTCTATTTATCATGCGAACACTCGTTATAGTTGAAATTTTAGGATTTTACATGTCCACCTTCTAGAAGGTGAAATCCGTTTTTACTAAGACAATTTTGTATTCTTAAATTATATATGTTTTTTTAGATTTTGACGTTTCTTAAAATTCTTGATCTGATGTGAAGTCAAACATTGCGACAATATTTTGCATCACATCGACTCAAGAATATCGAGGAACATTAATATTTGAAAAAGTGTAAATAACTTAAGAATACGAAATTGTCTTGGTAAAAACAAATTTCAAATTTTATAATTCAAAACTGGTTTCACCTCTTAGAATGTAGACGTGTAAAATCCTAAAATTTCATGTATTGGAGGTATTTGCATGATATATAAGTAGAGAATTGCTTTATGTATCTGGAGTGTTCGCTAGTTAATTAGAGAACAATATTTATTCCAATTTTCTCATTTTTACAACGTCCGATACTTAAATAGCGGATGAGATAAATATGAAAATTCAGAGCGCATGCAAAAAAGGTTGCTTATTATATTTATAAGGAATAATGTGAGATAGGTATAATTTAAAGACTAAATAGATTGCATGTTTAAAATTTACAGAGATGAATCATGAGATTAATTCAGTTGGCAGGACATTGCATTATATATGCAAGGGGGCCGAAATTCGAACCCCAGTTATACCACTTATCCGGATTTGGATTGAGTGCATTCAATTTTCATATGCAGTCATGCAGTCAACTTAACAAGTGGTTGGATTGTAAGTTATTTTTATGGGGATGAGTCTTGTGTGGTGGATATTATGTTGAATGCATGACTGCACAGGAAAATGAATGCACTCAATCCAAATCTCACTTATCCACCTTAAGAGTGAAATTTCTAGCCACTAGACTACTTGAGAAAAAAAAATAAAAATAAAACATGAGTATAACTCCATTTATTATTAATGATTACATTGAGAACATAAAAATTAATGTTTGGTAGGAAAAAAAATGCACAACATACATTTAATGACCAACAAAATGCTTCAAATATGTTTATTTTCATAAACAAAGTAAAAAACAAAACAAAAAAGGCACAAGAGAATATGGTTTTTGAATTACAAAGTGAAAATAATAAGAAAATGCATGCACCTACAAATTGATGAGATTATCAATAATCCCCATAGCCACATCACAAATATGCTTCAAACCATTTTCTCTACTAGCAAGCTCATGAGGGTAAACTAAATCAGGAACCCTTTTGAATGCATTATGACAAGCATTTGGGTAATCTTTGGCTGCAGTGATGTGTATATAAGCATAATCATATTCTTCATTAGCCAAATCTTGCACTGAAGCTTGAAGTGAATCACTAGCATAAGAGTACTTATCCGCACACTCTTTGAGAACCCTTTTCAAGGTGGTGTTGTTGGTAGGAGTAAGAGACTTAGAAGACAAATATGAAGAAGTGGAAGTAGCATTTGTCATTCCAATTCCAACCATGATCACAGCTAAGCCCTTTGTGTCTGCATTTGGACTGCTAGGATTGGATTTGAGGGAAGAGAAACATAGATTGTAGTACTTGGTGTTCTTGCAAGTGCTTTTGATCAAAGTTGCATCTCCATTCACATTTGCATAGTGTGCTAGGAAGAGGAGGAGAAATAGTGAGACGTTGATCTTAGAAGCCATCGTGGAGATTAATTTTCTTAAGATATTCTCTAGGAGATAGTTTCAAAGTATATAGAAAATTGAAGCAATAAAGTCAAAAAGCAAAGTTATATGATTCCTTTTCTTCTTCTTCTTCAAAGTGATAGAAATTAAATCAATAAAGTCAAAAAACAAAGTTATATGATTCCTTTTCTTCCTTAGATTTTATTTTATTTTTTAAACGATGTTATTAATGTGAATGATCTACCGATATTGACAATGACTAATATTTGTTAAAAAATTGGCTGATTGACTACCTTTAATGAAATTTCTTTTCTAAATTATGTTTTTTCATTCACAAAATCTAAATCAAAATCTTATTTAATATACCCGAGTCTAGTTACATTTAGACAAATTTAAAGTTGATTGTTCATATATTATTTAGGTCTTAGGTCTACTTGTTGTGACATATTAAATATTGTACCTTAGTCTACAAGCTAATGATCTATATTAACCCTTTTAATTTTTAGGGGAATGAAACCCCGTTTAGCTGTGAGGTAAATAAAATTTGACTAATAATTATCGAATTTATTGGAGCTAAGGATCAAATCTAATATCTCATATATACGACCTAAATCTCTCACCACTAGACCAAACAAACCTAATAGCTTGATTCTTGTAATATTTTAACTATGCAGGAAAAGTAGTGTTTTGATCAAGCGTCACGTGATAAACTCTGTTCATGAAAGAATATCTATTACTAGATCTATATGACATTAATTTTTTGTTGTTAATAAACTCTCATTTTTTTTAGTCAAAAAAAAAAATAATAATATATTATACTAGTATAGTTTTCTGGGGGGCTACCCTGAATTATAAAAAAATACTAGTAGGGTGAGCATCGGTCGGGTTCGGTCGGATTCGGGCCGAAAATTGTAAAACCGATAAAAACCGCAGCCTCTTAATTTTGACCCAATTCCGACCGTCTACATCTTCGGTTTGTTCGGGTTCGGGTCATGCGGGTGACGGGTATAGCGGGTCAGTTTTAACGGATTACATTGAAACTTTGTTGTTACATCTAAAATTTCATTGATCAAAAAAATATTATTATTCAAATAGTTCAATATTTCGTACACACTGCAACAAATGATACATTAAAAATGATGAGATGCAATTATTTTGTTTCAAATTTGTTAATCCAACGACAATAATAGATAGTAAATGAGAAGTAAAAATTAATATAAATCTAGAATATTATCTTTCACATCTCCTTTATCAACCTATTATAAGCATACACTTGTAAAATATAACTTTTTTCTTCTCTATCAAAGATAGACAAAATTAACAAAGCGAATAGTATAAGAGATTAAGAGGTGCTCAAAACTAAAAAAAAAATAAATAAATTTATATTTTAGAAATTGTTCGGTCGGTTTCGGTTATAAAGAGATAAATTATAGAGACCCCCACCCGCCCGTATACAACCGTTTATGACCGATTTTTCACAATTGTTAACCCGAGACCCGCACCCGCACCCGACCGAGTGCTTCCATATATTGGTGGTTATGTCGGTTTCGAGTCGGGTTGCGGGTTCGTGCTCACCCCTAAAAAATAGTGTTGTTTTTTCTTGTTGGATTTATTACTTTGTGAGTGATTCAGGGCTTTATTTGGAAGGTAGCAAGTCATCTACTCATAAGGCTTAGGTTGTCTACTAGCATAAAACATCTTGAGTTAGAGGCAACAAGAGTCACGGGTCATAAACCAACAAGAATCATGTTCTGAAACATGACTTGCTTTGGCAATAGGAGAAGCATTAACCTCCCATTATTGGGTCATTCTAGATCGTGTATAGGTATAAAGTTACACAACTTTTATGTTCTGTCTACATTTGTACTTGGACAGTGCAAAAGATTTACTAAACATCTCCTATTTGGGAGTGTTTATTTACATTTCTTTTTCACCCAATGATTCTCTAAGAAAAGAAGTTACCGTAATTCAAAATTCAGCTAGAGGTAAATAAAATTTAGTGAGTGATTATTGTAGCCAGAAATCAAACTCAGATACCCAACCTTTAATTAAAGTACCATTTGAGTCAAATTACTTGATTTGAGTGTTGATTTGCTAAAGCTGAATTATTCAATTAAGCAACCTTAGAAAGCAATAATCAACAAGCGGTTTGATGATATTTAAACTTCAATAATGCTCACTGGTAAACCATAATTTGAACCAAGTACAACCCAAGGAGTTTTGCACTAGATAGAATAATTTCAATACCAAATTTAAAATAAAAGCATTGATGAATTAATAAGAGGATATGTGTTGCTTGAATTAAACAAAATAAAGTTGGAGCACCTTAGATGAAAATGGAAACGAATCAATCGCTTAGTCACTTCGTGAACCAAATCTACAGATTGTCTCACTCAAAGTTGTAGATCTCAATGCATTTAATGGTAAGATCATCGACATAGCTCATGTTTCTTTTACACTCAGAGAGAATCCAAATCCATCGCATGAACAAAAAAAAGTAACAACGCATTTTAATGAGTGCGGTAGATAAACAAAAAAAGTAACATTCACTTATTAAGTAATCCCATTGCTAGTTTAGACCCAAAGTAACTCCCAAATATTAGGAAGTTCATACCATAAAAATGGTGTATTGCTATTCTATACTCGGGGAAAATATAAATCTCAACTATTATGCTTACAAAATACTCAACTAATAATTGTCATTAAAAATCCTTTGGAGATATGAGGTTCAATGAGAGACCAATTGTTATGCAGAGCTAGTGATTAAAAAAAATGTAAAGAAAAACAGTATAACGATATTTATTCTTTATACTTTAATTTATCATTAAAGACTACTATCAAAAAGTTACAACATAGTGACATTTGAAGTCAATTGATAGATTAGCAACTACCACAACATATCTGATAGAGACTTGAATTGTGAACTGGGCCTTGATTTTGGCCCAAGCCTAAGGTGTGGAAAAGAAGAGGGAAATGAATGAATAGATGATGAGGTGGCATAGTGTGCATGGAATGCATGAGGTGATGATGTATGAGGGTTTTACGAGAGAGCACTACATATAGTTTGTTAGAGGAGAGAGACTCCTCATTCTATCTTTCTGTTATGATTTGGATTCACTGATACGTGAATAGGGGCCTTGTGCTTTGGGAGAGTTGATATTGCTATCAATTCTATTAGTTCTTATCTTCCTTGTTTTCTGTTTCCATCATTGTAATTGTTCAATCATCCTTAATACAATTACTATTCCATTGCTTTTCCATATTTTTGTTCATATTTAGAATTGAGTTCCATCAATATCCCTATAATGAATTACATTATGTGAAGTAAGTAACTAGCAAGTAATGTATTTCACTTACTCTACAGCTCATACTAGAAGATCTGGTGTGCTATCTGTGACGAAAAAGGCGGCCTCTTCCGCAAAATTGAATCACCTTCAGCTAGATTGTTTGAGAGAGGATCAAACTCCATTTTGATACTATGCACTCTCGAAGTAGAGATTCCAGCTGATAAAGAACTGGAATCGAACAGCTTACCAGATAAAAGAGCAGGATAAAAATTTACAATTATAGATCAGAGGAGAAAAAACAAGAGTAACTAGTTTGATCCATGAATTCCGCATAAAGGAGACATTGTCGCTATTTCTGTTACATAACTGACAGATGATTTGTACTCTTTGCACCAAAAGATAGCTCCTGTCCATGGCAATCAGAGTTAAATAAAGCATGTTCCAGTTATCATCGCATTTCATTAATCATCATAGCCACAACAAAAACCAGTAAGCTGGAATACAATAAAATGCCCACAAACCTGCAAGTCAAATACAAGTTCCCCTCAGAGGAAATGACTTGCCATCAAAAGTTGTGGCTTTTCTTTCTCTTCTTCAATCTCCCTTGAAGCTTCATCTCTAATATCTTGAACCTTTTTATCCCAGATATCATCTACTAGTTTCCATGTGTCATCCTTGACAATTTGAGTCTGCAGTGAAAAGAAGTTCAGGAAAAAAAATGAAGGAATACAGATCGATTGCAAGACAAATTGATACAACTATAAACACAAGGATTGGCTAAAAAACCTCTGTAGGGCGTGGTGCTCCAAAGGTCGAAAATCCAACATTGCCCGGTGCAAATGTAACCCTTCCAGGAAGACTGATCCCATAGATTCCCCATCGTCCAGCATAAATCATTGCTCCATATTCATCAATTGGACTCACAAAAGGCTAAAAAAGACCAGAAAAAAAAAATGACTGTGAACAAATAACAAATAACCATTTATTCAACCAGGGTGGTGATAAGTATTTTTAAAAAAAAAACAGTATGTACAGCCTGCCATACTGAAATTCTGATTTTGTAACCCTTAAAAGAATCCAATAAATGATTTTCTAGTAATAAACATCTCCCAAGTTATCTTCAAATGCTTGAATACTTTCAAAACATGTAAGAAATACTAAAATAGACATGTCATTTGAAAATATCAAAATAACATATGTATAACAACGTCAAAGGCGCGCTGATAAAATAGGACAACATCCTCCACTTAGTTTGTGATATACCTGAGCTACACGAGGAGCACTCTTATAAATGTCCCAAATCTCCTCAGCTTTGATTTGCCCCTTTTCAAGCAAAATATCTGCATAACAAATACACATGTAGAAATATTGCCATAAAAGAGTATTGATAATAGTTAACATATTCTAGTATTATACAGTAAAACTTAACTCCTAAAAACAGGTCTTAACTATCATAAACTAATCTAAATAACTTCCAGAAGAAATTGTTCATTTGCTAACATGTAAACCACACAAGGTCTAGAACCAGACCTGTGATTGTCTCAACCGCTGAATGGTATTCTCTTAGCACAGATGAACACTTCTCTGTAGCATAACGCATATACTCATCTCGGAGTGCTTCAAGTTTCACTGCAAGCTGTATAAAACACTTGACATGAGTTGTGACTAGTTTATACTCCTAAAATACTTCTGTCAAGGGAAACGGTGTATACAGAAAACACAAGCTGTTGGACTTAGATCCTACACACATACATTAGGCACAAGATCGCTTTCATTTCTGTAATATGCTTTCCCAAAGGCAGTCATTCCAGTCTGTAGAATCAAAAATTCTACAAGCCTTGAAGCTTCTACCGTTGCATTTGCAGACATCCAACTCAAGTTGTCGATCCCGAACATATCCTCCTCAATTACTCTTGCTACAAACAAATTTAAATAAGCTTAATAACCAAAGTTCCAATTCCAGTTAATAACTTTGCGGCTAGCCACAAAATGCTCTCTGTTTACTTCTGGTCAACAGTATACAAATTCCCTTTTGAGCTTACATTGAAGAACCTTGACTTTGTTGATTTTCATAACAAAAGTAAATCATCTAACAATGGAAATTCACATGCTGAACACAGTTGTTAGGATCCTAATTCCTCAACAAGAGTGATAATCAAAAAAATCAAGTATAGGTTCAAATTTAAGAGGATATAAATTGGGTGACATTAGATAACTTCAAAGATTCACAGAACAAAAGGCAAAGGGACATGCCAAAAAAGTTGTGATGTTTTCAAAAATACAATATCTAAAAGATGAAAAACTAATAAATAAGATTAAAATGCAGAAAAAAATTGCCAAAATGACCAGAAAAGAAAACAACTTACGAGCACAAGAACGCACTATCGAGTTTATGTAATCTGATTTCCTAGCAAAAACCTTTCCAGAAACTTCATTATAACACATATTTGCCTTGTTGTGAATAGAAGTTATATCAGTCTGAAACAATGAACACACAGTGTGACACAGATGAAACAATCACATTTCCACACAGTGAAGCTGCTCAACAAAAAAAGAAAAAAATAGTGTTACCTCAACAAAAGGACGGTGCGGTTCAGGAAAATGACATGCAAGAACAGCAACAGCTGCTTCTCTATAAGCCAATCTCAGTCTCAGTTCTTCAGGAATTTCAATAGTATCCTCTTGCCCTGTTTCAAATGTTCCTTTTTGCTGCAAATCCACATGTTTCATTAGACGGAGTAAAAATGCATTGAAAACACCGTAAGAAATTGCCCAGTCAGAAAGAAACTGAAATCACAAACCCTTTTTAATGCCTCAAGCAACTCATCACGACCGATGTAATCCAGATCCTTCCTGGCCGTTAAAATTCCAGCTTCATTCCTGTCATTTATTCATGGTGTTTATCAGTCTGTATTCTGATGATGGATTGATGAAGAAATTTCAACCAAAGGTTATTACAGTATATTTTGCAGCTCTGCCCCAGTAAAATCTTCTGTTAGCTCTGCAATTTCCTGAAGTAGAGTATCCTTTTCTTCTTCTGAGCGAAAAAACTTATTCCTAGCATGCACCTAGTTTGCACCAAAAAGAATAGGAAAAAGAAATTTAAAATATTGAAATACTAAAGGAAGACTGATCCCAGTAAATCAAGGATTTCGGGTTAAAATACCTTCAAAATGGCAAGTCTTCCGTCTTTTAAAGGTAAACCAACTCTAATGATCTTGTCGAAACGACCCTTCCTCAAAAGAGCAGGATCAATAATATCCAATCTATTCGTAGCACCTATCACAAGGACCTGAAATTCAAATTCAGTATATCAAATAACATCTTTATGATCTTGGAGTTCAATTAAAGCTTACCTGCGCTGTGGAAACTTTGAATCCATCCATCTCAGTCAGTATCTGAAGTAATCCTTGTTCCCTTTCAGCACCTCCCTATATAATGTACGGACAAAGAGTTTAATTGGACGGAACAAGTGAACACCAATAAGAAAGTAAGAAGTGATACTGATATCTTAACGTAGGCCAAATGAAGTACATATTTTGCATGAAATTGGTTTTTATATATGGATTCTTATAATGAGAGACGAGAGGAGTACATATTAACCGTTCGATCAAGTTTACGGTTCAGATATTTTTTGGAGATTAGAAATCTGCTCACACTCACTCTATCTTTCGTACATGCGTATCAATTTTGCTGCACACTTTTCTAGGTTACCGTTTCATCTTCCCCATCCTTCGCACACTTTGCTTTATTTATTTTTTCTTTTGGCCAATGCTTTCTACCATTAACATAATAGTATACATATGTGTACTTGAATGCTGTTTTTATTTTTATTTTTTTTTCCTTTTGGCCAATGCTTTCTGTTAGTTATACATATATGACAACTTGTAATTACTATTAAATATGATAAAAGATGCAACAAATTGGAGAGAAAACCATAGTCACATAATTCTCCCAAAGGTGACGAACCGCGAATTGGTTCTCGTGTACCAATTCGTGGTACTTTTGCGAATTGGTTCGTCGTAATTTTTTTAGAATTCTTTAAAACTTAAGTACCGACGAACCACCCCAACAATCAAATAAGAACAAAATATAAAATGTTGAGATTGATTTAGACTTAGCTGTGAATATGATGATTACAAGTATAACATCACTTGTCCACTAGTATAATGCATTTTGTACAATGTATATTGGATTTGGGTTGTATATTGGAACATCTAACAAAGTGTTTATTTCTAACTTTGATTACCTCTCAATGTTAGTTACACTTCTTAATGTGTGAGTGTGACTTGTTTTCCCTCTATGATACACGAAACACATGTGCTATCAGCATACACTCAACTTCTATTTGATGGAAATTTAATTCTCAATTTTATGATTAATATAAACTTTAGATTAATAATATTAATTAACATCAATTTAATACTAATTAATATTTTCATCAAATATTTTATTTAATCTTTTAGTAACAACGTACCGATTATCGTACCGACTATGTATGCCCCTCGCGTACCGAATTCTTTAAAGGCAGCGTACCGCGTACCCGAACCCGTATCGCGTACCGAAACGAATTGCGAACCGTGTGACTATGGAGAAAACAAACAATGATTCCTAAATATTACTCTTAAGAATAAATCACTGAAAATTCAAAGGTAAAAGAAACCAAATCTGTTCAGACTTCCTCTGTTTATTTGTTCTATTTTCTTTAAGATTCAAGATTAAAGAAGTTCTGACCAACATCGAAGAAGAGTAACAGGGAAGGTTGGTGATTATGATTGAATCGTGGGAGAAATAGAAGGGGCAAGAGTTCTTCGATAATGGTAATCAACAAGTTTAACCGGCAGAGTTGAAACGCGTGTAGAAGAAAGATAGAATATGTGCAGGTTTTTAGTCTACAACAGATATCTGAACCGTAAATTTGATCTAATGCTTCATATACACTCCTCTCATCTCTCATTATAAAAATTCCTCTCACTTGATACATCCCCTATACAGACACACACACACATATTCTTACTAACAATCAGACATGACATAATTCACCAATATAGCACAGAAGAACCATGAGCAGGTCTTTAAATTACATCAGATGAAATTCCAGGTACTGTGTCTCATAAAGTTGCTACCTAATCACAAGTTTTTGGTTCCTTCTAAAAAGTTAACACATTCATAACTCATTGCTTTCTAGCCTATAACAAAATACTGTAAAGCTGAACACGAGAAAATGTAGTTTTAGTTTCTTTTTTCCTTATCACGTGAATGATACCAAAAGTTGTGGTTTTTGTAGGAATTAAACATTAGATTTAAGCACACATATGATACTGACACAGGTAAATATTTCATGGTAAGGAGCTGATTCAACCAGTGGTTTAACAATCCTTCAACAATAACAGGCTAAATTCATTTATTAGTGAAAAGTAGTTCAATTATTTTTTTATGTAAATGTTACACGTAGACTTTAAAGTTCAAAAACAAGGGAAAAGTTGTTTGTATCTTACTCCACCAATATCAGGTCCTCCACGCTTGCTACCAATAGCATCAATCTCATCAATAAAGATTATAGAAGGTGCAAATGATCTTGCATTAGCAAAAAGATCTTTAACACGGGATGCAGCAACCCCTACAAACATCTGGGGGAAAAGAAAATTGAATGAGCGAATCTGACTATAAGTTGGTGTTCCAAATTAATTGAGTATCACACATAAATTGAAGGCACTTTTGCATGCAATATTTCACGTTTCACGGGTATGTGCAACCATACAATTCATTCATGTAGACAAAAGAACATTTTGAAGCACATGTTCTAAATAGCACATTGCAATTAATTCCATATAAATAATTTATTTCAGTTTAATGTACAATGATTGCAAGAAGTTACATACTGTATCATTTGGTAAGGATTAATATGCTTAAGTCTTGGAAAAAAATCATAAAAGATATATTCTTAAATCTTCGGTTAACCTGATTAAATTTTAGAATAAACATACATTTTTGTCATCAATTTGATCCAATAATAATGACATCAAAATGATCACTTCACGTCAATTCAGCCGTCAAATTAGTCTATTTTGAAGCACCAATTTTGATTGTTCCATTGCTAGAGAACCAAAATGATGATAATTGCATAAATAAATGGGTGGTTACTCTATTTTATCTGGAATGCCATTCTTCAAAAATTTAATGATTTCGGATTTAGATTTAGAAATTAGAACAAATACTTTGTTTCGAAGTTCTACTTCTTGCTAACTTCCACTCAATGCATATGAATATCTTGGTAAAAGAGGCAGCACCTCTACAAAATCCGTGCCACTAGCAGCAAAAAAAGGCAACCCTGCTTCACCAGCGATGGCTTTAGCCAGTAAAGTTTTACCAGTTCCGGGGGGTCCATGAAGAAGTACACCTTTCGGACAATAGATTCCTTTGTCTTGAAACTCCTCGTCATTCTTTAAAATTCGGACAATCTCTTGTAGTTCCCTTTTTATATATTCCTGGCCAGCAAAATCATCAAATGTAACACCAGTTCTTTCTTCTGCAGATATAAATTTAGCCCTGAGGGGAAAGCATTATAATCAGATTCCAGCATAAAGAGATTGGTTGTTTAAATTGTTGAGAATAATATGCCTAAATATCATTTTTGAAGATTTTAGATTTATATTTAAAATAAGAGGATTTGTGATTTATATTTATGTTTAGAAATTTTAGAATTTGTTTCTTATTTAAAGATATGATTTAGAAATATCTTTCGTATTACAATTTAGCTCTATATATAGAGCTATAGAGCCATGAATAAAAGCACAAAGTATGAGAGTATTCTCAATATAAAAATATTTTTCAAGGAGATTTTTTTCCGTATAAAAAAATATATTTCATAACTTCCGCTATACAAACACAAAAACCCCATCATGAATGCTTTTATTTTCTTCTCATGAAATTGCAATTAAAGTTTTCCAACTACTTTTAGCACAACCAGTTGTAATGAACCAATCACCACTAAACCAAATTTCTTATAAAATACAGCATTTGCAAAAATCTTTAAATTGAGATTCCTCGATTTTGAAAAAAATATAATATTCCACTTGAAATACAACAAAATATCATAATCGTGAAGGACAGTAAAGACCCAATAGACAAGCTAAAATCGGCATAGTGTTATAGATCAACTATTGCAAAACAAATAGTACTAAACAAAAATGGAAAATCCAAGTTTGGAAGGCACAGTGTATTGCCTGTCTTCCTTTAGGCATTTAAGATTTAAACAGAAACTAGTTACATTGTGCAAACTAATCTCAACTCAAACATGATTCACGAAACAAACATAAAGACAGTTTTCCTAACAGTAAGGACTAAGGAGATTGATGAAATTGAAAGGTTCTACTAAATATTAGTATTTTTTTTTTTTAAAATTGATTGTATTTTATTCTTTCTATATTTTCCTTATATGCTTGATAAGATATATGACATATGATATATAGCAGACTTCATATACAATTATAATCTATCTCAATCCCAAAGTTCTATGGGGTTTTTTTTCTGTACAGAATGTGTATGTTTTGTATTATTTTTGTCCTTCTATAAGCTATGTTTTGTATTATGTCAGTTCTAAATGAATAAAAGATCAGATATGCTTGCTTCAAGATCAAACGATGAATCTCAAACAAATATCATAAATAAGTTCCGAAGGTTAAACAACTTCTATTGAATGAACATCAGGTTCTTGAGCTAAAAAGCTCTAACAGCCTATTGATCAGGAAAGGGGAAGTTCCAATGAAAGCTTTTGAAAGGTACATTAGTAATTGTCACTCATCAGTTTCAAGTGGAAGAACTAAACTATCTGCTCTATCTGATACTGAACTAGATGCTGCAAAAGCCCCAACTCTGGCAGAGAAAAAATGTAGGTACGTCATATTTTCCTTCCCCACAAATTGGTTCTAAATTTCTAACGAGGAACCAGCATCAGCTATTTAGGCCAAAGAAAGAGATAAATTTTCCAATAACAAGCAGAATGACATATATCAACCAACTAAAACCAACACTACACAAAAATGAAATTTCAGTCAACCAAGGGGAAGTGGAATAGGAAATAGAGAGAAATTTTGCACTAACCTACTCTTGCCTAGAGAACCAAGTGCATGTCTTCTTAAGACGGGCACCTTAGTTTGTAGGGTGGGAGGACGAGTTCCCAAATCACAAGGTATCAACTTTGCATATATTGGTCTCATCAAATTATCAATCCAAACATAAAATCCAACTGCCATGGCAAGACGCATAGACCATACAACTGCAGTTGCAACTGTTGAGTATACTTCAGCAGGTACAGCATCTACATTAATGACATCAACATTTACAATTTGTTGATGCAGCTTTCCCCAAACATCATTCCAACAATCAATCGGCATTTTATCAACTGCATGACGCCGATAAACAATATCCTTAGGATTCCCTTCAGCGCCTGATGTTTTCCCATTCTTATAATATGGTAAAATAACTGCACACAGAAAAAAAAGACAACAACATTCAGCAATACACAACCAGACCGAGCAGAAGCAACAAAAGTACTATCATAATAATGCAATACATGCATAATGCATTGTTTCATTACAAGTATTTCTAAGCATGATAACAAAAAAAACTCAATAGCACATCTTTCAAAAGTATGTTTGGATAAACAACTTAGTAAAACACTTATAGCATAAGCGGTTATCACATAAGTACTTATATATAAATCATAGCAACTTTTCATATAAGTCATATGTTGTTTTCATAAGCTATCCTGAATAAGCCATAAGTTGTTTCCAAAAGCTCTTCCAAACAATCTCACAAGAGTTTACGTCAGCAGATAAACTCAAATAAGTCGTTCCAAAATGAAATCTAATGTAATAACTTTCAAACACAAATCCTAAAATAGAAAAAATCCGCCACCTGATAAAGTTTGTCCATAATCAGAATACTCTATAAACTGAACATTATTTGAATCAAGCAGTTTCAAAAAATCACTGAAGTCTATCCTATGTGAATTTTCAGGATCCCATTCAGTTCCCTTCAATTTTCCACGCAAAGTCAACAAAGCTCTATTCCATGAAGAAGCCAATACAAGCTGTCTATCTAACTGCACATTAGCCTTTCTCTCAAGTTCCTCCAACTCATTCACCCGTTTCCTTTCAGATTCCTTCAGTTTCTGCACACACAAATTTTCTCGTTAATTCACACGTTGAAGATAACTTTGAAGAAAATAAAAAATCATGAATTAAAAGTGAAATTGAAGTAGTGGAAAAGCGAACCTCGAATAGCTGAATAGAATCGGAGTCTTGTTCGTTGGAGGATGAAAGTGAAAGAGAATTGGAAGCGGTGATTGTGAGTTTGCATTTGCGAGGGTTTTTATTATTGTGTGGAAAATTGGTTCTGAGAATGTGTTGAGAAAGAGAAGAATGAGGGAATTGGGTGAAGAAGATGGTTTTATGAGGGAATAAGGGTTTTGAGAGTTGAAGTGAAGAATCGATGCTATTTGAAATTTGGAGATTCATGTTTTGCAGCAATAGCAATAGTACGAGGGAACAAGAGTGAGTTTCAACGTGTCATTATTAGCATCATATCCAAATGCTGTTCTTGCTTTGATTATTTATTATCTATCTGCTTTCTGCATTCTGGGGTTCTTGTTGGGGTTTATGGGAATATCATTTTTATCTTCTGTTCTTTTGTTTTATTCTTTATAAAATAAAATACTCCCTCCGGTCTCATAAGCAAATTTACAAAAAAAATTCTTCCTTTAAAAATAGTGTCTAAATACATTTGAGTCATACACTTTTATAATTTTACTCCTATCTTTTGACTTGGAAACAATTAAAAACATTAGAATATGAAAAAGTATGATATATTTGGAAAAATAACATTTATTGTAATGATTAGAGGTTACTTTTGCTTATATTTGAGACTTTCATTTTTTTTGGCTTATATATAAGGCCCCGTTTGGCCCGGCTTATTTTCCTCTTTTTTTCTTCTCCATAAAAATAGTAAACAAGGAAAAAATTATGTTTGACTTAATTTTTTTTTATTTTTTACTTCTTTACTTTATTTCTCAAATACTTTTAAGGAGAAATAGTGTCAAATATAATTTTATACTTCTTTATTTCGTTTAAGCTAAAATAAAAAGTAAAAAATAAGCCGGGCCAAACGGGGCCTAAGACCCGAGGAGTAATTTAATGATTTCCCAAATCAATCAATTATACTAAATTAATCAACTCAAAAAATCAGGAGAAGTGTTAACGCAAGAGGAAATGGAACATCGACAGTGTAAAATATTTTTACACAGTCATTCAATATTAACATGTATTCCGCTAAATAATTTCATTAACTCCACTTTTAAGGTATGATGTTGGGGAATAAATTAATTTCTATTGAACGGTTCGTGTAAAAATATTTTACATTACGTAGTATGTTAATTAAACTCTTAACACAATTGAATAATTTTTGGAACCAATTTTACACTTATTATTACTCCAAGTTAGTTTTTTTTATACAGAATAGAGGAAAAAATGAATAAGTTAAATAATTTAACATAGTCACTAAATAATTTTGTCATCCGTCAAATTATCCTACTAAACTAGTGCACAGTGATTCTTAAAAAAAAAAAACTTGTGCACAATGAAGAAAAATTTAAAGAGTTAAATGCATGATGCTTGAAAGAACATTTTTATATGAAGTTCAATATAGCATATCTGCAAATTTGCAGTTGAATTAATTGAGGAATGTTAACAACACTCACTCTAATTTTTTAAAGGGTCATAGCATAAAAACTCACTATAATACTCTGTTAACAATAACAACACTCTTAAATTCATTTAGACCTCACTAAATTTGAGAATGAAACCCACATAAAGTGGTTATTTTTCGAGTTGATGAATAAATTTATTATAAATATTTTTTGTTTTGTTTTATTTAAAAGATGATAAAGGATTAAATTACATAAAATAATAGAGAAAAATGAAATAGAAATAATAAGCTATAAGATCAAATACTACTTTAGTTCAAGTAGCATCTAAGAAAAAATAGGATAAGATCATCTACCGCGCAGACAGCAGTAAAATCCACCATAAAAAATATCAACTATAAGTTGACAGACGGGACTAGCTTGACAAACATAATCAAAGATGGTAAGCTATTAAACTTTACAATGTAACCTTCCCCAATGGCTTCACCAGGAAACTAGAGTTCATTTTGTAAGAACAGGGGAGGGGGTGTATTCTATCTATGAATTAATAATTAATATATGACGTCAATGGCTCGATGCTACTTCAAGTGAATTGTCAGAATACAGCTAAGGAGTTAGGCTGTCAACACTGTGGGTTTGTTGTTATGGGTTTCCGAAAAGCCTGCGACCACATAGCTTCAAGGCACAGGCAAGGGTTTGTCGAAATGGCTAGTTACAATTACAGTTTACCGAAAACAACTTCACAGATAAACAAGACGCTCCAAAAGTTTTAGATTGGAACTGGAACTGCAGTATGGTTTCTCTTCACATTCTTTCTCGTTTGTTTCTCGAACCACATATACACTCTGGGTATGGATTTTCATAAAAGGACTCTTCAGTCCTGAAACGTGCCCTGCCTTTAACTCCAGGTAATGAACCTTGTCTTTTCCTTGGAGCTCCTTGCCTACACATATAATTAAGAAAAATAAGAAAGTTATTTTGACTTGAATTATTTGAAACCTGAAGTAAACAAGAGGTGAACGGCAAACGACAGATGAAACGGAGAGGGGATCTATTGAGCCCAAAACTGCACATTTTATGGTCAATTATAAACATGATTTAACATTATGCAATAAACTCACCTGTTCTTGTGCATCCGCTGCACCATATGTGATAGTGCCACTCCTTCTACTAGCTCTCCAGTTTCCAGCTTATCAAAGATTCCAACAAGTCCTTTCCTGAAAATAAAAGGAATAAGAAACTTAGAGATAAGTTGAAGAATAAGAAATATAAACAGGCATTTCGTCTTTGTGGTCTAGTTTCTGAAATATCATGAACTCAAGAAATATTCCTCTACAGAAGCAAGTGAAATACAGAATGAGACGGTAGATTATTTACACTTCCATAGCATATATAGTTCATTTTGTCTGCATGGTGCACCAGCAAGATACATATATACGTGTATTAGAAGAAACTGAGAGAAACAAACCAGTAGAACAAAACAAATGAAGATTTAGATACTGTGCAGAATCGATATGATTGGAAAGGTAAGAGATGGGAGATCCCGTTAACTTGTATTGTGTTAGAAACTGGTATCTAAATGAATAGGATATACTAAATGTACTAGGATAGTATTGAGGAATCATCCTTGAAACAATGTTCGAAAGAGCAAAGATTACATACAGACTGTTACAGCAATTCTGTCTTGAACGAAACTGACAGAGGCCGTTTCTTAAGAGCAGTTTTACGCAATTATTTGAATGACACAACTGACAGGAAATTGAGAGCCTGCCCTCTCCCTAACCAACTGGTTAATTCTAAATAAATTCCACTCTTAATTCAGATAACAAACTACTATTTATAGAGTTATATACTGTTCTTCCTAAAAAATATAGGATCACTTGACCGGCGAGGAACCAGGTGCTAGTCTTAGAAAGATTGTGTTTTTGGTAAAAATGTGAATCCCCTTCCAAATGATCCTCCGTCCTCTATTTATAGAGGTTGGAGGAGAGATTACTAAGTGGTGTTATTGGGGAGGTACTAAGACGTAGTGGGGTGTTAAGTTAGTGATCATGGGTTAGTGGAAAGAAGGGGCTGAGATAGCGGAAGAGTGGGGCGAGAAAGTAAACCAAGTTAGTGGGCCGAGATAGAAATACTTATGATGGTGCACATACACACCTGAAAAACATAACTGCTCCTAATAATATAGTAATAACTATCACCACTAATAACATAATAACTGCCTAATAATGTTTACTAAAGATCTAACATATCATAATTGAAGTAGACAATGAAAGCTTGAGAAAAGCTGAATACGATACTCAGAAAAGCTTGAGAAAAACTTGGAAGATTGATTATCGACTTGATTATAGAACACTAGTGGGAAAAAATAACTGGATTTTGGGAACCATGGGATCAAAGAAAATTCTACAATTATAATTTCTTGAAATTCAGTACCTGTCTGGATTGATTGTCTTGCGGTGACCTAAGAACCTGCGGTGTCCCTCGACAGCTCGTGCCATATTTCCTGAATACGATGGAACGAATACATCACTCTCTACAGATATTATGTAATCGAGTGCAGCATTTTGAGATGCATGGTTGGTGAAAGCTTTCAGTTCTTCAGCAGTTGCAAGGGATTCCTGTTAACATTTATTAATAACTTAATCAGGAAAATGCTACACACCACCCAAACATTATGAGCTATTGAACTACTTGTTGACATAGTTAGGCAACAGAATAGTTTGTGCACCTTAAAGATTAGATTAGGGAAGCGGGAAGAGAGTTCTGATAGATGAGTATTGCCACCATAGATCTCCCCTGCAGCAATGTATATCGGTGTTGATGGGGGAAACCCAAGAGCTAGAAGAAAAATGCCAACCTCCTTTGGAGTGAGTGGACAAAATCCTCCAATTCTCTGTTCTGTTGAGTTTATCTTTTTTACTTTCCAATACTTTGTAGTCTCCCTAGAAGAATTGAAACAAACTTTTCTTAAAAAATAATCAGTAGAATGACTAAGCATACATATTTCAAATACATGGTAGAATGATTGAGTGCACATATATAATAACTAATCTCACCTTAAAATTCTGAGCTCTTCAGATTCTGCATCAGTCAGACCATAAGCACAACCAGTAAAAGACAACATATCTTTCTCATATCTGAGATGGAGAGCAATATATCTTCCTCCGCGTGATCTCAGCCGATCCACCAACCTCTGTTTTTTAACCGTCATGTATGCTCAGAACCTATTTTACCAGAAAGCCCCATGTAGACATCTTAAATGCATCAAAAGTGAAGGACATTGTGATCCTAGGATCACATGCATCATTTTCTAGCATGATGTACAAAAATATTGGACTTAAACTAGCAAGGTTTTGAACCTAACTTTTGTTTAATAATTCAAATTTATTATTTAATGTTTCTTATACAGTACCATTATAATTAGAGATATTCAAATGACACAAACATATGGCAGCCCCACAAGATCTTGAACTATGGATATTTCATTTGCCATGCATCCATGTGCCCTCAAGAAAATCCTCTTAAATCGAAACTTTCCTATTTGTGCATTGTTTTCCACAAGAATTGTAAACACTTCATTTGAAAGATGGTAGCAATAGCAACAAAAATCAGAATCCTATTCTCTCTTTTAAAGTACAACCTTTTTCTTAAGGTTTTTCGGTTATTATTTAGACATAAAATGGAAAGCAGTTCATTTCAATTTGTATCTTTACATGTTACCTATTTCATTCTCCCCAAATTGCTTCATTCTAAATGGTTCTTTTTTCTTTCTATCAGTATTATAATTAAATAAAGAATAAAAGCACATGAGAATTGAATCGGTTATTTCCTCTTTAATTTCCAACCCAGCATTTTTCCGGTTACTAAATCCCAATATGATGAACAGATAATATTCGTATGGCATATATAGGAGCCTAGAAATTGTATCTGAAAAAAGAAAAGAAAAAAAAAATCAAACCTTTCCTAGATTCTCAATAGAAGGAGAAAATTGAAGTGCATGATACATCGCACGGCATCTCAACCTCTGGATGTCTAGAGGAAGATCATTGTTTGCAAGTCGAGAATCTGATTTTGCAACATGTATCACCTCAAAAATCAAATCATTATTTTCATAATACATTCAGACTAATAAATATGGAGCACAGAGACATAATTTGAAAATCACTTGCTGAGCATGAACATAACTTAGAAATCCCCTTCTTTGAGAAGGGATATTATTATTAACACAAATGTCAGCTAAAAGTCTAATGTGATCCTCAGTACCTAAAATGGATATCATTAGAAACATGATTGACATTAGAATAAAAAGTAACTTAAATATTAGAGAACAACAATGCTGGTATACAAATTACAATATACAACTATACACCCATCTCTTCATGCCGTTATCATTAACACAGTAAAGGATGAGCATTCTATTTCCTTCTGACATGATTAAACTTCCCCATATATTATGCAGCACAATATAATCTGACTAAAATTTTGCGATATATAATACATACTCATGAACTAAGGTCCAACTACATGAACTATTATAATAAAACTGCAATGCCCATATTCATACTCATGTGACAAATATTTAAATTGAGCTTCCAGCAAGCCTATCACCCATTTCCCTTTATCTAGGTCTTTGTATTGGTTAAAGAAATGGGTGGATTGGAGCACAAAAGTGTCTCTGGTGACCAGTCATACTGGTACTTTTCACAGATAGAAACATTCAGAAGTGGATACATGAAAATGGAAGTATTAATTTTTCACAGAGAGCTATTTGAGATAAAGCAAGCAAAACTATGATTACTGATTAGCAAATTTAACAATGAAGCCTTCAGCAGAAAATAAGAACCAACAAAAGTTGCTCATCATAGAAGAAGGACTTGAGTACCTGATAGTCATTCCATAACCTCGTCATCTCTTCATAGTAACCAACACCAGACCAGGAAGTAAAGTGTTTCCTAGCTCGGGGAGCAGCTTCCAAAATCTTGGGAAGTTCATGAACAATCCTGATATCTCCTTTCAAGGATTCAATGAAATGAAACTCATCGAATATGTCTGAAAATACACTGTACAATGCCCAATAAAGAAGAAAACATTGGAAAAGGATAAAATATGCATCTAAACAGCCAAGTGATGCTGAAATAGAGTATACCGAGAAATACCTCGAGTCTTGCCAGAATGAACGTCTGTCCAATTGAGGGATGACTAAAGTTGCATTCATTATATGTGCCACAGCCACCATGTCTGCTATCTATAGCAAAAGTAATTGATTAGTCGTGTACAAAAGTTTAAAACTGTAATTGAATGAAAAAATATGACTGCTTACAATTTATAGACATAACAGCAATTTAGCTTTCAAATAAGAGTTACAACTAATAATAAGACCTAGCTAGAAAGAGAGAAACTACTTACACCAGTTCGCATTTGATTCAGTCCACCGTTACTTCTAACAGACAGATAGCGATCAAATCGTTGGACACCTGATGCAGTAAAAAATATAAAATAAATTTAAGAAGCAGTGTGAAATACAAAAAATTCTAAACAATGATAGCAAGGCTATGATATAGTCGACAAACAAACATTCACCGACTTTCTTATAATGGAAGAAACACAAAACCTTGAATATAAGTAGTAAAAGCGAGTGAAATAAGAAAATTCAACAAGAAGCTGTAATATGAACCTTTATATTTAGCAGTTGGTTTGACACAAGGATGGAAACCACGACTGTATGGAGAATCCCAAAGTTGCTCGTCGTACTCGTACTTAGGTGATTCTGGCACCTGTAGCAAATGCAGCGGTTATTGCAGAATTGGAACAGTAAAAATCACTACACTCGCAAACATTTTTAACCTATGATGTGATGCCTATTCAATAATTATCAAAACTATTATTAAATGACGCAAATGTTGAATCTAGTTAAGAGAAATTCAATAAGCACGTTTAACTAGACAAAATCAGCATCAGATTTGGATCTCTAACAGTGGAGTGGATCAAATCGAAGGATCGATAAAAGAAACACGCGAATTGGTTTCGGAACCCTAAAATTTGATTCGATGTGAAGAAATGGAAGAATAAAGGAGGAATTGCGGACCTGGTAAGTTTGTGGTTGATCTTGATCGGCGTTGAAGGTTCTAACGTATAAGATGAAGATGGAGATAGAGAAAGCAAATATGAAAATGGTGTAGAAAGTGACGATACTGAGAGATGGTTTTCTGGTATGAAATCTAGCCATATTGCTTCGATTGTTTCTTCTTCTGCGATACTCATAAACCCGTGTCTGCATCAACCGAGGCCAGACACCGTTATTACTGTATAGTGAAAATGGCACACTCTTATGCATAAGTAAATGGATTTGGGTTTGGATTTCATGCACTTTTAATTGTTGTTGACTATTGATTAGAAATTGAACGGTCAAGATCACTCTGAGTGAAACTGCTGATCTAGTAGTCGGAGTTGTTGGAGAGGAGATCCTCTCAATTCTGCAGAGGGAGCAGTTCACATCCCCATCTTTCATACGTTATCTTTCTATATTTTTATTGTTTAATAAAGGGAAAAAATTGAACATGAGGAAATGTTAATGGGAGAGGATCTACTCTCGAGTTGTTGGATTGTAGATTTACGGCTGAGATTGACTATTGTTAATCACCTATGACATCAATCTTGGGAGGATTTGGAAGGATATCGACTTTCGTTAGGCATGGCAATAAGGTGGGGCGGGAATAGATTTTGTCCTCCCCAAATCCAAACTCATAACACGTTCGGGTATTTGTTTCAGTCTTAATTCTTAATGGGAATGAAAATTAAACTTCAAATCCATATTCAACGGGGTTTAGGTATCTCCATTCTGCTTTACTTTCATAAGAATTTGAATTGCATTTTAGTATTTTTTTTATTAAAAAGAATTATAAGTAGAAAACTATTTTGTGTCAACAATATTTATACAAAAAAATAAACAGAAATACTAAATGGTACGAAACAAAATTCAACGACATGCGTGGCACAATCTTCACCGTTTAGCAAAGTATTCCATTGACCGACTTGGCATGTATTCCACCAAAAATAGACTCAACAATTTCCATAATTATGCCAAATCAACTTTCGCTTTTCTTCGTTATTATATGATGTCGTACTCAATAGCAGTCCTAAAAAATAAATAGAGAAAACAAATTTTTTAATACTCAACTTAAAAATATGAATGTAATAGTCTACCTTAAAAAATATAAATGTAATCTAGAGTTTGTTTAATGGTTTCTAATTTAAGAATGATAAAATGTAATTCAACATAAGCGGTGCGTGTTAGGGGACAAATTCGGGCTGGGTATCAATATTTCCATTATCCACCCCAACCTCGGCATTTAAAATCGGAGAAGACGCAAACCTGAACTCAAACTCAGTTAACTAGGATTTTTCCCGTCAAAATCAGGTCAAACGGACAGGAACTCGTAGATATGAATATTATTTTGGCATGCCTAGGCTACTAATTAATTGAATAATTAATATTATTCTCTTTTGACTTCTTGAATACCTCTTGTTAATTTCCAATTTTGCTAGCAAAAGTGTTTTTTCTATGAAAGTTGAGACTTCGTGAATATTATCTTGTTAAGCGAATTTATACAATACATGTATTAAATAACTATGTCAATCTATTACAACACAACATACATTCCATTTTCTTTTGGTAATAGGTAATAAGATAAGCATAGTTTCTATAATACATGTCAACTTTAAATAATATGATAGATTGACCATTTTGCTAATCGGAAATAATTGTCTTATCTTATCTTATTTCACCTTCAAAAATCTTCTATTTATGGATAACGGATGGGTCTCTGTTATTCAAAAGAGAAATGATATTTTGACATCCATTTGGGACAACTTAGTTGATAACCCTCTCATTTAAAAGTCATTTCAATTTTTTAATAATTTTTTATATAACACCCCACATGAAATATCTAGAATATCAGTGAAATATCATAACTGGTAGCTGAGTACATTATTATTACAATTCTGAAATTAAGCACACGCAGGTGCTAAGTACAACAAAGTTACTGAAACAACGTTAGCGAAACAAAGGTACAACGATACAACAAGAATTAATTAAAATGCAACAAGACTAGGAATAATTAGAAAGCATGAACAAATGCAATCCTCCAAGCACAGCTACGAGCACACCAACAAGCATACCTTAGCCAACCTGTTTATCTGGAAAAAAAATTGTTTGGAGTGGGGTGAGACTACTAAGCCTCAGTGAGTCCTACTACCCTCCTAGAGGTGACTACACCGGGGGAACCTAATGTTGAAGTACAAAAGCAAGTTAATTTTTTATATCGTTTCCACAGGGATTGTTCCGAATCAGACTCGAACAATAGAATAATACGTACGTAACTAAGTATTTAAATAGAACAGGGGGGATTTTTTTTAGGATTCAGGTTTCTTAGAAATAACGGTAAGAAAATAGGATTTGATTTCAAGGGAGCTTTTCGGTTCATCTAATTACTATCATTCTTGATAGTTCATGCATGTTAACAAATTACAAATTCAGTTTCACGATTCGATTAAAAAAAAGTAATTATGCTCAATCTCTTGATAACATAATCCTCTCCCTTGATCATAATTCCCAAATCTCTTAGGTGAATTATGATCAATTGAGGTTTTAGCACTTTAACCTTTGAATTCTCAATTAACAATTCGAAATCTCTTAAGTAACGGTTAATTGAATAATTATTCCTAGATCGATAAATCTATTCCTACTCTCATAGTCAAACAAACAATTGGATTCATCACACAATTGGCCAAATCATGCAAAGCATTAAACACAAGGAATAATTAACTGAAACTAACTTCGTAATTTATTAAAATATCATATGAAACTACATGATTCAAGAGTAATAGCAATTAGAATCCCCTAAGATCCAATCAAAGGACTTTAGCTACTCATAATTGAATTAACAAAACAAAATAGAGTAATAGAATTCATTACAAAGAAGATTGAAGGTGTTTACACACTTGAAATCCACTTGATATTCTTCAGAAATCGCCTCAGAGAAGTCTTCTTTGCCGTCAAAAACTGTAACCCTTTTTTTCTGAATTAAATCCATATTTATAGGGTTTTTTCCACGTGCCTGCGCCATAGCGCAGCGATCCGAGGCTTTGCGCCACTGCGCAGCCTCTTGTAATTTTTTTCTCTTTTTCTTCTCTTTCTTGTGCTTCAAGCAATCTTGGTAATGATGCTATCTTCTCTTTATTCAATACAGAAAATGCCATAAAACTACTAAAAGTGCCCTGAAAAGTGGTTAGAAACATAGTAATGACACGAAGTCATCACCTAATCAGTCATAACATACTAGCAATATATCATAATTCATAAGCATAAATAAAGGTGTAACACAAAGATATATCTTATTCATTTTAACACAAGGACACTCTGAGGTGAGCAGGTCTCAGAGGCCTGCCATATCCGCCAACCGATTCGGTCGCGGCATGAAGCTCACATAGTCATAACCTAATGGATTATCCCATTGGGAGTCCATATTAGCAACATAGGTCGCAACTGAACTGACTGATTCTAATTGATTGATTTCTACCATAATTTACCAAAGTCCCGGGGAACATGCATTTCTAAATTTCCCTAACTTATACCCTAAGGTCATCTGTGATTAACATACTGTATAACATTATATAATTGTGTTACTGCAAATGTACCTAACTCAGATGAGGACATAAAACGAGTGTCGTAGTTCTTTAAAAATGTTTGAGATAAAATTCTATTTTCCTGTCAAACTCGCTCGACGAGTTATCACTCGCCAGGGCGAGTTGTTACAGGTCATGTCCTGTATGAGCTCGCTGCAGCGTGGGAAAGCTCGCCATGGCGAGATTATAGGTCCTGGCCCAAATCCACTCGCTCGGCGAGTTATCACTCGCCAGAGCGAGGTTCATCAGCCTGAAGAACCCAGCTCGCCATGGATGCTCGCCCTGAGCTCGCTGTGGCGAGTTCACCCAGAACTTGGCCTGTTTCACGAAAAATCACATTTTAACAAATTTAACACCTACAATCCTCATCCTAAGTCATGCAGTTACACATTATATATAATATAGGACAGAATGAAGAGGAATTTGAGGATTAATTCCTCTCACACAACATTTTCTTAAATCCTAAGTTAACATGCATAGTTTCATAAATCGGGGAAAACTAACTAACTATCCTAAGAACCCACCTGGATTGAAGCTTTAATCCTTGCTTCTGAGCTCTACTACAGCTACTGCAACCTCTCACAAAGCCCCACGAACCCCAGACCATAATTTGGAAAACTTGAACTCTTGAACCCTTATTTTGCTCTAAGAATTGGAGTTGTGTTTGATGATTTGTTTCAGTAACTAGAGTGGTATTTATAGAGGGTTTGAAGCTGAGTGAGAACAGAATTTGGATGGGGTTAGGTTCTTTTGCATGTGATTCTATTGGGTGTGAAAATTGGTGAGATGGAGGTTGTTGTTGTTTAGCAACTTGTGAGCTAGGAAAGATGAGGGTTCAGAACTGAATTTTTGGAGTAGAGCTTCATGTGAAGGAATCTCTGATATCTAATTGTTGTTTAGTGGCATGCTTATGGTGAGAAAATGCCAAACTCTAGTTTTAAGGAAAATTGAGAAGTTTGGAGCTTATGGTTTGTTTGAAATTGGCGTGAGAGAGGGGAATGAGTTTGTGAATGATTAATTTTCTGTGTTGCTGAAATGTGTTGGTAAGAAACAACCCACTTGGCTAGTCATAAGGTTCACATGCATTAGTTGTGAGGTGTTGGCATAGGGATGCAAGGTCAAGTGAGTGGATTAGTGAGTCATAAGCAAGAGAGGGAGAGGGACACGGGGGAGGAAGAGATTGGAGGGAGTTTGAAATTTTCCTTGGTTAATTAGTTCCTAATTGTATGATAAGTGATTTAGTGTGTAATGTAGATAAAATTATAGGTCCTAACTTTACACATAATGCACTTAATCCCAATTTTAGTTAATTAACCACCTCAAATTAATTCTAATTTTATTAGACCATTTCTAATTAAAATTAGTTAGATAATTTAGGAGTTGGGATATTACAACCTACCCCCCTTAAAGAAATTTCGTCCTCGAAATTAAGAAATTTACCTCGAAAACAGATATGGATAACTCTTCCGCATGTCTGACTCTAGTTCCCAAGTGAATTCACCATCAGGAGACTGAGCCCATTCAATCTTGACAATAGGAACTCTCTTGTTCCGAAGGATTTTGGCATCACGTTCAACAATCCGAACTGGATCCGGCTGATAGGTTAGATCTGGTTGGAGATCAATCTGTTCAAGTTCCACTGGACGATAAGGATCAGGAATATACTTCCGCAGCTGAGACACATGAAACACGTCGTGTAACCCTGACATAGATGGAGGTATAGCTAACTGGTAGGCTACAGGACCGACGCGTCGAAGGATCTGATAGGGTCCAATGAATCTTGGACAGAGCTTCTTGGTTTTGAACACGCCTCGCAAACCCAACTTAGGAGTAACTCTCAAGAACACATGATCACCTTCCTGGAATTCCAAAAATCTCCTTCTTTTGTCAGCATAACTCTTCTGCCGACTCTGAGCAACTTTCAGCTTATCTCGAATAGACTTAATCTTTAAAGTGGTCTCTTGGACAATATCCGGTCCCAAGAATCCACGATCGCCAACTTCTGTCCAACACAACGGAGTTCTACACTTCCTGCCGTACAAAGCTTCATAAGGTGCCATACCGATACTGGCATGGTAACTGTTGTTATAGGAAAATTCAATCAGATGCAAGTGATTACTCCACGAACCACCATCTTCTAATACACAAGCTCGAAGCATATCCTCAAGAGTCTGAATAGTCCTTTCTGACTGACCATCAGTTTGATGGTGATGCGACGTACTCATCCTTAACCGAGTACCCATCGCGTTCTGAAATGCTTTCCAAAACCTTAAAGTGAAAATTGGGTCCCTATCTGACACAATACTTAAGGGTACACCATGTAACCTTACAATCTGCTCCATGAAGATGGCTGCATATTGCGGGGCCTTGTAGGTGGATTTCACTGGAATGAAATGAGCCGACTTAGTTAACTTGTCCACGATTACCCATATCGAATCTTGACCTCGCTGGTTACGTGGTAAACCTCCTACAAAATCCATAGTGATATGTTCCCATTTCCACTCAGGGATATCCAATGGTTGCAACGGTCCTCCAGGTTTCTAATGTTCAATCTTCACCTGTTGACATACAATACACCTGGACACAAATTCAGCAATCTCTGCTTTCATATTGGGCCACCAATAGTTCTCCTTCAGGTAATGATACATTTTGGTGGATCCAGGGTGAATTGAAAATCCACTCTTGTGTGCCTCCTCCAGAATTAACCGTTTCAACTCATCATCCTGAGGTACACAAAGTCTTCCTTCATAGAGAATAGCACTGTCCGTGGCTACTGAGAACTCCGGATGGTTTACTCTCTTTTGCAACTCCACATCATCCTGCTGAGCCTGCACAACTCTTGGGCGTAACTCACAGGATAATTCAATTTTGTTGATCCGAATACCACTCTTCCGGTACACAACATTCAGGTTAAGGTCTCTGAACTTCTCATACAGACTGCACTGCTGCATCAACAACTCTGACGCATACAAGGTCTTTCTACTCAAGGCGTCTGCTACCACATTAGCCTTCCCTGGATGGTAGTTGAGATTGAAGTCAAAGTCCTTGAGGTATTCCATCCATCGTCGCTGCCTCATATTCAACTCCTTTTGATCAAACAAGTACTTCAGACTTTTGTGATCACTGAATAGATCAAACTGTACTCCATACAGATGATGTCTCCAGATTTTGAGGGCAAAGATAATGGCTGCTAACTCCAAATCATGGGTAGGATAATTCTGCTCATGAGGTTTTAGCTGCCTGGATGCATACGCTACAACTGCACCATCTTGCATCAGTACACATCCAAGTCCCTTGTTGGACGCATCACAGTACACCACATACTTACGGGTTGGGTCAGGAATTACTAACACCGGTGCTGTGGTTAGCTTTTCCTTTAAGGTTTTGAAACTCCATTCACAAGCAGCATCCCAATCAAAAGATGCATCTTTCCTGGTTAGACGAGTTAATGGCAAAGCAATCTCCGAAAATCCTAAGATGAATCTCCGGTAATAACCTGCCAAACCGAGGAAGCTCCTGACTTCAGTAACACTTCTGGGTCTCTCCCAATTCAACACTGCTTCTACCTTGGATGGATCGACAGACACACCGCCTTGCGATATGACATGTCCCAAGAATTTAACTTCAGATAGCCAAAATTCACACTTGCTGAACTTGGCATACAGTTGCTTCTCTCTAAGAATGCTCAACACGATTCTCAGGTGCTCCGCATGCTCCTGTGAATCCTTAGAATAGATCAGAATGTCATCGATGAAGATAACAACAAACTGGTCAAGGTACAGCTGGAATATCCGATTCATATAGTCCATAAAGATGGCTGGAGCATTTGTCAAACCGAATGGCATGACCAAGAATTCATAATGTCCATACCGGGTCCTGAATGCTGTCTTGGAAACATCCGAGGACTTGATATGGATCTGATGATATCCAGAGCGAAGATCAATCTTGGAAAAGACAGTAGCACCTCTGAGTTGGTCCAAAAGGTCATCAATTCTTGGTAAGGGATACTTGTTCTTAATTGTGACCTTGTTGAGTTGACGATAATCAATGCACAGACGCATAGTACCATCTTTCTTCTTTACTAGCAACACTGGTGCTCCCCAAGGTGAGACATTGGGTCGGATAAAGTGTTTCTGAAGCAACTCTTCAAGCTGAGATTTCAGTTCATGAAGCTCTAAGGGAGACATTCGATAAGGGGTAACTGAGATTGGCTGGGAACCATGAACTAGGTCGATGGAAAACTCAACTTCCCTTTCAGGAGGTAAATTCATAATATCATCTGGGAAGACATCTAAGAACTCACTAACAACTGGAATATCACTGGGGCTCAAACTGGGATCCAGATCGATAGTAAACAAGACACTGAAACACTTAGTACTGGCACCTAAGTACTGGATCATCTGGTGAGTGTTTTTGAGCAAAGCAGTGAGTGCTCTACTCTCTGCAGAAGTTTCAGTTGGAATAAACAGATTCTTCTCAGCGCATCCAATGTACACAGTATTGGCGGAAAGCCAATCCATGCCTAGGACTACATCAATATCCTTCAGGGGTAGACAGATCAAATCTATATGATAGACTTTACTGCCCACAAGGATTGGACAATTCTGACAAACTCGCTTAGAGGTAACCTTGCCACCTGTAGCAACAGCTACAATCATTGGGGGAATTAAAGGCACAGAGGGCAATTGCAGTCGCTGAACACAGTCAACGGCTATAAAGGAATTAGTGGCTCCACAATCAAACAAGACTAATACTTCAGACTGTCCTAACATGCATATATCCATAATCAAAGCATTATTAGATCTGACTTTCTCACCGTCAAGTGAATATACCCGACCTTTGCTTTTAGAAGCGCCGCTGGAATCGCCTTGCCTCTTCAGCTTAGGACATTCATGCTTGTAGTGGCCTAGCTGCTTACAATAGTAACACATGTTCCTTCCCTTCATGCATTCTCCACTGTGAGGGAAACCACATTCGGCACAGTTCTTTGGTGAACGCTGGGAATAACTCTGCTTTCCTTTACTGGTGGTACCTTTGGTTCTCACTTGCAGGTTGAACTTTCCAGAATCCTTCCTCTTCTGAACAGCTTCACTACGCTCCTTATGAATGTTACCAAGATCTGCTTCAGCATGATAGCTCTTTTGCACCAAATCACCAAAGGTAGTGATATGCTGCATGGAGACATCGTGCGCTATGTCAGCTCGCAACCCAAACCTGTACTTCTTCATTTTCCATGATTCACTGGGTGCATCATTACCATCCATCACATAACGGACCAATTCATTGAACTTCATGGTGTATTCCGCCACAGACATACTCCCCTGCTTCAACTCAGTCAACTCTCGTTCCATCTGAAACTGGTAACTTTCTGGTATATAATGTCCGACAAAGAGACGCTGGAAATTATCCCAAGTTACTTCCATCTGGCTAGCTTCCATGTACGCCTTCGTACCATCCCACCAGTTACAAGCGTCGCCCCTAAAGAAGCGGGAGACGAACACAACCTTGTCAGCTTCAGTGCAATCCATTGATTTTAGGATCCCACTCATCCTTTGGATCCATTCCCGGGCCTTCGCTGGATTGTACTCTCCATAATATTCTGGTGGGCTCATGCGGCAGAACTCTCTGAATGTAGCACTTGATCCTTGCTGCGGAGGTGGAGGATTGTTCATGTGCTGTTGGAACATAGCCATGAACTCTTGATGCTGTTGAGCTTGTTGGGCCTGAAACTATTGCTGCTGGTGCATCATCTCAGCCCACATGTTAGCGCTAGCATCCCCATACAACTCAGGTTCATCATCCTCGGCAACGTTCCTTCTCGGGCTTCCAGGTCCTCGTCTTGCTCCTGACATAGTGCTCTAACTGCCAATATCAAGTCAAGTTAGCTAGGCTTAAAGTGACATGACATCTAAAACAGATGTTAGAAATCCAGACAAATACTGGGATTCGGGTTTGTAATATTAATGAACTCTGGCACGATCTGAATCGACCTGCTCTGATACCAATTATAACACCCCACATGAAATATCTAGAATATCAGTGAAATATCATAACTGGTAGCTGAGTACATTATTATTACAATTCTGAAATTAAGCACACGCAGGTGCTAAGTACAACAAAGTTACTGAAACAATGGAAGCGAAACAAAGGTACAACGATACAACAAGAATTAATTAAAATGCAACGAGACTAGGAATAATTAGAAAGCATGAACAAATGCAATCCTCCAAGCACAGCTACGAGCACACCAACAAGCATACCTTAGCCAACCTGTTTATCTGAAAAAAATTTGTTTGGAGTGGGGTGAGACTACTAAGCCTCAGTGAGTCCTACTACCCTCCTAGAGGTGACTACACCGGGGGAACCTAATCAGTCATAACATACTAGCAATATATCATAATTCATAAGCATAAATAAAGGTGTAACACAAAGATATATCTTATTCATTTTAACACAAGGACACTCTGAGGTGAGCAGGTCTCAGAGGCCTGCCATATCCGCCAACCGATTCGGTCACGGCATGAAGCTCACATAGTCATAACCTAATGGATTATCCCATTGGGAGTCCATATTAGCAACATAGGTTGCAACTGAACTGACTGATTCTAATTGATTGATTTCTACCATAATTTACCAAAGTCCCGGGGAACATGCATTTCTAAATTTCCCTAAGTTATACCCTAAGGTCATCTGTGATTAACATACTGTATAACATTATATAATTGTGCTACTGCAAATGTACCTAACTCAGATGAGGACATAAAACGAGTGTCGTAGTTCTTTAAAAATGCTTGAGATAAAATTCTGTTTTCCTGTCAAACTCGCTCGGCGAGTTATCACTCGCCAGGGCGAGTTGTTACAGGTCATGTCCTGTATGAGCTCGCTGCAGCGTGGGAAAGCTCGCCATGGCGAGATTATAGGTCCTGGCCCAAATCCACTCGCTCGGCGAGTTATCACTCGCCAGAGCGAGGTTCATCAGCCTGAAGAACCCAGCTCGCCATGGATGCTCGCCCTGAGCTCGCTGTGGCGAGTTCACCCAGAACTTGCCATGTTTCACGAAAAATCACATTTTAACAAATTTAACACCTACAATCCTCATCCTAAGTCATGCGGTTACACAATATATATAATATAGGACAGAATGGAGAGGAATTTGGGGATTAATTCCTCTCACACAACATTTTCTTAAATCCTAAGTTAACATGCATAGTTTCATAAATTGGGGAAAACTAACTAACTATCCTAAGAACCCACCTGGATTGAAGCTTTAATCCTTGCTTCTAAGCTCTACTACAGCTACTGCAACCTCTCACAAAGCCCCACGAACCCCAGACCAGAATTTGGAAAACTTGAACTCTTGAACCCTTATTTTGCTCTAAGAATTGGAGTTGTGTTTGATGATTTGTTTCAGTAACTAGAGTGGTATTTATAGGGGGTTTGAAGCTGAGTGAGAACAGAATTTGGATGGGGTTAGGTTCTTTTGCATGTGATTCTATTGGGTGTGAAAATTGGTGAGATGGAGGTTGTTGTTGTTTAGCAACTTGTGAGCTAGGAAAGATGAGGGTTCAGAACTGAATTTTTGGAGTAGAGCTTCATGTGAAGGAATCTCTGATATCTAATTGTTGTTTAGTGGCATGCTTATGGTGAGAAAATGTCAAACTCTAGTGTTAAGGAAAATTGAGAAGTTTGGAGCTTATGGTTTGTTTGAAATTGGCGTGAGAGAGGGGAAGGAGTTTGTGAATGATTAATTTTCTGTGTTGCTGAAATGTGTTGGTAAGAAACAACCCATTGGCTAGTCATAAGGTTCACATGCATTAGTTGTGAGGTGTTGGCATAGGGATGCAAGGTCAAGTGAGTGGATTAGTGAGTCATAAGCAAGAGAGGGAGAGGGACACGAGGGAGGAAGAGATTGGAGGGAGTTTGAAATTTTCCTTGGTTAATTAGTTCCTAATTGTATGATAAGTGATTTAGTGTGTAATGTAGATAAAATTATAGGTCCTAACTTTACACATAATGCACTTAATCCCAATTTTAGTTAATTAACCACCTCAAATTAATTCTAATTTTATTAGACCATTTCTAATTAAAATTAGTTAGATAATTTAGGAGTTGGGATATTACATTTTAGTTGTTTTGATTTTTGTGTCAATGCTCATATTTCCTTGTATTTTTGGTTGTCCACAAAAGTTGTCAACATATAGTTGTACAAATAACATAACTCTTATTAAAGGGTTGTATATCGCAAACTATCCATTTGTGAGGTTGTAGTTGTAGACTTCTAATGCCCCCTCCTCATATTCCTTATGAATAGTGATGATGAGACTCGAGTTAGGAGAATAAAACAAGGCTTCAAACATCAGGACATCAATTGAAAAAGGATTCTTATCGACTTCCATTGTCTCCAATTTATCGCCTACCCATAACATCTGGGTTTGGGTTTCCTCCATTTATTATCCCTCCATTTATTCTCCATTTGGAGAGAGATAGATACATTAAAGATTAGTGGGGACCCATTAAAGGTGGGTCCCACTAATTTGTGGACCCCACTAATCTTCAATTGTATCTATCTCTCTCCAAATGGAGAATAAATGGAGGGATAACAAATGGAGGAAACCCAAACTCATAACATCTACCATTGGTGGAACGATGAGGGTACATATTTACTAGTGTGGATCAAATTCCTATCTAGAATGACAGAGTAAGAAGCCACACCCATGAAGCTAGCCATCTTCACCTTAGTTCAGATTAAGTCCTTCATATTTTTTTCCCAAATTCTTCGGTCTTAGAAGCGGCACAACATTTAAGATAACACTCACATCCACAAGGACTCGGTTGAACATCTTGCCATTAATGGAAACTTTGATGAATAATGACTTTAGATGTTTGGTAATCTCTAGAGTGGACTTCTCGAACAACATACCTTCGGATTCCTTCAAGGTAGCCTATTTGACTACCTTACCTTGCACCTCAAGTTTTGTTCTAAAACTTTTGAATATCTCAGAACCTTGCATAGCAACATAAAGCTTCATCATATCACGCGTGATTCGTCTAACCTTATTTATTTTATAAATGGAAAATATAAATTATTCTTTTTTTGAAAGACCAAACGAAAATTTTATTCAAAAGAAAAATATGGCATAAGATATGCCTTACAATACAATATAAGTCTAAAAACCACCAACAAAGCTATGAGACTCATAATACAATACATGTCATAATTGAATAAAACCAAGCTTACACAAGGAACAGTAACCAATAAATTAGTATCTTAGCACACTGTTCCTAATTATTTTCTCCATTACATGTTTAATTAACCAGACTTCATAAATCACCCCATACTTCAAGGCCTTCTTCTGCTCATTTCTGAAATTCGAGGATAGGAAAATAAGGATCAATATAGAAGGCACGAAAACGAAGAAAACCAATAGAAATGCCAAGTTGTTTGAATTGTTCCTCAGTTCTGTGTTTTCCCTTGGTTCTATACATTGTCATTATGAATATGTCACCCCCCAACAATGCTCTTGTTCTTTGACTCTCATCGGTCAGCTCCGGTAGCACCGGCTCACAAACAATCAATTTTCCGTTCACCGGAAGAGCCTTGTAACAGTTCTGCAAGGCCTTCTTGCATTCTTCATCTGTCCATGTTAAAAATATCCACTGCGCAATGTACGAAGAGTAATATGTGTGAAGATATAAATGAAAAGAAAATATATCCGAACCTGGTTAACGAAGTCTAATCCCAACAATAACATTTTTCTAAATTTTTTTCACTTGTCATCTGCTTGTGCTAATTTGCTACTAATAAAATTTTGCTTATTAAAAAAGAAGTAGGTAGAGGAAAATCATACTTAATTTACTATGGTGCTAAAGTTTAAAAATGTTTTGGAGATATATGTAGTGAAAGAGATACCTTCATGAAGATAGCATCCCCAGTCGGAACCGATTGAAGCGCGTCACCTCCAACGTGTGTTATACCTATATAATTAACACAGTTGAAAATTTAAAAGATGTCTTATAAAAAACACTACAAGAAATCTGATTTTTTGCAACAATTTTTTTTGTTACAAGTCGCTAACAAAACTACCCAAGGTAGATTTCCCAGCGACTTGTAACAACTTTTAACAAAAAAAATCGTTGCAAAAAATCATATTTCTTGTAGTGAAAGGACAAATAATTAAACTGAATAAGATCTTATATTTAAGGACGAAACTATTACTACTTACGTGGATATTGAGGTGCAGAAGATACCATATCAGGAAAATCATAATTGATGCCTTTGAGTATGTTTGGATATTTGTGCATAATCATGTTAAGAGTCACACCAGAATTACCACCAACATCAACAAGAGTTTCCACACCTTTGAAGCCATCATAACTCTCCAACATTTCTCTCATGAAGGGCACTGACATCCCAATCATGGAAGTATAAAACAAAGAAATTTCGTCTGGTCTCTTCATGTAGTATCCATATGCTGATTCTCCGTCGTTTGCCTTCTTGAACGGCTCCACCGTTGGATCCTCCACTGCCTCTCCCACCATCGGCCATGCTCGCATCAAGGCATCCTATACACAAGCCGTCTTATCATAATTATCATTTAGATTAAATATATTTTTGGTCTCTCTAAATATACAAATTTTTATCTTTCTTTTTTGTTTTCACCACCAGTTGAATCTAGTTCGGGGGTCAATTCTGGCATCGAGTGGTTCCAACACAAATTTTTTATCTTTTAATCCTGCTAAAATTTTCCTTCAAACTTAGTCTCTAAACACTTTTTTTTTTGAAAAAGTCCTTACTATTTTAGTAAATTTTCATAAAATATTATTTAAACCTGATGGTGTTGGAGCATGTATGGTGCATAGGATAGACCATCACCATCGGGGACAAGAGTTTTACCGACATCCGTAAGAGAGTATTTTCTTTCGCCGTTACTGCTCAAGTGTTCGGCAAAAATATCATAAGTGGTGAGCAGGCGGAGAATACGCTGGAGGTTCTCAGCATCTCCGGTGCCGTTAGGACGAACAACGGAGAGAATCTGAGAGGCAGAGAGTGGAGTGTTATGACCACCTTGCCAAATAGCATCAGGTACCTTCATATTAAGGACAGCAATGAGGGACATAGGAGCACTCATCATGTGTGCAAATTCCAAAATGGCAAGTCTTGCTTTGCTTTGAGACTTTACCATTGCAACTTTTCCGTTCTGCATTATTATTTGCTTTAATTTGTTACTTATATATACTCACAACAAACTCAGAAGATTGTTTTGTGCTTTTTAGCTTGTGTACTAGTAGAAGAAAGTACATCACGTATTTATAGTCCACTAGAACGGACTATTACTCATTGCTCCAACTGCCTAAAATGATAAGGTGGCAATAGGTGGCAACTTGGCTACCCATTAGTCAATGTGGGATACAGGCTTCACACAGTTACACACAATAGACGATCACAGTTGTACAAAATAGATTGGTCGGTTCATATTGTATCATAATAAAATCAGTATAAATCAATCACAACCATTAATATTAGATCGGACAGTCCTGATTAAAAACAGCGTAAAAACTTTATAGCAGAAAATCTTATTCCCTCAATATGTCTTAAATATAGTGGTCCATCGAAACACTACTTATAATATTATTAAAATGTGATTAATTTTCAATTGTGATAATAGAACTTCTAGTAATTATATATATATAACATTTTTCTTGCATTCTTTTTTCCTACTTCACTTTTGTTTTTTATCCACCAAATTACCTATTGAACAATTTATATACCACCCATGAATCGGTTAAAATGGTAAGTGATTTAGACCTCTTAAATAGTAATTAGAAGTTTAATCTTTGTAGTTCTACGACATATCTAGGACCGTATTTGAGGCATAGCGAAAAGGACAACCATCTTAGATCCATAAAAATAAATTTAAAATTTGAACCCAATTTTTTTTTAGGGGACAATTAAGCCCAATGAAAAAAAAAAACTAAAGTTCTAACTTTTGTCTCTCTGTGAACTACTTTTGGTACAATAATACTTGGTATAATTGATAATTGATGAGTTGATACAATAATACGTAAGTATCAATGATCAAATTATCTCGCTACATATGTATTGCACATATTGAGTCTCAAATTCTCTCTTCAAACTGCCTTTGTACTATTTTATCACTGCACATCCGAATCCACATCTCTTATTCTCACAATTTCGCTGCACATCAATACACACTCATCGTCTTCCTTTATTTTTCTCTCTACAAGTTTGCAACACCTCACACATCCCTAATTTTTTCTTATATGACATATTGATGTAAACACAATTATTGATCATTTTGCATTATTACATCAAGAAATGCATATATATAAGAATTGTTTTGTATGAATATTTTGATATTAAATAAAAAAATTAATATTTTTTATTAGTTAAAGCTCAAATTATAAATTTGTTTTTAAATCACCAAATCTTAGAAACGGCCCAAAACATAACTCAGAACAACTATATATATTGTACTTATAATCAACACTGAATTCTATTTTTGCCACCCTACTGATTGCTCGCGCGCCTTACGTCTTTTCCATTTTATCCTTCCGTTACTTAAGTAGCAGATGTTATAGAAATGTGAAATTTTGAAAAATATCGTCCATCATTTAAGTAGCGGACGTTATAATGGTAAAGTATTTTTGGATGTATCCGCTACTTAAGTAACAAATATGAATATTTTTGTAAATTCGTAAAACGTGCGAAAAAATGGATAGAATGAAAAAATATTTCTCATAAAAAATAGGACAAATATTGCGTTTCTTTTTCCATTTATTTATGAAGTGTGATCGTCATCGGTTTGGTAGTCTCATAACAACCAACAATAATTAGCCATATGGGGAATATTATATATGGTCTCATAACAACCAACCATCATTTGCTTACTATAATATATAGGCCACTCGACACATTATGCTATACTATATTGATATGATAAGTTCTATTGATTTATTGCACTAACTTCTTAGCAATTAAACGGTGTCTTCGAAATATTAGTTAAATATAGTAATATTAAAAATTTGTTTCGAAATATATGTATTTAATGTTTTAAAAGTATAAAAAGTAATTTTTTAAAATTTTCTTTTATTTTCCATTTTTTGGTAAATTTAATTAATGCTTTAAAGATACTGTTTAACATGACTTTAATAGAAGTGTTTGGTAACGAGCTTTTTTAATTAGCTTATAGCATTTTTTGAGATGCTAATAAAAGTAGCATTTGAGCTTATAGCTTTTTACATTTTATTCCATTTTAACCCTTATTATTTTTATTTTATTATTTTTTTAAAAATATAATAACTACCCACCATTATTTTGCCAAAAAAAAAACTACCCACTAACCATATATTTTTATGTCATTTTGCACTTACAACAAATAAATTTGCTAAACACTTTAATTACAATCAACTAACTTTTCAACTATAATCTATCAGTTATAAATTAGTTTTTCAGCTATAAGTTAACTTTTCAGATATCAACTAACTTATAGCTTATTTTTACCTAACGGAACTTAATTGTAATCACAATTTATAAGTTACTCCATAAATATATATATTGTCACTTGCATCCTTCCTGTTTATTTTGGAGAGTTTCAAACCGTTGGGGACATGACCTATTGGCCTTACTTAGCCCATTTGCTCCAAAATTAACCCCTAATATAATAATGATTCAAGAGTCTTACAAAAAGACAATAACAAATAACCCTCTTGACATAGAAAATCTTATTCCTCCTTCCCGTCCTTTTTGTTTGTCATTTGAGAAAAAAAAAGTCAAATTAAAAAAGTGTATTTTTGTATATTATTTTTCTATTATACCCCTTTTTTTGGAATATATTATACTCTTATTTTAATTCACCAAAAAATTCATATTTTTTTCACACTCGTTCTCTTTCCAAAAAATTAAAACCACAAAAAAAAAATTAAAGGCGGAACGTAACAAACCAATGTTTTATTTTTTTGTCTATTAAAAAAAAAATCAGTTTTTTGACAAGATATACTTTGAGTGGTTGGGCAGGCAAGCTTCAAAACAAGCAGGATATAAATAGAATCAAATTAAGGCATGGAATAATACTTATTGTGACTGGGTTGTAGTCACATTTTTATTTTTAAAGTATAGTATTTCAAAAGTTCGTGTGTTCTATAAATTCTCGTATTTTCAAGTTGCAGTCATTTTGAGTTTTTAATGTTGTCTAACAAGATTTTCAATAAACATGCAAGAAAAAAAAAGGACAAATCAATAATAAGATTATACGAAGAAGTTTAGTAAAAAAAATATACAATAAAAAGATTATATGAATAAGTTTAATAAAAAAAATACAATAAAAAGATTTTATAAAATTTAGTCAATAAAAAAATTTAGGAAAGAGGGCATAATAGACAAAATATAACCTTAAATTTTTAAAACGACATACAATTTAAAACAATTTTTTTTCTAAAACGATAAAGAAAAAATAACAGAGTAATCTTCTATTGCTTCAATTTTTATCTACACATATAAAAATGGATGCTCATTGAACGTATTAACGTTGAAATTCACAGAATAAAAACTGTCTTCACTACAATCATTGTCAAAGGCAACAAAAAACTTGATCCACCATATTCACCCTAAGATATATATATTTTCGACAATTTTGGGTCGAAGTGGTTAATGAGTTTCCTTTAGAAAAATTGTTTAAGAGAATTCAAGTTCGGTTTTTGGTTATAACAATTATTGATAGACTTTACTTACCCCGTGACCAAATTCTAGATTACTGAAACCCTTTTTCTAGAAAACAGAGAGTTAATACAAAAAAAAAAAATTTAAGAGACAACAAATTGATTTTACTTTTTTTTTTTTGTATTAAATAGATTTTACTTTTTTATATTTGATAGAATTTACAGTATCTTGTCAAGTGAATTAAATATCACATTGTTTAGAAAAGTGAAGATTGCCCACTTTATAAATAAGATGATTCATAAACTTAATACCTTAAGATTTTGGACAAAAGTGTGATGTCCATATTCCCTTGATGCCCCTCCGTAACCTATCAAGGGAATATGGACATCACCCTTTTATCCAAAATCTTAAAAGTGTGATAGAAATATGGACATCACACTTTTAATGATGGAAATCCTAAGTTGAGTATACATTTCCAGGGTTCCCTCATCTCCCTTCTTCTTCTCAAGTGAAGAAAATTAACTTGGAAATTTAAAAATCACAAAGTTATAAATGATATTTCAATTCATCTGAGTTAAAATGTGCTAGGAGTAGTCACTCTTTAATGTTTTAGTTTTAGTAAGGGTACAAATGGTAAAGTATCACTAATGGCACATTGATTTCTTAAAATGACCAAAAATTTGAGACAAAACTAGAAAGGTAAAAAGACTAAAGATTTGGGATAGAGGGAGTAAAATTTATGTGAGTTCTACTAATATATATAAAATATATTTTTTAAGTGAGAGACGCAAGTTATTTTTATAACCCGGATTTTTTTTCGTTTTGACATCTCATCTATTGAGTTTTTTTTAACAATTTTTTTTTTTACAAAATCGATTGGTTATTTATTTCCCTCATTCTTTGCAATTGTGATACACTATTTATTGCTCTCAATTTTCTTTTTTCTATTCTAATAGCACACGTCAATGTATTCTAATACTAGAATGGATCCCGTGCCAAGCACGGATAATTAACATTTCTTCCAATTCTAAATATATGCATATATTATGATCTATGAAGCGCGAATATATATAAGGACCTTAAACACGACACACATACTAACACATTAACATCAATAATAATTTGAAAAAAATAATATAATTAAGTGTAATCATAAACGTTGGTGTCCGACACATGACACAACTAATCCGAGGAGTGTCCGTGCTTAATAGATCCTGACTCATATCCGCGTATATAACAATATTTTTACTCGTATCATACACGTACCATTTGAATATCAGAGTACCCATATACTCGCACTCATTACCTTCAACTTTACTAAGAATAAATTGATCAATAAAAAATAATATATCATTTTAATATTATTAATTATTTTATAAAAAAACTTAATGTTGACTTTTGAAAATTATAGAAAAAATATTAGTAATCATACTAATGTTCATATATATCTTTGTTGACATATTCATTATGTTCTAAATACACATTTTTTAATTGCAAATTTGTAAGAGTTTAGTAGTGTTATATTTTTTAAAATTGATATACATATATTTTTATATAATAATATAAATAAAAATTATATATATAATATGCGAGTATGGGGAGAGGTGGGTAATAAAGTACCTATACGCGTTCACTATTGCGGATAATTACCAATGTGTGTGTTCTTTTTTTGCGGATACCTATTGTATATGTGTCCACTTGTCATTCTTGAGAAAAAAACAACTCTTTAGATTCATTTAAAGTCCCTTTGAGCATGCAATATGAACTCGATAAAAAAAAAACAGATTAAAATTTAAAACATAAAATTTAGTGGAACCAAAGTTCAAAGGAAATTTATAGAGGGACTAAAAATAAAAGTTGATATATGTTATGGAACATAAAATATATTATAACACCCCACATGAAATATCTAGAATATCAGTGAAATATTATAACCGATAACTGAGTACATTATTATTACAAATTGAAATTTAAGCACACGCAGGTGCTGATTAACACAAGGATACAAAGTTCAGCGGAAACGAAAGAAACTAGTACAACAAAACATTATTGAGTAGAAATAAACAACGCAAAACAACTAGAAATGCATGAAAGAAATGCCATCTCCAAGCACAGCTGCAAGCACACCAACCAGCATACCTTAACCAACCTGCTTATCTGAAAAAATTGTTTGGAGTGGGGTGAGACAACTAAGCCTCAGTGAGTCCTACTACCCTCCTAAGGTGACTACACCGGGGAAACCTAATCAGTCATACATACTAACATATTATCATAAATCATAAGCGTAAATAAAGGTGTATCACAAAGCATATCTTATTCATTTTAACACTAGGACACTCTGAGGTGAGCAGGTCTCAGAGGCCTACCATATCCGTCAACCGATTCGGTCACGGCATGAAGCTCACATAGTCATAACCTAATGGATTATCCCATTGGGAGTCCATAGTGCGATATCATTCGCTCTTAACTGACTGATACTAAATTGTGTTATTACTACCATGAATTTCCAAATCCCGGGGAACATACAAACTTAATTAAATCTAGATTATACCCTAAGATCATCTGTGATTAACATTCTATTTAACATTATACCAGTTACATTTCTGCAATTTATCTATCTCAGATGAGGAAATAAAACGAGCGATTAAATCAGTTTGAAAATCAAAAGTTGCAGGCTGTTCTGTGTAAGCTCGCCACGGCGAGTTACCTGTTCGCCATGGCAGGATTACAGGTCATTCTGTACAATCTCGCTATGGCGAAATGCTAGTCCGCCATGGCGAAATCCAGGTTCTGACCTAAACAACTCGCCTGGCGAGCAAGTGCCCGCCATGGCGAAGTTCTTCAGCCCAGAACCTTCCATTCGCCATGAGTGCTCGCCAGCAATCCGCCATGGCGAGTTCATGCAGAAAGGCCCCTGTTTTGCGAAAATCATCAAATTATCATAGTTTCACCTACATTCCTCATTTGATATAGTGCAGAGACATAAACTACATAATATAAGATAGAATGGAGGGAAATTTGGGAGTTAATTCCCCTCACACAACAATTCCCTAATTTTTCCTATGTTAACATGCAAAAGTTTAATTTATGGGAATCTAACTAAACTAGCCTAAGAACCCACCTGGAATGAAGCTTTAAACCTTGCTTCTGAGTTCCTCTACAGCTACAGCAACCTTTCCTAAAGCCCCACGAACTCCAGAGCACGATTTGGAATTTTGAACACTTGAAACCCTTGATTCTTTTGCTCTACGAATTTGATGGTGTTTAGATGAATGATTCTACAGAAATGAGGCTCTATATATAGTGGTTATGAGGTGAGTAGGGACAGTATAAGGTTTGCCTTGCATGTGATTCTAATTGGTTATGGAAAACAATGAAATTAGGGTTGTTGTTGTTATGTTGCATGTGATGGCTTAGGAATTCGAAATGGAGAGTGATTCTGATTCTGAGGTAAGGATTCCTGAGGTGTTTCATTGTTTTGATGTTGCATGTGATAGAGAGGAGGGTGAGGTTTTTTTTGGTAGCTAGCAACATGTGATTATTTATGGTGATTGGAAATTTGTTGTTTCTCTACTTGTTGTTGGCATATGGCGTGGGAGAGTGGGAGGAAGAGAGAAACTTGCTGAATTCTTCAGCATGTAAGATAATAGAAAATGAAGCTTAGTCTTGCATGTGATAGGAGCTTAAGGGAGTAGTGGATTAGTGAGTCACTTCATGCTAATGAGGTGTTGCATTAGGGATGCATTTGACCATAGTGGAAAGGTGAGTCATAGGCATGAGTCATTAGGAGGGAGTTTTGAATTTGGATTAATTAATTAAGGTTAGTATAGTATTAAGACATTGGTTAAGTGATTTGGTCTTAGTGGATTGTTACTAATACCCACACATAATCTTAAATACCAAGACTTAATTTAATTAATTACCTTAGTTTAAAATTAATTTCATTAGACCTTCTCTAATTTAAATTAATTTAAACGAATTAGAACGTGGGATATTACAACCTACCCCCCTTAAAGAAATTTCGTCCTCGAAATTAAGAAATTACCTCGTAAAAAGATAAGGATAACTCTTCCGCATGTCTGACTCTAGTTCCCATGTGAATTCACCATCAGGAGACTGAGCCCATTCAACCTTGACAATTGGAATTCTCTTGTTACGAAGAACTTTCGCATCACGTTCAACAATCCGGACAGGATCTGGCTGATAGGTTAGATCGGGTTGGAGATCAATCTGCTCAAGTTCCACTGGATGAAAAGGATCAGGAATGAATTTCCGAAGCTGAGACACATGAAACACGTCGTGTAACCCTGACATAGAAGGAGGTAGAGCTAACTGATAGGCTACAGGACCGACGCGTCGAAGAATCTGATAAGGTCCAATGAATCTTGGACAGAGCTTTTTGGTTTTGAATGCACCTCGCAAACCCAACTTAGGAGTAACTTTCAGAAACACATGATCACCTTCCTGAAATTCCAAAGGTCTCCTTCTACGGTCAGCGTAACTCTTTTGCCGACTCTGAGCAACTTTCAACTTATCTCGAATGGTTTTGATCTTTAAAGTGGTCTCTTGGACTATATCTGGTCCCAAGAATCCACGATCACCAACTTCTGTCCAACAAAGAGGGGTCCTACACTTCCGACCGTACAGCGCTTCATAAGGTGCCATACCGATACTGGCATGGTAACTGTTATTGTAAGCAAACTCAATCAAATGCAGATGGTTGCTCCAAGCACCACCATCTTCCAAGATACAAGCTCGAAGCATATCCTCAAGGGTCTGAATAGTCCTTTCTGACTGACCATCAGTCTGAGGATGATGCGATGTACTCATCTTCAGTCGAGTCCCCATCGCATTCTGGAATGCTTTCCAAAACCTTGACGTGAAAATCGGGTCTCTATCCGACACGATACTCAAAGGTACACCATGCAGCCTTACAATCTGCTCCATGAAGATGGCTGCATATTGCGGGGCCTTGTAGGTGGATTTTACTGGAATGAAATGAGCTGACTTCGTTAACCTGTCCACGATTACCCAGATCGAATCTTGACCTCTCTGGTTACGTGGCAGTCCCCCTACAAAATCCATAGTGATGCGTTCCCATTTCCACTCTGGAATATCCAACGGTTGTAACAGTCCTCCAGGTTTCTGATGTTCAATCTTCACCTGTTGACAAACAATACACCTGGACACGAATTCAGCAATCTCTGCCTTCATGTTAGGCCACCAATAGTTCTCCTTCAAATCATGGTACATCTTGGTGGATCCAGGGTGAATTGAAAATCCACTCTTGTGTGCCTCTCCTAGAATCAACCGCTTCAACTCATCATTCTGAGGTACACAAAGTCTGCCTTCATAGAGGATAGCACCGTCCGTGGCTACTGAGAACTCCGGATGGTTCACTCTCTTCTGTAACTCTACATCATCCCGCTGAGCCTGCACAATACTAGGGCGTAACTCACAGGACACTTCGATTCTGTTGATGCGGATACCGCTCTTACGATATATCACATTCAGATTGAGATCTCTAAACTTCTCATACAGACCGCACTGTTGCATTAGTAACTCCGATGCATACAATGTCTTTCTGCTTAGAGCATCTGCCACAACATTGGCCTTTCCTGGATGGTAGTTGAGATTGAAATCAAAATCTTTGAGGTACTCCATCCAACGTCGCTTATGAGATGCGTCACAGTACACGACATACTTCCGATTAGGATCAGGAATTACTAACACTGGTGCTGTGGTTAGTTTTTCCTTCAGAGTTGTGAAGCTCCATTCACAAGCGGCATCCCAATCAAACACTGCATCCTTCTTGGTTAAACGAGTTAATGGCAGAGCAATCTCCGAAAATCCTAGAATGAATCTCCGGTAATAACCTGCCAAACCGAGGAAACTCCTAACTTCCGTTACACTTCTGGGCCTTTCCCAGTTCAACACAGCTTCCACTTTAGATGGGTCGACAGACACACCGCCTTGCGATATGACATGTCCTAAGAACTTAACCTCCGATAGCCAAAATTCACACTTACTGAATTTGGCGTACAACTGCTTTTCTCTAAGCACCTCCAAAACGATCCTCAAGTGCACAGCATGCTCCTGCGGATCCTTAGAATAGATCAGAATGTCATCTATGAAGATAACCACAAACTTGTCCAAGTAGGGTTGGAAGATACGGTTCATGTAATCCATGAAGACGGCTGGAGCGTTGGTCAAACCGAATGGCATGACTAAGAATCCATAGTGTCCATAACGAGTCCTGAACGCTGTCTTGGAAACATCCGAGGACTTGATACGGATCTGATGGTATCCAGATCGAAGATCAATCTTGGAGAAGACGGTAGCACCTCTGAGTTGATCCAACAGGTCATCAATCCTAGGTAGGGGATACTTGTTCTTGATTGTGACCTTGTTGAGTTGACGATAGTCTATGCACAAACGCATACTACCATCCTTCTTTTTAACGAGTAACACCGGTGCTCCCCAAGGTGAGACACTCGGCCTGATGAAGTGTTTCTGAAGTAGCTCTTCTAGCTGAGACTTGAGTTCATGAAGCTCTAAGGGAGACATCCTATATGGGGCAACAGATATGGGCTGGGACCCAGGTACAAGATCGATAGAAAACTCGATTTCCCTTTCAGGAGGTAAACTCATGATATCGTCTGGGAAGACATCTAAAAACTCGCTGACAATTGGTATATCACCGGGGCATAAGCTAGACTCCGAATCAACGGTAAGCAAAACACTGAAACACTTACAGCTGGCTCCTAAGTATTGGATCATCTGATGAGTATTCTGGAGCAAAGCTGTGAGTGCTCTACTCTCGGCAGAAGTTTCTTGCGGAATGAACAAGTTCTTTTCAGCACATCCTATATACACGGTATTGGCGGAGAGCCAATCCATGCCTAGGACTACATCTATATCCTTCAGAGGCAGACAGATCAGATCGATGTTGTAAACTTTACTGCCTACAAGAACTGGACAGTTCTGGCAGACACGTTTTGAAGTAACCTTACCACCTGTAGCGACAGCCACAGTCATAGGGGGAATTAAAGGTACAGAGGGTAATTGCAGTCGCTGAACGCAGTCAACGGCTATGAATGAGTTAGTGGCTCCACAATCAAACAAAACTAAAACTTCAGATTGTCCTAACATGCATACATCCATAATCAAAGCATTATTAGATTTGACATTCTCACCGTCAAGTGAGTATACCCGACCTTTGCTTTTGGAGGCACCGCTGGAATCTCCTTGTCTTTTCAGCTTAGGGCATTCGTGCTTGTAATGGCCAGGCTGCTTACAATAGTAACACATGTTCTTCCCCTTCATGCATTCCCCACTGTGAGGGAAACCACATTCAGCACAGTTTCTCGGTGAGCGCTGGGGATAGCTCTGTTTCCCTTTGCTTGTGGTGCCCTTGGTTCTTACTTGCAGGTTGAACTTTCCAGAATCCTTCTTCTTCTGAAAAGCTTCACTACGCTCCTTGTGTATGTTACCCAGATCAGCTTCAGCATGATAGCTCTTTTGCACCAAATCACCAAAGGTAGTGATGTGCTGCATAGAGACATCGTGGGCTATGTCAGCTCTCAGCCCGAACCTATACTTCTTCATCTTCCATGATTCACTGGGAGCATCATTCCCATCCATCACATATCTGACCAGCTCATTAAACTTCATGGTATACTCCGCCACCGACATACTTCCCTGCTTTAGTTCCGTCAGTTCACGTTCCATCTGGAATTGGTAGCTCTCTGGGATATAATGTCCAACGAAGAGACGTCGGAAATTTTCCCAATTCACCTCCATCTGACTGGCCTCCATATACGCCTTGGTTCCATCCCACCAGTGACACGCGTCGCCCCTAAAGAAGCGGGAGACGAATGTTACCTTGTCAACTTCAGTGCAAACCATGGATTCAAGGATTCCACTCATTCGTTGAATCCATTCCCTGGCTTTCGCTGGGTTGTATTCTCCGAAGAACTCCGGCGGACTCATGCGGCAGAACTCTCTGAATGCAGCGCTAGATCCTTGCTGCTGAGGGGGAGGATTGTTCATATGTTGTTGAAACATATTCATGAATTCTTGATGCTGCTGGGCCTGCTGAGCTTGGAACTGCTGCTGCTGTTGCATCATTTCAGCCCACATGTTTGCATTAGCATCTCCGTACATCTCAGGTTCATCATCATCATCAGCAACGTTCCTTCTAGGCCTTCCAGGTCCTCGTCTTGCTCCTGACATAGTGCTCTAACTGCCAATATCAAGTCAAGTTAGCTAGGCTTAAAGTGACATGACACCTAGAACAGATGTTAGAAATCCAGACAAATACTGGGATTCGGATAGTAATATTAATGAACTCTGGCACGATCTGAATCGACCTGCTCTGATACCAATTATAACACCCCACATGAAATATCTAGAATATCAGTGAAATATTATAACCGATAACTGAGTACATTATTATTACAAATTGAAATTTAAGCACACGCAGGTGCTGATTAACACAAGGATACAAAGTTCAGCGGAAACGAAAGAAACTAGTACAACAAAACATTATTGAGTAGAAATAAACAACGCAAAACAACTAGAAATGCATGAAAGAAATGCCATCTCCAAGCACAGCTGCAAGCACACCAACCAGCATACCTTAACCAACCTGCTTATCTGAAAAAATTGTTTGGAGTGGGGTGAGACAACTAAGCCTCAGTGAGTCCTACTACCCTCCTAAGGTGACTACACCGGGGAAACCTAATCAGTCATACATACTAACATATTATCATAAATCATAAGCGTAAATAAAGGTGTATCACAAAGCATATCTTATTCATTTTAACACTAGGACACTCTGAGGTGAGCAGGTCTCAGAGGCCTACCATATCCGTCAACCGATTCGGTCACGGCATGAAGCTCACATAGTCATAACCTAATGGATTATCCCATTGGGAGTCCATAGTGCGATATCATTCGCTCTTAACTGACTGATACTAAATTGTGTTATTACTACCATGAATTTCCAAATCCCGGGGAACATACAAACTTAATTAAATCTAGATTATACCCTAAGATCATCTGTGATTAACATTCTATTTAACATTATACCAGTTACATTTCTGCAATTTATCTATCTCAGATGAGGAAATAAAACGAGCGATTAAATCAGTTTGAAAATCAAAAGTTGCAGGCTGTTCTGTGTAAGCTCGCCACGGCGAGTTACCTGTTCGCCATGGCAGGATTACAGGTCATTCTGTACAATCTCGCTATGGCGAAATGCTAGTCCGCCATGGCGAAATCCAGGTTCTGACCTAAACAACTCGCCTGGCGAGCAAGTGCCCGCCATGGCGAAGTTCTTCAGCCCAGAACCTTCCATTCGCCATGAGTGCTCGCCAGCAATCCGCCATGGCGAGTTCATGCAGAAAGGCCCCTGTTTTGCGAAAATCATCAAATTATCATAGTTTCACCTACATTCCTCATTTGATATAGTGCAGAGACATAAACTACATAATATAAGATAGAATGGAGGGAAATTTGGGAGTTAATTCCCCTCACACAACAATTCCCTAATTTTTCCTATGTTAACATGCAAAAGTTTAATTTATGGGAATCTAACTAAACTAGCCTAAGAACCCACCTGGAATGAAGCTTTAAACCTTGCTTCTGAGTTCCTCTACAGCTACAGCAACCTTTCCTAAAGCCCCACGAACTCCAGAGCACGATTTGGAATTTTGAACACTTGAAACCCTTGATTCTTTTGCTCTACGAATTTGATGGTGTTTAGATGAATGATTCTACAGAAATGAGGCTCTATATATAGTGGTTATGAGGTGAGTAGGGACAGTATAAGGTTTGCCTTGCATGTGATTCTAATTGGTTATGGAAAACAATGAAATTAGGGTTGTTGTTGTTATGTTGCATGTGATGGCTTAGGAATTCGAAATGGAGAGTGATTCTGATTCTGAGGTAAGGATTCCTGAGGTGTTTCATTGTTTTGATGTTGCATGTGATAGAGAGGAGGGTGAGGTTTTTTTTGGTAGCTAGCAACATGTGATTATTTATGGTGATTGGAAATTTGTTGTTTCTCTACTTGTTGTTGGCATATGGCGTGGGAGAGTGGGAGGAAGAGAGAAACTTGCTGAATTCTTCAGCATGTAAGATAATAGAAAATGAAGCTTAGTCTTGCATGTGATAGGAGCTTAAGGGAGTAGTGGATTAGTGAGTCACTTCATGCTAATGAGGTGTTGCATTAGGGATGCATTTGACCATAGTGGAAAGGTGAGTCATAGGCATGAGTCATTAGGAGGGAGTTTTGAATTTGGATTAATTAATTAAGGTTAGTATAGTATTAAGACATTGGTTAAGTGATTTGGTCTTAGTGGATTGTTACTAATACCCACACATAATCTTAAATACCAAGACTTAATTTAATTAATTACCTTAGTTTAAAATTAATTTCATTAGACCTTCTCTAATTTAAATTAATTTAAACGAATTAGAACGTGGGATATTACATATATTTAACTCTAAACTAAAATTATTGTGGTCATTGAATCAGTTCGTCAATTGTGAACTTTTACATAGTTCTATCTCATTGTAATCTAGCTATTTATATTATCTGTTTTTCAGTCATAAGTAAGTAATGATTTTTATCTGTTTTTAAATGTTTGACTATAATGTTTCTAGGATGTTAGTGAATGTTTCAGTATTTTTGTTGTTTTGATGATTTTTTTTTATGGTCATGTTAAAGAATTAGCGACATTAACTCTTTTCGAGATACAGTTTTAGAGTTATCAAAATGTGCTAGCTCATATGGACCAGCCTGTAAAGCCGGAATAAATATAGGGATTAGAACTTAAAATATTAGCCCAGATTTTTTAAGGGTTTACCCCAACCTGAAAAAGTCTGAATTTAAATATGGGCTTTTTGGCTCGGCCTGCTTTAACAGCTCTGAAGTTGTCAAAATGACTTAGCCAGTATGCACTGGCCCGCCGAGCACAAATAAATATATGGTTTGGTTCTTAAAATATTAGCACGAATATTTTTAGAGTTTTTTTACATGCCTCGAAAAAACCCGTATTTAAATATACATTAGTTGGCTCGGTCCGATAAGACTCGTAACCCATCTGGGTCAGCCCATTTAAGGTCGGATAGTCTGTTTGGATAACTCTAATTTTATCGAACAATTAAAGGAGAATAAAAAATGAAAGTTAACTTATGAACTGAATCTCAATATTTTTATTATTCTGATCATTTTTGTGATAAAATAGGTATTTTTATAAAGTCTGTTCCTTTCAATTTTAAATAAGTTTGTGTTATAACTCACACATGTATGGGTAACAATATTTACACTCGTACCTGTATATGAACTTTTGAGGTATTATAGTACTCATATTCACACTCATTACTCACAATTTTATTAAGAATAACCTGATCAATTAAAAACATATGATACCATTTTTTTTGGTACAAAATATGATACCATTTTAATATAACATAAAATTTGTTAAACATTTTAAGCTTAAATAAGCAGTTCTTCCCTATAAGTTTGGGTTTTCTTAGTTTTCGTCTCTGTATATTTTTTTTTGTAGGAAATAGCCATTGAAAGATTGAAATTGTTTAATTTGATTTTGGTCTCTGACGTTAGTCATCATTAAAAAATTGAAGGTAACAATCATACACACGCGTGTCACATAGATTATTGAACACCGGTTCAACTGATTCTTTAAATTGAAGGACTAAATCTAAATAAAAATTATAATTATCAAAATCGCTAATTTCTTCTTCCTCTTCTCATTACATCTTCTTCATCTTTCATCCGCCAAATTGCTGCATCTTTGACCCATATCTTTGCAAAATTTAGATGCAATCAACCCAAAAAGTTTATAGAAACAATAATATAGGTAAATTGACACAATCTCATAAAGAATAATATTTGAAAACACAAATTTATAATAAATTGAAATTTCAATGAAGAAATATTAAGTAAAAACTCAAAAGAAACATATTTATGTTCAACAACTATTTCTTTATTTTCATAATTTTTTTGCTCATTTGGACATTTGCATTGAATGTTATTCATTCCTCTTCTAAAGAAAACATTCTATTTTTAACAGAAATAGTGAAGAAACACTTCAAGTCAACAACTTCTTCCCCTTTCACAACCTTCTGGTTTTTTTTTTACACACTATCATCAAAAACTTAAATTGACACATATATTAGGTCAAGCTTCACACACACACTATGAAATTTTTTTATATTTTCTTTCGAGTGTGAAGTATGAAGTTTATAAATACAATTAACATAGAAAATTGTTATATAATAAAATTACAAATATCGATAGAACCCACATCTAATGAGGATATCTTGTAATTCATACCCCCTTGAAGTGGGTCTTTGAACTTGCAGATCAATGTTCTTCGCACAAAAACTCCAATCCAATCTCCCTACATAACAAAGAATAAATCATTATAAGCGCACAACTCTTACAACCAATATCCATGATTGTTTTCCTAATGATATGTCAATAATAAAATCATTCATATGAGACATTGCTTTCAGACAAAAATGAGAGAAACAAAACAATTTTTTTTTTAATATGAATGAAAATGAAATGAACTTGAGGATTTTGTTGTGACAAATGACTTATATTTATATTGAATTATAGAAACACAAAATTAAACATGATTTTATGACAATTAATAAAATATTTATTTAATTAATTATAATTTGTATGTAACCGACAAAATTGTTATGTAACGTTCAAATAAATATAAAAAATATTTATTATAATAATTGAAAATTATACGTAACTGAAATATGTTTATGAGCATTAAAAAATATATAGAAACGCTTAATGTATTGATTTTATTTGCGTATAACCTATGAAATTACATTAATTTGTAATGTAATAATGTAAATATTTTTTATTTTAGTATTTAATGTTAAATGTAACGTCATCCATTATTAAATAAAAGGTAACATATTGGAATAATAATATAAATATTATTTATTTTAATATTTAATTAAAAATGTAACGTCATAAAATATTAAATAAAAATTAATGCAATAAATAATTAAATGAAAAATACACGTGTCACATTCTTATGAATATGGTTGAATTTGTTTATAATAAAGATAAAGATATAGATCTGTGTAAATAATACATATATGATTAAAGAATATTTTAAAGCATTAAGGGATGTCATGAAAACATCCCTTAATGAAATTTCAACTGTTAAATAAAAATTGAAATTTTTTTCAGATTAATAAACCAAAACCAAACAAAATGCAAATTTAGTGCATATTACACAATGCATACAACCAAATACTTATTCAAAATAACAGGAAAGCTAAGTAAAGATGAAATCAATAAATGACAATTTCAATTCTTTTCAATCTTGATGTTCTTCAACATGTTTGAATTTGGATTGGTTGAATTTTCTTCGCCAAACGGATAAGACCTTTTGAAAGGGGTAATATTGTCTGATTCCGAAGTTAAATCTATTGCTTCAATAGCATCCGATATCTTTGGAGACTTGACAGCATCATCAAACTTATTCAACAAATCCTGTTAACGTTAAATATATATAAACTATTATTTAAACTTTCTTTGTATTATTCTTAAGTTTAAAATAAATTATTGAAAAAAACTTAATAATACCTGTGCAATATCAACATTTGCAAATTTTCCTTTATCGATGATAGTGTCAGCTGAATTTGAAGAACCCATGGAAGCCATATACTATATATATATATATAATAAATTAAACTAATGAATAAGTTTTCATGTTATTTTGTTAACATGTATAAAAAAATTTAAAAATACAATGTACATACATTAGTGTTAGATTCTGTCTCCTTGAACTTCACAATAATATTTTCGGTATTGCAAATTTTCTTCACTCTATAAGATGTTTCAAACCTAGTGTCACTATTGAGGTTAGACTCAACCTTGAACAAAAATGTAGAATCAATCAACCCAGAAATGTCTTTAGGTAGGATTGCAGACGATTTTTCCTATACAAAAACAATTATTACATTAAGATTCATAATACCACATATAGAATTTTTTTTGCATCACTACGACTAATTCAAATATGTTACCGCAGAACTCTCAATCATTTGAGACACATTTTTTTTGAACAATTTTGTTGCTTCACGGTCAAAAATGACGAATGTGGCAGAGTCGGTTGAATCAATTACAGAGACATTGATTCTGTACCTAAATATTAGTAAAAAACAAACGTTACACTTATATTTTTATGTGTTTGAAAAATAAAATGAATACACTTTTTATATGTTACCTTTCGCTAACATGGGTCACATGTTTATAACATTTAGAACAATAGTACATGCACTCATCAAGAATAACTTTTTTGTTACACTCACATGCAGTGTACCACCACCCATGTGTATCAAGCAAGCCTTTGATTGTTCCCAAGACAATGTAAGACGATTGCTGGATTTAAGGAAATAAATAATGATTAAGTTTTATACGATTAATAATATATATGATTCCTACATGTACCTTAAGTGAGTATAAATATTTATTTTGTTAAGCAAAAAAACTAACCCCACGACTTTCTTTCAACCCCTCAATGGTTATCCTTGGCGTGACTTTGAGAAAATCTTCTTCTTCGCTCAATCCATTAGAATCATGGATCAAACAAATATCAGGGGACGGAGAATCATTTTTTTCCAGCATCCTATAATCCATATTAATAGCTCTAACATAAATGGTAAAATACAACGTATAAATAAATAAGCAAAATAAACACAAAAGTTGTTATGCATACCTTTTCTTCAAATCATTGACACTTATGAACTCGAGATTAAACAACAACTTAGTTGAATTAAAAGAATTTTGAATTGTTGCAGATCCTATAAAAGAAACACATTTGTAATAGTTTATGAGTTTTACATTTGCAATGAAAAAAAGCGATAACTTTATATAATTTTATCAAAATACATGAATACCTTGCCATATTTTAATTTTAGCCATTAACACAACGACTATTGTGTTTTCAGTTTTGCCAGCCACAACGAATGCATTCAACTCATCAACATATGGACCAAAAAGGGTAACTTTAAACTTGAATCTGTGTAATTAATACATATATGATTAAAGAATATTTTAAAGCATTGAAATATTTTGTCATAGATTGAATTGCAAAATATGTGATATTAACCCATCATAGTCCAACTGAATTGCAACCATTTTGGTCTTCAAACCATTGCGTTCATACTCCTTTTGAATTCCAACGCCGGTTAGCTTTCCCATAATATCTACAAAATATGATTGTACACACGATTATTGATACCACATATTTAAAATGTGATAATGACAAAAACAAAAAATAATACATAACATACTAATATTTCTTACCATAAAGATAGTTTGTATCATAATCAAGTGAAAATGCTGGAACCGGACTTTCAATCATATATATATCGGAAGAAACCTTTTTCGAGTTGCAAAGTTTAACCTTCGTGTGGAATTGAAAATTTAATTTATACTCGTGCCTAGTAGCACGGTATGATCCACTGTTTGCAACAACTCCAAAATTTGTAATCGAGTAAACATTACCTTCCTTAAAGTCTTTTTCAAACTTATAAATTAGAGTGTGACGCACTGTACCTTGTATTTTGTTTCCCTTAAAAATAAGACAATATATTAATATACTACATAAAAAAAATAAAGAATAAGTGTAAATAAAAATTAAACTTATAGAAAATTCCTTACAATTGAATCCATTAGTACCATATCCAAAGAAAATGGTCCACTATTGCTTGATACATCACTAACCAACCACATCCGAATTACACGAACAACAATATTCAAACTTCCACTGCTTTGGTTGATTTCGGAAATTTGGTTAATTTTTGGAGCCATGTTGAGCGATAACTGAAGTAGGCAAAAATGATTTCGAAACTTTGTGAGTTTTTGTGGCAAAATGATTTGTATTTATAGATAACTTTAGAAAGACAAAAAATAAATATGATTTTATGACAAAATATCCGTTACAACTTAACATTAATATAAAAATAAAAATATATATGTAACCGACGAAACTACTATGTAACGTCTTCAATTATTAATATAAAATGTAACGTATTGGAATAATAATATAAATATTATTTATTTTAGTATTTAACTACTATGTAACGTTCAAATAAATATAAAAAATATTTTAAATAAAATGTAACGTCTTCAATTATTAAATAAAATGTAACGTATTGGAATAATAATATAAATATTATTTATTTAAGTATTTAATTAAAAATGTAACGTTATAAAATATTAAATAAAAATTAATGTAATAAATAATTAATTAAATGAAAAAGGACACATGTCATGTTCTTATGAATAAAGTCTCAAATATATATAATATAGATATAGATATTTTAAATAAAATGTAACGTCTTCAATTATTAAATAAAATGTAACGTATTGGAATAATAATATAAATATTATTTATTTTAGTATTTAATTAAAAATGTAACGTTATAAAATATTAAATAAAAATTAATGTAATAAATAATTAAATGAAAAAGGACACATGTCATGTTCTTATGAATAAGGTCTCAAATATATATAATATATAATATAGATAAGAATTATGTAATTAATAATATAAAAAAAATAAAATGTGCAAATTCCAAAAAAAATAAAATTACGTTTACTTTCTTAACATCTATCATGTCTCCTTTAAATAAAGATTGAGTTTTACTAAAATAATAGTTATGCATCGTGGAAACCTGTCAATCAATTGACATTTTTTTTATAAGAAGCAAGAATCAATGTTCAATTGGCTTTATTTTGCTCAATTGCCATCATGTCAGACAAAAGGTGTGCATGGTTTGATACTTTCATGATTCTATCATTTTATTTGTGACATGAGTTTTGTCTTATGTGTATTATGAATGAATTAATCAGCTATAAGAGTGAAAGGATGAATAGCTACATGATCACTAACATTTGTACATTCAATTTAACCACACATAATTGAGAAAAAGTAGAAATAGAAAAGAACTAAATAATATGTTTTTAAAATAATTAAATGATATTTCACATCCTCTCCTTCTTCTCTTCCAACCCTAGCCGTCACCACTACTTTTTCTCTTCTTTTTAGTCCATTGAAGAGGGGTGATTTTAGGTTAGTTTTGACCTAAAATCATCCTTCCAAATTGTTTTTCTTTCTCGTTATTATAATAAATAAGTGTGATTTTCACATATTTGCTTGTTTTGATTTCCCGTCTTTGTACGGTGTATTTGGTTGTCCCGTCTTTGTGCGGTGTTTTTGTTGTCCCGTCTTTGTGCGGTGTTTTTGTTGTCCCGTCTTTGTGCGGTGTTCATTTGTTTCAGGTTGAAGGAGTAGATCTGATCTAGTGCAGATCCAATCAATATCGACTTTGGTGTCATCAACGCTACAGATCTGGAGACATGGATATTCCAGACACTTCAATATAGTCATATTTGTAGGCATATGTAATTTGCCGTTTTATACTATTAACATGGATACTGTGAGTTTGTTCGCAGATTTATCCTTTTTGTTTTTAGCGATTATGAATTTGTATTACATCGATGTACTCTTTTTATTTGAATGAATGAATGAATATTATTTATTTTGTCAAAAAAACAAAATTAAATGATATATTGTTATGTGTACGTGACCAAATTGTGGTCTAAATATTTGTGAGCAAACAAGTATTTTTTCGTGGCAGAGTGCTTACCTTATGAATTGTTCAAATTAGAAGATAAAATCAATTTTGGATGATCTATGATCATTTTATTGGTTGATTTATAATTATACTCTTCATTTTTGGAATTTGAGTTATTTTATGAAATCCTGATATATTTGGTGATTAATGTGAGGATAGTATACAATTTTAGATCGTATATTTATTCACGCTGAACAAATAATTGTTCATGTACACAGACTCTCAAACACAATTTACAAACTTTGAATTAACCTTAGGTAACTTAGTATGTGTTTGGTTTGGCGGCGGAAAGAATTGATTCTGACAGAATTGAGTTTGACAAAATTGATTTTTGTTAAAAGTGAGTTGAACTGAATTGATTTATGTTTGGATACATTAATGTAAAAGTGATTCTCAAAATTTTATGTTGTTTGGATAATTTGAATCAAAATTGACTTTGTATGTATAATTACCAAAATGGGCTTACACATGTGTATTCAAAATCATAATTATTTATTAAATTAATATGATTATTTTAATTTTCGATATTTATGTTGTATTATTAATTATATATATTATTAAATTAATTATCAAATAAAATATTGGCAAATAAATTTAGCAATTTACAGCAAAAGACAAGTTAAATATATAAAAAAAAACAAAGTAAAAGACAAGTTAAATAACAATATGGGTCGGTCTTCACATAATTTGTACTGGACTTTTTTTTTTTACTTTAGTAAATAAATGGGCCTTAAAGCCCAATCTACCCTTCCCTAACCTTGAGAAAACAGAAAAATGATTTCTGCAACATCTGTAAATGGCAGCGTTTAACAGGGGCAGAGTTGGGAAATTTTAAATGCACTTCAAGAATTGATTTTGGCCAGACGTGGAAGCTAGGAATAGTTGCTTCTAGTAGAATCGATTTTAAGGTCCAGAATCAATTTCTCAACTGAGATCCAAACATCCTAAAATATGGTGAAATCACGTTTGAACAACACAAACGTGCGTTTGACGGTGGTAGACGTTGAACCAAACAAGCACTAAGTGCATGAATTAACACAAATGAACTCAATTTCATAGGTGTGCATGAATTAAGTTTACATGCACCAACATTTTCCAAGGTAAATGAGATGTAGAAGGTGAATCATCTGCGTAAATAGATAAAAATAAAAAGGGATTACAATAAGACCGAGGACTTGGCCTATTAAACTACACAAAAGTGTAGTAGTAAGCCTGAATGAGTATTACAAACAAACATCCTACAACAAAGTATTCAATACCAACACTAATGGGTGATAAAAAAATTTGAAGCAAAAGTACATCGACCACAAGCACTAGCCAACTAACCAAACTGCAGCACGTCCCACTTGTGCAATTCATTGTGGGTTAGTAGTGAGTTGAAATTGTCTACTTTTAAGGAAGAAAAAGCGCATACATTTCTCTCTATCCATCTCATCTTTTATTTTCTCTTTCATCTTTATCTCTATATTTATAGAGATCTTTCTTACTCTACTTTTTTTCGGTCTAAAGTCGCCTCAAAGATAGGGATCCCAAAGTTAAGAATCCTAATATGCAGCCTAAATAATAATAATAATCACCAACCTACATGAACATTTAAGGTTATCAAATGCTTCCAAAAACCCTTTTTATAACACCCCACATGAATTATCTAGAATATCAGTGGATTATCATAACCGGAATTGAGTACATTATTATTACATTAAGAAAAGTTCAAGCACACACAGGTGCTAAGTACAACAAGTAGAAATAAGACTGCGGAAACAACAGATAACAACAGATACAACAAGATTATTGAATTGAAATAACAACAAGAAATGGAAAAGCATGAAAGAAACGCGTCCTCCAAGCAAAGCCACGAGCACACCGAACAGCATACCTCAACCGACCTGCTTATCTGAAAATAATTGTTTGGATTGGGGTGAGACAACTAAGCCTCAGTGAGTCCTACTACCCTCCTAAGGTGACTACACCGGGGAAAATCCTAATCAGTCATACATACTAACATATTATCATAAATCATAAGCATAAATAAATGTGTAACACAGAAAACATATCTTATTCATTTTAACACTAGGACACTCTGAGGTGAGCAGGTCTCAGAGGCCTGCCATATCCGTCAACCGATTCGGTCACGGCATAAAGCTCACATAGTCATAACCTAATGGATTATCCCATTGGGAGTCCATAATGCGATATAATTCGCTCTTAATTGACTGATACTAATTGAATTGCTACTACCATGAGTTTACCAAAATCCCGGGGGAACATGCATTTCTAAATTTCCTAAGTTATACCCTAAGGTTATCTGTGACTAACATACTGTATAACATTATATAATTGTGCTACTGCAAGTGTATTTAACTTAAATGAGGATCTAAAACGAGTGTTGAAGGTAATTTTCAAAAATAGAAAAGCTGCTGTTCTGTCAAGCTCGCCTGGCGAGTTGTTATAGGTCATTTTCTGGGTAAGCTCGCTGCAGCGAAGGGAAGCTCGCCATGGCGAGATTTTAGGTCCTAGACCAAATCCGCTCGCCCGGCGAGTTGTTACTCGCCAGGGCGAGGTTCATCAGCATGAAGAACCCAGCTCGCCATGATTGCTCGCCCTGAGCTCGCTATGGCGAGTTCACTCAGAACCTGCCCTGTTTTGCGAAAAATCATGTTTTAACAATTTTAACACCTACAATCCTCATCCTAAGTCATGCCATCACACAATGTATATAATATAGGACAGAATGGAGAGGAATTTGGGAGCTAATCCCTCTCACACAACAATTTCCCTAATCTTAAGTTAACATGCAAAGTTTTCAAATTTTGGGAAACTAACTATCTAAACTTAAGAACCCACCTGGATTGAAGCTTTAACTTTGCTTCTGGGCTCCTAAAACAGCTACTGAACCTTCCTAAATGCCCCACGAACACAGGACCAGAATTTGGGATTTGAACTCTTGAAACCTCTTTTGCTTAGCTCTAAGAATTTTTGAGTTGTTGATGATGAATGTTTCAGCCAGGAATAGGTGGTATTTATAGATGGTTTCTGAGTGTTTGAACAGTACACGAATTTGTCTCAATTTGGTTGCATGTCTTCTTATTGGTTCTCAAATGGTGAGAGTGGTGGTTGTTGTGTAGTGGCATGTGAAGCTTGAGGTGGACAGTGAAGTGATGTTTTTCTGATGCCTCAGTGTTTGATTCAGTCTCATGTGATAAAGGTTTCAGAAGCATAGTGTAAAGGTTGAAGAAAGTGACAAACTCTTGAGTTTGGGGGATTTGAAGAAATTGATAGACTTGGAGTGTTGTTGTTGTTGTTGTTGGAGCGTGAGAGAGAGAGACAGAAAATGGGGTGGAAGCATTCAGATTTTTCTGAAGTGAAATTGGAGTGAATGGCTTGCATGTATACTAGATGAGGTGGAGGCAAGAGAGGTGAGTGAGTCACACAAGAAGCCATGACTCATAGGTGAGAGGGAGAGGGAGCACGTGAGGGGGAGGGAGGAGTGGAGGGAGTTTGAAATTTCTTTTTGGTGCTAATTAGTCACAAGAGTAAGGTTAAGGTGTATTTGGGTAGTCTTAGACTTAATTAAGATTACTAATCTTGCACATAATACCTTAATCTCATGATTTTCAATTAATTAACACCACTAATTAATTTAGAAAAATTAGGCATAAGCTCTAATTAAAATTAATTAGGTAATTTAGAATGTGGGATATTACAACCTACCCCCCTTAAAGAAATTTCGTCCTCGAAATTATGAAATTTACCTCGAAAACAGATAAGGATAATTCTTCCGCATGTCTGACTCTAGTTCCCACGTGAATTCACCGTCAGGAGACTGAGCCCATTCAACTTTGACAATTGGAATCCTCTTGTTCCGAAGTATTTTAGCATCACGTTCAACAATCCGAACAGGATCCGGCTGATAAGTTAGATCTGGCTGAAGATCGATTTGTTCAAGTTCCACTGGCTGAAAAGGATCAGGAATATACTTCCGTAACTGAGATACATGAAACACGTCGTGTAACCCTGACATAGAAGGAGGAAGAGCTAACTGGTAGGCTACAGGACCGACGCGTCGAAGAATTTGATAAGGTCCAATGAATCTTGGACAGAGCTTCTTAGTTTTGAAGACACCTCGTAAACCCAACTTAGGAGTAACTCTCAAGAACACATGATCACCTTCCTGAAATTCCAGAAATCTCCTTCTCTTGTCGGCGTAACTCTTCTGCCGACTCTGAGCAACTTTCAGCTTATCTCGGATGGACTTAATCTTTAATGTGGTCTCTTGGACAATATCTGGTCCCAAGAAACTACGATCACCAACTTCTGTCCAACATAACGGTGTTCTACACTTCCTGCCATACAAAGCTTCATAGGGTGCCATACCGATACTGGCGTGGTAACTGTTATTGTATGAGAACTCTATTAGGTGTAAGTGATTACTCCACGAACCACCATCTTCTAATACACAAGCTCGAAGCATATCCTCCAGGGTCTGAATAGTCCTTTCCGACTGACCATCAGTCTGAGGATGATGTGACGTACTCATCTTCAACCGAGTACCCATCGCATTCTGAAATGCTTTCCAAAACCTTGAAGTGAAAATCGGGTCTCTGTCCGACACGATACTCAAAGGAACACCATGCAGCCTTACAATCTGCTCCATGAAGATGGCTGCATATTGCGGGGCCTTGTAGGTGGATTTCACTGGAATGAAATGAGCTGATTTAGTCAACCTGTCCACGATTACCCAGATCGAATCTTGACCTCTCTGGTTACGTGGCAGTCCTCCTACAAAGTCCATGGTGATATGTTCCCATTTCCACTCAGGAATATCCAATGGTTGCAACGGTCCTCCAGGTTTCTGATGTTCGATCTTCACCTGTTGACAAACAATACACCTGAACACGAATTCAGCAATCTCTGCCTTCATGTTAGGCCACCAATAGTTCCCCTTCAAATCATGATACATCTTGGTGGATCCAGGGTGAATTGAAAATCCACTCTTGTGTGCCTCTTCTAGAATCAACCGCTTCAACTCATCATTCTGAGGTACACAAAGTCTGCCTTCATAGAGAATAGCACCGTCCGTGGCTACTGAGAACTCCGGATGGTTCACTCTCTTCTGTAACTCTACATCATCCTGCTGAGCCTGCACAATACTTGGACGTAACTCACAGGACACTTCGATTCTGTTAATGCGAATACCGCTTTTACGATATATCACATTCAGATTGAGATCTCTAAACTTCTCATACAAACCGCACTGTTGCATTAGTAACTCCGATGCATACAACGTCTTTCTGCTTAGAGCATCTGCCACAACATTGGCCTTTCCTGGATGGTAGTTGAGGTTAAAATCAAAATCTTTGAGGTACTCCATCCAACGTCGCTGTCTCATATTCAACTCCTTTTGATCAAACAAGTACTTCAGACTCTTGTGATCACTGAACAGATCAAACTGCACTCCATACAGATGATGTCTCCAGATTTTGAGTGCAAAGATAATGGCTGCTAACTCCAGATCATGGGTAGGATAATTCTGCTCATGAGGTTTTAGCTGCCTGGATGCATACGCCACAACTGCACCGTCTTGCATCAGTACGCATCCGAGTCCTTTGTTAGATGCATCACAGTATACTACATACTTGCGGGTTGGGTCAGGAATCACTAACACTGGTGCTGTGGTTAGCTTTTCCTTTAAAGTTCTGAAACTCCATTCACAAGTAGCATCCCAATCAAAGTCTGCACCCTTTCTGGTCAGACGAGTTAGTGGCAAAGCAATTTCCGAAAATCCTAAGATGAATCTCCGGTAATAGCCTGCCAAACCAAGGAAACTTCTGACTTCGGTAACACTTCTGGGTCGTTCCCAATTCAACACTGCTTCAACCTTAGATGGATCAACAGACACACCGCCTTGCGATATGACATGACCTAAGAATTTAACTTCAGATAGCCAAAATTCGCACTTGCTGAACTTGGCAAACAGTTGCTTCTCTCTAAGAATGCTCAACACGATTCTAAGGTGCTCCGCATGCTCCTGCGAATCCTTGGAATAGATCAGAATGTCATCAATGAAAATAACAACAAACTGATCAAGATACGGCTGGAAAATCCGATTCATGTAGTCCATAAAAATGGCTGGAGCATTAGTCAGACCGAACGGCATGACCAGGAATTCATAATGTCCATAGCGAGTCCTGAATGCTGTCTTGGAAACGTCCGAGGACTTGATACGGATCTGATGATATCCAGAACGAAGATCAATCTTGGAAAAGACAGTAGCACCTCTGAGTTGATCTAGGAGATCATCAATTCTCGGTAAGGGATACTTGTTCTTGATTGTGACCTTGTTGAGTTGGCGATAATCAATGCACAGACGCATTGTACCATCTTTCTTTTTGACAAGTAACACCGGTGCTCCCCAAGGTGAGACACTGGGTCGGATAAAGTGTTTCTGAAGCAACTCCTCAAGTTGAGATTTCAGTTCACGTAGCTCTAAGGGAGACATCCTATACGGGGCAACTGAGATCGGCTGGGAACCAGGAACTAGATCGATGGAAAACTCCACTTCCCTTTCGGGAGGTAAATTCATAATATCATCTGGAAAAACATCTAAGAACTCACTAACAACTGGAATATCACTGGGACTCAAACTGGGTTCCGGATCGATGGTGAACAAAACACTGAAACACTTAGTACCGGCACCTAAGTACTGGATCATTTGATGAGTATTCTGGAGTAAAGCAGTAATAGCTCTACTTTCGGCTGAAACTTCTGTTAGAATGAACAAGTTCTTCTCCGCACATCCTATGTACACAGTATTGGCAGAAAGCCAATCCATGCCTAGGACCACATCAATATCTTTCAAGGGTAGACAGATCAGATCTATGTTATAGACTTTACTGCCCACAAGAACAGGACAATTCTGGCAAACACGTTTAGAGGTAACCTTGCCACCTGTAGCGACAGCTACAGTCATTGGGGAAATTAAAGGCACAGAGGGCAGTTGTAGTCGCTGAACACAGTCAACGGCTATAAAGGAATTAGTAGCTCCACAATCAAACAAGACTAAAACTTCAGATTGTCCTAACATGCATACATCCATAATCAAAGCATTATTAGATTTGACTTTCTCACCATCAAGTGAAAATACCCGACCTTTGCTTTTAGAAGCGCCGCTGGAATCGCCCTGCCTCTTCAGCTTAGGACACTCGTGCTTGTAATGGCCAGGCTGCTTACAATAGTAACACATGTTCTTCCCTTTCATGCATTCTCCACTGTGAGGGAAACCACATTCAGCACAGTTTCTCGGTGAGCGCTGGGAATAACTCTGTTTCCCTTTGCTTGTGGTGCCCTTGGTTCTCACTTGCAGGTTGAACTTTCCTGAATCCTTCTTCTTCTGAAAAGCTTCACTACGCTCCTTGTGAATGTTACCAAGATCTGCCTCCGCATGATAGCTCTTCTGCACCAGATCACCAAATGTAGTGATGTGTTGCATAGAGACATCGTGGGCTATATCAGCTCTCAGCCCGAAACGGTACTTTTTCATCTTCCATGATTCACTGGGAGCATCATTCCCATCCATCACATAACGGACCAACTCGTTGAACTTCATGGTGTACTCCGCCACTGACATGCTTCCTTGCTTAAGCTCCGTCAACTCACGTTCCATCTGGAATTGGTAGCTCTCTGGGATATAATGTCCAACGAAGAGACGTCGGAAATTTTCCCAATTCACCTCCATCTGACTGGCTTCCATATACGCCTTGGTTCCATCCCACCAGTTACACGCGTCGCCCCTAAAGAAGCGGGAGACGAATGTCACTTTGTCAACTTCGGTGCAATCCATGGATTCAAGGATACCACTCATTCGTTGAATCCATTCCCTGGCTTTCGCTGGATTGTATTCTCCGTAGAACTCCGGCGGACTCATTCGGCAGAACTCTCTGAATGCAGCGCTGGATCCTTGCTGCTGAGGGGGAGGATTGTTCATATGTTGTTGAAACATATTCATGAATTCTTGATGCTGCTGGGCCTGTTGAGCTTGGAACTGCTGCTGCTGATGCATCATCTCAGCCCACATGTTCGCATTAGCATCTCCGTACATCTCAGGTTCGTCATCATCATCAGCAACGTTCCTTCTAGGCCTTCCAGGTCCTCGTCTTGCTCCTGACATAGTGCTCTAACTGCCAATATCAAGTCAAGTTAGCTAGGCTTAAAGTGACATGACACCTAGAACAGATGTTAGAAATCCAGACAAATACTGGGATTCGGATAGTAATACTAATGAACTCTGGCACGGTCTGAATCGACCTGCTCTGATACCAATTATAACACCCCACATGAATTATCTAGAATATCAGTGGATTATCATAACCGGAATTGAGTACATTATTATTACATTAAGAAAAGTTCAAGCACACACAGGTGCTAAGTACAACAAGTAGAAATAAGACAGCGGAAACAACAGATAACAACAGATACAACAAGATTATTGAATTGAAATAACAACAAGAAATGGAAAAGCATGAAAGAAATGCGTCCTCCAAGCAAAGCCACGAGCACACCGAACAGCATACCTCAACCGACCTGCTTATCTGAAAATAATTGTTTGGATTGGGGTGAGACAACTAAGCCTCAGTGAGTCCTACTACCCTCCTAAGGTGACTACACCGGGGAAAATCCTAATCAGTCATACATACTAACATATTATCATAAATCATAAGCATAAATAAATGTGTAACACAGAAAACATATCTTATTCATTTTAACACTAGGACACTCTGAGGTGAGCAGGTCTCAGAGGCCTGCCATATCCGTCAACCGATTCGGTCACGGCATAAAGCTCACATAGTCATAACCTAATGGATTATCTCATTGGGAGTCCATAATGCGATATAATTCGCTCTTAATTGACTGATACTAATTGAATTGTTACTACCATGAGTTTACCAAAATCCCGGGGGAACATGCATTTCTAAATTTCCTAAGTTATACCCTAAGGTTATCTGTGATTAACATACTGTATAACATTATATAATTGTGCTACTGCAAGTGTATTTAACTTAAATGAGGATCTAAAACGAGTGTTGAAGGTAATTTTCAAAAATAGAAAAGCTGCTGTTCTGTCAAGCTCGCTTGGCGAGTTGTCACTCGCCTGGCGAGTTGTCACTCGCCTGGCGAGTTGTTATAGGTCATTTTCTGGGTAAGCTCGCTGCAGCGAAGGGAAGCACGCCATGGCGAGATTTTAGGTCCTAGACCAAATCCGCTCGCCCGGCGAGTTGTTACTCGCCAGGGCGAGGTTCATCAGCATGAAGAACCCAGCTCGCCATGATTGCTCGCCCTGAGCTCGCTGTGGCGAGTTCACTCAGAACCTGCCCTGTTTTGCGAAAAATCATGTTTTAACAATTTTAACACCTACAATCCTCATCCTAAGTCATGCCATCACACAATGTATATAATATAGGACAGAATGGAGAGGAATTTGGGAGCTAATCCCTCTCACACAACAATTTCCCTAATCTTAAGTTAACATGCAAAGTTTTCAAATTTTGGGAAACTAACTATCTAAACTTAAGAACCCACCTGGATTGAAGCTTTAACTTTGCTTCTGGGCTCCTAAAACAGCTACTGAACCTTCCTAAATGCCCCACGAACACAGGACCAGAATTTGGGATTTGAACTCTTGAAACCTCTTTTGCTTAGCTCTAAGAATTTTTGAGTTGTTGATGATGAATGTTTCAGCCAGGAATAGGTGGTATTTATAGATGGTTTCTGAGTGTTTGAACAGTACACGAATTTGTCTCAATTTGGTTGCATGTCTTCTTATTGGTTCTCAAATGGTGAGAGTGGTGGTTGTTGTGTAGTGGCATGTGAAGCTTGAGGTGGACAGTGAAGTGATGTTTTTCTGATGCCTCAGTGTTTGATTCAGTCTCATGTGATAAAGGTTTCAGAAGCATAGTGTAAAGGTTGAAGAAAGTGACAAACTCTTGAGTTTGGGGGATTTGAAGAAATTGATAGACTTGGAGTGTTGTTGTTGTTGTTGGAGCGTGAGAGAGAGAGACAGAAAATGGGGTGGAAGCATTCAGATTTTTCTGAAGTGAAATTGGAGTGAATGGCTTGCATGTATACTAGATGAGGTGGAGGCAAGAGAGGTGAGTGAGTCACACAAGAAGCCATGACTCATAGGTGAGAGGGAGAGGGAGCACGTGAGGGGGAGGGAGGAGTGGAGGGAGTTTGAAATTTCTTTTTGGTGCTAATTAGTCACAAGAGTAAGGTTAAGGTGTATTTGGGTAGTCTTAGACTTAATTAAGATTACTAATCTTGCACATAATACCTTAATCTCATGATTTTCAATTAATTAACACCACTAATTAATTTAGAAAAATTAGGCATAAGCTCTAATTAAAATTAATTAGGTAATTTAGAATGTGGGATATTACACTTTTAATGCCAAGATGCAATTCTCATTCAAATAGCTTTGGAAATCCTTCTGCATCCAGCACTTTGTAATAGGAACGATGGGAAAAACCGTTGATGGGTTTTTCCACTAGAAATGTGCCTATGCATAAAAACTGATATAAATATTGAGCATGAATTTTGAGTGCCTAAAGGAGTTTTAGCAATGTTACTTTTAATGATTTGAGGAATACGATTAAGAGTTGTATCATTTATATACTAACATATTGTGCCTAATTTTCCTAATGTAATCAATTTTCTTCTAATTTTCTGTTTTTGAGGAAAAAAGTGTCTGTTATTGGAGATATCCAAGCACTATATATAGATAAACCTAAACACAAACATACACGGGTACACCAGCTACTTTATGCTGCATCCAATACTTAATAGAAATAGAGAAACATGACCTTAAGCACATTACTTAAATAGTTAAACTTCTCAAACCAACATAAAATCATTGGCAAGCCCCTCTAAAACCAGCATTGAAACATGTTGATTTTGATATTTAAAAATAATAATTTTCGAAAGAACCGAACCGAATGAAATTACTGGCTGAGTCGCGGGTCAATACGCTTTCTTTAAGACGTTTCGTGGCACTGCCCAAAATTGTGCAAGCAGACTATCAACCACGCCGCCTCTAGGATAAAACAGCCCAGTTACAACTGTATACCGATTTGCTACTGCACTGTAGAAATCGGTCAAGAATTACACCTTCTTGAATGGTACTACAATACCACTCGAATTGATGCTACAACATCAATCTATGATTCATCGGTGATTCAGTGGTACTAGAATACCAGTCAAATTGATGTTACAACATCAATCGATGAATCAACTACGATATCCGTATTGATACTACAATATCAATCAATAATGGTACTACAATACCATTCTTATATGGTAACTAAGACCATTCTTAAATCAAAGGGATTATGGTCCCATGACCATTCTAAATTTGAAGGAACTAGTGATACTTGATCACTCTTAAACCAAATTAATAATAATAAGGTTTTTCTTTATAATAACCAATAGCATTAACTCCCAAATCAATCAATGAATCAATGGTATTTTAGCCAATTCTTAAACCAATTTGGAATTCAAAATCAGAATATAACATAGCTAATGCATATGCTCTCTGGTAGCAAAATAAGGGTATATGATTAAACATAATATAGACTAATTTATTCCAAAATTAGTTGTTGACAGAGAAATAAAATATTATGAACTATTTCCACAAATCCACAGTCCCTGAGCACGAATTATCAATAATGAAAATAGCTTATGAATTAATAAGCAACAAGTTCTGTAAAATAATGACCTATCATAGCATGATTTTAACATTCAATTTCTCAAATCATTTGTCAAAGCATGATTTCAATATTCAATTTCTTAAAACATTTGTCATTATCCAAACAAAACAAATAATAGAAATGAGAATACCAACCTTACCAGCTGAGCATGATCGGAATTGATTGGGCAACTTGGGTTTTGAGGATTGTCACCTCAATCTACCTATTCCCATGTTAAGCTTTCTACTTGTACATAATTGGTATCATGAGTGCACAAGAAAAAACATCTCAAAGGTTTTTAACCCCTTTTAATACATATATTTACTTTGCTATGTATGCCCATATTCCGTTGAATGACAACTTCACTCACACTAACAGAGCATTGGTTTTTATGGTGCCATCAAATTAGAGTTATTCTCCCATTAACCGTTACAAAATCACCATAAATTAAATAAATATGAGATTTAATTTAATTATTTTCTCAAATTACACACTAGTATGCTACAACACACTAGTATGCTCTAATATCCGATATGAGACTCAATTTTATTTTCAATTCACACACCAATGTGAACTTTGTTCCAACAATCCCCCACTTGAATTTAAAAGAAAATTTCAAAATATCGTAGGACGATTCTAAAAGATTGTGCATAAGCAAAGGTGTCTATGACTTGAACCTTTACATAGCAAGTAAGAGCCCGATTTAGTAAGAGTGACACTTGTCTTGAACTCTATCTCGGATTTTTCTCAAACCCGCACACAACCTTTTCTTAAGGTGTATCTTTATAGCCCGTGCTTTAATGGCCCTGCACGTGTATCCCGGTTTCATGAACGCTCTAGGAATTCCGCCTCAAAAATTCCATAGGAACCGGCCTAAGTTCCACATTCATATAGGTGAGTCTATCAAGAGTACTCCTGAAGCTCGGTACTCCACTCATACAGAGTATATATCTCATTAAGAGTTTTATTATCTCATCCTTTCGCTTTCAGGATTCATGCTTCTCTTATTTATATTTGCATGATCATCTTTAACTCCTCACAACTTGTTATTACCCATTGAACCTATTTCTTGGGATCTCCAGTCATTTAGGTTGGGTTTCCATCATGAGAAATTCATTTAGGCATTAGTCCCATCTTCTAGATGTATTATGGACTTCCTCTCTAGCTATTCCTTTCGTCAAAGGATCCGCTAAACTTTCATCAGTGTGTACATGACCCATTCTTACAACACCTTTAGAGACTAACAATCTCATTGTGCTGTGCTTTCTTTTTATTTGACGTCTCTTACCGTTATAATAACGGTCCTCAATTTATGCAATAGCCGCGGTACTATTGCAATGGATCAACACATCTGGAACATTCCATATAGGAATTTCAAATAGCAAGCAACCAACTTGCTACTTCACTAGCTGATGCTAATGTTATCATATCAAACTCCATAGTGGACTTAGCCAACATGGCATGTTTCCTTGATTTTTCAAGATACAATTTCTCTAGCTATATAAAAATATAGCTACAAGATGTTTTGGAATCAAATGATAGTTTATTCCAATCTATATCACTGTATCTGTCAATTACAACAAAAAATTTGAGATTCATGTCCTATTAAGGTATTTCATGAATCTCTTTATAGCACATCAATGCTCGTTATTCGGTTTACTAACAAACCTGCACAACAGTACCATGACATATACGCAATGCCACTACATATGCAATGTCGGGTCTAGTACAATCAGTGACATACCGAATGTCAATAATGCTTTTATATTCTGATTGTCTTACATTTTCATCAATGTGCTTCCATAGTTTTTACACTAGGATCATATAGTATGCAAACAAGTTTGCATTCAACAAACATATTTCTTTAAAACTTTCTCATCATAGTGAGATTGACTTAAGGAAATTTGCATTCAGGAATTAGTAATCTCATCTAAGATTACATTTACTTCTTTGAAGTCTTTCATATCAAAGTAGTTAGACAACAATGATTTCACTTCATTCACAACATGAATGTTTTCTCTAAACATGAGAAAATCAATTACACAGAGACATCTGATAGTGCAAATGCTATTTTCCATTTTATAGAAAATACATTTGTCACTTCCATTCACTTTAAAATCATTTGACATCATCAAATTGTCAAACTTTTCATGTCATTTCTTATGGCTTATTTAAGACTCTGCAAAGTCTTATATACCTTATCGACTTTAATTTTTCTTGCCCATGAGTTACAAAATCTTTAGGTTGTTCCATAAAAAATTTTCTTCTTCCAGATCATGATTTAGAAAAACAGTTTTAATATCCATTTGGCCTTATGGATATTATTCTTGGGATTGAAAAAAAAAAACGTTGAAAAGATCTATAATTTTTTCTTTTCTAAAAATCATTTACAACCATTAATTTGGCAATCATGAAGCAAGTCTACTAAAAATCAAGTCTTATTAGACTCTAGAGAATCACTCTCATCATTTACGGCCACCACCATAAATCAACATAGAGAATTCATCTCATCATTTACGGCTACCACCATAAATCAACATTCAAGAAAGACAATTTCTTGGAGGTTAGTTGGATCCTCTTCTAATTTATAAACCATCTAATCAGGTTTATAATTTTTTTTATTTTTTATTTTTTAGCAACTCTTGCTATCTTACCTCTTTGAGGTTCTATTACATCTTGTTCGATGTTCTCATCATTGATTCTGATCACTGAAATGTGAACATTTAAAATGCCCCCACTAGTGCCCCCACTATTTCTCAATTTAAAGAGAAATTCAATTTCATAGAGATCAACATCTTTTGATTCTATTATCTTTTTAGCATTTAGGCATACAACCTATAAGCTTTGATGTTAATTGTGTATCAACAAATACACATTTATGGGCTCTACTAGTGAGTTTAACTCTCTTGGAGTCGAGAATTTGAACACACGCCAAATTATTCCAAGTTCAAAAAATAAGACAAGTTAAATTGTCTTCTCTTCAAAATTTCATGAGTAGAAATTTTGTTCTAGTGCTTCGGCACTCTATTTAGCACAAAACAATCAATTAATTAAATTTCCCCCACTAATGAGATGCAATGCCGAAATTAAAATGATTGTAACAACTACCTCGGTAAAGGATTCTTTATTTAATTTTTTCTTTTTTCGCTTTACCGTTCATCTCAAAATAGTAAGTCGTAGTTGTTTCATAAATAATTTCATTCTCATTAAAAAAATGTGGGAATTATATTTTGTGCCTTAACAAAATGAAGTTACTTGACTTTCTAATTGAAATAATTTTCAATTTCAACTCATGGAATTGAAACATGTCAAGAACATCAATTTTCACTTTTCTTTTTCATAATATTTATGAAAGAATAATCTGAACGATCATCAACAAAATTGATGAAGTATCTGTTTCTATTTCTAGTGTTATTGTTCGAGACAACAAGCACTTCTTTATTTTTCTGATCTTGCTTTACAACTTTCTCTTTCAAAAGAAGACAAGAATTCAGACTTTCAAAAGTATATATTCTTTAGACTTTTTATTTATCCTTTCTGACTTGTACATCTATTTTATGTACAACTGAAATAGCATCCTTCAACACATTAGCAACTCTTTTATTTTTATTTTTTTAAATAATTTGTTTTGTTGCCAATGTCCGAAGTGATTTTCTTTAAACCAAATTGGTTTGTCATATTAGCGACATTATAATCTGAACCAGTAATTTCTTCGGTAGTCATGGCAGAAAGAAACGTCTTAAAATTGTTGATTTTGATATTTAAAAATAATAATTTTCGAAAGAACGGAACCGAATGAAATTACTGGCTGAGTCGCGGGTCAATACGCTTTCTTTAAGACGTTTCGTGGCACTGCCCAAAATTGTGCAAGCAGATTATCAACCACGCCGCCTCCAGGATAAAACAGCCCAGTTACAACTGTATACCGATTTGCTACTGCACTGTAGAAATCGGTCAAGAATTACACCTTCTTGAATGGTACTACAATACCACTCGAATTGATGCTACAACATCAATCTATGATTCATCGGTGATTCAGTGGTACTAGAATACCAGTCAAATTGATGTTACAACATCAATCGATGAATCAACTACGATATCCGTATTGATACTACAATATCAATCAATAATGGTACTACAATACCATTCTTATATGGTAACTAAGACCATTCTTAAATCAAAGGGATTATGGTCCCATGACCATTCTAAATTTGAAGGAACTAGTGATACTTGATCACTCTTAAACCAAATTAATAATAATAAGGTTTTTCTTTATAATAACCAATAGCATTAACTCCCAAATCAATCAATGAATCAATGGTATTTTAGCCAATTCTTAAACCAATTTGGAATTCAAAATCAGAATATAACATAGCTAATGCATATGCTCTCTGGTAGCAAAATAAGGGTATATGATTAAACATAATATAGACTAATTTATTCCAAAATTAGTTGTTGACAGAGAAATAAAATATTATGAACTATTTCCACAAATCCACAGTCCTTGAGCACGAATTATCAATAATGAAAATAGCTTATGAATTAATAAGCAACAAGTTCTGTAAAATAATGACCTATCATAGCATGATTTTAACATTCAATTTCTCAAATCATTTGTCAAAGCATGATTTCAATATTCAATTTCTTAAAACATTTGTCATTATCCAAACAAAACAAATAATAGAAATGAGAATACCAACCTTACCAGCTGAGCATGATCGGAATTGATTGGGCAACTTGGGTTTTGAGGATTGTCACCTCAATCTACCTATTCCCATGTTAAGCTTTCTACTTGTACATAATTGGTATCATGAGTGCACAAGAAAAAACATCTCAAAGGTTTTTAACCCCTTTTAATACATATATTTACTTTGCTATGTATGCCCATATTCCGTTGAATGACAACTTCACTCACACTAACAGAGCATTGGTTTTTATGGTGCCATCAAATTAGAGTTATTCTCCCATTAACCGTTACAAAATCACCGTAAATTAAATAAATATGAGATTTAATTTAATTATTTTCTCAAATTACACACTAGTATGCTACAACACACTAGTATGTTCTAATATCCGATATGAGACTCAATTTTATTTTCAATTCACACACCAATGTGAACTTTGTTCCAACAAAACATGTACAGATTCAAATGTCCCGCGACCTTAGAACATCATTGAATAGCTTTAAGCTCAGCCTTTGAGACACAGCCCAAGAAACCAAGCCTGATGATTCCTTGCCAACAAAAACACACACACATATAGGTGGGTTCTTAATGTACATTTTATCATAAGTATAAGTTTATATAGATTATCAACAAAATATAGACCAAAACCGAGGACAGGAAAATCATAGCAAGACATTCACAAATTATAAATTTATAACTGCATCAACAATAAAAAGTACAAATTTACTAAATATCCCAAGTCGTAAACAATATTTTTGCCACTCATACCAAACAAGTAAAAAAAAAGTTCCTTAGCTACCAAAAAAACAGATCCAGATGTTACTTCAGAGGAAGGAAAGGGTAAAAATAAATTGCAGGATGGGATATCATAAAGAACAAAAACCACTAATTTATTCCCAGCCAGTTGCCTGGATGGATTCAACTCCGGGAGCAGGTATTTGTTGTGGTGGTGGAACGGCTTCACCCCAGTCCCCTGCAACTGCAAGATAACTTCACATCAACAAAACATGTATATATTCTGGAAGAAAAAAAATCAACCACATGTGCTATACTATGTCAAATTATCCCATGCCACCAATAATAACCCTAAAGGAAATTTAAGATCAAGGGAATTAAAAGCTGAAGGGCTGGATCCAATATTTTCAGTCTAGTCTAAATATTTGTTAAAAGGGAAATGCTAACAAGTGCCCACAAGGCACTCTTTGAAGATCTTAAGTAGTAAGTTTTTATGAAAATTTTATGAAAATGTGGAGTCAATTCACTAGATATTGAAATGTTTAACTTTTAAAATAAATAAATATTTCTATAAATGGAATCCTTAAAGGGAACTCTTTAGCAAGACCCTTTTTATAAAACAGTTACGTACCAGCTTCTGGGGCAGACCAGTTGACAGCAGGAACCGCTGGAATAGGTTCAGGAACAGCATCAGTCCATGGCTGATCAATAGCAGAAGGCCACTGTCCATCAGTGGGGATAGAACCTGCATTGAAATCAGCAATAGCATAATCTGGAGCAGGAACATCATCCTCTTCTTGCTCCTTGGCCTCCTCTGGTTCTCTATAGAAAAAGAGATCAACCTGCATTAAAGAAAAGCATTAAACAATGGCATGATTTAAATCTGCAAGTCAACCTTCAGAATTTGAAGGGGTACTGTACAGCGCATTATATTCATACTAACATTAGACTACATGTACTCTTAACAATAACAAAACATAAAAACAAAAAAAGTTTACCATCACATCCCACTTGAGACCAGGGCGAATAGTACCACGCATCTGCAAAACCATCCTAGCCAAAAGCCAAAAGAGACAACCAATGCTATGCTTTCCCTTGTTGTTAGCGGGAATTCCAATGTCAACATATCTCATAGGAGAATCAGTGTCACAGAAAGCAATTGTGGGAATATTTCCAAGAGCAGCTTCCTTGATTGGCTGCACACAAACAAACACGCATAGAAATTAAACAAAGCTATCACACCACATAACACGTATACACATAAAATAACAAAAAATATAGACATTATTCATATTAACAACCAAAGGATAATGGCGAAACCTGATGATCAGTTCTTGGATCAGTGAGGATGAGAAGACGAGGCTCGCTGAAGGAAGTCTGAAGCTGATTGGTGAAGGTTCCGGGAGTGTGCCTTCCAGCAATGGCGTGGGCTCCGGTGTACTGAGCAAACTTGAGAACAGCTCTCTGTCCATAAGGTCTTGCAGATTGGACAATGATATCCTGAGGGTTCTCAATGGCAACAATGACCCTAGCAGCTAGTTGAAGCTTCTCCCAAGTCTTTCCAAGATTAATAATATAAATACCTAAATTAAAACAAACAATAAACAATCAAAACCCATTTTTTTTCAACCATTGGGCATTTACAACATAATCTAAATCGATTTGGGGGGAACGAAAATTTAGAGTTTGCTGAGAAAGTGAAAATTTATGTAAAAAGAATTTTGATCCACAGATACTAAGAAAAAATAATGTAAAAATTTATGTAAAAAGATATTAGAAAGAAATATAGTTAACAAATTAATCAAAGATATATTTTTATATAAATTCCTAAATCAATCTAATATCACTTATCACGGGATTTTTTTTAAAGCATGTTCTCTCTCGGGGAAATTAACGGAACACTCTGCATCTAAACCCTGCCAAATTGGCTTGCAAATGTGAGCATTGCCTCAACTTTATAAACTTATGTCCATGCCATCTCACATTTAACACGGGGTCTTTCTTCATTGCCTACTGTAAATGATGCAGATTTTATTACTATCTATAACACCCCACATGAATTATCTAGAATATCAGTGGATTATTATAACCGGAACTGAGTACATTATTATTACATTAAGAAAAGTTCAAGCACACACAGGTGCTAAGTACAACAGGCAGAAATAAGACAGCGGAAACAACTGATAACAACAGGTACAACAAGATTATTGAATTGAAATAACAACAGGAAACGGAAAAGCATGAAAGAAATGCGTCCTCCAAGCAAAGCCACGAGCACACCGAACAGCATACCTCAACCGACCTGCTTATCTGAAAATAATTGTTTGGATTGGGGTGAGACAACTAAGCCTCAGTGAGTCCTACTACCCTCCTAAGGTGACTACACCGGGGAATCCTAATCAGTCATACATACTAACATATTATCATAAATCATAAGCATAAATAAATGTGTAACACAGAAAACATATCTTATTCATTTTAACACTAGGACACTCTGAGGTGAGCAGGTCTCAGAGGCCTGCCATATCCGTCAACCGATTCGGTCACGGCATGAAGCTCACATAGTCATAACCTAATGGATTATCCCATTGGGAGTCCATAGTGCGATATAATTCGCTCTTAATTGACTGATACTAATTTTGAGTTATTACTAGCATGAGTTTACCAATATCCCGGGGAACATGCATTTCTAAATTTCCTAAGTTATACCCTAAGTTTATCTGTGATTAACATACTGTATAACATTACATAATTGTGCTACTGCAAGTGTATTCAACTTAGATGAGGATCTAAAACGAGTGTTGAAGGTAATTTTCAAAAATCAGAAAAGCTGCTGTACTGTCAAGCTCGCTTGGCGAGTTGTCACTCGCCTGGCGAGTTGTCACTCGCCTGGCGAGTTGTTACAGGTCGTTTTCTGGGTAAGCTCGCTGCAGCGAAGGGAAGCTCGCCATGGCGAGATTTTAGGTCCTGACCAAATCCGCTCGCCCGGCGAGTTGTTACTCGCCAGGGCGAGGTTCATCAGCATGAAGAACCCAGCTCGCCATGATTGCTCGCCCTGAGCTCGCTGTGGCGAGTTCACTCAGAACCTGCCCTGTTTTACGAAAATTCACATTTTAATAATTTTAACACCTACAATCCTCATTCTAAGTCATGCCATTACACAATATATATAATATAGGACAGAATGGAGAGGAATTTGGGAGTTAATTCCTCTCTCACAACAATTTTCTTAAATCCTAAGTTAACATGCAAAATTCATAATTTTGGGAAATCTAACTAACTAACCTAAGAACCCACCCGGATTGAAGCTTTAATCTTGCTTCTGGGCTCCTAATGCAGCTACTGTAACCTCCAGAAATGCCCCACGAACCCCAGACCAGAAATGTTGAAACTTGACTCTTGAAACCCTTAAACTTAGCTCTATGAATTTGAGTGTTGTTTGATGATTTGCTTCAGCAATTGGAGTGGTATTTATAGATGGTTTCTGAGTGTTTGGACAGTACACGATTTTGTCTCAAATTGGTTTGCATGTCTTCTCATTGGTGTTCAAATGGTGTGAGTGGTGGTTGTTGTTTTGTGACATGTGAAAATTTGGGGAAAGGTATTAATTCAGAGATTCTTAGTTCTGTTGCTGCTAGATAAGAGGGAAGGATTGAAGAGTTTGTTTGCTAGCTGCATGTGATGATGTTGGAATTATGGAATTTGGATGTTTGCTCTTGTTCTTGGTGTAAATGGCGTGGAAGAAGAGAAAAATTGATGAGGGTGAGCTACAGAATTTTCTAAAGTTGTTAAGTGAGAAATGAAGGTTTAATTGCATGCAATGAGAGTGGTTAAGGGCAAAGGTAGTGAGGTGTTAGCTTAAGTGGAAAAGTGACTCATGGTGCAAGAGTGAGAGAGAGACACGTGAGAGAGAGGGGAAGAGTGAGGTGGAGGGAGTTTTGAATTTTCCTTGATTAATTAGTTCCTAATTGTGTACACCATTCACTTAATTCCCAAGTTAATTAACTAAACACCACTAATTAATTTATGAAAAATTAGGCAAAGCTCTAATTAAAATTAATTAGGTAATTTTAGAATGTGGAATGTTACAACCTACCCCCCTTAAAGAAATTTCGTCCTCGAAATTAAGAAATTTACCTCGAAAACAGATAAGGGTAACTCTTCCGCATGTCTGACTCCAGTTCCCACGTGAATTCACCGTCAGGAGACTGAGCCCATTCAACTTTGACAATAGGAATCCTCTTGTTCCGAAGTATTTTGGCATCACGCTCAACAATCCGAACAGGATCCGGCTGATAGGTTAGATCTGGCTGAAGATCGATCTGTTCAAGTTCCACTGGCTGATAAGGATCAGGAATATACTTCCGTAGCTGAGACACATGAAACACGTCGTGTAACCCTGACATAGATGATGGAGGTAGAGCTAACTGATAGGCTACAGGACCGATGCGTCGAAGAATTTGATAAGGTCCAATGAATCTTGGACAGAGCTTCTTAGTTTTGAACACACCTCGCAAACCCAACTTAGGAGTAACTCTCAAGAACACATGGTCACCTTCCTGAAATTCCAAAAACCTTCTCCTCTTATCGGCATAACTCTTCTGCCGACTCTGAGCAACTTTTAGTTTATCTCGAATGGACTTGATCTTTAACGTGGTCTCTTGGACAATATCCGGTCCCAAGAAACTACGATCACCAACTTCTGTCCAACACAACGGGGTCCTACACTTCCTGCCATACAGAGCTTCATAAGGTGCCATACCGATACTGGCATGGTAACTGTTATTATAGGCAAACTCTATTAGGTGTAAGTGATTACTCCACGAACCACCATCTTCTAATACACAAGCCCGAAGCATATCCTCCAGGGTCTGAATAGTCCTTTCTGACTGACCATCAGTCTGAGGGTGATGCGATGTACTCATCTTCAACCGAGTTCCCATCGCATTCTGAAATGCTTTCCAAAACCTCGAAGTGAAAATCGGGTCTCTATCCGACACAATACTCAAAGGTACACCATGCAGCCTTACAATCTGCTCCATGAATATGGCTGCATATTGCGGGGCCTTGTAGGTGGATTTCACTGGAATGAAATGAGCTGATTTAGTCAACCGGTCCACGATTACCCAGATCGAATCTTGCCCTCTCTGGTTACGTGGCAGTCCTCCTACAAAGTCCATAGTGATATGTTCCCATTTCCACTCTGGAATATCCAACGGTTGTAATGGTCCTCCAGGTTTCTGATGTTCAATCTTCACCTGTTGACAAACAATACACCTGGACACGAATTCAGCAATCTCTGCCTTCATGTTGGGCCACCAATAATTCCCCTTCACATCATGATACATTTTGGTGGATCCAGGGTGAATTGAAAATCCACTCTTGTGTGCCTCCTCCAGGATTAACCGTTTCAACTCATCATTTTGAGGTACACAAAGTCTGCCTTCATAGAGAATGGCACCGTCCGTGGCTACTGAGAACTCCGGATGGTTCACTCTCTTTTGCAACTCTACATCATCCTGCTGAGCCTGCACAATACTTGGGCGTAACTCACAGGGCACTTCGATTCTGTTAATGCGAATACCGCTCTTACGATATATCACATTCAGATTGAGATCTCTAAACTTCTCATACAGACCGCACTGTTGCATTAGTAACTCCGATGCATACAATGTCTTTCTGCTTAGAGCATCTGCCACAACATTGGCCTTTCCTGGATGGTAGTTAAGATTAAAATCAAAATCTTTGAGGTACTCCATCCAACGTCGCTGCCTCATATTCAACTCCTTTTGATCAAACAAGTACTTCAGACTCTTGTGATCACTGAACAGATCAAACTGCACTCCATACAGATGATGTCTCCAGATTTTGAGTGCAAAGATAATGGCTGCTAACTCCAAATCATGGGTAGGATAATTCTGCTCATGAGGTTTTAGCTGCCTGGATGCATACGCTACAACTGCTCCATCTTGCATCAATACACATCCAAGTCCCTTGTTGGACGCATCACAGTATACCACATACTTGCGTGTTGGGTCAGGAATCACTAACACTTGTGCTGTTGTTAGCTTTTCCTTCAGGGTTTTGAAACTCCATTCACAAGCAGCATCCCAATCAAAGTCTGCACCCTTTCTGGTCAAACGAGTTAGTGGCAAGGCAATCTCCGAAAATCCTAAGATGAATCTCCGGTAATAGCCTGCCAAACCAAGGAAACTTCTGACTTCGGTCACACTTCTGGGTCGTTCCCAATTCAACACTGCTTCTACCTTGGATGGATCAACAGACACACCGCCTTGCGATATGACATGACCCAAGAATTTAACTTCAGATAGCCAAAATTCGCACTTGCTGAACTTGGCGTACAGTTGTTTCTCTCTAAGAATGCTCAACACGATTCTCAGGTGCTCCGCATGCTCCTGTGAATCCTTGGAATAGATCAGAATGTCATCAATGAAGATAACAACAAACTGATCAAGGTACGGCTGGAAAATCCGATTCATGTAGTCCATAAAAATAGCTGGAGCATTAATCAGACCGAACGGCATGACCAGGAATTCATAATGTCCATAGCGAGTCCTGAATGCCGTCTTGGAAACATCCGAGGACTTGATACGGATCTGATGATATCCGGAGCGAAGATCAATCTTGGAGAAGATAGTAGCACCTCTGAGTTGATCTAACAGGTCATCAATTCTCGGTAAGGGATACTTGTTCTTGATTGTGACCTTGTTGAGTTGACGGTAATCAATGCACAGACGCATCGTACCATCTTTCTTCTTTACAAGTAACACCGGTGCTCCCCAAGGTGAGACACTGGGTCGGATACAGTGTTTCTGAAGTAACTCTTCAAGTTGAGATTTCAGTTCACGAAGCTCTAAGGGAGACATCCTATACGGGGCAACTGAGATCGGCTGGGAACCAGGAACTAGATCGATGGAAAACTCCACTTCCCTTTCGGGAGGTAAATTCATAATGTCATCTGGAAAGACGTCTAAGAACTCACTAACAACTGGAATATCACTGGGGCTCAAACTGGGTTCCGGATCGATGGTGAACAAAACACTGAAACACTTAGTACCGGCACCTAAGTACTGGATCATTTGATGAGTATTCTGGAGTAAAGCAGTAATAGCTCTACTTTCGGCTGAAACTTCTGTTGGAATGAACAAGTTCTTCTCAGCACATCCTATGTACACAGTATTGGCAGACAGCCAATCCATGCCTAGGACTACATCAAAATCTTTCAAGGGTAGACAGATCAAATCTATGTTATAGACTTTACTGCCCACAAGAATAGGATAATTCTGGCAAACACGTTTAGAGGTAACCCTGCCACCTGTAGCGACAGCTACAGTCATAGGGGGAATTAAAGGCACAGAGGGTAGTTGAAGTCGTTGAACACAGTCAACGGCTATAAAGGAATTAGTAGCTCCACAATCAAACAAAACTAATACTTCAGACTGTCCTAACATGCATATATCCATAATCAAGGCATTATTAGATTTGACTTTCTCACCATCAAGTGAAAATACCCGACCTTTGCTTTTGGAAGCGCCGCTGGAATCGCCCTGCCTCTTCAGCTTAGGGCACTCGTGCTTGTAATGGCCAGGCTGCTTACAATAGTAACACATGTTCTTCCCTTTCATGCATTCTCCACTGTGAGGGAAACCACATTCAGCACAGTTTCTCGGTGAGCGCTGGGAATAGCTCTGTTTCCCTTTGCTTGTGGTGCCCTTGGTTCTCACTTGTAGGTTGAACTTTCCGGAATCCTTCCTTTTCTGAACTGCTTCACTACGCTCCTTATGAATATTACCAAGATCTGCCTCTGCATGATAGCTCTTCTGCACCAGATCACCAAAAGTAGTGATGTGCTGCATAGAGACATTGTGCGCTATGTCAGCTCTCAGCCCGAACCGATACTTTTTCATCTTCCATGATTCTGAGGGAACGTCATTTCCATCCATCACGTATCTGACCAGTTCATTAAACTTCATGGTATACTCCGCCACTGACATGCTTCCCTGCTTTAGCTCCGTCAATTCACGTTCCATCTGGAATTGGTAGCTCTCTGGGATATAATGTCCAACGAACAGACGTTGGAAATTTTCCCAATTCATCTCCATCTGACTGGCCTCCATATACGCCTTGGTTCCATCCCACCAGTTACACGCGTCGCCCCTAAAGAAGCGGGAGACGAATGTTACCTTGTCGACTTCGGTGCAATCCATGGATTCAAGGATACCACTCATTCGTTGAATCCATTCCCTGGCTTTCGCTGGATTGTATTCTCCGTAGAACTCCGGCGGACTCATTCGGCAGAACTCTCTGAAAGCAGCGCTAGACCCTTGCTGCTGAGGGGGAGGATTGTTCATATGTTGTTGAAACATATTCATGAATTCTTGATGCTGCTGGGCCTGTTGAGCTTGGAACTGCTGCTGCTGATGCATCATCTCAGCCCACATGTTCGCATTAGCATCTCCGTACATCTCAGGTTCATCATCATCATCAGCAACATTCCTTCTAGGCCTTCCAGGTCCTCGTCTTGCTCCTGACATAGTGCTCTAACTGCCAATATCAAGTCAAGTTAGCTAGGCTTAAAGTGACATGACACCTAGAACAGATGTTAGAAATCCTGACAAATACTGGGATTCGGATAGTAATATTAATGAACTCTGGCACGATCTGAATCGACCTGCTCTGATACCAATTATAACACCCCACATGAATTATCTAGAATATCAGTGGATTATTATAACCGGAACTGAGTACATTATTATTACATTAAGAAAAGTTCAAGCACACACAGGTGCTAAGTACAACAGGCAGAAATAAGACAGCGGAAACAACTGATAACAACAGGTACAACAAGATTATTGAATTGAAATAACAACAGGAAACGGAAAAGCATGAAAGAAATGCGTCCTCCAAGTAAAGCCACGAGCACACCGAACAGCATACCTCAACCGACCTGCTTATCTGAAAATAATTGTTTGGATTGGGGTGAGACAACTAAGCCTCAGTGAGTCCTACTACCCTCCTAAGGTGACTACACCGGGGAATCCTAATCAGTCATACATACTAACATATTATCATAAATCATAAGCATAAATAAATGTGTAACACAGAAAACATATCTTATTCATTTTAACACTAGGACACTCTGAGGTGAGCAGGTCTCAGAGGCCTGCCATATCCGTCAACCGATTCGGTCACGGCATGAAGCTCACATAGTCATAACCTAATGGATTATCCCATTGGGAGTCCATAGTGCGATATAATTCGCTCTTAATTGACTGATACTAATTTTGAGTTATTACTACCATGAGTTTACCAATATCCCGGGGAACATGCATTTCTAAATTTCCTAAGTTATACCCTAAGTTTATCTGTGATTAACATACTGTATAACATTACATAATTGTGCTACTGCAAGTGTATTCAACTTAGATGAGGATCTAAAACGAGTGTTGAAGGTAATTTTCAAAAATCAGAAAAGCTGCTGTACTGTCAAGCTCGCTTGGCGAGTTGTCACTCGCCTGGCGAGTTGTTACAGGTCGTTTTCTGGGTAAGCTCGCTGCAGCGAAGGGAAGCTCGCCATGGCGAGATTTTAGGTCCTGACCAAATCCGCTCGCCCGGCGAGTTGTTACTCGCCAGGGCGAGGTTCATCAGCATGAAGAACCCAGCTCGCCATGATTGCTCGCCCTGAGCTCGCTGTGGCGAGTTCACTCAGAACCTGCCCTGTTTTACGAAAATTCACATTTTAATAATTTTAACACCTACAATCCTCATTCTAAGTCATGCCATTACACAATATATATAATATAGGACAGAATGGAGAGGAATTTGGGAGTTAATTCCTCTCTCACAACAATTTTCTTAAATCCTAAGTTAACATGCAAAATTCATAATTTTGAGAAATCTAACTAACTAACCTAAGAACCCACCTGGATTGAAGCTTTAATCTTGCTTCTGGGCTCCTAATGCAGCTACTGTAACCTCCAGAAATGCCCCACGAACCCCAGACCAGAAATGTTGAAACTTGACTCTTGAAACCCTTAAACTTAGCTCTATGAATTTGAGTGTTGTTTGATGATTTGCTTCAGCAATTGGAGTGGTATTTATAGATGGTTTCTGAGTGTTTGGACAGTACACGATTTTGTCTCAAATTGGTTTGCATGTCTTCTCATTGGTGTTCAAATGGTGTGAGTGGTGGTTGTTGTTTTGTGACATGTGAAAATTTGGGGAAAGGTATTAATTCAGAGATTCTTAGTTCTGTTGCTGCTAGATAAGAGGGAAGGATTGAAGAGTTTGTTTGCTAGCTGCATGTGATGATGTTGGAATTATGGAATTTGGATGTTTGCTCTTGTTCTTGGTGTAAATGGCGTGGAAGAAGAGAAAAATTGATGAGGGTGAGCTACAGAATTTTCTGAAGTTGTTAAGTGAGAAATGAAGGTTTAATTGCATGCAGTGAGAGTGGTTATGGGCAAAGGTAGTGAGGTGTTAGCTTAAGTGGAAAAGTGACTCATGGTGCAAGAGTGAGAGAGAGACACGTGAGAGAGAGGGGAAGAGTGAGGTGGAGGGAGTTTTGAATTTTCCTTGATTAATTAGTTCCTAATTGTGTACACCATTCACTTAATTCCCAAGTTAATTAACTAAACACCACTAATTAATTTATGAAAAATTAGGCAAAGCTCTAATTAAAATTAATTAGGTAATTTTAGAATGTGGAATGTTACACTATCGATGATCTACTGCCTATTCCGAAGATTGTTGCCGATGAATATGCAGCTGAGCTTAGTGATGGAAAGGAGGATACCGTCGCTATAGCACAAATCTCTCTTAATGGCTTTATCTATCGTAATCAAAAGTAAATATATACATAGCTAGCATTTTGTATTTTCCATTATTCTTTTTGAGGATGGTGAAATAGTTAATTTAGATATTTAGGAATTCTCTCCTGTAAAGATCCTAACCCTTAACTAGGAAGAGTGATAAAGAACAAAATAGGGAAAATAGCAGAGAGAAGTAGTCTCTTTTGTTCTTCGCTATGTTAGTTAGTCTTTAATCATACACCATTTTGAAATACCCAAGACAATATGGTTTATAAAATATTTTTTAAGTAATCATATATGAACATGTTTTATTATGTTCTTGTTTAAAATTTAAAATAATCCAGAAATTTATGAACGAGTAAATTAGTCAATTGAGTTACACTATTTTATTGCAAGGAATCTCACTCGCCATTCAAGATAAATGTCAATTAAATTGCTTGAAACATCTTAAACTATGACAATATTATCCCATAGAATTTGAGTTATAGGCTTCAAAGTAAAACAACTTTTTTCCACCGTAAAACATTCAAAATTAAGAGAGAAGAAGACCATTTCATTTCATTTTATATCATTACCAACGTAACATTTTAAAGTACAAAATCAAAGTTACAAACTGCGTGAAATTAACAAATGAAAAGATAAAAATACAATTATTTGTTGCTATTGGCAGAACTCATTCTTCTCTATATATGGGGTTTGTCTACTTTGAAACTAAAAGGGAATGACCCGACACCAGCCATTCTGGCATATTACTTGATCCCCACTAGCTTTTAGAAATTCCATATCCTCAACAATAATTGCGACATGACAATCTTTATCAACTTCACATTGGATATATGATACTGGATAGGGACTTCGCATTGCCTTTGTAGTAAATAGAGAAAACAAACTTAAGAGTTTTAGTCTTCATATTCTCTACCTCTTTGTTTGTAACAAATAGAAAACAATTTGATCTATTTGTAGCGTATAAAGCTTTGGAAAGTTAAGAACAATAAAAAAATTATCACTATAAATTGATCAATGGATAGTATTTTTTTCTTTAGAGCGTTTAGTAAATAACTCTTCAATAGATCAACGTGTATAGTTGTTGCTTCAATACACTTAGAGAAATTTGGCTAGTAATGTTGATCAATGGATAGTAATGTTGCAATGAAATATGGCTTAGTTTTAACCTTCTTTGTAGAAAAAAAAATACGAAAAGAAATAAAATTATAGGAGGAGCAAACTTGAGAGTTTTGGCAATTTTTGAACAATATATCTGTGTTATTTTAATATGAATTCTTGCTTTTGATAGGTGTTGTCTTCCAATCATTGAAGGAGTATACTGCTGATCGATTCTTGAATGTGTGTGGGTTCATCAATTTTCCTATTGAAATTCAATTGCACCGAACATGAATCCACCGTTTCAATAGCAACTAATTAAATATTAAAAAAAACAACTAAATATTTTTAGCACTTAAGTTGATCAATCGGTTGTATTTGCCCCAATGTTTAATAAATTTTACTTCAATAGAGCAATGTGTTGAGTTTGTTCCCTTTTTTCTTATAAGCAATGAAAAATTCATAAAGGGTAAATAAGTTTTTACCCCTGCAAAGTATGAGAAGTTTGCTTTACCCCTTGCAAAAAAATCCCTTTAAAGATTTCCCCCTTGCAATTTTTTTTTGAGTATGGTGAAATAGTTAATTTAGATATTTAGGGATTCTCTCATGTAAAGATCCTAACCCTTAACTAAGAAGAGTGATAAAGAACAAAATAGGGAAAATAGCAGAGAGAAGTAGTCTCTTTTTATATTCGCTATGTTAGTTAGTCTTTAACCATACACCATTTTGAAATACCCAAGACAATATGGTTTATAAAATATTTTTTAAGTAATCATATATGAACATGTGTTATTATGTTCTTGTTTAAAATTTAAAATAATCTAGAAATTTATGAACGAGTAAATTAGTCAATTGAGTTACACTATTTTATTGCAAGGAATCTCACTCGCCATTCAAGATAAATGTAAATTAATTGCTTGAAACATCTTAAACTATGACAATATTATCCCATAGAATTTGAGTTATAGGCTTCAATGTAAAACACCTTTTTTTCCACCGTAAAACATCCAAAATTAAGAGAGAAGAAGACCATTTCATTTCATTTTATATCATTACCAACGTAACATTTTAGAGTACAAAATCAAAGTTACAAACTGCGTGAAATTAACAAATGAAAAGATAAAAATACAATTATTTGTTGCTATTGGCAGAACTCATTCTTCTCTATATATGGGGTTTGTCTACTTTGAAACTAAATGACCCGACACCAGTCATTCTGGCATATTACTTGATCCACGCTAACATATCGAAATTTCCAATCCCTAGCAATAATTTCGTCATGACAATCTTTATCAACTTTACATTTGATATATGATATTACATAGGTATTTACATAGGGATTATATCCCATTGCCTTTGCAGTAAATAGAGAAAAAAATAAAATTATAGAGAAAACAAACTTAAGAGTTTTAGTCTTCATATTCTCTATCTCTTTGTTTGTAACAAACAGAAAACAATTTGATCTATTTATAGCGTATAAAGCTTTGCAAAGTTAAGAACAATAAAAAAATTATCACTATAAATTGATCAATGGATAGTATTTTTTCCTCTAGAGCGTTTAGCAAATAACTCTTCAATAGATCAACGTATAGTTGTCCCTTCAATACACTTAGAGAAGTTTGGCTAGTAATGTTGATCAATGGATAGTAATGTTGCAATGAAATATGGCTTAGTTTTAACCTTCTTTGTAGAAAAAAAATACGAAAAGAAATATAGTTATAGGAGGAGCAAACTTGAGAGTTTTGGCAAATTTTGAACAATATATCTGTGCTATTTTAATATGAATTCTTTCTTTTGATAGGTGTTGTCTTCCAATCATTGAAGGAGTATACTGCTGATCGATTCTTGAATGTGTGTGGGTTCATCAATTTTCATATTGAAAGTCAATTGCACCGAACATGAATCCACCGTTTCAATAGCAACTAATTAAATATTAAAAAAAACAACTAAATATTTTTAGCACTTAAGTTGATCAATCGGTTGTATTTGCCCGCAATGCTTAATAAATTTCACTTTAATAGAGCAATGGGTTGAGTTTGTCCCTTTTTTTCTTATAAGCAATGAAAAATATATTAAAGGGTAAATAAGTCTTTACCCCTGCAAAGTAGGAGAGATTTGTTTTACCCCGTGCAAAAAATTCCTTTAAGATTTTCCCCTTGCAAAATATTTTTGAGGATGGTGAAATAGTTAATATATTTAGGGATTATCTCCTGTAAAGATCCTAACCCTTAACTAGGAAGAGTGATAAAGAACAAAATAGGGAAAATAACAGAGAGAAGTAGTCTCTTTTGTTATTCGCTACGTTAGTTAGTCTTTAACCATACACCATTTTGAAATACCCAAGACAAGATGGTTTATAAAATATTTTTTAAGTAATCATATATGAACATGTTTTATTATGTTCTTGTTTAAAATTTAAAATAATCCAGAAATTTATGAACGAGTAAATTAGTCAATTGAGTTACACTATTTTATGGCAAGGAATCTCACTCGCCATTCAAGATAAATGTCAATTAGGGGGTGATGGGTAGCTCAATTGGTTAAACTAGTTGAGCTAAGGGTTAAGGAGTTGGAGGTCCAGGGTACAAATCCTGGCAAAGGAGAAAAACTAACATTGTAATTTACTAACAACTAACATTGCCTATCAAAAAAAAAAAAAAAAGATAAATGTCAATTAAATTGCTTGAAACATCTTAAACTATGACAATATTATCCCATAGAATTTGAGTTATAGGCTTCAAAGTAAAACATTTTTTTCCACCGTAAAACATCCAAAATTAAGAGAGAAGAAGACCATTTCATTTCATTTTATATCATCACCAACGTAACATTTTAGAGTACAAAATCAAAGTTACAAATTGCGTGAAATTAACAAATGAAAAGATAAAAATACAATTATTTGTTGCTATTGGCATAACTCATTCTTCTCTATATATGGGGTTTGTCTACTTTGAAACTATAAGGGAATGACCCGACACCATCTATTCTGGCATATTACTTGAACCCCACTAGCTTTTAAATATTCCATATCCTTAGCAATAAATGTGTCATGACAATCTTTATAAACTTCACATTTGATGTATGAAAAGGGACTTCCCATTGCCTTTGTAGTAAATAGAGAAAAAAAATAAAATTATAGAGAAAACAAACTTAAGAGTTTTAGTCTTCGTATTCTCTATCTCTTTGTTTGTAACAAACATAAAACAATTTGATCTATTAGCATATAAAAACAAAATATAACCTTAAATTATCAAAACAACAAATAATTTGAAACAATTTTTTTTCTAAAACGACAAAGAAAAAGGAACAGAGTAATTTTCAATTTTTATCTACATATATAAAATTGAATGCTCATTGAATGTATTAACATTGAAATTCACAGAATAAAAACTGCCTTCACTACATTCGTTGTCATAGGCAACAAAAAACTGGATCCACCATATTCACCCTAAGATATATATATATATATATATATTTGAAAATTTTGGGGCGAAGTGGTTAATGAATTTCCTTTAGAAAAATTATTTAAGAGAATTCAAGTTCGATTTTTTATTAAAACAATTATTGATACACTTTACTTATCCCGTGATCGAACTCTAGATTACTGAAACCCCTTTTCTAGAAAATAGAGAGTTAACACAAAAAAAAAACTTTTAAGAGACAACAAATTGATTTTACTTTTTTTTGTATTAAATTGATTTTACTTTTTTATATTTAATAGAATTTACAGTATCTTGTCAAGTGAATTAAATATCACATTGTTTAAAAAAATGAAAATTGACCACTTTATAAGTAAGATGATTCATAAATTTAATACCTTAAGATTTTGGATAAAAGTGTGATGTCCATATTCCCTTGATGCCCCTCCGTAACCTATCAAGGGAATATGGACATACGGACATCAGACTTTTAATGATGGAAATCCTAAGTTGGGTATACGTTTTCAGGGTTCCCCTCATCTCCCTCCTTCTTCTCAAGTGAAGAAAATTAACTTGGAAATTTAAAAAACACAAAGTTATAAATGATATTTCAATTCATCTTAGGGGTGATCATAACCGAACCAATCCAAAAGTAAAACCGCAAACCGAATCAATCCAAACCGAAAACCGCAAAAACCGCATTTGGTTTGGATGTATTTGGATGATCTTTCTATTGAACCGCGAACCGCAAAACCGCGAACCGTAAAAACCGCTAAAACCGCGGTTAACCGCTAAAACCGCATTAAGCTTCTATTATATTCCAATACCACTAAAACCACATTAAGATTTTATTATATTCCAATATACATAGCCCAATTATCAAGTCAGTCTACCAAATTAATGGAACTTTAAGTTATTCTTATTTTTTGTATTGTATGTTACTTTTTTGTTGTAACATTATTTTAGATTAACAACTTTTATCTGTACTATGATGTTATTTTGAAACTTTAAATTTATTTTCATGGATATTTAAAATTGTAAGGTACTGTGATGTTATTTTGGATAAACAACTTTTATTGGTACTGTAATGTTATTTAGAAAATTCAAGTTTTTTTTTGGATAATTAAAATTGTTTGGTACTGAAATGTTATGGAGTAAACCGCAACAACCGAACCGATCCTAACCGTATTGGTTTGGTTTGGATGACTTTTTAAAAACCAACCGAACCAAACCGAACCGCATGCATTTTTATCCTGCGGTTAGGATGACTTTTATGCTCAAAACCGAACCAAACCGCACCGCGATCACCCCTAATTCATCTGAGTTAAAACGTGCTAGGAATACTTACTCTTTAATGCTTTAGTTTTAGTAAGGGTATAAATGGTAAAGTATCACTAATGGCACATTAATTTCTTAAAATGACTAAAAATTTGAGACAAAACTAAAAAGCTAAAAAGACTATTCTTTCAAAAAAAAAAAAGCTAAAAAGACTAAAGATTTGGTATAGAGGAAGTAAAATCTATGTGTGAGTTCTACTAATATATATAAAATCTTTGTAACCAATGTGTTATTTTAAGTGAGAGAGGCAAGTTATTTTTGTAACCAGGATTTTTTTTTTCCGTTTTGACAGCTCATCTATTGAGTTTTTTTTAACCACCTTTTTTTACAAAATCTATTGGTTATTTATTCCCCTCATTCTTTGCAAATTGCAATTGTGATACACTATTTATTGCTCTCAATTTTCGTTTTTCTATTCTAATAGTAATAGCACACGTCAATGTATTCTAATATAAGAATTATGCAATTAATAATATAAAAAAAATGTGCAAATTCCAAAAAAAATAAATTTTACGTTTACTTTCTTAACATCTATCATGTCTCCTTTAAATAAAGATTGAGTTTTACTAAAATAATAGTTATGCATCGTGGAAACCTGTCAATCAATTGGCATTTTTTTTTATAAGAAGCAAGAATCAATGTTCAATTGGCTTTATTTTGCTCAACTGCCATCATGTCAGACAAAAGGTGTGCATGGTTTGATACTTTCATGATTCTATCATTTTATTTGTGACATGAATTTTGTCTTATGTGTATTATGAATGAATTAATCAGCTATAAGAGTGGAAAGGATGAATAGCTACATGATCACTAACATTCGTACATTCAATTTAACCACACATAATTGAGAAAAAGTAGAAATAGAAAAGAATTAAATAATATATGTTTTTAAAATAATTAAATGATATATTGTTATGTGTACGCAACCGAATTGTGGCCTAAATATTTGTGAGCAAACAAGTATTTTTTCGTGGCAGAGTGCTTACCGTATGAATTGTTCAAATTAAAAGATAAAATCAATTTTGGATAATCTATGAGCATTTTATCGGTTGATTTATAATTATACTCTTCATTTTTGGAATTTGAGTTATTTTATGAAATCATGATATATTTGGTGATTAATGTGAGACTCGTATACAATTTAGATCATATATTTATTCATGTTGAACAAATAAAAGTTCATGTACACAGATTCTCAAACACAATTTACAAACTTTGAATTAACTTAATTGTAGTTAACACAAATGAACTCAATTTCATAGGTGTGCATGAATTAAGTTTACATGCACCAACATTTTCCAAGGTAAATGGGATGTAGAAGGTGAATCATCTACTTAAATAGATAAAAATAAAAAGGGATTACAATAAGACCGAGGACTTGGCCTATTAAACTACACAAAAGTGTAGTAGTAAGCCTGAATGAGTATTACAAACAAACATCCTACAACAAAGTATTCGATACCAACACTAATGGGTAATAAAAAAAATTGAAGCAAAAGTACATCGACCACAAGCACTAGCCAACGAACCAAACTGCAGCACGTCCCACTTGTGCAATTCATTGTGGGTTAGTGGCAATGAACCGAACCAACTCGAACAAAGTTCGAGACTCGATTCGACAATTGATTCGTTAAATTTGGTTCATGAACCTAATGAGTCGAACTTGAGCTAAATATTAAGTTCGTTAATTAAATGAACTGAACTTGAACTATATGTAGTACGGCTCGTTTGGTTCACGAATTGACTCGATTATATATATAACACTTCAAAATATATATTTTAAAATAACACTTCAAAAGTAATTTTAAATTTATATATATTTGATCTTATACATTTATATTTATGTAATTGATTTTTTTTTTACAGATATATAATTAATTTTATACATTTAGATAATTGCTAATATATACAATAATTTAAAGAAACTAAGACAAACACTTAACAATAATAGGATAAAAATGAGTAACATTAAAATTGATAGACAACGGCATGCACAATGGTATGTTTTTACGGATTTGAAAAATAAATAGTTTTCACATTGGAGTGTATATAAAAAATAAAGAGTAAATAGAAAAAAATTTATGTCGAACTCTTGAGTTGAGTTTCGAGTTGAAAACGAACTGAACCTAACGACGCGAACCGAACTGCTCGTGAACTCTAAACGAGCCTAGCTCGAGCTGAAAAAAGAGTTCGTGTTAAACTCGAGCCGAGTTTCGAGTCGAACCAATTCTTATCGAGTCGACCTCAAACAGGTTCGATTCGACTCGACTCATTTCCAGCCCTAGTTAATAGTGAGTTGAAATTGTCTACTTTTAAGGAAAAGAGAGCGCATACATTTCTCTCTATCCATTTCATCTTTTTTTTATTTTCTCTTTCATCTTTATCTCTATATTTATGGAGATCTTTCTTACTCTACTTTTTTTGGGTCTAAAGTCGCCCCAAAGATAGGGATCCCAAAGTTAAGAATCCTAATATGCAGCCTAAATAATAATAATAACCAACCTACATGAACATTTTAGGTTATCAAATGCTCCCGAAAACCCTTTTAATGCCAAGATGCAATTCTCATTCAAATAGATTTAGAAATCCTTCTGCATCCAGCACTTTGTAATAGGAACGATGGGAAAAACCGTTGATGGGTTTTTCCACTAGAAATGTGCCTATGCATAAAACCTGATATAAATATTGGGCATGAATTTTGAGTGCCTAAAGGAGTTTTAGCAATGTTACTTTTAATGATTTGAGGAATACGATTAAGAGTTGTATCATTTATATACTAACATATTGTGCCGAATTTTCCTAATGTAATATTTTTTCTGCTAATTTTTTCTGTTTTTGAGGAGAAAAGTCTGTTATTGGAGATATCCAAACACAATATGTATATATATAGATAAACCTAAACGCATACATACACGGATACACCAGCTACTTTATGCTGCATCCAATACTTAATAGAAGTTGTATCATTTATGTACTAACATATTGTGCCTAATTTTTCTAAGGGTTAATAGGTGGTTACCCCCCTGCTAAGTGGGGGTGTTTTGCGTTACTCCCCCTACTAAAAATTCTCTAAAGATTCCCCCCTTGCAAAGTTTTTTTTTAAGATTCCCCCCCTAAATGCACCCCCTGTCTGCTGACATAGCAAGAATCTCCATGTGGCAAGCAGAATCTGGACACGTCAGCTGCCACGTGGATATATTTCATTTAATATTTAATTTTAATGCCATGTCAGCTGAAAAAAAAAACAGAAAATAACAAAATAACATTTTAATTAAATTTAAAATAATTAAAAAATAGAAAATTTTAATTAATTTGCTGGTTTATAAAACCAGATTCATCGTGTTCTTCCTTTCTTCATCGCACCAACACTTCAAAATCAACTTTTCCATTGTTGTTCTTGTAATTCATCATTTCTTCATCGTTTCTTCTTTCTTTCTTTCCCCATCGTTTCTTCTTTCTTTCTTTCCCAATCGTTTCGTGTTCTTCTATTTAACATCTTCTGACTATTTTTAACCCAATCAACAGGAAGGCCTTTTAATGCTGACCATTCACGTACAGCCTCTCTAAATTCTTTAAGAGAATTAAACTCCAACCTAAACTTCCATTTATACCCCTCATGCATGTGCTCTTTTCTATACCTTTCATATCTTACTCCTCTCTCCTCATCAGATTGATCAGGGTCAGAGCTACCTAACTCTTCACTTTCATATGCATCATGTTCAAAATTACTATCCCACTACCACCAATTGTCCTAAGAACCAAAGTCATATTGTTTTCAAATGTTTTCTTATCCTGAGGAATGTCTTCAAAACCATCATCAAGACTGTAGCGGGCTGGAAAATTCCATCTTGCGTAACGCAATGAAGTCGTCATTGACGTTTATTTATCCCGGAAGGGGAAAGGAAAATATCACGAAAACCATGGTTTAGGTTCGGGAGTTGGTTATGCGAGGGGAATGTATTAGCACCCCTCGCATCCATCGTACTCAATGGGAACCGTTTAGGTGGTTTGGGTTTGTTTGCGCAGGTTTAAATTAAATTAATCTGTCAATTGGCTAATCTCTACTTCGTTTCCGAATAAATTTAAAAAAAAGTTTTTTTATTAGTTGAGTTTGACGGTTGTAGGAGCCCGCTCCTACGTATTCCCCGGTGCAATGGGAAACTCAAAACTCACGTAGTTCTGGAAAAAAATGTTTGTGTGGTTGTTTGTTTTATGCGAATAACGTTTATTTCGTATTCCGCTGATACAACGACGTTTGTATGCTCTAATCAGAGGCTTAAGCTGTGTGTGTGTCAGAGGAATAGATAAGACGTGTATTCATTATAAAAGAGAGTTTGAATAACAGATGTTGCTTATTTCGCATTCCGCTGATACAACGACGCTTGTATGCTCTAATCAGAGGCTTAAGCTGTGTATGCATCAGAGGAATGGATAAAGCGTATATCCATTGTAAAAAGAGTTTGAATAATGGATGTTGCTTATTTCGCATTCCGCTGATACAACGACGCTTGTATGCTCTAATCAGAGGCTTAAGCTGTGTATGTATCAGAGGAATGGATAAAGCGTATATCCATGTTTTTCTGAAAAGAAGTTTGAGTGAGTGGGGTTAGTTTTAACACTTGATTAGGATGAGGATGGTCCCAAGATCACGAGCCATACGTCAGGGATAAGGACCATCCGGAGTGTGAAAAGCCATACGTCAGATCAACCCATTTTCATCCTTGTTTATTATGAAAATCTTGATTTAGTTTGATTAAGAAAGTATTCCAAAAGGAAAAGGCGAATGTTGGTTTATTTTAACGTTTTAGGATGAGGATAGTCCCAAGATCACGAGCCATACATCAGGGATAAGAACCATCCGGGGTGTGAAAAGTCATACGTCAGATCAACCCCTTTTCATCCTTGTTTATTATGAAAGCAAATCTCAAATTCAAACCAGACAGTCCAAGAATAGAAGGAAGATGAGAAGTATAGAAGTTCGAGGGATTACATGAAGCATGATAATTAAATGCAATGAACCAGTAATCATGAACGCAAATTCACAAATAAAAATGCATGAACCAATATGATATAAATAAATAATGCATGAAGGCAATAATAAACAAACATGTACGAAGCAAATAATTAAATATGATGCAAAAACAATGTTACGAGCAATTAAATAAATATGCACAAGTGTGAATAACTAAACTAAACTAAAATAAGCAAACATGGTTATCATAAGCTAACTAGAGCTAAACAAAAATATTGTGCAAGAGAAAATGACCCAAGAGTACTTAGAAAAGTAATTTGGATCACTTAGAGCATAAATACCGGTCGGTTCTACAGCAGGTTATACCACCATGTGTCAGAAAAGCCACTGATATTTAGCTAGTAGAGAGTAGCAATGCATAACCACGGTGCCAATTTCAGCTACCGTTGCTTTTCTTGCTTTGGCTGATTTTTTTATTGTTTTATATTTGTAACTTGACCACCTCATCATGTTCCATTAATATAAAATATAAATTTAGAGTATATTGTGAATTTTGTGGGGTCCATACTAGAGTTTTAGATGAGTGGTATGGATATTTGGAAAATATGGTTGGGTGGTTTAAATAGTTTGAAAGTATTAAATAAGTATAATATATTATGTGGGGCCCATTTATACCACTCATATGAGTAGTATGGATGTGGGTGCTCTTAGGCACTTATGTAAATAAGCTAAATGCAATTAATTACAAAATGACTTATATAAATGAGCTAAAAGCAAAAACAATTAACTAATAAAAAAAGACAAGATCTCAGCACCAGAAATTAGATCAATAAGCTTAAAAAAGCTATTGTTCCAATAAGTGCTTTTATAATAAGCTAGAAATTAATTACGCTAAAAACAAACTCAATTAATAAGTTAATAAAAGCGATAACCTTGAAGAAAAATTTTAGCATAACAAAAATGGTCAAAATATCTTAAATAAGCTACTGGCCAGATAAGTGCTTTTGGAAATAAACTAAAAAAATAATTAAAATCATAAACAGGAAGGGGGGTGCAAAATATTCAGAGATAGCAAGAAACATGGGGTGCGAATAGCATTTCTGGGCTGAAAAGCCCAGTCAAACACCAAAAAAATGAAAGTCAAACAAAAAAAATCCTGTGTGGCGCTCTATGGTGCGCTTTTGTGCGCCTCAGGCCCAGATCTGTTGGATCTGTTGACTAAAACAGTCAACATGATCCAACGCGCGTGGATCAGCAAGGATCCAACGCGCCAGATCTCTTCTCGCCATCCAACGGCTGAGATATTAACAGATAAAAAAAAAAATAGAAACAGCGTGATCCAGTACGGCGCTGCATGAAGCAAAAACGCGCGCCATTAACATCATCACCGTCAGATCTCACTTAAATGAGATCTGACGGTTCCGTTTTAATCTTTTGATCAACGCACAGGAATGAAACAAGAGATCGTACGGCTGTGATTTAAACTTGCATAAAAAGACAGAACACGGTGAGGTTGTCTTCTCCGGCGAAGACTGGTTTCTCCGGTGACAACTCCGGTCACCGGAGTTTTCAAAACAGCACCAAAACGAACGAATCATACATGGTTTTGTTCGTTTTTTCACAAGGATAAAAAATATGCAATTAGTTTTTAACGAAACATCATAGAAACGCAAAAACGAAGCGATTAAGTTTCAAAAATCAAAACACCAACTCACAGATTAACACGAATTGAACCAAAACAGCTAACCAGAAAGCATAAGGGTGTGAAAAGGAGTTGAATGGTGTTAGTTTTTACCTGAATCGGTCTCTGAATCACACGATTCGAACTTGTTTTCTTCCTAGCCACCGTGGCCTTCCTTTGCTTCGATTCCTTCACTTTCTTGAGCAGAAAATGGGTGATTCTTGCTTCTGGGACTGTAATGAACGTGTTTGGAGGAATAGATTTTGTGTTTGAGAGAGAATTTTTGATTTTGGAATTTTGAGAAATGAAGAAAAATGAAGCTTCTTTGGAGGTTCTGTGCAGCGCCGTTTTCAGTGTAAAAACCTTACCCTAGGCTCTGAAATTAATGTTGCTATTTATAGGATCATTCTTAGGTCAAGTGGTATTGTAATTAGGGAGAATGAGTGAGGGTAGAAATGAGATTATCTTTAATTTGTGTACTATTTTTTGATCTTTGATTCCAAACAAAAATCGATGATGAGGTGTAGTAAGAATGGAATGTTCTAGGCTTATGATGATGTGTTAATGATTGGAGAATTTTTTGACATTTCTTTGATTTTTTGGAATAAAAACAAATTAAAATAATACATAAAATAATAAAATAAAAAATAAACATAAAAAAATAAAAATATGCATGATGATGAAATATGATTATGTGAAAAAGGTTATGGATTAAAAATGAAAGAAAAAGGATTTAAATTTGATGTGTAAAAGGGTTTCTTGAAATACAAGTAACTAATTAAAAATAATTAATAAATAAGAAATAAACTTAATGGAAGGGCAAAATGGTAACAATTCATCATTTATGATCATGCCATGCAAAATTATGCAAGAAAAATAATTCTATGTGTTTTTTGTGTCAACATTGATTTTTTAAATTAAAAATATGACTTTGTTGACTTTTTTTTTTAGTCAAAGTTTGACTTTGTTGACTTTTTCTAACAAATGCAAAAGTGTGAAAAATATCATGGGGCAAAATTAGGGTATGACAGCTGCCCCTATTTAATTAGCTTAAACCATAAGAATGCGAATAACCCTGGTATTCGTATTCTTTTGGTGGAAGATAATTAAATACAGAATGCCCTAATTTTGCATGGGCATGAGTGATGATAGATAAGTGGATCGAGTATACCTGTTTTAGCTTTCCTATTAGGGAAACTCAAATATACCTGCTGTCATTCCTTTTGGGGAACCGGACAAGGTTGCTGTCATTCCTGTTGGGGAACCGGACAAGTTTGAAGATGCTCGTTGTCATTCCTATTGGGGAACCGGACAAGATTGAAGATGCTCGTTGTCATTCCTATAGGGGAACCGGACAAACTGATGTCATTCCTGTTGGGGAACCGGACAAAGTTGAAGATGCTCGTTGTCATTCCTATTGGGGAACCGGACAAACTGATGTCATTCCTGTTGGGGAACCGGACAAACTGATGTCATTCCTGTTGGGGAACCGGACAAGGTTGCTGTCATTCCTGTTGGGGAACCGGACAAGGTTGCTGTCATTCCTGTTGGGGAACCGGACAAGGTTGCTGTCATTCCTGTTGGGGAACCGGACAAGGTTGCTGTCATTCCTGTTGGGGAACCGGATAAGGTTGTTGTCATTCCTGTTGGGGAACCGGACAAAGTTGATGATGTTGCGGTCATTTGAGTAAACCTTATCTAGCCACTCGAACCGAAACTCAATCAGAAGTTGCTGTGATGATGTGCTTAAACAAGCTGTTGTGATTATCTTGTAGAAGAATATTCCAGAAAATTTGCAATTCACTGGGGAGGAGATTAGACATGGTTTTTCAACTAATCTGCTGGGGAGACAGTTTACCAACCGACTTGCTAGGAAAAAGGTCAGACTGCCTTTCTTGATGATTAAGGGACCAAAAGTTGTATTCTTCGAGGAAAAACTTTCGAGCCTGCTTTATGAATGCATGTTTATCATGATTATTTATGCATGAAATGAAATGCATGTATATGATGACATGAAATGATTGTGTGCTATTAGAAGTCGGGTTTCAACATGGGTGTTAATGAACACTGGGTTTTATTTGGGTTCCATTGAATATTGGATTTTGAGTGGATGCCAATAATGATTGGACTTTGATGGTGTTTCGATAATGATTGGACTTTGAGTGGGTGCCAATAATGATTGGACTTTGACTTTGTGCCAATAATCATTGGACTTTGAAGGTGGCAATGCAAGGTTAGGTTCTTGATTGGGAGTGTTTGATTTGGCTTCTTGGTTTTTTCTGAGTCATTGGTCTTGCGGTATGGGGCATACCTGATGCTTGAATGAAATGACGTGATCAATGCATGCTAATGATTTACATGAATGAAATGACATGACTAATGCATGACGCTTATTTGCGTGAATGAAATGACATGACTAATGCATGACGATGACTGATGCCCCTGTGGAGGGTGGGAGTGTTTCGAGTATCAAGGCTTTTTGTGGAATGATGGCTTGATGTTGATTCCTGGCACCAGTACCGGACTTAATGGTTGCAGATATCTACCAGTCTTTGCTTGAGTAGCTTGAAGATATAGGGAGAACCTGCCCCTGTGTATATTGTCTTGCCCCAGTCTGTTGGGCATTTGAAGTATTTTGCTTTTTTCCTTGATTTTTGGCCAACTTACTGATATTGGTTCTCCCTCTCAGAGAGGTATGCCTCTAAATTGAGCCATTCTGAAACATGATTGGCTGGGCCAACAGGATCTTCATGTGATCTGCCCCTAGTCACAAGAGTTTGTTCTTGATTGGCAGAATCCCAAGGTGATTTGCCCCTAATTAGGAGTGTCTTGAGCTGATTTGTTAGGTCCTTGAAATCTGGGTTTCGATACCGCTTTCCTTGATGCGATCTTAGGACACTCTGTCCATGCCGAATGACCTTTCTAAAGGAAGTGCCCCATGATTAAGTGAAGTTCTGAGACGACTGCCCCAGATTGGTCCAAGGTTCTTCTTGACTGCTTGATAACAGCTCAGAGTTGGAACTTTTTTATTGTCAAGTGCTGACTTGCAGATAAACCTGTTTGCTTGAAATGGTAATTCTAATACAATTTTAATGCAAGTTTTGAAATTGAAATTGAGATGGCATTTATGTACATTGGATGTATATGGTGAAAGAAAGTGTGAGAGTATGGTATTAACAAAAGATTTTTGTGAGTCAGGTTAACGCAACCTTGCTACCGTATGCTTTCAAGCTAAACCTTGCTTCAATTAGGTCTTTTGAAGGTTGTAACGTGGCCTGGTTCACAGTTTATGAATAAAAGGATATTAGGCTCAAAGTTTGATTTTAACCCGTCCCATTCTTCGTGATGATCTTCAACCCTATGTTCAATTAACTCAACTCATGTGTCCAAGTCCCAAGAGGTTTTTGAGATTGTGATGGTGAAAATATGATGACTCGGGAACAGAGGATGTGTTCCCTTTTTGGTGTGACAGTCACATTGGCTTTTGTTTTGGTCACATGATTTTGTTTTGTCGTGAATCTTGGTGACCTTCGCTTTTTGCATTTTTTTTCATTTTTTTTTCAATCCCTTACTTTTGCCTAGACTATTCTTTTGCATTTTTAGTCTAGCGGGATACCCTAATTTTTGCCTAAGCCATTTTGAAGTTTTGGCTTAGCGGGCTTTTCTTTCTCTTTTTTTTTTTTTTTTTGTATTTTGTTTGGCGAATTGTGACTGCCTTGATGATGGGTGATGAGGAACACCTTATTGATTTTTTTCTTGAAACTCGAACGCATGGTCGAGTTAATTGAACACTACCCTGCCCCGGGTTAAGATTGCGGGTTTTTTCATATAGAAAGAAACACCAACTTATAGGCTCAAAAGGGGTGACTACGGATTATCTCCCTTATTTCTCCGGTGTTTGGGGATTTGAAACAATGCCTTACATCATCAACAAAGTTTTATTCGAAAGCATACTGTAGCAACTTGGTTATTTCGTTTTTCATCATCCTCTCTCCAATCTTTGTTCAAACAGAAATGATAAAGAAAGAAGTAAAATGAGAAGTATATATATTTTTGCTTTTGTGAAGTAGAAGAGAGAAAAGTGAATAGACATGAAAGAATGGATTCAAAACATGCATTATTATTTCATTAAGACTACTATTGCAAACAAACAAAGTTTAAATGCTAATAAGGCTTAACAAACGAGGAAATTAAAACAGGACAGCCTAAAGATAGTTTCATGGCTTGATTCAATCCTTGAACTCTTCAACTAGCATCCTCATAAGGGTCTGCAAGACCGGACAACCGATTATCCTTCACAATTGGGTTCACCTTCTTTGAAAGTCAACAGTTTCTTCTCAATGAGCTCTTGAACCTTGTTTTTGAATGCCCTACAATTGTCTGTAGAGTGACCTTCGGCGTCAGCATGGTATGCACATTTGGTCTTAGGGTCATACCAAGCAGGGAAAGGTGGATTCCTTGGTAATGAAGCTATTGTTACCACCATCCCATTGTTTACCAAATAGGGAAGCAACTCTTCGTACGGTACAGGAATCAAATCACAGACCCTTTTAACTCTCTGCTGAGTCGGTGGCACAGGATTCACAGGCACTTGGAAAGAGTACCCCTGAGGTTGCTGATGTTGTGCAACTGCTAGGTATGGATACTGGAGGTATGAGATTTGAGTTGGTGATGTTGGACCATTTTGGGAAGTGGCAGCATTTGCCTCATCTTCCTTGAAAGTTAATAGTTTCTGATCAATGAGCTCTTGAACCTTGTGTTTGAAACCCCTACAGTTCTCAATGTTGTGTCCGGGTGACCCATTATGATAGTCACATCTAGCATTCTCATCAAAACCAGGTGGATATGGTGGTGACACGGGGTCAAGGGGTTTTAGCTGAACCAACCCTTTACAGAGTAAGTGTGGCAGGATTTGCCCATATGGCATGGGTATACGATCATAGTGCACATTTCTCCTTTCCCTTCGGGGCCCTTGTTGGTTCTGCTGATGTCCCAAGTTCTGTGTGAACTGTCCTGGCTGGGAATGATTCAAAGGCGTCTGTATTGCATACTTTGGAAACCCTTGGAATTGTTGAGGTTGATCAACTGTTGGATATTGATGATTGAAGCATGGGGTGCGAGCATGCACCGTTGAGCGAGAGTGAGAGTGAGGTGGGCTGACATTGTTGGGCAAGAATGATTCCATCATCCTTAGCTTGTCCTCTATTGCCTTGAACCTTTGGCGAGTCTCCTCACTCGGGGATACAACAGATTTTCCCTTAACGTTATCACCTTGATGAGCGTTCTTGGGGTCCTCTAGACTTCGAGGCATAGCAAACCTGGGTTGGACCTGATGAGTTCTTGGCTGGCCAACCATGAATTTGGTGTTGGTACTCATTGACCCTTGGGTGACTTTACCCACTGCAGAAGTACGTCCGGATGATGAACCGAATGAAGGCCATACCACATTTGACAATGGGGAATCAATTGGAGGATTTGCCCCTACTGTTGCAGCGTCTACTCTTGAAGGCAGAATGAGACTAGCTAGTATTTCCAAAACACGGTCCAACTTGTCAGTCACTTGGTCAACATCGCCTCTCAAGGCATCAATCTGCTTCTGCATGTTTTCCATGGTTTTCTTGAAATGCTTGGAGTCCGGTATTAGTGTCGGTAATGAAGCTGTTGATGTGAACGGGTGAAGATGAGATAATGATTTTGTGTATGAATGCAAATGCATGCAAAAGTTTTTTATGCTTTATCATTTTATTTTTTATGCAAATGTTATGCAAAATATTTTTGTATGATTGAATGCATGAGTGCATGGATGCATGAATGCACTTTTGTAGCAGATTCGCAGATTCCGTCGCGGTGAAGCAGAGGTATAATTAACATTTCTGAGGTCGAAAGGCTCAAAGTTACCTGTAACCCATCCCTCTCACATGTTGTTCTAAGTTTAACATGGTTAAATCACGGATCACCTCTTTGGAAACGATGCCGTTATTGCACGGCAAACGCGTCCAAAAAGGAATCTCTCGGGTTCTAAACAGAGGTTCCTAATAACAAGGTTAGGTTCTAGACTGGTTTACCAAAGGTCCCTAGGGTCACAGACTCCGCATGAAAACACTGGCGCTAGCGAGCCATACGTCAGGACGGCCAGTATTTTCAAAAGAATCTACCCTAGGTGAGGTGATTATGCTAGCGCTCACGAGCCATACGTCAGGGAGGCCATCATAAATACCCCTAAATTAACTTAGGTTTTCCTCAAGCTCGGGTATAGAGCTTCACACAGTAACCATGCCACAAGAGCAAAAAGAAAAAAAAGAAGGAGTAGAAGAAGAGAAAACAGCCAGCCAAGCATATAATGACAGAAAAATAAAAGATAAAGCAAGATACTGCAAACCTGGAAAAAGCAAACAAACAAACAAACAAACCAACTAAACTGGGTTTAACTCTTAAGAGTCCCCAGTGAAGTCGCCAGCTGTAGCGGGCTGGAAAATTCCATCTTGCGTAACGCAATGAAGTCGCCATTGACGTTTATTTATCCCGGAAGGGGAAAGGAAAATATCACGAAAACCTTGGTTTAGGTTCGGGAGTTGGTTATGCGAGGGGAAGGTATTAGCACCCCTCGCATCCATCGTACTCGATGGGAACCGTTTAGGTGGTTTGGGTTTGTTTGTGCAGGTTTAAATTAAATTAATCTGTCACTTGGCTAATCTCTACTTCGTTTCCGAATAAATTAAAAAAAAGGTTTTTTTATTAGTTGAGTTTGACGGTTGTAGGAGCACGCTCCTACGTATTCCCCGGTGCAATGGGAAACTCAAAACTCACATAGTTCTGGTAAAAAATGTTTGTGTGGTTGTTTGTTTTATGCGAATAACGTTTATTTCGTATTCCGCTGATACAACGACGCTTGTATGCTCTAATCAGAGGCTTAAGCTGTGTGTGTGTCAGCGGAATAGATAAGACGTGTATTCATTATAAAAGAGAGTTTGAATAACAGATGTTGCTTATTTCGCATTCTGCTGATACAACGACGCTTGTATGCTCTAATCAGAGGCTTAAGCTGTGTATGCATCAGAGGAATGGATAAAGCGTATATCCATTGTAAAAAGAGTTTGAATAATGGATGTTGCTTATTTCGCATTCCGCTGATAAAACGACGCTTGTATGCTCTAATCAGAGGCTTAAGCTGTGTATGTATCAGAGGAATGGATAAAGCGTATATCCATGTTTTTCTGAAAAGAAGTTTGAGTGAGTGGGGTTAGTTTTAACGCTTGATTAGGATGAGGATGGTCCCAAGATCACGAGCCATACGTCAGGGATAAGGACCATCCGGAGTGTGAAAAGCCATACGTCAGATCAACCCCTTTTCATCCTTGTTTATTATGAAAATCTTGATTTAGTTTGATTAAGAAAGTATTCCAAAAGGAAAAGGCGAATGTTGGTTTATTTTAACGTTTTAGGATGAGGATAGTCCCAAGATCACGAGCCATACGTCAGGGATAAGAACCATCCGGGGTGTGAAAAGCCATACGTCAGATCAACCCCTTTTCATCCTTGTTTATTATGAAAGCAAATCTCAAATTCAAACCAGACAGTCCAAGAATAGAAGGAAGATGAGAAGTATAGAAGTTCGAGGGATTACATGAAGCATGATAATTAAATGCAATGAACCAGTAATCATGAACGCAAATTCACAAATAAAAATGCATGAACCAATATGATATAAATAAATAATGCATGAAGGCAATAATAAACAAACATGTACGAAGCAAATAATTAAATATGATGCAAAAACAATGTTACGAGCAATTAAATAAATATGCACAAGTGTGAATAACTAAACTAAAATAAGCAAACATGGTTATCATAAGCTAACTAGAGCTAAACAAAAATATTGTGCAAGAGAAAATGACCCAAGAGTACTTAGAAAAGTAATTTGGATCACTTAAGCACTTATGTAAATAAGCTAAAAGCAATTAATTACAAAATGACTTATATAAATGAGCTAAAAGCAAAAACAATTAACTAATAAAAAAAGACAAGATCTCAGCACCAGAAATTAGATCAATAAGCTTAAAAAAGCTATTGTTCCAATAAGTGCTTTTATAATAAGCTAGAAATTAATTACGCTAAAAACAAACTCAATTAATAAGTTAATAAAAGCTATAACCTTGAAGAAAAATTTTAGCATAACAAAAATGGTCAAAATATCTTAAATAAGCTACTGGCCAGATAAGTGCTTTTGGAAATAAACTAAAAAAATAATTAAAATCATAAACAGGAAGGGGGTGCAAAATATTCAGATATAGCAAGAAACATGGGGTGCGAATGGCATTTCTGGGCTGAAAAGCCCAGTCAAACACAAAAAAAACGAAAGTCAAACAAAAAACAATCCTGTGTGGCGCTCTATGGTGCGCTTTCGTGCGCCTCAGGCCCAGATCTGTTGACTAAAACAGTCAACATGATCCAACGCGCGTGGATCAGCAAGGATCCAACGCGCCAGATCTATTCTCGCCATCCAACGACTGAGATATTAACAGATAAAAAAAAATAATAAAATAGAAACAGCGTGATCCAGTACGGCGCTGCATGAAGCAAAAACGCGCGCCATTAACATCATCACCGTCAGATTTTGTGTTTGAGAGAGAATTTTTGATTTTGAAATTTTGAGAAATGAAGAAAAATGAAGCTTCTTTGGAGGTTCTGTGCAGCGCCGTTTTCAGTGTAAAAACCTTACCCTAGGCTCTGAAATTAATGTTGCTATTTATAGGATCATTCCTAGGTCAAGTGGTATTGTAATTAGGGAGAATGAGTGAGGGTAGAAATGAGATTATCTTTAATTTGTGTACTATTTTTTGATCTTTGATTCCAAACAAAAATTGATGATGAGGTGTAGTAAGAATGGAATGTTCTAGGCTTATGATGATGTGTCAATGATTGGAGAATTTTTTGACATTTCTTTGATTTTTTGGAATAAAAACAAATTAAAATAATACATAAAATAATAAAATAAAAAATAAACATAAAAAAATAAAAATATGCATGATGATGAAATATGATTATGTGAAAAAGGTTATGGATTAAAAATGAAAGAAAAAGGATTTAAATTTGATGTGTAAAAGGGTTTCTTGAAATACAAGTAACTAATTAAAAATAATTAATAAATAAGAAATAAACTTAATGGAAGGGCAAAATGGTAACAATTCATCATTTATGATCATGCCATGCAAAATTATGCAAGAAAAATATTTCTATGTGTTTTTTGTGTCAACATTGATTTTTTAAATTAAAATAATGACTTTGTTGACTTTTTTTTAGTCAAAGTTTGACTTTGTTGACTTTTTCTAACAAATGCAAAAGTGTGAAAAATATCATGGGACAAAATTAGGGTATGACAAAGACCCACACCTCTCTCATCTTCACTATCACTGAAATTTAATCCCTCAGCATCCTCACTATCATAATCACTGTCACAAGTTTCATCAGCCACAAAATTTTTATGATCCACATAAATTTGGGCTGTTCCTCCACCATCAACAATATAGCAAGCAACAGAATAATAATCATCATCATCCCCAGTCAACTTAACAAAGCTGTCATCACCCTCCATCCATCTTCTATAAACTTTGAAACTACCATTTTATAACCTCAACCCATAATTAAACTATGCACATGAGACCTAGTCCAGTTATCTAACTTTTCCCCATCCACAACAGTTTGTTTCCCACCTCTGTAAATAACTTTATCTTTTTCTTTCATAAACTCACCTCCATGGTTAAAAACAATAGAGAATGAATTGGGAATGCTGTAAATCAAAAAAAAAAAAAAATTTAGCATAAGACACGTGTCAATATCCCCTCTAAACCCCCACACATACAAACATGGATACCCTACACACAATACACTTCAAACAACACTACAGACAAACAGTCAACAATCCATCAATTTTACAAAGAATCTGTCCCTGCCACAATAAACAAGAATCTAACATGTGCTTCAGCCTTACAATTTGCAGATTAAAGTATCGAAAGTTTAAATTTTTCGAAAATAGAAACTTACCTCTCAGATTGGGGTTCATCCGTCGTCTTCTTCGTTTCGTTCTTGGATTCCGGTGCCGGAGGTTGTATCTTCGCCTTCGCTTTCGTCTTCGCACGTTTCTTCACTTTCAGAGCAGTTTGTTTCTTCGCTTGTGTCTTCGTCTTCTTCATCGTCGCAGAGCTTCTGAGTAAGCTAGGGCAAAGAGAAAGCGCAAATGAGGGTGGAAAACAAAAGGAACAACTTTTACACTTCTATTTTTAACACAATTTTTAAACTTTTTAAAGTTCTTTTATTTATTTCCGATGAATGACAAATTTAGTTAAGAAAAAAATAAAAAAAATAAGCTGACAAATTAATAAATCATTTTTTTTAATATTCTTCCTTTTTAATTTTTAATTTAAGAAGAAAAAAAAATTGTCATTAAATGACGTGGCAGCTGACATGGCATTAAAATTAAATATTAAATGAAATATATCCACGTGGCAGCTGACGTGTCCAGATTCTGCTTGCCACGTGGAGATTCTTACTATGTCAGCAGACAGGGTTGTATTTAGGGGGGGAATCTTAAGAAAAAAACTTTGCAAGGGGGAATCTTTAGAGAATTTTTAGTAGGGGGTATCACAAAACACCCCCACTTAGCAGGGGGTAACCACCTATTAACCCTTTTTCTAATGTAATAATTTTTCTGCTAATTTTTTCTGTTTTTGAGGAAAAAAGTGTCTGTTATTTGAGATATTCAAACACATTATAATATATATATATATGGGGAGAGATCAAATTACACCACATTTGAGTAATATTACACCGCTCAATAACGCTTTAACGAATACAAATTTTACAAAATCCACCGTTGGATTGAAAGTTTATATTGTATAGATCATCTATGTTGAGTTTTACAAAAATCTAAAATCGTTTAATAAGTTATTTAGACACATCAAGATTAACGGTGTAATTTGATCTCTCCCCTATATATATATATATATAAACCTAAACGCATACATACACGGATACACCAGCTACTTTATGCTGCATCCAATACTTAATAGAAATAGAGAAACATGACCTTAAGCACATTACTTAAATAGTTAAACTTCTCAAACCAACATAAAATCATTGGCAAGCCCCTCTAAAACCAGCATTGAAACATGTACAGATTCAAATGTCCCGCGACCTTAGAACATCATTGAATAGCTTTAAGCTCAGCCTTTGAGACACAGCCCAAGAAACCAAGCCTGATGATTCCTTGCCAACAAAAACACACACACATATAGGTGGGTTCTTAATGTACATTTTATCATAAGTATAAGTTTATATAGATTATCAACAAAATATAGACCAAAACCGAGGACAGGAAAATCATAGCAAGACATTCACAAATTATAAATTTATAACTGCATCAACAATAAAAAGTACAAATTTACTAAATATCCCAAGTCGTAAACAATATTTTTGCCACTCATACCAAACAAGTAAAAAAAAAGTTCCTTAGCTACCAAAAAAACAGATCCAGATGTTACTTCAGAGGAAGGAAAGGGTAAAAATAAATTGCAGGATGGGATATCATAAAGAACAAAAACCACTAATTTATTCCCAGCCAGTTGCCTGGATGGATTCAACTCCGGGAGCAGGTATTTGTTGTGGTGGTGGAACGGCTTCACCCCAGTCCCCTGCAACTGCAAGATAACTTCACATCAACAAAACATGTATATATTCTGGAAGAAAAAAAATCAACCACATGTGCTATACTATGTCAAATTATCCCATGCCACCAATAATAACCCTAAAGGAAATTTAAGATCAAGGGAATTAAAAGCTGAAGGGCTGGATCCAATATTTTCAGTCTAGTCTAAATATTTGTTAAAAGGGAAATGCTAACAAGTGCCCACAAGGCACTCTTTGAAGATCTTAAGTAGTAAGTTTTTATGAAAATTTTATGAAAATGTGGAGTCAATTCACTAGATATTGAAATGTTTAACTTTTAAAATAAATAAATATTTCTATAAATGGAATCCTTAAAGGGAACTCTTTAGCAAGACCCTTTTTATAAAACAGTTACGTACCAGCTTCTGGGGCAGACCAGTTGACAGCAGGAACCGCTGGAATAGGTTCAGGAACAGCATCAGTCCATGGCTGATCAATAGCAGAAGGCCACTGTCCATCAGTGGGGATAGAACCTGCATTGAAATCAGCAATAGCATAATCTGGAGCAGGAACATCATCCTCTTCTTGCTCCTTGGCCTCCTCTGGTTCTCTATAGAAAAAGAGATCAACCTGCATTAAAGAAAAGCATTAAACAATGGCATGATTTAAATCTGCAAGTCAACCTTCAGAATTTGAAGGGGTACTGTACAGCGCATTATATTCATACTAACATTAGACTACATGTACTCTTAACAATAACAAAACATAAAAACAAAAAAAGTTTACCATCACATCCCACTTGAGACCAGGGCGAATAGTACCACGCATCTGCAAAACCATCCTAGCCAAAAGCCAAAAGAGACAACCAATGCTATGCTTTCCCTTGTTGTTAGCGGGAATTCCAATGTCAACATATCTCATAGGAGAATCAGTGTCACAGAAAGCAATTGTGGGAATATTTCCAAGAGCAGCTTCCTTGATTGGCTGCACACAAACAAACACGCATAGAAATTAAACAAAGCTATCACACCACATAACACGTATACACATAAAATAACAAAAAATATAGACATTATTCATATTAACAACCAAAGGATAATGGCGAAACCTGATGATCAGTTCTTGGATCAGTGAGGATGAGAAGACGAGGCTCGCTGAAGGAAGTCTGAAGCTGATTGGTGAAGGTTCCGGGAGTGTGCCTTCCAGCAATGGCGTGGGCTCCGGTGTACTGAGCAAACTTGAGAACAGCTCTCTGTCCATAAGGTCTTGCAGATTGGACAATGATATCCTGAGGGTTCTCAATGGCAACAATGACCCTAGCAGCTAGTTGAAGCTTCTCCCAAGTCTTTCCAAGATTAATAATATAAATACCTAAATTAAAACAAACAATAAACAATCAAAACCCATTTTTTTTCAACCATTGGGCATTTACAACATAATCTAAATCGATTTGGGGGGAACGAAAATTTAGAGTTTGCTGAGAAAGTGAAAATTTATGTAAAAAGAATTTTGATCCACAGATACTAAGAAAAAATAATGTAAAAATTTATGTAAAAAGATATTAGAAAGAAATATAGTTAACAAATTAATCAAAGATATATTTTTATATAAATTCCTAAATCAATCTAATATCACTTATCACGGGATTTTTTTTAAAGCATGTTCTCTCTCGGGGAAATTAACGGAACACTCTGCATCTAAACCCTGCCAAATTGGCTTGCAAATGTGAGCATTGCCTCAACTTTATAAACTTATGTCCATGCCATCTCACATTTAACACGGGGTCTTTCTTCATTGCCTACTGTAAATGATGCAGATTTTATTACTATCTATAACACCCCACATGAATTATCTAGAATATCAGTGGATTATTATAACCGGAACTGAGTACATTATTATTACATTAAGAAAAGTTCAAGCACACACAGGTGCTAAGTACAACAGGCAGAAATAAGACAGCGGAAACAACTGATAACAACAGGTACAACAAGATTATTGAATTGAAATAACAACAGGAAACGGAAAAGCATGAAAGAAATGCGTCCTCCAAGCAAAGCCACGAGCACACCGAACATCATACCTCAACCGACCTGCTTATCTGAAAATAATTGTTTGGATTGGGGTGAGACAACTAAGCCTCAGTGAGTCCTACTACCCTCCTAAGGTGACTACACCGGGGAATCCTAATCAGTCATACATACTAACATATTATCATAAATCATAAGCATAAATAAATGTGTAACACAGAAAACATATCTTATTCATTTTAACACTAGGACACTCTGAGGTGAGCAGGTCTCAGAGGCCTGCCATATCCGTCAACCGATTCGGTCACGGCATGAAGCTCACATAGTCATAACCTAATGGATTATCCCATTGGGAGTCCATAGTGCGATATAATTCGCTCTTAATTGACTGATACTAATTTTGAGTTATTACTACCATGAGTTTACCAATATCCCGGGGAACATGCATTTCTAAATTTCCTAAGTTATACCCTAAGTTTATCTGTGATTAACATACTGTATAACATTACATAATTGTGCTACTGCAAGTGTATTCAACTTAGATGAGGATCTAAAACGAGTGTTGAAGGTAATTTTCAAAAATCAGAAAAGCTGCTGTACTGTCAAGCTCGCTTGGCGAGTTGTCACTCGCCTGGCGAGTTGTTACAGGTCGTTTTCTGGGTAAGCTCGCTGCAGCGAAGGGAAGCTCGCCATGGCGAGATTTTAGGTCCTGACCAAATCCGCTCGCCCGGCGAGTTGTTACTCGCCAGGGCGAGGTTCATCAGCATGAAGAACCCAGCTCGCCATGATTGCTCGCCCTGAGCTCGCTGTGGCGAGTTCACTCAGAACCTGCCCTGTTTTACGAAAATTCACATTTTAATAATTTTAACACCTACAATCCTCATTCTAAGTCATGCCATTACACAATATATATAATATAGGACAGAATGGAGAGGAATTTGGGAGTTAATTCCTCTCTCACAACAATTTTCTTAAATCCTAAGTTAACATGCAAAATTCATAATTTTGGGAAATCTAACTAACTAACCTAAGAACCCACCCGGATTGAAGCTTTAATCTTGCTTCTGGGCTCCTAATGCAGCTACTGTAACCTCCAGAAATGCCCCACGAACCCCAGACCAGAAATGTTGAAACTTGACTCTTGAAACCCTTAAACTTAGCTCTATGAATTTGAGTGTTGTTTGATTATTTGCTTCAGCAATTGGAGTGGTATTTATAGATGGTTTCTGAGTGTTTGGACAGTACACGATTTTGTCTCAAATTGGTTTGCATGTCTTCTCATTGGTGTTCAAATGGTGTGAGTGGTGGTTGTTGTTTTGTGACATGTGAAAATTTGGGGAAAGGTATTAATTCAGAGATTCTTAGTTCTGTTGCTGCTAGATAAGAGGGAAGGATTGAAGAGTTTGTTTGCTAGCTGCATGTGATGATGTTGGAATTATGGAATTTGGATGTTTGCTCTTGTTCTTGGTGTAAATGGCGTGGAAGAAGAGAAAAATTGATGAGGGTGAGCTACAGAATTTTCTAAAGTTGTTAAGTGAGAAATGAAGGTTTAATTGCATGCAATGAGAGTGGTTAAGGGCAAAGGTAGTGAGGTGTTAGCTTAAGTGGAAAAGTGACTCATGGTGCAAGAGTGAGAGAGAGACACGTGAGAGAGAGGGGAAGAGTGAGGTGGAGGGAGTTTTGAATTTTCCTTGATTAATTAGTTCCTAATTGTGTACACCATTCACTTAATTCCCAAGTTAACTAACTAAACACCACTAATTAATTTATGAAAAATTAGGCAAAGCTCTAATTAAAATTAATTAGGTAATTTTAGAATGTGGAATGTTACAACCTACCCCCCTTAAAGAAATTTCGTCCTCGAAATTAAGAAATTTACCTCGAAAACAGATAAGGGTAACTCTTCCGCATGTCTGACTCCAGTTCCCACGTGAATTCACCGTCAGGAGACTGAGCCCATTCAACTTTGACAATAGGAATCCTCTTGTTCCGAAGTATTTTGGCATCACGCTCAACAATCCGAACAGGATCCGGCTGATAGGTTAGATCTGGCTGAAGATCGATCTGTTCAAGTTCCACTGGCTGATAAGGATCAGGAATATACTTCCGTAGCTGAGACACATGAAACACGTCGTGTAACCCTGACATAGATGATGGAGGTAGAGCTAACTGATAGGCTACAGGACCGACGCGTCGAAGAATTTGATAAGGTCCAATGAATCTTGGACAGAGCTTCTTAGTTTTGAACACACCTCGCAAACCCAACTTAGGAGTAACTCTCAAGAACACATGGTCACCTTCCTGAAATTCCAAAAACCTTCTCCTCTTATCGGCATAACTCTTCTGCCGACTCTGAGCAACTTTTAGTTTATCTCGAATGGACTTGATCTTTAACGTGGTCTCTTGGACAATATCCGGTCCCAAGAAACTACGATCACCAACTTCTGTCCAACACAACGGGGTCCTACACTTCCTGCCATACAGAGCTTCATAAGGTGCCATACCGATACTGGCATGGTAACTGTTATTATAGGCAAACTCTATTAGGTGTAAGTGATTACTCCACGAACCACCATCTTCTAATACACAAGCCCGAAGCATATCCTCCAGGGTCTGAATAGTCCTTTCTGACTGACCATCAGTCTGAGGGTGATGCGATGTACTCATCTTCAACCGAGTTTCCATCGCATTCTGAAATGCTTTCCAAAACCTCGAAGTGAAAATCGGGTCTCTATCCGACACAATACTCAAAGGTACACCATGCAGCCTTACAATCTGCTCCATGAATATGGCTGCATATTGCGGGGCCTTGTAGGTGGATTTCACTGGAATGAAATGAGCTGATTTAGTCAACCGGTCCACGATTACCCAGATCGAATCTTGCCCTCTCTGGTTACGTGGCAGTCCTCCTACAAAGTCCATAGTGATATGTTCCCATTTCCACTCTGGAATATCCAACGGTTGTAATGGTCCTCCAGGTTTCTGATGTTCAATCTTCACCTGTTGACAAACAATACACCTGGACACGAATTCAGCAATCTCTGCCTTCATGTTGGGCCACCAATAATTCCCCTTCACATCATGATACATTTTGGTGGATCCAGGGTGAATTGAAAATCCACTCTTGTGTGCCTCCTCCAGGATTAACCGTTTCAACTCATCATTTTGAGGTACACAAAGTCTGCCTTCATAGAGAATGGCACCGTCCGTGGCTACTGAGAACTCCGGATGGTTCACTCTCTTTTGCAACTCTACATCATCCTGCTGAGCCTGCACAATACTTGGGCGTAACTCACAGGGCACTTCGATTCTGTTAATGCGAATACCGCTCTTACGATATATCACATTCAGATTGAGATCTCTAAACTTCTCATACAGACCGCACTGTTGCATTAGTAACTCCGATGCATACAATGTCTTTCTGCTTAGAGCATCTGCCACAACATTGGCCTTTCCTGAATGGTAGTTAAGATTAAAATCAAAATCTTTGAGGTACTCCATCCAACGTCGCTGCCTCATATTCAACTCCTTTTGATCAAACAAGTACTTCAGACTCTTGTGATCACTGAACAGATCAAACTGCACTCCATACAGATGATGTCTCCAGATTTTGAGTGCAAAGATAATGGCTGCTAACTCCAAATCATGGGTAGGATAATTCTGCTCATGAGGTTTTAGCTGCCTGGATGCATACGCTACAACTGCTCCATCTTGCATCAATACACATCCAAGTCCCTTGTTGGACGCATCACAGTATACCACATACTTGCGTGTTGGGTCAGGAATCACTAACACTGGTGCTGTTGTTAGCTTTTCCTTCAGGGTTTTGAAACTCCATTCACAAGCAGCATCCCAATCAAAGTCTGCACCCTTTCTGGTCAAACGAGTTAGTGGCAAGGCAATCTCCGAAAATCCTAAGATGAATCTCCGGTAATAGCCTGCCAAACCAAGGAAACTTCTGACTTCGGTCACACTTCTGGGTCGTTCCCAATTCAACACTGCTTCTACCTTGGATGGATCAACAGACACACCGCCTTGCGATATGACATGACCCAAGAATTTAACTTCAGATAGCCAAAATTCGCACTTGCTGAACTTGGCGTACAGTTGTTTCTCTCTAAGAATGCTCAACACGATTCTCAGGTGCTCCGCATGCTCCTGTGAATCCTTGGAATAGATCAGAATGTCATCAATGAAGATAACAACAAACTGATCAAGGTACGGCTGGAAAATCCGATTCATGTAGTCCATAAAAATAGCTGGAGCATTAATCAGACCGAACGGCATGACCAGGAATTCATAATGTCCATAGCGAGTCCTGAATGCCGTCTTGGAAACATCCGAGGACTTGATACGGATCTGATGATATCCGGAGCGAAGATCAATCTTGGAGAAGATAGTAGCACCTCTGAGTTGATCTAACAGGTCATCAATTCTCGGTAAGGGATACTTGTTCTTGATTGTGACCTTGTTGAGTTGACGGTAATCAATGCACAGACGCATCGTACCATCTTTCTTCTTTACAAGTAACACCGGTGCTCCCCAAGGTGAGACACTGGGTCGGATAAAGTGTTTCTGAAGTAACTCTTCAAGTTGAGATTTCAGTTCACGAAGCTCTAAGGGAGACATCCTATACGGGGCAACTGAGATCGGCTGGGAACCAGGAACTAGATCGATGGAAAACTCCACTTCCCTTTCGGGAGGTAAATTCATAATGTCATCTGGAAAGACGTCTAAGAACTCACTAACAACTGGAATATCACTGGGGCTCAAACTGGGTTCCGGATCGATGGTGAACAAAACACTGAAACACTTAGTACCGGCACCTAAGTACTGGATCATTTGATGAGTATTCTGGAGTAAAGCAGTAATAGCTCTACTTTCGGCTGAAACTTCTGTTGGAATGAACAAGTTCTTCTCAGCACATCCTATGTACACAGTATTGGCAGACAGCCAATCCATGCCTAGGACTACATCAAAATCTTTCAAGGGTAGACAGATCAAATCTATGTTATAGACTTTACTGCCCACAAGAATAGGATAATTCTGGCAAACACGTTTAGAGGTAACCCTGCCACCTGTAGCGACAGCTACAGTCATAGGGGGAATTAAAGGCACAGAGGGTAGTTGAAGTCGTTGAACACAGTCAACGGCTATAAAGGAATTAGTAGCTCCACAATCAAACAAAACTAATACTTCAGACTGTCCTAACATGCATATATCCATAATCAAGGCATTATTAGATTTGACTTTCTCACCATCAAGTGAAAATACCCGACCTTTGCTTTTGGAAGCGCCGCTGGAATCGCCCTGCCTCTTCAGCTTAGGGCACTCGTGCTTGTAATGGCCAGGCTGCTTACAATAGTAACACATGTTCTTCCCTTTCATGCATTCTCCACTGTGAGGGAAACCACATTCAGAACAGTTTCTCGGTGAGCGCTGGGAATAGCTCTGTTTCCCTTTGCTTGTGGTGCCCTTGGTTCTCACTTGTAGGTTGAACTTTCCGGAATCCTTCCTTTTCTGAACTGCTTCACTACGCTCCTTATGAATATTACCAAGATCTGCCTCTGCATGATAGCTCTTCTGCACCAGATCACCAAAAGTAGTGATGTGCTGCATAGAGACATCGTGCGCTATGTCAGCTCTCAGCCCGAACCGATACTTTTTCATCTTCCATGATTCTGAGGGAACGTCATTTCCATCCATCACGTATCTGACCAGTTCATTAAACTTCATGGTATACTCCGCCACTGACATGCTTCCCTGCTTTAGCTCCGTCAATTCACGTTCCATCTGGAATTGGTAGCTCTCTGGGATATAATGTCCAACGAACAGACGTCGGAAATTTTCCCAATTCATCTCCATCTGACTGGCCTCCATATACGCCTTGGTTCCATCCCACCAGTTACACGCGTCGCCCCTAAAGAAGCGGGAGACGAATGTTACCTTGTCGACTTCGGTGCAATCCATGGATTCAAGGATACCACTCATTCGTTGAATCCATTCCCTGGCTTTCGCTGGATTGTATTCTCCGTAGAACTCCGGCGGACTCATTCGGCAGAACTCTCTGAAAGCAGCGCTAGACCCTTGCTGCTGAGGGGGAGGATTGTTCATATGTTGTTGAAACATATTCATGAATTCTTGATGCTGCTGGGCCTGTTGAGCTTGGAACTGCTGCTGCTGATGCATCATCTCAGCCCACATGTTCGCATTAGCATCTCCGTACATCTCAGGTTCATCATCATCATCAGCAACATTCCTTTTAGGCCTTCCAGGTCCTCGTCTTGCTCCTGACATAGTGCTCTAACTGCCAATATCAAGTCAAGTTAGCTAGGCTTAAAGTGACATGACACCTAGAACAGATGTTAGAAATCCTGACAAATACTGGGATTCGGATAGTAATATTAATGAACTCTGGCACGATCTGAATCGACCTGCTCTGATACCAATTATAACACCCCACATGAATTATCTAGAATATCAGTGGATTATTATAACCGGAACTGAGTACATTATTATTACATTAAGAAAAGTTCAAGCACACACAGGTGCTAAGTACAACAGGCAGAAATAAGACAGCGGAAACAACTGATAACAACAGGTACAACAAGATTATTGAATTGAAATAACAACAGGAAACGGAAAAGCATGAAAGAAATGCGTCCTCCAAGCAAAGCCACGAGCACACCGAACAGCATACCTCAACCGACCTGCTTATCTGAAAATAATTGTTTGGATTGGGGTGAGACAACTAAGCCTCAGTGAGTCCTACTACCCTCCTAAGGTGACTACACCGGGGAATCCTAATCAGTCATACATACTAACATATTATCATAAATCATAAGCATAAATAAATGTGTAACACAGAAAACATATCTTATTCATTTTAACACTAGGACACTCTGAGGTGAGCAGGTCTCAGAGGCCTGCCATATCCGTCAACCGATTCGGTCACGGCATGAAGCTCACATAGTCATAACCTAATGGATTATCCCATTGGGAGTCCATAGTGCGATATAATTCGCTCTTAATTGACTGATACTAATTTTGAGTTATTACTACCATGAGTTTACCAATATCCCGGGGAACATGCATTTCTAAATTTCCTAAGTTATACCCTAAGTTTATCTGTGATTAACATACTGTATAACATTACATAATTGTGCTACTGCAAGTGTATTCAACTTAGATGAGGATCTAAAACGAGTGTTGAAGGTAATTTTCAAAAATCAGAAAAGCTGCTGTACTGTCAAGCTCGCTTGGCGAGTTGTCACTCGCCTGGCGAGTTGTTACAGGTCGTTTTCTGGGTAAGCTCGCTGCAGCGAAGGGAAGCTCGCCATGGCGAGATTTTAGGTCCTGACCAAATCCGCTCGCCCGGCGAGTTGTTACTCGCCAGGGCGAGGTTCATCAGCATGAAGAACCCAGCTCGCCATGATTGCTCGCCCTGAGCTCGCTGTGGCGAGTTCACTCAGAACCTGCCCTGTTTTACGAAAATTCACATTTTAATAATTTTAACACCTACAATCCTCATTCTAAGTCATGCCATTACACAATATATATAATATAGGACAGAATGGAGAGGAATTTGGGAGTTAATTCCTCTCTCACAACAATTTTCTTAAATCCTAAGTTAACATGCAAAATTCATAATTTTGAGAAATCTAACTAACTAACCTAAGAACCCACCTGGATTGAAGCTTTAATCTTGCTTCTGGGCTCCTAATGCAGCTACTGTAACCTCCAGAAATGCCCCACGAACCCCAGACCAGAAATGTTGAAACTTGACTCTTGAAACCCTTAAACTTAGCTCTATGAATTTGAGTGTTGTTTGATGATTTGCTTCAGCAATTGGAGTGGTATTTATAGATGGTTTCTGAGTGTTTGGACAGTACACGATTTTGTCTCAAATTGGTTTGCATGTCTTCTCATTGGTGTTCAAATGGTGTGAGTGGTGGTTGTTGTTTTGTGACATGTGAAAATTTGGGGAAAGGTATTAATTCAGAGATTCTTAGTTCTGTTGCTGCTAGATAAGAGGGAAGGATTGAAGAGTTTGTTTGCTAGCTGCATGTGATGATGTTGGAATTATGGAATTTGGATGTTTGCTCTTGTTCTTGGTGTAAATGGCGTGGAAGAAGAGAAAAATTGATGAGGGTGAGCTATAGAATTTTCTGAAGTTGTTAAGTGAGAAATGAAGGTTTAATTGCATGCAGTGAGAGTGGTTAAGGGCAAAGGTAGTGAGGTGTTAGCTTAAGTGGAAAAGTGACTCATGGTGCAAGAGTGAGAGAGAGACACGTGAGAGAGAGGGGAAGAGTGAGGTGGAGGGAGTTTTGAATTTTCCTTGATTAATTAGTTCCTAATTGTGTACACCATTCACTTAATTCCCAAGTTAATTAACTAAACACCACTAATTAATTTATGAAAAATTAGGCAAAGCTCTAATTAAAATTAATTAGGTAATTTTAGAATGTGGAATGTTACACTATCGATGATCTACTGCCTATTCCGAAGATTGTTGCCGATGAATATGCAGCTGAGCTTAGTGATGGAAAGGAGGATACCGTCGCTATAGCACAAATCTCTCTTAATGGCTTTATCTATCGTAATCAAAAGTAAATATATACATAGCTAGCATTTTGTATTTTCCATTATTCTTTTTGAGGATGGTGAAATAGTTAATTTAGATATTTAGGAATTCTCTCCTGTAAAGATCCTAACCCTTAACTAGGAAGAGTGATAAAGAACAAAATAGGGAAAATAGCAGAGAGAAGTAGTCTCTTTTGTTCTTCGCTATGTTAGTTAGTCTTTAATCATACACCATTTTGAAATACCCAAGACAATATGGTTTATAAAATATTTTTTAAGTAATCATATATGAACATGTTTTATTATGTTCTTGTTTAAAATTTAAAATAATCCAGAAATTTATGAACGAGTAAATTAGTCAATTGAGTTACACTATTTTATTGCAAGGAATCTCACTCGCCATTCAAGATAAATGTCAATTAAATTGCTTGAAACATCTTAAACTATGACAATATTATCCCATAGAATTTGAGTTATAGGCTTCAAAGTAAAACAACTTTTTTCCATCGTAAAACATTCAAAATTAAGAGAGAAGAAGACCATTTCATTTCATTTTATATCATTACCAACGTAACATTTTAAAGTACAAAATCAAAGTTACAAACTGCGTGAAATTAACAAATGAAAAGATAAAAATACAATTATTTGTTGCTATTGGCAGAACTCATTCTTCTCTATATATGGGGTTTGTCTACTTTGAAACTAAAAGGGAATGACCCGACACCAGCCATTCTGGCATATTACTTGATCCCCACTAGCTTTTAGAAATTCCATATCCTCAACAATAATTGCGACATGACAATCTTTATCAACTTCACATTGGATATATGATACTGGATAGGGACTTCGCATTGCCTTTGTAGTAAATAGAGAAAACAAACTTAAGAGTTTTAGTCTTCATATTCTCTACCTCTTTGTTTGTAACAAATAGAAAACAATTTGATCTATTTGTAGCGTATAAAGCTTTGGAAAGTTAAGAACAATAAAAAAATTATCACTATAAATTGATCAATGGATAGTATTTTTTTCTTTAGAGCATTTAGTAAATAACTCTTCAATAGATCAACGTGTATAGTTGTTCCTTCAATACACTTAGAGAAATTTGGCTAGTAATGTTGATCAATGGATAGTAATGTTGCAATGAAATATGGCTTAGTTTTAACCTTCTTTGTAGAAAAAAAAATACGAAAAGAAATAAAATTATAGGAGGAGCAAACTTGAGAGTTTTGGCAATTTTTGAACAATATATCTGTGTTATTTTAATATGAATTCTTGCTTTTGATAGGTGTTGTCTTCCAATCATTGAAGGAGTATACTGCTGATCGATTCTTGAATGTGTGTGGGTTCATCAATTTTCCTATTGAAATTCAATTGCACCGAACATGAATCCACCGTTTCAATAGCAACTAATTAAATATTAAAAAAAACAACTAAATATTTTTAGCACTTAAGTTGATCAATCGGTTGTATTTGCCCCAATGTTTAATAAATTTTACTTCAATAGAGCAATGTGTTGAGTTTGTTCCCTTTTTTCTTATAAGCAATGAAAAATTCATAAAGGGTAAATAAGTTTTTACCCCTGCAAAGTATGAGAAGTTTGCTTTACCCCTTGCAAAAAAATCCCTTTAAAGATTTCCCCCTTGCAATTTTTTTTTGAGTATGGTGAAATAGTTAATTTAGATATTTAGGGATTCTCTCATGTAAAGATCCTAACCCTTAACTAAGAAGAGTGATAAAGAACAAAATAGGGAAAATAGCAGAGAGAAGTAGTCTCTTTTTATATTCGCTATGTTAGTTAGTCTTTAACCATACACCATTTTGAAATACCCAAGACAATATGGTTTATAAAATATTTTTTAAGTAATCATATATGAACATGTGTTATTATGTTCTTGTTTAAAATTTAAAATAATCTAGAAATTTATGAACGAGTAAATTAGTCAATTGAGTTACACTATTTTATTGCAAGGAATCTCACTCGCCATTCAAGATAAATGTAAATTAATTGCTTGAAACATCTTAAACTATGACAATATTATCCCATAGAATTTGAGTTATAGGCTTCAATGTAAAACACCTTTTTTTCCACCGTAAAACATCCAAAATTAAGAGAGAAGAAGACCATTTCATTTCATTTTATATCATTACCAACGTAACATTTTAGAGTACAAAATCAAAGTTACAAACTGCGTGAAATTAACAAATGAAAAGATAAAAATACAATTATTTGTTGCTATTGGCAGAACTCATTCTTCTCTATATATGGGGTTTGTCTACTTTGAAACTAAATGACCCGACACCAGTCATTCTGGCATATTACTTGATCCACGCTAACATATCGAAATTTCCAATCCCTAGCAATAATTTCGTCATGACAATCTTTATCAACTTTACATTTGATATATGATATTACATAGGTATTTACATAGGGATTATATCCCATTGCCTTTGCAGTAAATAGAGAAAAAAATAAAATTATAGAGAAAACAAACTTAAGAGTTTTAGTCTTCATATTCTCTATCTCTTTGTTTGTAACAAACAGAAAACAATTTGATCTATTTATAGCGTATAAAGCTTTGCAAAGTTAAGAACAATAAAAAAATTATCACTATAAATTGATCAATGGATAGTATTTTTTCCTCTAGAGCGTTTAGCAAATAACTCTTCAATAGATCAACGTATAGTTGTCCCTTCAATACACTTAGAGAAGTTTGGCTAGTAATGTTGATCAATGGATAGTAATGTTGCAATGAAATATGGCTTAGTTTTAACCTTCTTTGTAGAAAAAAAATACGAAAAGAAATATAGTTATAGGAGGAGCAAACTTGAGAGTTTTGGCAAATTTTGAACAATATATCTGTGCTATTTTAATATGAATTCTTTCTTTTGATAGGTGTTGTCTTCCAATCATTGAAGGAGTATACTGCTGATCGATTCTTGAATGTGTGTGGGTTCATCAATTTTCATATTGAAAGTCAATTGCACCGAACATGAATCCACCGTTTCAATAGCAACTAATTAAATATTAAAAAAAACAACTAAATATTTTTAGCACTTAAGTTGATCAATCGGTTGTATTTGCCCGCAATGCTTAATAAATTTCACTTTAATAGAGCAATGGGTTGAGTTTGTCCCTTTTTTTCTTATAAGCAATGAAAAATATATTAAAGGGTAAATAAGTCTTTACCCCTGCAAAGTAGGAGAGATTTGTTTTACCCCGTGCAAAAAATTCCTTTAAGATTTTCCCCTTGCAAAATATTTTTGAGGATGGTGAAATAGTTAATATATTTAGGGATTATCTCCTGTAAAGATCCTAACCCTTAACTAGGAAGAGTGATAAAGAACAAAATAGGGAAAATAACAGAGAGAAGTAGTCTCTTTTGTTATTCGCTACGTTAGTTAGTCTTTAACCATACACCATTTTGAAATACCCAAGACAAGATGGTTTATAAAATATTTTTTAAGTAATCATATATGAACATGTTTTATTATGTTCTTGTTTAAAATTTAAAATAATCCAGAAATTTATGAACGAGTAAATTAGTCAATTGAGTTACACTATTTTATGGCAAGGAATCTCACTCGCCATTCAAGATAAATGTCAATTAGGGGGTGATGGGTAGCTCAATTGGTTAAACTAGTTGAGCTAAGGGTTAAGGAGTTGGAGGTCCAGGGTACAAATCCTGGCAAAGGAGAAAAACTAACATTGTAATTTACTAACAACTAACATTGCCTATCAAAAAAAAAAAAAAAAGATAAATGTCAATTAAATTGCTTGAAACATCTTAAACTATGACAATATTATCCCATAGAATTTGAGTTATAGGCTTCAAAGTAAAACATTTTTTTCCACCGTAAAACATCCAAAATTAAGAGAGAAGAAGACCATTTCATTTCATTTTATATCATCACCAACGTAACATTTTAGAGTACAAAATCAAAGTTACAAATTGCGTGAAATTAACAAATGAAAAGATAAAAATACAATTATTTGTTGCTATTGGCATAACTCATTCTTCTCTATATATGGGGTTTGTCTACTTTGAAACTATAAGGGAATGACCCGACACCATCTATTCTGGCATATTACTTGAACCCCACTAGCTTTTAAATATTCCATATCCTTAGCAATAAATGTGTCATGACAATCTTTATAAACTTCACATTTGATGTATGAAAAGGGACTTCCCATTGCCTTTGTAGTAAATAGAGAAAAAAAATAAAATTATAGAGAAAACAAACTTAAGAGTTTTAGTCTTCGTATTCTCTATCTCTTTGTTTGTAACAAACATAAAACAATTTGATCTATTAGCATATAAAAACAAAATATAACCTTAAATTATCAAAACAACAAATAATTTGAAACAATTTTTTTTTTCTAAAACGACAAAGAAAAAGGAACAGAGTAATTTTCAATTTTTATCTACATATATAAAATTGAATGCTCATTGAATGTATTAACATTGAAATTCACAGAATAAAAACTGCCTTCACTACATTCGTTGTCATAGGCAACAAAAAACTGGATCCACCATATTCACCCTAAGATATATATATATATATATTTGAAAATTTTGGGGCGAAGTGGTTAATGAATTTCCTTTAGAAAAATTATTTAAGAGAATTCAAGTTCGATTTTTTATTAAAACAATTATTGATACACTTTACTTATCCCGTGATCGAACTCTAGATTACTGAAACCCCTTTTCTAGAAAATAGAGAGTTAACACAAAAAAAAAACTTTTAAGAGACAACAAATTGATTTTACTTTTTTTTGTATTAAATTGATTTTACTTTTTTATATTTAATAGAATTTACAGTATCTTGTCAAGTGAATTAAATATCACATTGTTTAAAAAAATGAAAATTGACCACTTTATAAGTAAGATGATTCATAAATTTAATACCTTAAGATTTTGGATAAAAGTGTGATGTCCATATTCCCTTGATGCCCCTCCGTAACCTATCAAGGAAATATGGACATACGGACATCAGACTTTTAATGATGGAAATCCTAAGTTGGGTATACGTTTTCAGGGTTCCCCTCATCTCCCTCCTTCTTCTCAAGTGAAGAAAATTAACTTGGAAATTTAAAAAACACAAAGTTATAAATGATATTTCAATTCATCTTAGGGGTGATCATAACCGAACCAATCCAAAAGTAAAACCGCAAACCGAATCAATCCAAACCGAAAACCGCAAAAACCGCATTTGGTTTGGATGTATTTGGATGATCTTTCTATTGAACCGCGAACCGCAAAACCGCGAACCGTAAAAACCGCTAAAACCGCGGTTAACCGCTAAAACCGCATTAAGCTTCTATTATATTCCAATACCACTAAAACCACATTAAGATTTTATTATATTCCAATATACATAGCCCAATTATCAAGTCAGTCTACCAAATTAATGGAACTTTAAGTTATTCTTATTTTTTGTATTGTATGTTACTTTTTTGTTGTAACATTATTTTAGATTAACAACTTTTATCTGTACTATGATGTTATTTTGAAACTTTAAATTTATTTTCATGGATATTTAAAATTGTAAGGTACTGTGATGTTATTTTGGATAAACAACTTTTATTGGTACTGTAATGTTATTTAGAAAATTCAAGTTTTTTTTTTGGATAATTAAAATTGTTTGGTACTGAAATGTTATGGAGTAAACCGCAACAACCGAACCGATCCTAACCGTATTGGTTTGGTTTGGATGACTTTTTAAAAACCAACCGAACCAAACCGAACCACATGCATTTTTATCCTGCGGTTAGGATGACTTTTATGCTCAAAACCGAACCAAACCGCACCGCGATCACCCCTAATTCATCTGAGTTAAAACGTGCTAGGAATACTTACTCTTTAATGCTTTAGTTTTAGTAAGGGTATAAATGGTAAAGTATCACTAATGGCACATTAATTTCTTAAAATGACTAAAAATTTGAGACAAAACTAAAAAGCTAAAAAGACTATTCTTTCAAAAAAAAAAAAGCTAAAAAGACTAAAGATTTGGTATAGAGGAAGTAAAATCTATGTGTGAGTTCTACTAATATATATAAAATCTTTGTAACCAATGTGTTATTTTAAGTGAGAGAGGCAAGTTATTTTTGTAACCAGGATTTTTTTTTTCCGTTTTGACAGCTCATCTATTGAGTTTTTTTTAACCACCTTTTTTTACAAAATCTATTGGTTATTTATTCCCCTCATTCTTTGCAAATTGCAATTGTGATACACTATTTATTGCTCTCAATTTTCGTTTTTCTATTCTAATAGTAATAGCACACGTCAATGTATTCTAATATAAGAATTATGCAATTAATAATATAAAAAAAATGTGCAAATTCCAAAAAAAATAAATTTTACGTTTACTTTCTTAACATCTATCATGTCTCCTTTAAATAAAGATTGAGTTTTACTAAAATAATAGTTATGCATCGTGGAAACCTGTCAATCAATTGGCATTTTTTTTTATAAGAAGCAAGAATCAATGTTCAATTGGCTTTATTTTGCTCAACTGCCATCATGTCAGACAAAAGGTGTGCATGGTTTGATACTTTCATGATTCTATCATTTTATTTGTGACATGAATTTTGTCTTATGTGTATTATGAATGAATTAATCAGCTATAAGAGTGGAAAGGATGAATAGCTACATGATCACTAACATTCGTACATTCAATTTAACCACACATAATTGAGAAAAAGTAGAAATAGAAAAGAATTAAATAATATATGTTTTTAAAATAATTAAATGATATATTGTTATGTGTACGCAACCGAATTGTGGCCTAAATATTTGTGAGCAAACAAGTATTTTTTCGTGGCAGAGTGCTTACCGTATGAATTGTTCAAATTAAAAGATAAAATCAATTTTGGATAATCTATGAGCATTTTATCGGTTGATTTATAATTATACTCTTCATTTTTGGAATTTGAGTTATTTTATGAAATCATGATATATTTGGTGATTAATGTGAGACTCGTATACAATTTAGATCATATATTTATTCATGTTGAACAAATAAAAGTTCATGTACACAGATTCTCAAACACAATTTACAAACTTTGAATTAACTTAATTGTAGTTAACACAAATGAACTCAATTTCATAGGTGTGCATGAATTAAGTTTACATGCACCAACATTTTCCAAGGTAAATGGGATGTAGAAGGTGAATCATCTACTTAAATAGATAAAAATAAAAAGGGATTACAATAAGACCGAGGACTTGGCCTATTAAACTACACAAAAGTGTAGTAGTAAGCCTGAATGAGTATTACAAACAAACATCCTACAACAAAGTATTCGATACCAACACTAATGGGTAATAAAAAAAATTGAAGCAAAAGTACATCGACCACAAGCACTAGCCAACGAACCAAACTGCAGCACGTCCCACTTGTGCAATTCATTGTGGGTTAGTGGCAATGAACCGAACCAACTCGAACAAAGTTCGAGACTCGATTCGACAATTGATTCGTTAAATTTGGTTCATGAACCTAATGAGTCGAACTTGAGCTAAATATTAAGTTCGTTAATTAAATGAACTGAACTTGAACTATATGTAGTACGGCTCGTTTGGTTCACGAATTGACTCGATTATATATATAACACTTCAAAATATATATTTTAAAATAACACTTCAAAAGTAATTTTAAATTTATATATATTTGATCTTATACATTTATATTTATGTAATTGATTTTTTTTTTACAGATATATAATTAATTTTATACATTTAGATAATTGCTAATATATACAATAATTTAAAGAAACTAAGACAAACACTTAACAATAATAGGATAAAAATGAGTAACATTAAAATTGATAGACAACGGCATGCACAATGGTATGTTTTTACGGATTTGAAAAATAAATAGTTTTCACATTGGAGTGTATATAAAAAATAAAGAGTAAATAGAAAAAAATTTATGTCGAACTCTTGAGTTGAGTTTCGAGTTGAAAACGAACTGAACCTAACGACGCGAACCGAACTGCTCGTGAACTCTAAACGAGCCTAGCTCGAGCTGAAAAAAGAGTTCGTGTTAAACTCGAGCCGAGTTTCGAGTCGAACCAATTCTTATCGAGTCGACCTCAAACAGGTTCGATTCGACTCGACTCATTTCCAGCCCTAGTTAATAGTGAGTTGAAATTGTCTACTTTTAAGGAAAAGAGAGCGCATACATTTCTCTCTATCCATTTCATCTTTTTTTTATTTTCTCTTTCATCTTTATCTCTATATTTATGGAGATCTTTCTTACTCTACTTTTTTTGGGTCTAAAGTCGCCCCAAAGATAGGGATCCCAAAGTTAAGAATCCTAATATGCAGCCTAAATAATAATAATAACCAACCTACATGAACATTTTAGGTTATCAAATGCTCCCGAAAACCCTTTTAATGCCAAGATGCAATTCTCATTCAAATAGATTTAGAAATCCTTCTGCATCCAGCACTTTGTAATAGGAACGATGGGAAAAACCGTTGATGGGTTTTTCCACTAGAAATGTGCCTATGCATAAAACCTGATATAAATATTGGGCATGAATTTTGAGTGCCTAAAGGAGTTTTAGCAATGTTACTTTTAATGATTTGAGGAATACGATTAAGAGTTGTATCATTTATATACTAACATATTGTGCCGAATTTTCCTAATGTAATATTTTTTCTGCTAATTTTTTCTGTTTTTGAGGAAAAAAGTCTGTTATTGGAGATATCCAAACACAATATGTATATATATAGATAAACCTAAACGCATACATACACGGATACACCAGCTACTTTATGCTGCATCCAATACTTAATAGAAGTTGTATCATTTATGTACTAACATATTGTGCCTAATTTTTCTAAGGGTTAATAGGTGGTTACCCCCTGCTAAGTGGGGGTGTTTTGCGTTACTCCCCCTACTAAAAATTCTCTAAAGATTCCCCCCTTGCAAAGTTTTTTTTTAAGATTCCCCCCCTAAATGCACCCCCTGTCTGCTGACATAGCAAGAATCTCCATGTGGCAAGCAGAATCTGGACACGTCAGCTGTCACGTGGATATATTTCATTTAATATTTAATTTTAATGCCATGTCAGCTGAAAAAAAAAACAGAAAATAACAAAATAACATTTTAATTAAATTTAAAATAATTAAAAAATAGAAAATTTTAATTAATTTGCTGGTTTATAAAACCAGATTCATCGTGTTCTTCCTTTCTTCATCGCACCAACACTTCAAAATCAACTTTTCCATTGTTGTTCTTGTAATTCATCATTTCTTCATCGTTTCTTCTTTCTTTCTTTCCCCATCGTTTCTTCTTTCTTTCTTTCCCAATCGTTTCGTGTTCTTCTATTTAACATCTTCTGACTATTTTTAACCCAATCAACAGGAAGGCCTTTTAATGCTGACCATTCACGTACAGCCTCTCTAAATTCTTTAAGAGAATTAAACTCCAACCTAAACTTCCATTTATACCCCTCATGCATGTGCTCTTTTCTATACCTTTCATATCTTACTCCTCTCTCCTCATCAGATTGATCAGGGTCAGAGCTACCTAACTCTTCACTTTCATATGCATCATGTTCAAAATTACTATCCCACTACCACCAATTGTCCTAAGAACCAAAGTCATATTGTTTTCAAATGTTTTCTTATCCTGAGGAATGTCTTCAAAACCATCATCAAGACTGTAGCGGGCTGGAAAATTCCATCTTGCGTAACGCAATGAAGTCGTCATTGACGTTTATTTATCCCGGAAGGGGAAAGGAAAATATCACGAAAACCATGGTTTAGGTTCGGGAGTTGGTTATGCGAGGGGAATGTATTAGCACCCCTCGCATCCATCGTACTCAATGGGAACCGTTTAGGTGGTTTGGGTTTGTTTGCGCAGGTTTAAATTAAATTAATCTGTCAATTGGCTAATCTCTACTTCGTTTCCGAATAAATTTAAAAAAAAGTTTTTTTATTAGTTGAGTTTGACGGTTGTAGGAGCCCGCTCCTACGTATTCCCCGGTGCAATGGGAAACTCAAAACTCACGTAGTTCTGGTAAAAAATGTTTGTGTGGTTGTTTGTTTTATGCGAATAACGTTTATTTCGTATTCCGCTGATACAACGACGTTTGTATGCTCTAATCAGAGGCTTAAGCTGTGTGTGTGTCAGAGGAATAGATAAGACGTGTATTCATTATAAAAGAGAGTTTGAATAACAGATGTTGCTTATTTCGCATTCCGCTGATACAACGACGCTTGTATGCTCTAATCAGAGGCTTAAGCTGTGTATGCATCAGAGGAATGGATAAAGCGTATATCCATTGTAAAAAGAGTTTGAATAATGGATGTTGCTTATTTCGCATTCCGCTGATACAACGACGCTTGTATGCTCTAATCAGAGGCTTAAGCTGTGTATGTATCAGAGGAATGGATAAAGCGTATATCCATGTTTTTCTGAAAAGAAGTTTGAGTGAGTGGGGTTAGTTTTAACACTTGATTAGGATGAGGATGGTCCCAAGATCACGAGCCATACGTCAGGGATAAGGACCATCCGGAGTGTGAAAAGCCATACGTCAGATCAACCCATTTTCATCCTTGTTTATTATGAAAATCTTGATTTAGTTTGATTAAGAAAGTATTCCAAAAGGAAAAGGCGAATGTTGGTTTATTTTAACGTTTTAGGATGAGGATAGTCCCAAGATCACGAGCCATACATCAGGGATAAGAACCATCCGGGGTGTGAAAAGTCATACGTCAGATCAACCCCTTTTCATCCTTGTTTATTATGAAAGCAAATCTCAAATTCAAACCAGACAGTCCAATAATAGAAGGAAGATGAGAAGTATAGAAGTTCGAGGGATTACATGAAGCATGATAATTAAATGCAATGAACCAGTAATCATGAACGCAAATTCACAAATAAAAATGCATGAACCAATATGATATAAATAAATAATGCATGAAGGCAATAATAAACAAACATGTACGAAGCAAATAATTAAATATGATGCAAAAACAATGTTACGAGCAATTAAATAAATATGCACAAGTGTGAATAACTAAACTAAACTAAAATAAGCAAACATGGTTATCATAAGCTAACTAGAGCTAAACAAAAATATTGTGCAAGAGAAAATGACCCAAGAGTACTTAGAAAAGTAATTTGGATCACTTAGAGCATAAATACCGGTCGGTTCTACAGCAGGTTATACCACCATGTGTCAGAAAAGCCACTGATATTTAGCTAGTAGAGAGTAGCAATGCATAACCACGGTGCCAATTTCAGCTACCGTTGCTTTTCTTGCTTTGGCTGATTTTTTTATTGTTTTATATTTGTAACTTGACCACCTCATCATGTTCCATTAATATAAAATATAAATTTAGAGTATATTGTGAATTTTGTGGGGTCCATACTAGAGTTTTAGATGAGTGGTATGGATATTTGGAAAATATGGTTGGGTGGTTTAAATAGTTTGAAAGTATTAAATAAGTATAATATATTATGTGGGGCCCATTTATACCACTCATATGAGTAGTATGGATGTGGGTGCTCTTAGGCACTTATGTAAATAAGCTAAATGCAATTAATTACAAAATGACTTATATAAATGAGCTAAAAGCAAAAACAATTAACTAATAAAAAAAGACAAGATCTCAGCACCAGAAATTAGATCAATAAGCTTAAAAAAGCTATTGTTCCAATAAGTGCTTTTATAATAAGCTAGAAATTAATTACGCTAAAAACAAACTCAATTAATAAGTTAATAAAAGCGATAACCTTGAAGAAAAATTTTAGCATAACAAAAATGGTCAAAATATCTTAAATAAGCTACTGGCCAGATAAGTGCTTTTGGAAATAAACTAAAAAAATAATTAAAATCATAAACAGGAAGGGGGGTGCAAAATATTCAGAGATAGCAAGAAACATGGGGTGCGAATAGCATTTCTGGGCTGAAAAGCCCAGTCAAACACCAAAAAAATGAAAGTCAAACAAAAAAAATCCTGTGTGGCGCTCTATGGTGCGCTTTTGTGCGCCTCAGGCCCAGATCTGTTGGATCTGTTGACTAAAACAGTCAACATGATCCAACGCGCGTGGATCAGCAAGGATCCAACGCGCCAGATCTCTTCTCGCCATCCAACGGCTGAGATATTAACAGATAAAAAAAAAATAGAAACAGCGTGATCCAGTACGGCGCTGCATGAAGCAAAAACGCGCGCCATTAACATCATCACCGTCAGATCTCACTTAAATGAGATCTGACGGTTCCGTTTTAATCTTTTGATCAACGCACAGGAATGAAACAAGAGATCGTACGGCTGGGATTTAAACTTGCATAAAAAGACAGAACACGGTGAGGTTGTCTTCTCTGGCGAAGACTGGTTTCTCCGGTGACAACTCCGGTCACCGGAGTTTTCAAAACAGCACCAAAACGAACGAATCATACATGGTTTTGTTCGTTTTTTCACAAGGATAAAAAATATGCAATTAGTTTTTAACGAAACATCATAGAAACGCAAAAACGAAGCGATTAAGTTTCAAAAATCAAAACACCAACTCACAGATTAACACGAATTGAACCAAAACAGCTAACCAGAAAGCATAAGGGTGTGAAAAGGAGTTGAATGGTGTTAGTTTTTACCTGAATCGGTCTCTGAATCACACGATTCGAACTTGTTTTCTTCCTAGCCACCGTGGCCTTCCTTTGCTTCGATTCCTTCACTTTCTTGAGCAGAAAATGGGTGATTCTTGCTTCTGGGACTGTAATGAACGTGTTTGGAGGAATAGATTTTGTGTTTGAGAGAGAATTTTTGATTTTGGAATTTTGAGAAATGAAGAAAAATGAAGCTTCTTTGGAGGTTCTGTGCAGCGCCGTTTTCAGTGTAAAAACCTTACCCTAGGCTCTGAAATTAATGTTGCTATTTATAGGATCATTCTTAGGTCAAGTGGTATTGTAATTAGGGAGAATGAGTGAGGGTAGAAATGAGATTATCTTTAATTTGTGTACTATTTTTTGATCTTTGATTCCAAACAAAAATCGATGATGAGGTGTAGTAAGAATGGAATGTTCTAGGCTTATGATGATGTGTCAATGATTGGAGAATTTTTTGACATTTCTTTGATTTTTTGGAATAAAAACAAATTAAAATAATACATAAAATAATAAAATAAAAAATAAACATAAAAAAATAAAAATATGCATGATGATGAAATATGATTATGTGAAAAAGGTTATGGATTAAAAATGAAAGAAAAAGGATTTAAATTTGATATGTAAAAGGGTTTCTTGAAATACAAGTAACTAATTAAAAATAATTAATAAATAAGAAATAAACTTAATGGAAGGGCAAAATGGTAACAATTCATCATTTATGATCATGCCATGCAAAATTATGCAAGAAAAATAATTCTATGTGTTTTTTGTGTCAACATTGATTTTTTAAATTAAAAATATGACTTTGTTGACTTTTTTTTTTAGTCAAAGTTTGACTTTGTTGACTTTTTCTAACATGCAAAAGTGTGAAAAATATCATGGGGCAAAATTAGGGTATGACAGCTGCCCCTATTTAATTAGCTTAAACCATAAGAATGCGAATAACCCTGGTATTCGTATTCTTTTGGTGGAAGATAATTAAATACAGAATGCCCTAATTTTGCATGGGCATGAGTGATGATAGATAAGTGGATCGAGTATACCTGTTTTAGCTTTCCTATTAGGGAAACTCAAATATACCTGCTGTCATTCCTTTTGGGGAACCGGACAAGGTTGCTGTCATTCCTGTTGGGGAACCGGACAAGTTTGAAGATGCTCGTTGTCATTCCTATTGGGGAACCGGACAAGATTGAAGATGCTCGTTGTCATTCCTATAGGGGAACCGGACAAACTGATGTCATTCCTGTTGGGGAACCGGACAAAGTTGAAGATGCTCGTTGTCATTCCTATTGGGGAACCGGACAAACTGATGTCATTCCTGTTGGGGAACCGGACAAACTGATGTCATTCCTGTTGGGGAACCGGACAAGGTTGCTGTCATTCCTGTTGGGGAACCGGACAAGGTTGCTGTCATTCCTGTTGGGGAACCGGACAAGGTTGCTGTCATTCCTGTTGGGGAACCGGACAAGGTTGCTGTCATTCCTGTTGGGGAACCGGATAAGGTTGTTGTCATTCCTGTTGGGGAACCGGACAAAGTTGATGATGTTGCGGTCATTTGAGTAAACCTTATCTAGCCACTCGAACCGAAACTCAATCAGAAGTTGCTGTGATGATGTGCTTAAACAAGCTGTTGTGATTATCTTGTAGAAGAATATTCCAGAAAATTTGCAATTCACTGGGGAGGAGATTAGACATGGTTTTTCAACTAATCTGCTGGGGAGACAGTTTACCAACCGACTTGCTAGGAAAAAGGTCAGACTGCCTTTCTTGATGATTAAGGGACCAAAAGTTGTATTCTTCGAGGAAAAACTTTCGAGCCTGCTTTATGAATGCATGTTTATCATGATTATTTATGCATGAAATGAAATGCATGTATATGATGACATGAAATGATTGTGTGCTATTAGAAGTCGGGTTTCAACATGGGTGTTAATGAACACTGGGTTTTATTTGGGTTCCATTGAATATTGGATTTTGAGTGGATGCCAATAATGATTGGACTTTGATGGTGTTTCGATAATGATTGGACTTTGAGTGGGTGCCAATAATGATTGGACTTTGACTTTGTGCCAATAATCATTGGACTTTGAAGGTGGCAATGCAAGGTTAGGTTCTTGATTGGGAGTGTTTGATTTGGCTTCTTGGTTTTTTCTGAGTCATTGGTCTTGCGGTATGGGGCATACCTGATGCTTGAATGAAATGACGTGATCAATGCATGCTAATGATTTACATGAATGAAATGACATGACTAATGCATGACGCTTATTTGCGTGAATGAAATGACATGACTAATGCATGACGATGACTGATGCCCCTGTGGAGGGTGGGAGTGTTTCGAGTATCAAGGCTTTTTGTGGAATGATGGCTTGATGTTGATTCCTGGCACCAGTACCGGACTTAATGGTTGCAGATATCTACCAGTCTTTGCTTGAGTAGCTTGAAGATATAGGGAGAACCTGCCCCTGTGTATATTGTCTTGCCCCAGTCTGTTGGGCATTTGAAGTATTTTGCTTTTTTCCTTGATTTTTGGCCAACTTACTGATATTGGTTCTCCCTCTCAGAGAGGTATGCCTCTAAATTGAGCCATTCTGAAACATGATTGGCTGGGCCAACAGGATCTTCATGTGATCTGCCCCTAGTCACAAGAGTTTGTTCTTGATTGGCAGAATCCCAAGGTGATTTGCCCCTAATTAGGAGTGTCTTGAGCTGATTTGTTAGGTCCTTGAAATCTGGGTTTCGATACCGCTTTCCTTGATGCGATCTTAGGACACTCTGTCCATGCCGAATGACCTTTCTAAAGGAAGTGCCCCATGATTAAGTGAAGTTCTGAGACGACTGCCCCAGATTGGTCCAAGGTTCTTCTTGACTGCTTGATAACAGCTCAGAGTTGGAACTTTTTTATTGTCAAGTGCTGACTTGCAGATAAACCTGTTTGCTTGAAATGGTAATTCTAATACAATTTTAATGCAAGTTTTGAAATTGAAATTGAGATGGCATTTATGTACATTGGATGTATATGGTGAAAGAAAGTGTGAGAGTATGGTATTAACAAAAGATTTTTGTGAGTCAGGTTAACGCAACCTTGCTACCGTATGCTTTCAAGCTAAACCTTGCTTCAATTAGGTCTTTTGAAGGTTGTAACGTGGCCTGGTTCACAGTTTATGAATAAAAGGATATTAGGCTCAAAGTTTGATTTTAACCCGTCCCATTCTTCGTGATGATCTTCAACCCTATGTTCAATTAACTCAACTCATGTGTCCAAGTCCCAAGAGGTTTTTGAGATTGTGATGGTGAAAATATGATGACTCGGGAACAGAGGATGTGTTCCCTTTTTGGTGTGACAGTCACATTGGCTTTTGTTTTGGTCACATGATTTTGTTTTGTCGTGAATCTTGGTGACCTTCGCTTTTTGCATTTTTTTTCATTTTTTTTTCAATCCCTTACTTTTGCCTAGACTATTCTTTTGCATTTTTAGTCTAGCGGGATACCCTAATTTTTGCCTAAGCCATTTTGAAGTTTTGGCTTAGCGGGCTTTTCTTTCTCTTTTTTTTTTTTTTTTGTATTTTGTTTGGCGAATTGTGACTGCCTTGATGATGGGTGATGAGGAACACCTTATTGATTTTTTTCTTGAAACTCGAACGCATGGTCGAGTTAATTGAACACTACCCTGCCCCGGGTTAAGATTGCGGGTTTTTTCATATAGAAAGAAACACCAACTTCTAGGCTCAAAAGGGGTGACTACGGATTATCTCCCTTATTTCTCCGGTGTTTGGGGATTTGAAACAATGCCTTACATCATCAACAAAGTTTTATTCGAAAGCATACTGTAGCAACTTGGTTATTTCGTTTTTCATCATCCTCTCTCCAATCAAATGAGAAGTATATATATTTTTGCTTTTGTGAAGTAGAAGAGAGAAAAGTGAATAGACATGAAAGAATGGATTCAAAACATGCATTATTATTTCATTAAGACTACTGTTGCAAACAAACAAAGTTTAAATGCTAATAAGGCTTAACAAACGAGGAAATTAAAACAGGACAGCCTAAAGATAGTTTCATGGCTTGATTCAATCCTTGAACTCTTCAACTAGCATCCTCATAAGGGTCTGCAAGACCGGACAACCGATTATCCTTCACAATTGGGTTCACCTTCTTTGAAAGTCAACAGTTTCTTCTCAATGAGCTCTTGAACCTTGTTTTTGAATGCCCTACAATTGTCTGTAGAGTGACCTTCGGCGTCAGCATGGTATGCACATTTGGTCTTAGGGTCATACCAAGCAGGGAAAGGTGGATTCCTTGGTAATGAAGCTATTGTTACCACCATCCCATTGTTTACCAAATAGGGAAGCAACTCTTCGTACGGTACAGGAATCAAATCACAGACCCTTTTAACTCTCTGCTGAGTCGGTGGCACAGGATTCACAGGCACTTGGAAAGAGTACCCCTGAGGTTGCTGATGTTGTGCAACTGCTAGGTATGGATACTGGAGGTATGAGATTTGAGTTGGTGATGTTGGACCATTTTGGGAAGTGGCAGCATTTGCCTCATCTTCCTTGAAAGTTAATAGTTTCTGATCAATGAGCTCTTGAACCTTGTGTTTGAAACCCCTACAGTTCTCAATGTTGTGTCCGGGTGACCCATTATGATAGTCACATCTAGCATTCTCATCAAAACCAGGTGGATATGGTGGTGACACGGGGTCAAGGGGTTTTAGCTGAACCAACCCTTTACAGAGTAAGTGTGGCAGGATTTGCCCATATGGCATGGGTATACGATCATAGTGCACATTTCTCCTTTCCCTTCGGGGCCCTTGTTGGTTCTGCTGATGTCCCAAGTTCTGTGTGAACTGTCCTGGCTGGGAATGATTCAAAGGCGTCTGTATTGCATACTTTGGAAACCCTTGGAATTGTTGAGGTTGATCAACTGTTGGATATTGATGATTGAAGCATGGGGTGCGAGCATGCACCGTTGAGCGAGAGTGAGAGTGAGGTGGGCTGACATTGTTGGGCAAGAATGATTCCATCATCCTTAGCTTGTCCTCTATTGCCTTGAACCTTTGGCGAGTCTCCTCACTCGGGGATACAACAGATTTTCCCTTAACGTTATCACCTTGATGAGCGTTCTTGGGGTCCTCTAGACTTCGAGGCATAGCAAACCTGGGTTGGACCTGATGAGTTCTTGGCTGGCCAACCATGAATTTGGTGTTGGTACTCATTGACCCTTGGGTGACTTTACCCACTGCAGAAGTACGTCCGGATGATGAACCGAATGAAGGCCATACCACATTTGACAATGGGGAATCAATTGGAGGATTTGCCCCTACTGTTGCAGCGTCTACTCTTGAAGGCAGAATGAGACTAGCTAGTATTTCCAAAACACGGTCCAACTTGTCAGTCACTTGGTCAACATCGCCTCTCAAGGCATCAATCTGCTTCTGCATATTTTCCATGGTTTTCTTGAAATGCTTGGAGTCCGGTATTAGTGTCGGTAATGAAGCTGTTGATGTGAACGGGTGAAGATGAGATAATGATTTTGTGTATGAATGCAAATGCATGCAAAAGTTTTTTATGCTTTATCATTTTATTTTTTATGCAAATGTTATGCAAAATATTTTTGTATGATTGAATGCATGAGTGCATGGATGCATGAATGCACTTTTGTAGCAGATTCGCAGATTCCGTCGCGGTGAAGCAGAGGTATAATTAACATTTCTGAGGTCGAAAGGCTCAAAGTTACCTGTAACCTATCCCTCTCACATGTTGTTCTAAGTTTAACATGGTTAAATCACGGATCACCTCTTTGGAAACGATGCCGTTATTGCACGGCAAACGCGTCCAAAAAGGAATCTCTCGGGTTCTAAACAGAGGTTCCTAATAACAAGGTTAGGTTCTAGACTGGTTTACCAAAGGTCCCTAGGGTCACAGACTCCGCATGAAAACACTGGCGCTAGCGAGCCATACGTCAGGACGGCCAGTATTTTCAAAAGAATCTACCCTAGGTGAGGTGATTATGCTAGCGCTCACGAGCCATACGTCAGGGAGGCCATCATAAATACCCCTAAATTAACTTAGGTTTTCCTCAAGCTCGGGTATAGAGCTTCACACAGTAACCATGCCACAAGAGCAAAAAGAAAAAAAAGAAGGAGTAGAAGAAGAGAAAACAGCCAGCCAAGCATATAATGACAGAAAAATAAAAGATAAAGCAAGATACTGCAAACCTGGAAAAAGCAAACAAACAAACAAACAAACCAACTAAACTGGGTTTAACTCTTAAGAGTCCCCAGTGAAGTCGCCAGCTGTAGCGGGCTGGAAAATTCCATCTTGCGTAACGCAATGAAGTCGCCATTGACGTTTATTTATCCCGGAAGGGGAAAGGAAAATATCACGAAAACCTTGGTTTAGGTTCGGGAGTTGGTTATGCGAGGGGAAGGTATTAGCACCCCTCGCATCCATCGTACTCGATGGGAACCGTTTAAGTGGTTTGGGTTTGTTTGTGCAGGTTTAAATTAAATTAATCTGTCACTTGGCTAATCTCTACTTCGTTTCCGAATAAATTAAAAAAAAGGTTTTTTTATTAGTTGAGTTTGACGGTTGTAGGAGCACGCTCCTACGTATTCCCCGGTGCAATGGGAAACTCAAAACTCACGTAGTTCTGGTAAAAAATGTTTGTGTGGTTGTTTGTTTTATGCGAATAACGTTTATTTCGTATTCCGCTGATACAACGACGCTTGTATGCTCTAATCAGAGGCTTAAGCTGTGTGTGTGTCAGCGGAATAGATAAGACGTGTATTCATTATAAAAGAGAGTTTGAATAACAGATGTTGCTTATTTCGCATTCTGCTGATACAACGACGCTTGTATGCTCTAATCAGAGGCTTAAGCTGTGTATGCATCAGAGGAATGGATAAAGCGTATATCCATTGTAAAAAGAGTTTGAATAATGGATGTTGCTTATTTCGCATTCCGCTGATAAAACGACGCTTGTATGCTCTAACCAGAGGCTTAAGCTGTGTATGTATCAGAGGAATGGATAAAGCGTATATCCATGTTTTTCTGAAAAGAAGTTTGAGTGAGTGGGGTTAGTTTTAACGCTTGATTAGGATGAGGATGGTCCCAAGATCACGAGCCATACGTCAGGGATAAGGACCATCCGGAGTGTGAAAAGCCATACGTCAGATCAACCCCTTTTCATCCTTGTTTATTATGAAAATCTTGATTTAGTTTGATTAAGAAAGTATTCCAAAAGGAAAAGGCGAATGTTGGTTTATTTTAACGTTTTAGGATGAGGATAGTCCCAAGATCACGAGCCATACGTCAGGGATAAGAACCATCCGGGGTGTGAAAAGCCATACGTCAGATCAACCCCTTTTCATCCTTGTTTATTATGAAAGCAAATCTCAAATTCAAACCAGACAGTCCAAGAATAGAAGGAAGATGAGAAGTATAGAAGTTCGAGGGATTACATGAAGCATGATAATTAAATGCAATGAACCAGTAATCATGAACGCAAATTCACAAATAAAAATGCATGAACCAATATGATATAAATAAATAATGCATGAAGGCAATAATAAACAAACATGTACGAAGCAAATAATTAAATATGATGCAAAAACAATGTTACGAGCAATTAAATAAATATGCACAAGTGTGAATAACTAAACTAAAATAAGCAAACATGGTTATCATAAGCTAACTAGAGCTAAACAAAAATATTGTGCAAGAGAAAATGACCCAAGAGTACTTAGAAAAGTAATTTGGATCACTTAAGCACTTATGTAAATAAGCTAAAAGCAATTAATTACAAAATGACTTATATAAATGAGCTAAAAGCAAAAACAATTAACTAATAAAAAAAGACAAGATCTCAGCACCAGAAATTAGATCAATAAGCTTAAAAAAGCTATTGTTCCAATAAGTGCTTTTATAATAAGCTAGAAATTAATTACGCTAAAAACAAACTCAATTAATAAGTTAATAAAAGCTATAACCTTGAAGAAAAATTTTAGCATAACAAAAATGGTCAAAATATCTTAAATAAGCTACTGGCCAGATAAGTGCTTTTGGAAATAAACTAAAAAAATAATTAAAATCATAAACAGGAAGGGGGTGCAAAATATTCAGATATAGCAAGAAACATGGGGTGCGAATGGCATTTCTGGGCTGAAAAGCCCAGTCAAACACAAAAAAAACGAAAGTCAAACAAAAAACAATCCTGTGTGGCGCTCTATGGTGCGCTTTCGTGCGCCTCAGGCCCAGATCTGTTGGATCTGTTGACTAAAACAGTCAACATGATCCAACGCGCGTGGATCAGCAAGGATCCAACGCGCCAGATCTATTCTCGCCATCCAACGACTGAGATATTAACAGATAAAAAAAAATAATAAAATAGAAACAGCGTGATCCAGTACGGCGCTGCATGAAGCAAAAACGCGCGCCATTAACATCATCACCGTCAGATTTTGTGTTTGAGAGAGAATTTTTGATTTTGAAATTTTGAGAAATGAAGAAAAATGAAGCTTCTTTGGAGGTTCTGTGCAGCGCCGTTTTCAGTGTAAAAACCTTACCCTAGGCTCTGAAATTAATGTTGCTATTTATAGGATCATTCCTAGGTCAAGTGGTATTGTAATTAGGGAGAATGAGTGAGGGTAGAAATGAGATTATCTTTAATTTGTGTACTATTTTTTGATCTTTGATTCCAAACAAAAATTGATGATGAGGTGTAGTAAGAATGGAATGTTCTAGGCTTATGATGATGTGTCAATGATTGGAGAATTTTTTGACATTTCTTTGATTTTTTGGAATAAAAACAAATTAAAATAATACATAAAATAATAAAATAAAAAATAAACATAAAAAAATAAAAATATGCATGATGATGAAATATGATTATGTGAAAAAGGTTATGGATTAAAAATGAAAGAAAAAGGATTTAAATTTGATGTGTAAAAGGGTTTCTTGAAATACAAGTAACTAATTAAAAATAATTAATAAGAAATAAACTTAATGGAAGGGCAAAATGGTAACAATTCATCATTTATGATCATGCCATGCAAAATTATGCAAGAAAAATATTTCTATGTGTTTTTTGTGTCAACATTGATTTTTTAAATTAAAATAATGACTTTGTTGACTTTTTTTAGTCAAAGTTTGACTTTGTTGACTTTTTCTAACAAATGCAAAAGTGTGAAAAATATCATGGGACAAAATTAGGGTATGACAAAGACCCACACCTCTCTCATCTTCACTATCACTGAAATTTAATCCCTCAGCATCCTCACTATCATAATCACTGTCACAAGTTTCATCAGCCACAAAATTTTTATGATCCACATAAATTTGGGCTGTTCCTCCACCATCAACAATATAGCAAGCAACAGAATAATAATCATCATCATCCCCAGTCAACTTAACAAAGCTGTCATCACCCTCCATCCATCTTCTATAAACTTTGAAACTACCATTTTATAACCTCAACCCATAATTAAACTATGCACATGAGACCTAGTCCAGTTATCTAACTTTTCCCCATCCACAACAGTTTGTTTCCCACCTCTGTAAATAACTTTATCTTTTTCTTTCATAAACTCACCTCCATGGTTAAAAACAATAGAGAATGAATTGGGAATGCTGTAAATCAAAAAAAAAAAAAATTTAGCATAAGACACGTGTCAATATCCCCTCTAAACCCCCACACATACAAACATGGATACCCTACACACAATACACTTCAAACAACACTACAGACAAACAGTCAACAATCCATCAATTTTACAAAGAATCCGTCCCTGCCACAATAAACAAGAATCTAACATGTGCTTCAGCCTTACAATTTGCAGATTAAAGTATCGAAAGTTTAAATTTTTCGAAAATAGAAACTTACCTCTCAGATTGGGGTTCATCCGTCGTCTTCTTCGTTTCGTTCTTGGATTCCGGTGCCGGAGGTTGTATCTTCGCCTTCGCTTTCGTCTTCGCACGTTTCTTCACTTTCAGAGCAGTTTGTTTCTTCGCTTGTGTCTCCGTCTTCTTCATCGTCGCAGAGCTTCTGAGTAAGCTAGGGCAAAGAGAAAGCGCAAATGAGGGTGGAAAACAAAAGGAACAACTTTTACACTTCTATTTTTAACACAATTTTTAAACTTTTTAAAGTTCTTTTATTTATTTCCGATGAATGACAAATTTAGTTAAGAAAAAAATAAAAAAAATAAGCTGACAAATTAATAAATCATTTTTTTTAATATTCTTCCTTTTTAATTTTTAATTTAAGAAGAAAAAAAAATTGTCATTAAATGACGTGGCAGCTGACATGGCATTAAAATTAAATATTAAATGAAATATATCCACGTGGCAGCTGACGTGTCCAGATTCTGCTTGCCACGTGGAGATTCTTACTATGTCAGCAGACAGGGTTGCATTTAGGGGGGGAATCTTAAGAAAAAAACTTTGCAAGGGGGAATCTTTAGAGAATTTTTAGTAGGGGGTATCACAAAACACCCCCACTTAGCAGGGGGTAACCACCTATTAACCCTTTTTCTAATGTAATAATTTTTCTGCTAATTTTTTCTGTTTTTGAGGAAAAAAGTGTCTGTTATTTGAGATATTCAAACACATTATAATATATATATATATGGGGAGAGATCAAATTACACCACATTTGAGTAATGTTACACCGCTCAATAACGCTTTAACGAATACAAATTTTACAAAATCCACCGTTGGATTGAAAGTTTATATTGTATAGATCATCTATGTTGAGTTTTACAAAAATCTAAAATCGTTTAATAAGTTATTTAGACACATCAAGATTAACGGTGTAATTTGATCTCTCCCCTATATATATATATATATAAACCTAAACGCATACATACACGGATACACCAGCTACTTTATGCTGCATCCAATACTTAATAGAAATAGAGAAACATGACCTTAAGCACATTACTTAAATAGTTAAACTTCTCAAACCAACATAAAATCATTGGCAAGCCCCTCTAAAACCAGCATTGAAACATGTACAGATTCAAATGTCCCGCGACCTTAGAACATCATTGAATAGCTTTAAGCTCAGCCTTTGAGACACAGCCCAAGAAACCAAGCCTGATGATTCCTTGCCAACAAAAACACACACACATATAGGTGGGTTCTTAATGTACATTTTATCATAAGTATAAGTTTATATAGATTATCAACAAAATATAGACCAAAACCGAGGACAGGAAAATCATAGCAAGACATTCACAAATTATAAATTTATAACTGCATCAACAATAAAAAGTACAAATTTACTAAATATCCCAAGTCGTAAACAATATTTTTGCCACTCATACCAAACAAGTAAAAAAAAAGTTCCTTAGCTACCAAAAAAACAGATCCAGATGTTACTTCAGAGGAAGGAAAGGGTAAAAATAAATTGCAGGATGGGATATCATAAAGAACAAAAACCACTAATTTATTCCCAGCCAGTTGCCTGGATGGATTCAACTCCGGGAGCAGGTATTTGTTGTGGTGGTGGAACGGCTTCACCCCAGTCCCCTGCAACTGCAAGATAACTTCACATCAACAAAACATGTATATATTCTGGAAGAAAAAAAATCAACCACATGTGCTATACTATGTCAAATTATCCCATGCCACCAATAATAACCCTAAAGGAAATTTAAGATCAAGGGAATTAAAAGCTGAAGGGCTGGATCCAATATTTTCAGTCTAGTCTAAATATTTGTTAAAAGGGAAATGCTAACAAGTGCCCACAAGGCACTCTTTGAAGATCTTAAGTAGTAAGTTTTTATGAAAATTTTATGAAAATGTGGAGTCAATTCACTAGATATTGAAATGTTTAACTTTTAAAATAAATAAATATTTCTATAAATGGAATCCTTAAAGGGAACTCTTTAGCAAGACCCTTTTTATAAAACAGTTACGTACCAGCTTCTGGGGCAGACCAGTTGACAGCAGGAACCGCTGGAATAGGTTCAGGAACAGCATCAGTCCATGGCTGATCAATAGCAGAAGGCCACTGTCCATCAGTGGGGATAGAACCTGCATTGAAATCAGCAATAGCATAATCTGGAGCAGGAACATCATCCTCTTCTTGCTCCTTGGCCTCCTCTGGTTCTCTATAGAAAAAGAGATCAACCTGCATTAAAGAAAAGCATTAAACAATGGCATGATTTAAATCTGCAAGTCAACCTTCAGAATTTGAAGGGGTACTGTACAGCGCATTATATTCATACTAACATTAGACTACATGTACTCTTAACAATAACAAAACATAAAAACAAAAAAAGTTTACCATCACATCCCACTTGAGACCAGGGCGAATAGTACCACGCATCTGCAAAACCATCCTAGCCAAAAGCCAAAAGAGACAACCAATGCTATGCTTTCCCTTGTTGTTAGCGGGAATTCCAATGTCAACATATCTCATAGGAGAATCAGTGTCACAGAAAGCAATTGTGGGAATATTTCCAAGAGCAGCTTCCTTGATTGGCTGCACACAAACAAACACGCATAGAAATTAAACAAAGCTATCACACCACATAACACGTATACACATAAAATAACAAAAAATATAGACATTATTCATATTAACAACCAAAGGATAATGGCGAAACCTGATGATCAGTTCTTGGATCAGTGAGGATGAGAAGACGAGGCTCGCTGAAGGAAGTCTGAAGCTGATTGGTGAAGGTTCCGGGAGTGTGCCTTCCAGCAATGGCGTGGGCTCCGGTGTACTGAGCAAACTTGAGAACAGCTCTCTGTCCATAAGGTCTTGCAGATTGGACAATGATATCCTGAGGGTTCTCAATGGCAACAATGACCCTAGCAGCTAGTTGAAGCTTCTCCCAAGTCTTTCCAAGATTAATAATATAAATACCTAAATTAAAACAAACAATAAACAATCAAAACCCATTTTTTTTCAACCATTGGGCATTTACAACATAATCTAAATCGATTTGGGGGGAACGAAAATTTAGAGTTTGCTGAGAAAGTGAAAATTTATGTAAAAAGAATTTTGATCCACAGATACTAAGAAAAAATAATGTAAAAATTTATGTAAAAAGATATTAGAAAGAAATATAGTTAACAAATTAATCAAAGATATATTTTTATATAAATTCCTAAATCAATCTAATATCACTTATCACGGGATTTTTTTTAAAGCATGTTCTCTCTCGGGGAAATTAACGGAACACTCTGCATCTAAACCCTGCCAAATTGGCTTGCAAATGTGAGCATTGCCTCAACTTTATAAACTTATGTCCATGCCATCTCACATTTAACACGGGGTCTTTCTTCATTGCCTACTGTAAATGATGCAGATTTTATTACTATCTATAACACCCCACATGAATTATCTAGAATATCAGTGGATTATTATAACCGGAACTGAGTACATTATTATTACATTAAGAAAAGTTCAAGCACACACAGGTGCTAAGTACAACAGGCAGAAATAAGACAGCGGAAACAACTGATAACAACAGGTACAACAAGATTATTGAATTGAAATAACAACAGGAAACGGAAAAGCATGAAAGAAATGCGTCCTCCAAGCAAAGCCACGAGCACACCGAACAGCATACCTCAACCGACCTGCTTATCTGAAAATAATTGTTTGGATTGGGGTGAGACAACTAAGCCTCAGTGAGTCCTACTACCCTCCTAAGGTGACTACACCGGGGAATCCTAATCAGTCATACATACTAACATATTATCATAAATCATAAGCATAAATAAATGTGTAACACAGAAAACATATCTTATTCATTTTAACACTAGGACACTCTGAGGTGAGCAGGTCTCAGAGGCCTGCCATATCCGTCAACCGATTCGGTCACGGCATGAAGCTCACATAGTCATAACCTAATGGATTATCCCATTGGGAGTCCATAGTGCGATATAATTCGCTCTTAATTGACTGATACTAATTTTGAGTTATTACTACCATGAGTTTACCAATATCCCGGGGAACATGCATTTCTAAATTTCCTAAGTTATACCCTAAGTTTATCTGTGATTAACATACTGTATAACATTACATAATTGTGCTACTGCAAGTGTATTCAACTTAGATGAGGATCTAAAACGAGTGTTGAAGGTAATTTTCAAAAATCAGAAAAGCTGCTGTACTGTCAAGCTCGCTTGGCGAGTTGTCACTCGCCTGGCGAGTTGTTACAGGTCGTTTTCTGGGTAAGCTCGCTGCAGCGAAGGGAAGCTCGCCATGGCGAGATTTTAGGTCCTGACCAAATCCGCTCGCCCGGCGAGTTGTTACTCGCCAGGGCGAGGTTCATCAGCATGAAGAACCCAGCTCGCCATGATTGCTCGCCCTGAGCTCGCTGTGGCGAGTTCACTCAGAACCTGCCCTGTTTTACGAAAATTCACATTTTAATAATTTTAACACCTACAATCCTCATTCTAAGTCATGCCATTACACAATATATATAATATAGGACAGAATGGAGAGGAATTTGGGAGTTAATTCCTCTCTCACAACAATTTTCTTAAATCCTAAGTTAACATGCAAAATTCATAATTTTGAGAAATCTAACTAACTAACCTAAGAACCCACCTGGATTGAAGCTTTAATCTTGCTTCTGGGCTCCTAATGCAGCTACTGTAACCTCCAGAAATGCCCCACGAACCCCAGACCAGAAATGTTGAAACTTGACTCTTGAAACCCTTAAACTTAGCTCTATGAATTTGAGTGTTGTTTGATGATTTGCTTCAGCAATTGGAGTGGTATTTATAGATGGTTTCTGAGTGTTTGGACAGTACACGATTTTGTCTCAAATTGGTTTGCATGTCTTCTCATTGGTGTTCAAATGGTGTGAGTGGTGGTTGTTGTTTTGTGACATGTGAAAATTTGGGGAAAGGTATTAATTCAGAGATTCTTAGTTCTGTTGCTGCTAGATAAGAGGGAAGGATTGAAGAGTTTGTTTGCTAGCTGCATGTGATGATGTTGGAATTATGGAATTTGGATGTTTGCTCTTGTTCTTGGTGTAAATGGCGTGGAAGAAGAGAAAAATTGATGAGGGTGAGCTACAGAATTTTCTAAAGTTGTTAAGTGAGAAATGAAGGTTTAATTGCATGCAATGAGAGTGGTTAAGGGCAAAGGTAGTGAGGTGTTAGCTTAAGTGGAAAAGTGACTCATGGTGCAAGAGTGAGAGAGAGACACGTGAGAGAGAGGGGAAGAGTGAGGTGGAGGGAGTTTTGAATTTTCCTTGATTAATTAGTTCCTAATTGTGTACACCATTCACTTAATTCCCAAGTTAATTAACTAAACACCACTAATTAATTTATGAAAAATTAGGCAAAGCTCTAATTAAAATTAATTAGGTAATTTTAGAATGTGGAATGTTACAACCTACCCCCCTTAAAGAAATTTCGTCCTCGAAATTAAGAAATTTACCTCGAAAACAGATAAGGGTAACTCTTCCGCATGTCTGACTCCAGTTCCCACGTGAATTCACCGTCAGGAGACTGAGCCCATTCAACTTTGACAATAGGAATCCTCTTGTTCCGAAGTATTTTGGCATCACGCTCAACAATCCGAACAGGATCCGGCTGATAGGTTAGATCTGGCTGAAGATCGATCTGTTCAAGTTCCACTGGCTGATAAGGATCAGGAATATACTTCCGTAGCTGAGACACATGAAACACGTCGTGTAACCCTGACATAGATGATGGAGGTAGAGCTAACTGATAGGCTACAGGACCGACGCGTCGAAGAATTTGATAAGGTCCAATGAATCTTGGACAGAGCTTCTTAGTTTTGAACACACCTCGCAAACCCAACTTAGGAGTAACTCTCAAGAACACATGGTCACCTTCCTGAAATTCCAAAAACCTTCTCCTCTTATCGGCATAACTCTTCTGCCGACTCTGAGCAACTTTTAGTTTATCTCGAATGGACTTGATCTTTAACGTGGTCTCTTGGACAATATCCGGTCCCAAGAAACTACGATCACCAACTTCTGTCCAACACAACGGGGTCCTACACTTCCTGCCATACAGAGCTTCATAAGGTGCCATACCGATACTGGCATGGTAACTGTTATTATAGGCAAACTCTATTAGGTGTAAGTGATTACTCCACGAACCACCATCTTCTAATACACAAGCCCGAAGCATATCCTCCAGGGTCTGAATAGTCCTTTCTGACTGACCATCAGTCTGAGGGTGATGCGATGTACTCATCTTCAACCGAGTTCCCATCGCATTCTGAAATGCTTTCCAAAACCTAGAAATGAAAATCGGGTCTCTATCCGACACAATACTCAAAGGTACACCATGCAGCCTTACAATCTGCTCCATGAATATGGCTGCATATTGCGGGGCCTTGTAGGTGGATTTCACTGGAATGAAATGAGCTGATTTAGTCAACCGGTCCACGATTACCCAGATCGAATCTTGCCCTCTCTGGTTACGTGGCAGTCCTCCTACAAAGTCCATAGTGATATGTTCCCATTTCCACTCTGGAATATCCAACGGTTGTAATGGTCCTCCAGGTTTCTGATGTTCAATCTTCACCTGTTGACAAACAATACACCTGGACACGAATTCAGCAATCTCTGCCTTCATGTTGGGCCACCAATAATTCCCCTTCACATCATGATACATTTTGGTGGATCCAGGGTGAATTGAAAATCCACTCTTGTGTGCCTCCTCCAGGATTAACCGTTTCAACTCATCATTTTGAGGTACACAAAGTCTGCCTTCATAGAGAATGGCACCGTCCGTGGCTACTGAGAACTCCGGATGGTTCACTCTCTTTTGCAACTCTACATCATGCTGCTGAGCCTGCACAATACTTGGGCGTAACTCACAGGGCACTTCGATTCTGTTAATGCGAATACCGCTCTTACGATATATCACATTCAGATTGAGATCTCTAAACTTCTCATACAGACCGCACTGTTGCATTAGTAACTCCGATGCATACAATGTCTTTCTGCTTAGAGCATCTGCCACAACATTGGCCTTTCCTGGATGGTAGTTAAGATTAAAATCAAAATCTTTGAGGTACTCCATCCAACGTCGCTGCCTCATATTCAACTCCTTTTGATCAAACAAGTACTTCAGACTCTTGTGATCACTGAACAGATCAAACTGCACTCCATACAGATGATGTCTCCAGATTTTGAGTGCAAAGATAATGGCTGCTAACTCCAAATCATGGGTAGGATAATTCTGCTCATGAGGTTTTAGCTGCCTGGATGCATACGCTACAACTGCTCCATCTTGCATCAATACACATCCAAGTCCCTTGTTGGACGCATCACAGTATACCACATACTTGCGTGTTGGGTCAGGAATCACTAACACTGGTGCTGTTGTTAGCTTTTCCTTCAGGGTTTTGAAACTCCATTCACAAGCAGCATCCCAATCAAAGTCTGCACCCTTTCTGGTCAAACGAGTTAGTGGCAAGGCAATCTCCGAAAATCCTAAGATGAATCTCCGGTAATAGCCTGCCAAACCAAGGAAACTTCTGACTTCGGTCACACTTCTGGGTCGTTCCCAATTCAACACTGCTTCTACCTTGGATGGATCAACAGACACACCGCCTTGCGATATGACATGACCCAAGAATTTAACTTCAGATAGCCAAAATTCGCACTTGCTGAACTTGGCGTACAGTTGTTTCTCTCTAAGAATGCTCAACACGATTCTCAGGTGCTCCGCATGCTCCTGTGAATCCTTGGAATAGATCAGAATGTCATCAATGAAGATAACAACAAACTGATCAAGGTACGGCTGGAAAATCCGATTCATGTAGTCCATAAAAATAGCTGGAGCATTAATCAGACCGAACGGCATGACCAGGAATTCATAATGTCCATAGCGAGTCCTGAATGCCGTCTTGGAAACATCCGAGGACTTGATACGGATCTGATGATATCCGGAGCGAAGATCAATCTTGGAGAAGATAGTAGCACCTCTGAGTTGATCTAACAGGTCATCAATTCTCGGTAAGGGATACTTGTTCTTGATTGTGACCTTGTTGAGTTGACGGTAATCAATGCACAGACGCATCGTACCATCTTTCTTCTTTACAAGTAACACCGGTGCTCCCCAAGGTGAGACACTGGGTCGGATAAAGTGTTTCTGAAGTAACTCTTCAAGTTGAGATTTCAGTTCACGAAGCTCTAAGGGAGACATCCTATACGGGGCAACTGAGATCGGCTGGGAACCAGGAACTAGATCGATGGAAAACTCCACTTCCCTTTCGGGAGGTAAATTCATAATGTCATCTGGAAAGACGTCTAAGAACTCACTAACAACTGGAATATCACTGGGGCTCAAACTGGGTTCCGGATCGATGGTGAACAAAACACTGAAACACTTAGTACCGGCACCTAAGTACTGGATCATTTGATGAGTATTCTGGAGTAAAGCAGTAATAGCTCTACTTTCGGCTGAAACTTCTGTTGGAATGAACAAGTTCTTCTCAGCACATCCTATGTACACAGTATTGGCAGACAGCCAATCCATGCCTAGGACTACATCAAAATCTTTCAAGGGTAGACAGATCAAATCTATGTTATAGACTTTACTGCCCACAAGAATAGGATAATTCTGGCAAACACGTTTAGAGGTAACCCTGCCACCTGTAGCGACAGCTACAGTCATAGGGGGAATTAAAGGCACAGAGGGTAGTTGAAGTCGTTGAACACAGTCAACGGCTATAAAGGAATTAGTAGCTCCACCATCAAACAAAACTAATACTTCAGACTGTCCTAACATGCATATATCCATAATCAAGGCATTATTAGATTTGACTTTCTCACCATCAAGTGAAAATACCCGACCTTTGCTTTTGGAAGCGCCGCTGGAATCGCCCTGCCTCTTCAGCTTAGGGCACTCGTGCTTGTAATGGCCAGGCTGCTTACAATAGTAACACATGTTCTTCCCTTTCATGCATTCTCCACTGTGAGGGAAACCACATTCAGCACAGTTTCTCGGTGAGCGCTGGGAATAGCTCTGTTTCCCTTTGCTTGTGGTGCCCTTGGTTCTCACTTGTAGGTTGAACTTTCCGGAATCCTTCCTTTTCTGAACTGCTTCACTACGCTCCTTATGAATATTACCAAGATCTGCCTCTGCATGATAGCTCTTCTGCACCAGATCACCAAAAGTAGTGATGTGCTGCATAGAGACATTGTGCGCTATGTCAGCTCTCAGCCCGAACCGATACTTTTTCATCTTCCATGATTCTGAGGGAACGTCATTTCCATCCATCACGTATCTGACCAGTTCATTAAACTTCATGGTATACTCCGCCACTGACATGCTTCCCTGCTTTAGCTCCGTCAATTCACGTTCCATCTGGAATTGGTAGCTCTCTGGGATATAATGTCCAACGAACAGACGTCGGAAATTTTCCCAATTCATCTCCATCTGACTGGCCTCCATATACGCCTTGGTTCCATCCCACCAGTTACACGCGTCGCCCCTAAAGAAGCGGGAGACGAATGTTACCTTGTCGACTTCGGTGCAATCCATGGATTCAAGGATACCACTCATTCGTTGAATCCATTCCCTGGCTTTCGCTGGATTGTATTCTCCGTAGAACTCCGGCGGACTCATTCGGCAGAACTCTCTGAAAGCAGCGCTAGACCCTTGCTGCTGAGGGGGAGGATTGTTCATATGTTGTTGAAACATATTCATGAATTCTTGATGCTGCTGGGCCTGTTGAGCTTGGAACTGCTGCTGCTGATGCATCATCTCAGCCCACATGTTCGCATTAGCATCTCCGTACATCTCAGGTTCATCATCATCATCAGCAACATTCCTTCTAGGCCTTCCAGGTCCTCGTCTTGCTCCTGACATAGTGCTCTAACTGCCAATATCAAGTCAAGTTAGCTAGGCTTAAAGTGACATGACACCTAGAACAGATGTTAGAAATCCTGACAAATACTGGGATTCGGATAGTAATATTAATGAACTCTGGCACGATCTGAATCGACCTGCTCTGATACCAATTATAACACCCCACATGAATTATCTAGAATATCAGTGGATTATTATAACCGGAACTGAGTACATTATTATTACATTAAGAAAAGTTCAAGCACACACAGGTGCTAAGTACAACAGGCAGAAATAAGACAGCGGAAACAACTGATAACAACAGGTACAACAAGATTATTGAATTGAAATAACAACAGGAAACGGAAAAGCATGAAAGAAATGCGTCCTCCAAGCAAAGCCACGAGCACACCGAACAGCATACCTCAACCGACCTGCTTATCTGAAAATAATTGTTTGGATTGGGGTGAGACAACTAAGCCTCAGTGAGTCCTACTACCCTCCTAAGGTGACTACACCGGGGAATCCTAATCAGTCATACATACTAACATATTATCATAAATCATAAGCATAAATAAATGTGTAACACAGAAAACATATCTTATTCATTTTAACACTAGGACACTCTGAGGTGAGCAGGTCTCAGAGGCCTGCCATATCCGTCAACCGATTCGGTCACGGCATGAAGCTCACATAGTCATAACCTAATGGATTATCCCATTGGGAGTCCATAGTGCGATATAATTCGCTCTTAATTGACTGATACTAATTTTGAGTTATTACTACCATGAGTTTACCAATATCCCGGGGAACATGCATTTCTAAATTTCCTAAGTTATACCCTAAGTTTATCTGTGATTAACATACTGTATAACATTACATAATTGTGCTACTGCAAGTGTATTCAACTTAGATGAGGATCTAAAACGAGTGTTGAAGGTAATTTTCAAAAATCAGAAAAGCTGCTGTACTGTCAAGCTCGCTTGGCGAGTTGTCACTCGCCTGGCGAGTTGTTACAGGTCGTTTTCTGGGTAAGCTCGCTGCAGCGAAGGGAAGCTCGCCATGGCGAGATTTTAGGTCCTGACCAAATCCGCTCGCCCGGCGAGTTGTTACTCGCCAGGGCGAGGTTCATCAGCATGAAGAACCCAGCTCGCCCTGAGCTCGCTGTGGCGAGTTCACTCAGAACCTGCCCTGTTTTACGAAAATTCACATTTTAATAATTTTAACACCTACAATCCTCATTCTAAGTCATGCCATTACACAATATATATAATATAGGACAGAATGGAGAGGAATTTGGGAGTTAATTCCTCTCTCACAACAATTTTCTTAAATCCTAAGTTAACATGCAAAATTCATAATTTTGAGAAATCTAACTAACTAACCTAAGAACCCACCTGGATTGAAGCTTTAATCTTGCTTCTGGGCTCCTAATGCAGCTACTGTAACCTCCAGAAATGCCCCACGAACCCCAGACCAGAAATGTTGAAACTTGACTCTTGAAACCCTTAAACTTAGCTCTATGAATTTGAGTGTTGTTTGATGATTTGCTTCAGCAATTGGAGTGGTATTTATAGATGGTTTCTGAGTGTTTGGACAGTACACGATTTTGTCTCAAATTGGTTTGCATGTCTTCTCATTGGTGTTCAAATGGTGTGAGTGGTGGTTGTTGTTTTGTGACATGTGAAAATTTGGGGAAAGGTATTAATTCAGAGATTCTTAGTTCTGTTGCTGCTAGATAAGAGGGAAGGATTGAAGAGTTTGTTTGCTAGCTGCATGTGATGATGTTGGAATTATGGAATTTGGATGTTTGCTCTTGTTCTTGGTGTAAATGGCGTGGAAGAAGAGAAAAATTGATGAGGGTGAGCTACAGAATTTTCTGAAGTTGTTAAGTGAGAAATGAAGGTTTAATTGCATGCAATGAGAGTGGTTAAGGGCAAAGGTAGTGAGGTGTTAGCTTAAGTGGAAAAGTGACTCATGGTGCAAGAGTGAGAGAGAGACACGTGAGAGAGAGGGGAAGAGTGAGGTGGAGGGAGTTTTGAATTTTCCTTGATTAATTAGTTCCTAATTGTGTACACCATTCACTTAATTCCCAATTTAATTAACTAAACACCACTAATTAATTTATGAAAAATTAGGCAAAGCTCTAATTAAAATTAATTAGGTAATTTTAGAATGTGGAATGTTACACTATCGATGATCTACTGCCTATTCCGAAGATTGTTGCCGATGAATATGCAGCTGAGCTTAGTGATGGAAAGGAGGATACCGTCGCTATAGCACAAATCTCTCTTAATGGCTTTATCTATCGTAATCAAAAGTAAATATATACATAGCTAGCATTTTGTATTTTCCATTATTCTTTTTGAGGATGGTGAAATAGTTAATGTAGATATTTAGGAATTCTCTCCTGTAAAGATCCTAACCCTTAACTAGGAAGAGTGATAAAGAACAAAATAGGGAAAATAGCAGAGAGAAGTAGTCTCTTTTGTTCTTCGCTATGTTAGTTAGTCTTTAATCATACACCATTTTGAAATACCCAAGACAATATGGTTTATAAAATATTTTTTAAGTAATCATATATGAACATGTTTTATTATGTTCTTGTTTAAAATTTAAAATAATCCAGAAATTTATGAACGAGTAAATTAGTCAATTGAGTTACACTATTTTATTGCAAGGAATCTCACTCGCCATTCAAGATAAATGTCAATTAAATTGCTTGAAACATCTTAAACTATGACAATATTATCCCATAGAATTTGAGTTATAGGCTTCAAAGTAAAACAACTTTTTTCCACCGTAAAACATTCAAAATTAAGAGAGAAGAAGACCATTTCATTTCATTTTATATCATTACCAACGTAACATTTTAAAGTACAAAATCAAAGTTACAAACTGCGTGAAATTAACAAATGAAAAGATAAAAATACAATTATTTGTTGCTATTGGCAGAACTCATTCTTCTCTATATATGGGGTTTGTCTACTTTGAAACTAAAAGGGAATGACCCGACACCAGCCATTCTGGCATATTACTTGATCCCCACTAGCTTTTAGAAATTCCATATCCTCAACAATAATTGCGACATGACAATCTTTATCAACTTCACATTGGATATATGATACTGGATAGGGACTTCGCATTGCCTTTGTAGTAAATAGAGAAAACAAACTTAAGAGTTTTAGTCTTCATATTCTCTACCTCTTTGTTTGTAACAAATAGAAAACAATTTGATCTATTTGTAGCGTATAAAGCTTTGGAAAGTTAAGAACAATAAAAAAATTATCACTATAAATTGATCAATGGATAGTATTTTTTTCTTTAGAGCGTTTAGTAAATAACTCTTCAATAGATCAACGTGTATAGTTGTTCCTTCAATACACTTAGAGAAATTTGGCTAGTAATGTTGATCAATGGATAGTAATGTTGCAATGAAATATGGCTTAGTTTTAACCTTCTTTGTAGAAAAAAAAATACGAAAAGAAATAAAATTATAGGAGGAGCAAACTTGAGAGTTTTGGCAATTTTTGAACAATATATCTGTGTTATTTTAATATGAATTCTTGCTTTTGATAGGTGTTGTCTTCCAATCATTGAAGGAGTATACTGCTGATCGATTCTTGAATGTGTGTGGGTTCATCAATTTTCCTATTGAAATTCAATTGCACCGAACATGAATCCACCGTTTCAATAGCAACTAATTAAATATTAAAAAAAACAACTAAATATTTTTAGCACTTAAGTTGATCAATCGGTTGTATTTGCCCCAATGTTTAATAAATTTTACTTCAATAGAGCAATGTGTTGAGTTTGTTCCCTTTTTTCTTATAAGCAATGAAAAATTCATAAAGGGTAAATAAGTTTTTACCCCTGCAAAGTATGAGAAGTTTGCTTTACCCCTTGCAAAAAAATCCCTTTAAAGATTTCCCCCTTGCAATTTTTTTTTGAGTATGGTGAAATAGTTAATTTAGATATTTAGGGATTCTCTCATGTAAAGATCCTAACCCTTAACTAAGAAGAGTGATAAAGAACAAAATAGGGAAAATAGCAGAGAGAAGTAGTCTCTTTTTATATTCGCTATGTTAGTTAGTCTTTAACCATACACCATTTTGAAATACCCAAGACAATATGGTTTATAAAATATTTTTTAAGTAATCATATATGAACATGTGTTATTATGTTCTTGTTTAAAATTTAAAATAATCTAGAAATTTATGAACGAGTAAATTAGTCAATTGAGTTACACTATTTTATTGCAAGGAATCTCACTCGCCATTCAAGATAAATGTAAATTAATTGCTTGAAACATCTTAAACTATGACAATATTATCCCATAGAATTTGAGTTATAGGCTTCAATGTAAAACACCTTTTTTTCCACCGTAAAACATCCAAAATTAAGAGAGAAGAAGACCATTTCATTTCATTTTATATCATTACCAACGTAACATTTTAGAGTACAAAATCAAAGTTACAAACTGCGTGAAATTAACAAATGAAAAGATAAAAATACAATTATTTGTTGCTATTGGCAGAACTCATTCTTCTCTATATATGGGGTTTGTCTACTTTGAAACTAAATGACCCGACACCAGTCATTCTGGCATATTACTTGATCCACGCTAACATATCGAAATTTCCAATCCCTAGCAATAATTTCGTCATGACAATCTTTATCAACTTTACATTTGATATATGATATTACATAGGTATTTACATAGGGATTATATCCCATTGCCTTTGCAGTAAATAGAGAAAAAAATAAAATTATAGAGAAAACAAACTTAAGAGTTTTAGTCTTCATATTCTCTATCTCTTTGTTTGTAACAAACAGAAAACAATTTGATCTATTTATAGCGTATAAAGCTTTGCAAAGTTAAGAACAATAAAAAAATTATCACTATAAATTGATCAATGGATAGTATTTTTTCCTCTAGAGCGTTTAGCAAATAACTCTTCAATAGATCAACGTATAGTTGTCCCTTCAATACACTTAGAGAAGTTTGGCTAGTAATGTTGATCAATGGATAGTAATGTTGCAATGAAATATGGCTTAGTTTTAACCTTCTTTGTAGAAAAAAAATACGAAAAGAAATATAGTTATAGGAGGAGCAAACTTGAGAGTTTTGGCAAATTTTGAACAATATATCTGTGCTATTTTAATATGAATTCTTTCTTTTGATAGGTGTTGTCTTCCAATCATTGAAGGAGTATACTGCTGATCGATTCTTGAATGTGTGTGGGTTCATCAATTTTCATATTGAAAGTCAATTGCACCGAACATGAATCCACCGTTTCAATAGCAACTAATTAAATATTAAAAAAAACAACTAAATATTTTTAGCACTTAAGTTGATCAATCGGTTGTATTTGCCCGCAATGCTTAATAAATTTCACTTTAATAGAGCAATGGGTTGAGTTTGTCCCTTTTTTTCTTATAAGCAATGAAAAATATATTAAAGGGTAAATAAGTCTTTACCCCTGCAAAGTAGGAGAGATTTGTTTTACCCCGTGCAAAAAATTCCTTTAAGATTTTCCCCTTGCAAAATATTTTTGAGGATGGTGAAATAGTTAATATATTTAGGGATTATCTCCTGTAAAGATCCTAACCCTTAACTAGGAAGAGTGATAAAGAACAAAATAGGGAAAATAACAGAGAGAAGTAGTCTCTTTTGTTATTCGCTACGTTAGTTAGTCTTTAACCATACACCATTTTGAAATACCCAAGACAAGATGGTTTATAAAATATTTTTTAAGTAATCATATATGAACATGTTTTATTATGTTCTTGTTTAAAATTTAAAATAATCCAGAAATTTATGAACGAGTAAATTAGTCAATTGAGTTACACTATTTTATGGCAAGGAATCTCACTCGCCATTCAAGATAAATGTCAATTAGGGGGTGATGGGTAGCTCAATTGGTTAAACTAGTTGAGCTAAGGGTTAAGGAGTTGGAGGTCCAGGGTACAAATCCTGGCAAAGGAGAAAAACTAACATTGTAATTTACTAACAACTAACATTGCCTATCAAAAAAAAAAAAAAAAGATAAATGTCAATTAAATTGCTTGAAACATCTTAAACTATGACAATATTATCCCATAGAATTTGAGTTATAGGCTTCAAAGTAAAACATTTTTTTCCACCGTAAAACATCCAAAATTAAGAGAGAAGAAGACCATTTCATTTCATTTTATATCATCACCAACGTAACATTTTAGAGTACAAAATCAAAGTTACAAATTGCGTGAAATTAACAAATGAAAAGATAAAAATACAATTATTTGTTGCTATTGGCATAACTCATTCTTCTCTATATATGGGGTTTGTCTACTTTGAAACTATAAGGGAATGACCCGACACCATCTATTCTGGCATATTACTTGAACCCCACTAGCTTTTAAATATTCCATATCCTTAGCAATAAATGTGTCATGACAATCTTTATAAACTTCACATTTGATGTATGAAAAGGGACTTCCCATTGCCTTTGTAGTAAATAGAGAAAAAAAATAAAATTATAGAGAAAACAAACTTAAGAGTTTTAGTCTTCGTATTCTCTATCTCTTTGTTTGTAACAAACATAAAACAATTTGATCTATTAGCATATAAAAACAAAATATAACCTTAAATTATCAAAACAACAAATAATTTGAAACAATTTTTTTCTTTCTAAAACGACAAAGAAAAAGGAACAGAGTAATTTTCAATTTTTATCTACATATATAAAATTGAATGCTCATTGAATGTATTAACATTGAAATTCACAGAATAAAAACTGCCTTCACTACATTCGTTGTCATAGGCAACAAAAAACTGGATCCACCATATTCACCCTAAGATATATATATATATATATATTTGAAAATTTTGGGGCGAAGTGGTTAATGAATTTCCTTTAGAAAAATTATTTAAGAGAATTCAAGTTCGATTTTTTATTAAAACAATTATTGATACACTTTACTTATCCCGTGATCGAACTCTAGATTACTGAAACCCCTTTTCTAGAAAATAGAGAGTTAACACAAAAAAAAAACTTTTAAGAGACAACAAATTGATTTTACTTTTTTTTGTATTAAATTGATTTTACTTTTTTATATTTAATAGAATTTACAGTATCTTGTCAAGTGAATTAAATATCACATTGTTTAAAAAAATGAAAATTGACCACTTTATAAGTAAGATGATTCATAAATTTAATACCTTAAGATTTTGGATAAAAGTGTGATGTCCATATTCCCTTGATGCCCCTCCGTAACCTATCAAGGGAATATGGACATACGGACATCAGACTTTTAATGATGGAAATCCTAAGTTGGGTATACGTTTTCAGGGTTCCCCTCATCTCCCTCCTTCTTCTCAAGTGAAGAAAATTAACTTGGAAATTTAAAAAACACAAAGTTATAAATGATATTTCAATTCATCTTAGGGGTGATCATAACCGAACCAATCCAAAAGTAAAACCGCAAACCGAATCAATCCAAACCGAAAACCGCAAAAACCGCATTTGGTTTGGATGTATTTGGATGATCTTTCTATTGAACCGCGAACCGCAAAACCGCGAACCGTAAAAACCGCTAAAACCGCGGTTAACCGCTAAAACCGCATTAAGCTTCTATTATATTCCAATACCACTAAAACCACATTAAGATTTTATTATATTCCAATATACATAGCCCAATTATCAAGTCAGTCTACCAAATTAATGGAACTTTAAGTTATTCTTATTTTTTGTATTGTATGTTACTTTTTTGTTGTAACATTATTTTAGATTAACAACTTTTATCTGTACTATGATGTTATTTTGAAACTTTAAATTTATTTTCATGGATATTTAAAATTGTAAGGTACTGTGATGTTATTTTGGATAAACAACTTTTATTGGTACTGTAATGTTATTTAGAAAATTCAAGTTTTTTTTTTGGATAATTAAAATTGTTTGGTACTGAAATGTTATGGAGTAAACCGCAACAACCGAACCGATCCTAACCGTATTGGTTTGGTTTGGATGACTTTTTAAAAACCAACCGAACCAAACCGAACCGCATGCATTTTTATCCTGCGGTTAGGATGACTTTTATGCTCAAAACCGAACCAAACCGCACCGCGATCACCCCTAATTCATCTGAGTTAAAACGTGCTAGGAATACTTACTCTTTAATGCTTTAGTTTTAGTAAGGGTATAAATGGTAAAGTATCACTAATGGCACATTAATTTCTTAAAATGACTAAAAATTTGAGACAAAACTAAAAAGCTAAAAAGACTATTCTTTCAAAAAAAAAAAAGCTAAAAAGACTAAAGATTTGGTATAGAGGAAGTAAAATCTATGTGTGAGTTCTACTAATATATATAAAATCTTTGTAACCAATGTGTTATTTTAAGTGAGAGAGGCAAGTTATTTTGGTAACCAGGATTTTTTTTTTCCGTTTTGACAGCTCATCTATTGAGTTTTTTTTAACCACCTTTTTTTACAAAATCTATTGGTTATTTATTCCCCTCATTCTTTGCAAATTGCAATTGTGATACACTATTTATTGCTCTCAATTTTCGTTTTTCTATTCTAATAGTAATAGCACACGTCAATGTATTCTAATATAAGAATTATGCAATTAATAATATAAAAAAAATGTGCAAATTCCAAAAAAAATAAATTTTACGTTTACTTTCTTAACATCTATCATGTCTCCTTTAAATAAAGATTGAGTTTTACTAAAATAATAGTTATGCATCGTGGAAACCTGTCAATCAATTGGCATTTTTTTTTATAAGAAGCAAGAATCAATGTTCAATTGGCTTTATTTTGCTCAACTGCCATCATGTCAGACAAAAGGTGTGCATGGTTTGATACTTTCATGATTCTATCATTTTATTTGTGACATGAATTTTGTCTTATGTGTATTATGAATGAATTAATCAGCTATAAGAGTGGAAAGGATGAATAGCTACATGATCACTAACATTCGTACATTCAATTTAACCACACATAATTGAGAAAAAGTAGAAATAGAAAAGAATTAAATAATATATGTTTTTAAAATAATTAAATGATATATTGTTATGTGTACGCAACCGAATTGTGGCCTAAATATTTGTGAGCAAACAAGTATTTTTTCGTGGCAGAGTGCTTACCGTATGAATTGTTCAAATTAAAAGATAAAATCAATTTTGGATAATCTATGAGCATTTTATCGGTTGATTTATAATTATACTCTTCATTTTTGGAATTTGAGTTATTTTATGAAATCATGATATATTTGGTGATTAATGTGAGACTCGTATACAATTTAGATCATATATTTATTCATGTTGAACAAATAAAAGTTCATGTACACAGATTCTCAAACACAATTTACAAACTTTGAATTAACTTAATTGTAGTTAACACAAATGAACTCAATTTCATAGGTGTGCATGAATTAAGTTTACATGCACCAACATTTTCCAAGGTAAATGGGATGTAGAAGGTGAATCATCTACTTAAATAGATAAAAATAAAAAGGGATTACAATAAGACCGAGGACTTGGCCTATTAAACTACACAAAAGTGTAGTAGTAAGCCTGAATGAGTATTACAAACAAACATCCTACAACAAAGTATTCGATACCAACACTAATGGGTAATAAAAAAAATTGAAGCAAAAGTACATCGACCACAAGCACTAGCCAACGAACCAAACTGCAGCACGTCCCACTTGTGCAATTCATTGTGGGTTAGTGGCAATGAACCGAACCAACTCGAACAAAGTTCGAGACTCGATTCGACAATTGATTCGTTAAATTTGGTTCATGAACCTAATGAGTCGAACTTGAGCTAAATATTAAGTTCGTTAATTAAATGAACTGAACTTGAACTATATGTAGTACGGCTCGTTTGGTTCACGAATTGACTCGATTATATATATAACACTTCAAAATATATATTTTAAAATAACACTTCAAAAGTAATTTTAAATTTATATATATTTGATCTTATACATTTATATTTATGTAATTGATTTTTTTTTTACAGATATATAATTAATTTTATACATTTAGATAATTGCTAATATATACAATAATTTAAAGAAACTAAGACAAACACTTAACAATAATAGGATAAAAATGAGTAACATTAAAATTGATAGACAACGGCATGCACAATGGTATGTTTTTACGGATTTGAAAAATAAATAGTTTTCACATTGGAGTGTATATAAAAAATAAAGAGTAAATAGAAAAAAATTTATGTCGAACTCTTGAGTTGAGTTTCGAGTTGAAAACGAACTGAACCTAACGACGCGAACCGAACTGCTCGTGAACTCTAAACGAGCCTAGCTCGAGCTGAAAAAAGAGTTCGTGTTAAACTCGAGCCGAGTTTCGAGTCGAACCAATTCTTATCGAGTCGACCTCAAACAGGTTCGATTCGACTCGACTCATTTCCAGCCCTAGTTAATAGTGAGTTGAAATTGTCTACTTTTAAGGAAAAGAGAGCGCATACATTTCTCTCTATCCATTTCATCTTTTTTTTATTTTCTCTTTCATCTTTATCTCTATATTTATGGAGATCTTTCTTACTCTACTTTTTTTGGGTCTAAAGTCGCCCCAAAGATAGGGATCCCAAAGTTAAGAATCCTAATATGCAGCCTAAATAATAATAATAACCAACCTACATGAACATTTTAGGTTATCAAATGCTCCCGAAAACCCTTTTAATGCCAAGATGCAATTCTCATTCAAATAGATTTAGAAATCCTTCTGCATCCAGCACTTTGTAATAGGAACGATGGGAAAAACCGTTGATGGGTTTTTCCACTAGAAATGTGCCTATGCATAAAACCTGATATAAATATTGGGCATGAATTTTGAGTGCCTAAAGGAGTTTTAGCAATGTTACTTTTAATGATTTGAGGAATACGATTAAGAGTTGTATCATTTATATACTAACATATTGTGCCGAATTTTCCTAATGTAATATTTTTTCTGCTAATTTTTTCTGTTTTTGAGGAAAAAAGTCTGTTATTGGAGATATCCAAACACAATATGTATATATATAGATAAACCTAAACGCATACATACACGGATACACCAGCTACTTTATGCTGCATCCAATACTTAATAGAAGTTGTATCATTTATGTACTAACATATTGTGCCTAATTTTTCTAAGGGTTAATAGGTGGTTACCCCCCTGCTAAGTGGGGCTGTTTTGCGTTACTCCCCCTACTAAAAATTCTCTAAAGATTCCCCCCTTGCAAAGTTTTTTTTTAAGATTCCCCCCCTAAATGCACCCCTTGTCTGCTGACATAGCAAGAATCTCCATGTGGCAAGCAGAATCTGGACACGTCAGCTGCCACGTGGATATATTTCATTTAATATTTAATTTTAATGCCATGTCAGCTGAAAAAAAAACAGAAAATAACAAAATAACATTTTAATTAAATTTAAAATAATTAAAAAATAGAAAATTTTAATTAATTTGCTGGTTTATAAAACCAGATTCATCGTGTTCTTCCTTTCTTCATCGCACCAACACTTCAAAATCAACTTTTCCATTGTTGTTCTTGTAATTCATCATTTCTTCATCGTTTCTTCTTTCTTTCTTTCCCCATCGTTTCTTCTTTCTTTCTTTCCCAATCGTTTCGTGTTCTTCTATTTAACATCTTCTGACTATTTTTAACCCAATCAACAGGAAGGCCTTTTAATGCTGACCATTCACGTACAGCCTCTCTAAATTCTTTAAGAGAATTAAACTCCAACCTAAACTTCCATTTATACCCCTCATGCATGTGCTCTTTTCTATACCTTTCATATCTTACTCCTCTCTCCTCATCAGATTGATCAGGGTCAGAGCTACCTAACTCTTCACTTTCATATGCATCATGTTCAAAATTACTATCCCACTACCACCAATTGTCCTAAGAACCAAAGTCATATTGTTTTCAAATGTTTTCTTATCCTGAGGAATGTCTTCAAAACCATCATCAAGACTGTAGCGGGCTGGAAAATTCCATCTTGCGTAACGCAATGAAGTCGTCATTGACGTTTATTTATCACGGAAGGGGAAAGGAAAATATCACGAAAACCATGGTTTAGGTTCGGGAGTTGGTTATGCGAGGGGAATGTATTAGCACCCCTCGCATCCATCGTACTCAATGGGAACCGTTTAGGTGGTTTGGGTTTGTTTGCGCAGGTTTAAATTAAATTAATCTGTCAATTGGCTAATCTCTACTTCGTTTCCGAATAAATTTAAAAAAAAAGTTTTTTTATTAGTTGAGTTTGACGGTTGTAGGAGCCCGCTCCTACGTATTCCCCGGTGCAATGGGAAACTCAAAACTCACGTAGTTCTGGTAAAAAATGTTTGTGTGGTTGTTTGTTTTATGCGAATAACGTTTATTTCGTATTCCGCTGATACAACGACGTTTGTATGCTCTAATCAGAGGCTTAAGCTGTGTGTGTGTCAGAGGAATAGATAAGACGTGTATTCATTATAAAAGAGAGTTTGAATAACAGATGTTGCTTATTTCGCATTCCGCTGATACAACGACGCTTGTATGCTCTAATCAGAGGCTTAAGCTGTGTATGCATCAGAGGAATGGATAAAGCGTATATCCATTGTAAAAAGAGTTTGAATAATGGATGTTGCTTATTTCGCATTCCGCTGATACAACGACGCTTGTATGCTCTAATCAGAGGCTTAAGCTGTGTATGTATCAGAGGAATGGATAAAGCGTATATCCATGTTTTTCTGAAAAGAAGTTTGAGTGAGTGGGGTTAGTTTTAACACTTGATTAGGATGAGGATGGTCCCAAGATCACGAGCCATACGTCAGGGATAAGGACCATCCGGAGTGTGAAAAGCCATACGTCAGATCAACCCATTTTCATCCTTGTTTATTATGAAAATCTTGATTTAGTTTGATTAAGAAAGTATTCCAAAAGGAAAAGGCGAATGTTGGTTTATTTTAACGTTTTAGGATGAGGATAGTCCCAAGATCACGAGCCATACATCAGGGATAAGAACCATCCGGGGTGTGAAAAGTCATACGTCAGATCAACCCCTTTTCATCCTTGTTTATTATGAAAGCAAATCTCAAATTCAAACCAGACAGTCCAAGAATAGAAGGAAGATGAGAAGTATAGAAGTTCGAGGGATTACATGAAGCATGATAATTAAATGCAATGAACCAGTAATCATGAACGCAAATTCACAAATAAAAATGCATGAACCAATATGATATAAATAAATAATGCATGAAGGCAATAATAAACAAACATGTACGAAGCAAATAATTAAATATGATGCAAAAACAATGTTACGAGCAATTAAATAAATATGCACAAGTGTGAATAACTAAACTAAACTAAAATAAGCAAACATGGTTATCATAAGCTAACTAGAGCTAAACAAAAATATTGTGCAAGAGAAAATGACCCAAGAGTACTTAGAAAAGTAATTTGGATCACTTAGAACATAAATACCGGTCGGTTCTACAGCAGGTTATACCACCATGTGTCAGAAAAGCCACTGATATTTAGCTAGTAGAGAGTAGCAATGCATAACCACGGTGCCAATTTCAGCTACCGTTGCTTTTCTTGCTTTGGCTGATTTTTTTATTGTTTTATATTTGTAACTTGACCACCTCATCATGTTCCATTAATATAAAATATAAATTTAGAGTATATTGTGAATTTTGTGGGGTCCATACTAGAGTTTTAGATGAGTGGTATGGATATTTGGAAAATATGGTTGGGTGGTTTAAATAGTTTGAAAGTATTAAATAAGTATAATATATTATGTGGGGCCCATTTATACCACTCATATGAGTAGTATGGATGTGGGTGCTCTTAGGCACTTATGTAAATAAGCTAAATGCAATTAATTACAAAATGACTTATATAAATGAGCTAAAAGCAAAAACAATTAACTAATAAAAAAAGACAAGATCTCAGCACCAGAAATTAGATCAATAAGCTTAAAAAAGCTATTGTTCCAATAAGTGCTTTTATAATAAGCTAGAAATTAATTACGCTAAAAACAAACTCAATTAATAAGTTAATAAAAGCGATAACCTTGAAGAAAAATTTTAGCATAACAAAAATGGTCAAAATATCTTAAATAAGCTACTGGCCAGATAAGTGCTTTTGGAAATAAACTAAAAAAATAATTAAAATCATAAACAGGAAGGGGGGTGCAAAATATTCAGAGATAGCAAGAAACATGGGGTGCGAATAGCATTTCTGGGCTGAAAAGCCCAGTCAAACACCAAAAAATGAAAGTCAAACAAAAAAAATCCTGTGTGGCGCTCTATGGTGCGCTTTTGTGCGCCTCAGGCCCAGATCTGTTGGATCTGTTGACTAAAACAGTCAACATGATCCAACGCGCGTGGATCAGCAAGGATCCAACGCGCCAGATCTCTTCTCGCCATCCAACGGCTGAGATATTAACAGATAAAAAAAAAAATAGAAACAGCGTGATCCAGTACGGCGCTGCATGAAGCAAAAACGCGCGCCATTAACATCATCACCGTCAGATCTCACTTAAATGAGATCTGACGGTTCCGTTTTAATCTTTTGATCAACGCACAGGAATGAAACAAGAGATCGTACGGCTGGGATTTAAACTTGCATAAAAAGACAGAACACGGTGAGGTTGTCTTCTCCGGCGAAGACTGGTTTCTCCGGTGACAACTCCGGTCACCGGAGTTTTCAAAACAGCACCAAAACGAACGAATCATACATGGTTTTGTTCGTTTTTTCACAAGGATAAAAAATATGCAATTAGTTTTTAACGAAACATCATAGAAACGCAAAAACAAAGCGATTAAGTTTCAAAAATCAAAACACCAACTCACAGATTAACACGAATTGAACCAAAACAGCTAACCAGAAAGCATAAGGGTGTGAAAAGGAGTTGAATGGTGTTAGTTTTTACCTGAATCGGTCTCTGAATCACACGATTCGAACTTGTTTTCTTCCTAGCCACCGTGGCCTTCCTTTGCTTCGATTCCTTCACTTTCTTGAGCAGAAAATGGGTGATTCTTGCTTCTGGGACTGTAATGAACGTGTTTGGAGGAATAGATTTTGTGTTTGAGAGAGAATTTTTGATTTTGGAATTTTGAGAAATGAAGAAAAATGAAGCTTCTTTGGAGGTTCTGTGCAGCGCCGTTTTCAGTGTAAAAACCTTACCCTAGGCTCTGAAATTAATGTTGCTATTTATAGGATCATTCTTAGGTCAAGTGGTATTGTAATTAGGGAGAATGAGTGAGGGTAGAAATGAGATTATCTTTAATTTGTGTACTATTTTTTGATCTTTGATTCCAAACAAAAATCGATGATGAGGTGTAGTAAGAATGGAATGTTCTAGGCTTATGATGATGTGTCAATGATTGGAGAATTTTTTGACATTTCTTTGATTTTTTGGAATAAAAACAAATTAAAATAATACATAAAATAATAAAATAAAAAATAAACATAAAAAAATAAAAATATGCATGATGATGAAATATGATTATGTGAAAAAGGTTATGGATTAAAAATGAAAGAAAAAGGATTTAAATTTGATGTGTAAAAGGGTTTCTTGAAATACAAGTAACTAATTAAAAATAATTAATAAATAAGAAATAAACTTAATGGAAGGGCAAAATGGTAACAATTCATCATTTATGATCATGCCATGCAAAATTATGCAAGAAAAATAATTCTATGTGTTTTTTGTGTCAACATTGATTTTTTAAATTAAAAATATGACTTTGTTGACTTTTTTTTTAGTCAAAGTTTGACTTTGTTGACTTTTTCTAACAAATGCAAAAGTGTGAAAAATATCATGGGGCAAAATTAGGGTATGACAGCTGCCCCTATTTAATTAGCTTAAACCATAAGAATGCGAATAACTCTGGTATTCGTATTCTTTTGGTGGAAGATAATTAAATACAGAATGCCCTAATTTTGCATGGGCATGAGTGATGATAGATAAGTGGATCGAGTATACCTGTTTTAGCTTTCCTATTAGGGAAACTCAAATATACCTGCTGTCATTCCTTTTGGGGAACCGGACAAGGTTGCTGTCATTCCTGTTGGGGAACCGGACAAGTTTGAAGATGCTCGTTGTCATTCCTATTGGGGAACCGGACAAGATTGAAGATGCTCGTTGTCATTCCTATAGGGGAACCGGACAAACTGATGTCATTCCTGTTGGGGAACCGGACAAAGTTGAAGATGCTCGTTGTCATTCCTATTGGGGAACCGGACAAACTGATGTCATTCCTGTTGGGGAACCGGACAAACTGATGTCATTCCTGTTGGGGAACCGGACAAGGTTGCTGTCATTCCTGTTGGGGAACCGGACAAGGTTGCTGTCATTCCTGTTGGGGAACCGGACAAGGTTGCTGTCATTCCTGTTGGGGAACCGGACAAGGTTGCTGTCATTCCTGTTGGGGAACCGGATAAGGTTGTTGTCATTCCTGTTGGGGAACCGGACAAAGTTGATGATGTTGCGGTCATTTGAGTAAACCTTATCTAGCCACTCGAACCGAAACTCAATCAGAAGTTGCTGTGATGATGTGCTTAAACAAGCTGTTGTGATTATCTTGTAGAAGAATATTCCAGAAAATTTGCAATTCACTGGGGAGGAGATTAGACATGGTTTTTCAACTAATCTGCTGGGGAGACAGTTTACCAACCGACTTGCTAGGAAAAAGGTCAGACTGCCTTTCTTGATGATTAAGGGACCAAAAGTTGTATTCTTCGAGGAAAAACTTTCGAGCCTGCTTTATGAATGCATGTTTATCATGATTATTTATGCATGAAATGAAATGCATGTATATGATGACATGAAATGATTGTGTGCTATTAGAAGTCGGGTTTCAACATGGGTGTTAATGAACACTGGGTTTTATTTGGGTTCCATTGAATATTGGATTTTGAGTGGATGCCAATAATGATTGGACTTTGATGGTGTTTCGATAATGATTGGACTTTGAGTGGGTGCCAATAATGATTGGACTTTGACTTTGTGCCAATAATCATTGGACTTTGAAGGTGGCAATGCAAGGTTAGGTTCTTGATTGGGAGTGTTTGATTTGGCTTCTTGGTTTTTTCTGAGTCATTGGTCTTGCGGTATGGGGCATACCTGATGCTTGAATGAAATGACGTGATCAATGCATGCTAATGATTTACATGAATGAAATGACATGACTAATGCATGACGCTTATTTGCGTGAATGAAATGACATGACTAATGCATGACGATGACTGATGCCCCTGTGGAGGGTGGGAGTGTTTCGAGTATCAAGGCTTTTTGTGGAATGATGGCTTGATGTTGATTCCTGGCACCAGTACCGGACTTAATGGTTGCAGATATCTACCAGTCTTTGCTTGAGTAGCTTGAAGATATAGGGAGAACCTGCCCCTGTGTATATTGTCTTGCCCCGGTCTGTTGGGCATTTGAAGTATTTTGCTTTTTTCCTTGATTTTTGGCCAACTTACTGATATTGGTTCTCCCTCTCAGAGAGGTATGCCTCTAAATTGAGCCATTCTGAAACATGATTGGCTGGGCCAACAGGATCTTCATGTGATCTGCCCCTAGTCACAAGAGTTTGTTCTTGATTGGCAGAATCCCAAGGTGATTTGCCCCTAATTAGGAGTGTCTTGAGCTGATTTGTTAGGTCCTTGAAATCTGGGTTTCGATACCGCTTTCCTTGATGCGATCTTAGGACACTCTGTCCATGCCGAATGACCTTTCTAAAGGAAGTGCCCCATGATTAAGTGAAGTTCTGAGACGACTGCCCCAGATTGGTCCAAGGTTCTTCTTGACTGCTTGATAACAGCTCAGAGTTGGAACTTTTTTATTGTCAAGTGCTGACTTGCAGATAAACCTGTTTGCTTGAAATGGTAATTCTAATACAATTTTAATGCAAGTTTTGAAATTGAAATTGAGATGGCATTTATGTACATTGGATGTATATGGTGAAAGAAAGTGTGAGAGTATGGTATTAACAAAAGATTTTTGTGAGTCAGGTTAACGCAACCTTGCTACCGTATGCTTTCAAGCTAAACCTTGCTTCAATTAGGTCTTTTGAAGGTTGTAACGTGGCCTGGTTCACAGTTTATGAATAAAAGGATATTAGGCTCAAAGTTTGATTTTAACCCGTCCCATTCTTCGTGATGATCTTCAACCCTATGTTCAATTAACTCAACTCATGTGTCCAAGTCCCAAGAGGTTTTTGAGATTGTGATGGTGAAAATATGATGACTCGGGAACAGAGGATGTGTTCCCTTTTTGGTGTGACAGTCACATTGGCTTTTGTTTTGGTCACATGATTTTGTTTTGTCGTGAATCTTGGTGACCTTCGCTTTTTGCATTTTTTTTCATTTTTTTTTCAATCCCTTACTTTTGCCTAGACTATTCTTTTGCATTTTTAGTCTAGCGGGATACCCTAATTTTTGCCTAAGCCATTTTGAAGTTTTGGCTTAGCGGGCTTTTCTTTCTCTTTTTTTTTTTTTTTTGTATTTTGTTTGGCGAATTGTGACTGCCTTGATGATGGGTGATGAGGAACACCTTATTGATTTTTTTCTTGAAACTCGAACGCATGGTCGAGTTAATTGAACACTACCCTGCCCCGGGTTAAGATTGCGGGTTTTTTCATATAGAAAGAAACACCAACTTCTAGGCTCAAAAGGGGTGACTACGGATTATCTCCCTTATTTCTCCGGTGTTTGGGGATTTGAAACAATGCCTTACATCATCAACAAAGTTTTATTCGAAAGCATACTGTAGCAACTTGGTTATTTCGTTTTTCATCATCCTCTCTCCAATCTTTGTTCAAACAGAAATGATAAAGAAAGAAGTAAAATGAGAAGTATATATATTTTTGCTTTTGTGAAGTAGAAGAGAGAAAAGTGAATAGACATGAAAGAATGGATTCAAAACATGCATTATTATTTCATTAAGACTACTATTGCAAACAAACAAAGTTTAAATGCTAATAAGGCTTAACAAACGAGGAAATTAAAACAGGACAGCCTAAAGATAGTTTCATGGCTTGATTCAATCCTTGAACTCTTCAACTAGCATCCTCATAAGGGTCTGCAAGACCGGACAACCGATTATCCTTCACAATTGGGTTCACCTTCTTTGAAAGTCAACAGTTTCTTCTCAATGAGCTCTTGAACCTTGTTTTTGAATGCCCTACAATTGTCTGTAGAGTGACCTTCGGCGTCAGCATGGTATGCACATTTGGTCTTAGGGTCATACCAAGCAGGGAAAGGTGGATTCCTTGGTAATGAAGCTATTGTTACCACCATCCCATTGTTTACCAAATAGGGAAGCAACTCTTCGTACGGTACAGGAATCAAATCACAGACCCTTTTAACTCTATGCTGAGTCGGTGGCACAGGATTCACAGGCACTTGGAAAGAGTACCCCTGAGGTTGCTGATGTTGTGCAACTGCTAGGTATGGATACTGGAGGTATGAGATTTGAGTTGGTGATGTTGGACCATTTTGGGAAGTGGCAGCATTTGCCTCATCTTCCTTGAAAGTTAATAGTTTCTGATCAATGAGCTCTTGAACCTTGTGTTTGAAACCCCTACAGTTCTCAATGTTGTGTCCGGGTGACCCATTATGATAGTCACATCTAGCATTCTCATCAAAACCAGGTGGATATGGTGGTGACACGGGGTCAAGGGGTTTTAGCTGAACCAACCCTTTACAGAGTAAGTGTGGCAGGATTTGCCCATATGGCATGGGTATACGATCATAGTGCACATTTCTCCTTTCCCTTCGGGGCCCTTGTTGGTTCTGCTGATGTCCCAAGTTCTGTGTGAACTGTCCTGGCTGGGAATGATTCAAAGGCGTCTGTATTGCATACTTTGGAAACCCTTGGAATTGTTGAGGTTGATCAACTGTTGGATATTGATGATTGAAGCATGGGGTGCGAGCATGCACCGTTGAGCGAGAGTGAGAGTGAGGTGGGCTGACATTGTTGGGCAAGAATGATTCCATCATCCTTAGCTTGTCCTCTATTGCCTTGAACCTTTGGCGAGTCTCCTCACTCGGGGATACAACAGATTTTCCCTTAACGTTATCACCTTGATGAGCGTTCTTGGGGTCCTCTAGACTTCGAGGCATAGCAAACCTGGGTTGGACCTGATGAGTTCTTGGCTGGCCAACCATGAATTTGGTGTTGGTACTCATTGACCCTTGGGTGACTTTACCCACTGCAGAAGTAAGTCCGGATGATGAACCGAATGAAGGCCATACCACATTTGACAATGGGGAATCAATTGGAGGATTTGCCCCTACTGTTGCAGCGTTTACTCTTGAAGGCAGAATGAGACTAGCTAGTATTTCCAAAACACTGTCCAACTTGTCAGTCACTTGGTCAACATCGCCTCTCAAGGCATCAATCTGCTTCTGCATGTTTTCCATGGTTTTCTTGAAATGCTTGGAGTCCGGTATTAGTGTCGGTAATGAAGCTGTTGATGTGAACGGGTGAAGATGAGATAATGATTTTGTGTATGAATGCAAATGCATGCAAAAGTTTTTTATGCTTTATCATTTTATTTTTTATGCAAATGTTATGCAAAATATTTTTGTATGATTGAATGCATAAGTGCATGGATGCATGAATGCACTTTTGTAGCAGATTCGCAGATTCCGTCGCGGTGAAGCAGAGGTATAATTAACATTTCTGAGGTCGAAAGGCTCAAAGTTACCTGTAACCCATCCCTCTCACATGTTGTTCTAAGTTTAACATGGTTAAATCACGGATCACCTCTTTGGAAACGATGCCGTTATTGCACGGCAAACGCGTCCAAAAAGGAATCTCTCGGGTTCTAAACAGAGGTTCCTAATAACAAGGTTAGGTTCTAGACTGGTTTACCAAAGGTCCCTAGGGTCACAGACTCCGCATGAAAATACTGGCGCTAGCGAGCCATACGTCAGGACGGCCAGTATTTTCAAAAGAATCTACCCTAGGTGAGGTGATTATGCTAGCGCTCACGAGCCATACGTCAGGGAGGCCATCATAAATACCCCTAAATTAACTTAGGTTTTCCTCAAGCTCGGGTATAGAGCTTCACACAGTAACCATGCCACAAGAGCAAAAAGAAAAAAAAGAAGGAGTAGAAGAAGAGAAAACAGCCAGCCAAGCATATAATGACAGAAAAATAAAAGATAAAGCAAGATACTGCAAACCTGGAAAAAGCAAACAAACAAACAAACAAACCAACTAAACTGGGTTTAACTCTTAAGAGTCCCCAGTGAAGTCGCCAGCTGTAGCGGGCTGGAAAATTCCATCTTGCGTAACGCAATGAAGTCGCCATTGACGTTTATTTATCCCGGAAGGGGAAAGGAAAATATCACGAAAACCTTGGTTTAGGTTCGGGAGTTGGTTATGCGAGGGGAATGTATTAGCACCCCTCGCATCCATCGTACTCGATGGGAACCGTTTAGGTGGTTTGGGTTTGTTTGTGCAGGTTTAAATTAAATTAATCTGTCACTTGGCTAATCTCTACTTCGTTTCCGAATAAATTAAAAAAAAGGTTTTTTTATTAGTTGAGTTTGACGGTTGTAGGAGCCCGCTCCTACGTATTCCCCGGTGCAATGGGAAATCAAAACTCACGTAGTTCTGGTAAAAAATGTTTGTGTGGTTGTTTGTTTTATGCGAATAACGTTTATTTCGTATTCCGCTGATACAACGACGCTTGTATGCTCTAATCAGAGGCTTAAGCTGTGTGTGTGTCAGAGGAATAGATAAGACGTGTATTCATTATAAAAGAGAGTTTGAATAACAGATGTTGCTTATTTCGCATTCTGCTGATACAACGACGCTTGTATGCTCTAATCAGAGGCTTAAGCTGTGTATGCATCAGAGGAATGGATAAAGCGTATATCCATTGTAAAAAGAGTTTGAATAATGGATGTTGCTTATTTCGCATTCCGCTGATAAAACGACGCTTGTATGCTCTAATCAGAGGCTTAAGCTGTGTATGTATCAGAGGAATGGATAAAGCGTATATCCATGTTTTTCTGAAAAGAAGTTTGAGTGAGTGGGGTTAGTTTTAACGCTTGATTAGGATGAGGATGGTCCCAAGATCACGAGCCATACGTCAGGGATAAGGACCATCCGGAGTGTGAAAAGCCATACGTCAGATCAACCCCTTTTCATCCTTGTTTATTATGAAAATCTTGATTTAGTTTGATTAAGAAAGTATTCCAAAAGGAAAAGGCGAATGTTGGTTTATTTTAACGTTTTAGGATGAGGATAGTCCCAAGATCACGAGCCATACGTCAGGGATAAGAACCATCCGGGGTGTGAAAAGCCATACGTCAGATCAACCCCTTTTCATCCTTGTTTATTATGAAAGCAAATCTCAAATTCAAACCAGACAGTCCAAGAATAGAAGGAAGATGAGAAGTATAGAAGTTCGAGGGATTACATGAAGCATGATAATTAAATGCAATGAACCAGTAATCATGAACGCAAATTCACAAATAAAAATGCATGAACCAATATGATATAAATAAATAATGCATGAAGGCAATAATAAACAAACATGTACGAAGCAAATAATTAAATATGATGCAAAAACAATGTTACGAGCAATTAAATAAATATGCACAAGTGTGAATAACTAAACTAAAATAAGCAAACATGGTTATCATAAGCTAACTAGAGCTAAACAAAAATATTGTGCAAGAGAAAATGACCCAAGAGTACTTAGAAAAGTAATTTGGATCACTTAAGCACTTATGTAAATAAGCTAAAAGCAATTAATTACAAAATGACTTATATAAATGAGCTAAAAGCAAAAACAATTAACTAATAAAAAAAGACAAGATCTCAGCACCAGAAATTAGATCAATAAGCTTAAAAAAGCTATTGTTCCAATAAGTGCTTTTATAATAAGCTAGAAATTAATTACGCTAAAAACAAACTCAATTAATAAGTTAATAAAAGCTATAACCTTGAAGAAAAATTTTAGCATAACAAAAATGGTCAAAATATCTTAAATAAGCTACTGGCCAGATAAGTGCTTTTGGAAATAAACTAAAAAAATAATTAAAATCATAAACAGGAAGGGGGTGCAAAATATTCAGATATAGCAAGAAACATGGGGTGCGAATGGCATTTCTGGGCTGAAAAGCCCAGTCAAACACAAAAAAAACGAAAGTCAAACAAAAAACAATCCTGTGTGGCGCTCTATGGTGCGCTTTCGTGCGCCTCAGGCCCAGATCTGTTGGATCTATTGACTAAAACAGTCAACATGATCCAACGCGCGTGGATCAGCAAGGATCCAACGCGCCAGATCTATTCTCGCCATCCAACGACTGAGATATTAACAGATAAAAAAAAATAATAAAATAGAAACAGCGTGATCCAGTACGGCGCTGCATGAAGCAAAAACGCGCGCCATTAACATCATCACCGTCAAATTTTGTGTTTGAGAGAGAATTTTTGATTTTGAAATTTTGAGAAATGAAGAAAAATGAAGCTTCTTTGGAGGTTCTGTGCAGCGCCGTTTTCAGTGTAAAAACCTTACCCTAGGCTCTGAAATTAATGTTGCTATTTATAGGATCATTCCTAGGTCAAGTGGTATTGTAATTAGGGAGAATGAGTGAGGGTAGAAATGAGATTATCTTTAATTTGTGTACTATTTTTTGATCTTTGATTCCAAACAAAAATTGATGATGAGGTGTAGTAAGAATGGAATGTTCTAGGCTTATGATGATGTGTCAATGATTGGAGAATTTTTTGACATTTCTTTGATTTTTTGGAATAAAAACAAATTAAAATAATACATAAAATAATAAAATAAAAAATAAACATAAAAAAATAAAAATATGCATGATGATGAAATATGATTATGTGAAAAAGGTTATGGATTAAAAATGAAAGAAAAAGGATTTAAATTTGATGTGTAAAAGGGTTTCTTGAAATACAAGTAACTAATTAAAAATAATTAATAAATAAGAAATAAACTTAATGGAAGGGCAAAATGGTAACAATTCATCATTTATGATCATGCCATGCAAAATTATGCAAGAAAAATATTTCTATGTGTTTTTTGTGTCAACATTGATTTTTTAAATTAAAATAATGACTTTGTTGACTTTTTTTTAGTCAAAGTTTGACTTTGTTGACTTTTTCTAACAAATGCAAAAGTGTGAAAAATATCATGGGACAAAATTAGGGTATGACAAAGACCCACACCTCTCTCATCTTCACTATCACTGAAATTTAATCCCTCAGCATCCTCACTATCATAATCACTGTCACAAGTTTCATCAGCCACAAAATTTTTATGATCCACATAAATTTGGGCTGTTCCTCCACCATCAACAATATAGCAAGCAACAGAATAATAATCATCATCATCCCCAGTCAACTTAACAAAGCTGTCATCACCCTCCATCCATCTTCTATAAACTTTGAAACTACCATTTTATAACCTCAACCCATAATTAAACTATGCACATGAGACCTAGTCCAGTTATCTAACTTTTCCCCATCCACAACAGTTTGTTTCCCACCTCTGTAAATAACTTTATCTTTTTCTTTCATAAACTCACCTCCATGGTTAAAAACAATAGAGAATGAATTGGGAATGCTGTAAATCAAAAAAAAAAATATTTTTAGCATAAGACACGTGTCAATATCCCCTCTAAACCCCCACACATACAAACATGGATACCCTACACACAATACACTTCAAACAACACTACAGACAAACAGTCAACAATCCATCAATTTTACAAAGAATCTGTCCCTACCACAATAAACAAGAATCTAACATGTGCTTCAGCCTTACAATTTGCAGATTAAAGTATCGAAAGTTTAAATTTTTCGAAAATAGAAACTTACCTCTCAGATTGGGGTTCATCCGTCGTCTTCTTCGTTTCGTTCTTGGATTCCGGTGCCGGAGGTTGTATCTTCGCCTTCGCTTTCGTCTTCGCACGTTTCTTCACTTTCAGAGCAGTTTGTTTCTTCGCTTGTGTCTTCGTCTTCTTCATCGTAGCAGAGCTTCTGAGTAAGCTAGGGCAAAGAGAAAGCGCAAATGAGGGTGGAAAACAAAAGGAACAACTTTTACACTTCTATTTTTAACACAATTTTTAAACTTTTTAAAGTTCTTTTATTTATTTCCGATGAATGACAAATTTAGTTAAGAAAAAAATAAAAAAAATAAGCTGACAAATTAATAAATCATTTTTTTTAATATTCTTCCTTTTTAATTTTTAATTTAAGAAGAAAAAAAAATTGTCATTAAATGACGTGGCAGCTGACATGGCATTAAAATTAAATATTAAATGAAATATATCCACGTGGCAGCTGACGTGTCCAGATTCTGCTTGCCACGTGGAGATTCTTACTATGTCAGCAGACAGGGTTGCATTTAGGGGGGGAATCTTAAGAAAAAAACTTTGCAAGGGGGAATCTTTAGAGAATTTTTAGTAGGGGGTATCACAAAACACCCCCACTTAGCAGGGGGTAACCACCTATTATTAACCCTTTTTCTAATGTAATAATTTTTCTGCTAATTTTTTCTGTTTTTGAGGAAAAAAGTGTCTGTTATTTGAGATATTCAAACACATTATAATATATATATATATATATATATATATATATATATATATATATATATATATATATATATATATATATATATGGGGAGAGATCAAATTACACCACATTTGAGTAATGTTACACCGCTCAATAACGCTTTAACGAATACAAATTTTACAAAATCCACCGTTGGATTGAAAGTTTATATTGTATAGATCATCTATGTTGAGTTTTACAAAAATCTAAAATCGTTTAATAAGTTATTTAGACACATCAAGATTAACGGTGTAATTTGATCTCTCCCCTATATATATATAAACCTAAACGCATACATACACGGATACACCAGCTACTTTATGCTGCATCCAATACTTAATAGAAATAGAGAAACATGACCTTAAGCACATTACTTAAATAGTTAAACTTCTCAAACCAACATAAAATCATTGGCAAGCCCCTCTAAAACCAGCATTGAAACATGTACAGATTCAAATGTCCCGCGACCTTAGAACATCATTGAATAGCTTTAAGCTCAGCCTTTGAGACACAGCCCAAGAAACCAAGCCTGATGATTCCTTGCCAACAAAAACACACACACATATAGGTGGGTTCTTAATGTACATTTTATCATAAGTATAAGTTTATATAGATTATCAACAAAATATAGACCAAAACCGAGGACAGGAAAATCATAGCAAGACATTCACAAATTATAAATTTATAACTGCATCAACAATAAAAAGTACAAATTTACTAAATATCCCAAGTCGTAAACAATATTTTTGCCACTCATACCAAACAAGTAAAAAAAAAGTTCCTTAGCTACCAAAAAAACAGATCCAGATGTTACTTCAGAGGAAGGAAAGGGTAAAAATAAATTGCAGGATGGGATATCATAAAGAACAAAAACCACTAATTTATTCCCAGCCAGTTGCCTGGATGGATTCAACTCCGGGAGCAGGTATTTGTTGTGGTGGTGGAACGGCTTCACCCCAGTCCCCTGCAACTGCAAGATAACTTCACATCAACAAAACATGTATATATTCTGGAAGAAAAAAAATCAACCACATGTGCTATACTATGTCAAATTATCCCATGCCACCAATAATAACCCTAAAGGAAATTTAAGATCAAGGGAATTAAAAGCTGAAGGGCTGGATCCAATATTTTCAGTCTAGTCTAAATATTTGTTAAAAGGGAAATGCTAACAAGTGCCCACAAGGCACTCTTTGAAGATCTTAAGTAGTAAGTTTTTATGAAAATTTTATGAAAATGTGGAGTCAATTCACTAGATATTGAAATGTTTAACTTTTAAAATAAATAAATATTTCTATAAATGGAATCCTTAAAGGGAACTCTTTAGCAAGACCCTTTTTATAAAACAGTTACGTACCAGCTTCTGGGGCAGACCAGTTGACAGCAGGAACCGCTGGAATAGGTTCAGGAACAGCATCAGTCCATGGCTGATCAATAGCAGAAGGCCACTGTCCATCAGTGGGGATAGAACCTGCATTGAAATCAGCAATAGCATAATCTGGAGCAGGAACATCATCCTCTTCTTGCTCCTTGGCCTCCTCTGGTTCTCTATAGAAAAAGAGATCAACCTGCATTAAAGAAAAGCATTAAACAATGGCATGATTTAAATCTGCAAGTCAACCTTCAGAATTTGAAGGGGTACTGTACAGCGCATTATATTCATACTAACATTAGACTACATGTACTCTTAACAATAACAAAACATAAAAACAAAAAAAGTTTACCATCACATCCCACTTGAGACCAGGGCGAATAGTACCACGCATCTGCAAAACCATCCTAGCCAAAAGCCAAAAGAGACAACCAATGCTATGCTTTCCCTTGTTGTTAGCGGGAATTCCAATGTCAACATATCTCATAGGAGAATCAGTGTCACAGAAAGCAATTGTGGGAATATTTCCAAGAGCAGCTTCCTTGATTGGCTGCACACAAACAAACACGCATAGAAATTAAACAAAGCTATCACACCACATAACACGTATACACATAAAATAACAAAAAATATAGACATTATTCATATTAACAACCAAAGGATAATGGCGAAACCTGATGATCAGTTCTTGGATCAGTGAGGATGAGAAGACGAGGCTCGCTGAAGGAAGTCTGAAGCTGATTGGTGAAGGTTCCGGGAGTGTGCCTTCCAGCAATGGCGTGGGCTCCGGTGTACTGAGCAAACTTGAGAACAGCTCTCTGTCCATAAGGTCTTGCAGATTGGACAATGATATCCTGAGGGTTCTCAATGGCAACAATGACCCTAGCAGCTAGTTGAAGCTTCTCCCAAGTCTTTCCAAGATTAATAATATAAATACCTAAATTAAAACAAACAATAAACAATCAAAACCCATTTTTTTCAACCATTGGGCATTTACAACAGAACAAACACAAGGTGTGCCTTAATTGATTAAAATTAGAATTTTAACACAAAAATTGATCCTAAAATTCAAAACTAAACAAAATAAATATAAAAAAAAAAGCATAAACTACTTAAAACCATTTTACAGAACTCTAAAGAGAGTCAGCACAAAATGAAAGAGCAACACTAATTCAAATCCAAATCGTGATTAATTAACTAATTATCCTATAAACTAGATCCTCTTAATATCGATTCTCAACAATCAAATGTAAAATCACAAAAAAATAAAACTTCAAAAAAGTGATAGAGATTTGAATGTTACCGTCATTTCGGCGTTTGAAAATGTAACGCTCCATTTGGAAGTCACAGTTCTTGGTGCCGAGATGGACATCGGCAGCCAACATCAACTGGATGTCAGCTTCCTTTTGAGAGAGTTGGCGGGACGAGTCTGCGGCGGTAGCCATGTTGGATGGTTCCGGCGAAATGTGAGTGCGGCTGATGAAGAAATTTGCTAGGGTTTTGTTTCAGCAATCTAAATCTTTATATATAACATAGTTCAGTATCAGCAGTAGGTAGCTAAATATATTTATTTTTCTAAACAGGTCACTACATTTAATTAAACTTAATAATAACAAATTATTAATTTTTAAAAAAAGTCAAATATGTTTACCATCTCTAAAATATGTTTTCTTCTCTAAAAAAATTTCATTTGGTTTTAGCCCCTAATGGCTATTCTTTGTTCTTTTTAATGACATTCTTAGGTTCAAAATCATTAATTTCATTTTCAACTATCAATAGTTACACATGAGTATAGCGGTAAAAATAGGTCCGGCTATCGGGTTGACTCATTAGCCCTGTAGTTTTATACGGATTAGGTCGGGTAGGGTTTAACAAAATTTATTTGAGCCTTATTGGACCGGACCACTTAAGCCTCTTTATATGTCTTAGCCCTCTGGGCGGGGCTGGGTCGGACCAACCCATTTGACCGCTCTTTACATGAGTGAAAGGTAAACGAGCAAAATAGGTTTATATATCATACTAAATCTATACTAGTGTCCACATCCGTGCCAGCACGGGTTAGAAATTTGTCTAACTGATTTTTACGTATTTAAAAAATATTAATGTATTATTTAAATATTCTTTATTTTGAAATTAATTTTTCCATAATTTGAAATTTTATTAATACAAAAAAAAGAAAAAAGTATATAATTATTCGACATAAACCGGACAGCTGGTTCCTCCAATCAACGTCGATTTTGGTATAATCAACGCTACATATTCAGAGGCATGGCTATTCTAGACACTTCAATATAGTCATATTTGTAAGTTGTGTAATTTTCCATTTTATGCTATTAACATGGTTGTTATGAGTGTGTTTGCAAATTTATCATATTTATTTTTAGCGACTTTGAATTTGTATTTCATCGATGTACTCTAACAATTTGAAAGAATGAATATCATTTATTTTTAGTCAAAAGGTACCCTAAAGAAATTACCTGAATAAATATAGAGCCTCGAATAAGTTACTAAAAAAATGTCCCTGTGTTAATATATAAATAAAAATATAGTTCTTATATTATATATATTAATATATTTTTTTAATATTAATCATTTGGTTTTCAGGGGAAGAATTCCTTGAAAATTCAGAGTTCGACCGCCACATAAGTATAGACCCTTAATAATATATGTGTAAAAATACAAGGCCCATATAAATTATAAATAAAAAAATCTCATATAAATTACAAAATAAAAATACACTCCAGTATTAATATATGAATATAAATAAATAATCATCATATAAATCATCAAAAAAAGGTACTATATATGATTAAAAGTACAAAAATACAAAAAGATAAAAGCACAAAAAGATTAAAGGTACTATATATGATTAAAAAGGAATAACAAAAGAAAAAAAGAACATGATCCCCATAAAAAGTACAAAAATAGGTCCATTTATGAATATATGATTAAAAGTATAAAATTTCGTATAAATATTTTAAAACAAAGCCTCCCGAGCAAAAAAAAAATAGTTAACTTAATTCCATAATATGTAAAGCAAAATAACTATGGAAAAAGATAAGAAAATGCTAACATGTGCCATTGGAACATGTTAAAGTAATGACACATGTTAATGATTTAAATAAAAAAATGAAATGCAGAAACGTTAGCATATACTCCAGGAAAACATGTTAGCATGATCCAAAAAAATAGTCTAAACAAACTGCACGACATAATTTATATTATTTAATTGTACAATTTAATAGTATCCAAATAAAATAAACATCGGTATGAATAATTTAAAAAATAGGTTCTTGCATTAATATATTGATAAAAAAATAGGCATAGACATCACAAAAAATTCTCCATATAAATTAAAAAAATGAAAATAGGTTCCCATATTAATATATATATATATATGAGGAGGGATCAAATTACACCGGTGTAACATTTGAGTGATGTTACACCGCTCAATAACGCTTTAACGAATTCAAATTTTACAAAATCCACCGTTGGATTGAAAGTTTATATCGTATAGATCATCTATGTTGAGTTTTACAAAAATCTAAAATCGTTTAACATATTTTTGAGACACATAAAGATTAACGGTATTCAATGAAAACGCATAAACCGTTAATCTTGATGTGTCTCAATAACATATCAAACGATTTTAGATTTTTGTAAAACTCAGCATAGATGATCTATACGATATAAACTTTCAAACCAACGGTGGATTTTATAAAATTTGAATTCGTTAAAGCATTATTGAGCGGTGTAACATTACTTATATGTTACACCAGTGTAATTTGATCTCTTCCCTATATATATATATATATATAAATTGACCAGTTGCTTGCATATACAATAAAATTTAAAATTAGTACTTTAATGATAAAAGTCATTAAATTTTAGGCTAAAATGCATTTTTAGCCCCCTAACTTTCACAAACTTGCGGTTTTGGCCCCATAATTTTAAAAATAGCAGTTTTGGCTCCCTAACTTTGACCCTTTTTGCAAAACTTCAATTTTGACCAAGTCAATGCTTATGTGGCAACTCATTTAGCTAGTAAGACGCCATGTGTATAATTTTATTTTATTTTAAAACAAAAAAAACCACATAATTATAAATGAAATAACATAATTGCAAATAAAATAATGGTCGGACCACCACTTATCTCTGGCGCAAAAACTCCATCAGTAACAACAGTTAAACTTAAACATGCAATCAAATTCTCAACCTGTAACTTCATTTTCGCACCACCTTTAAACTGAAACACCACTTCCAAAAACGGCATTGTTTTCACTCCGGTGTAATCAACACAGAGACTCAACTCTAACGTTGCTTCAACCTCTTTCGGAGAAAATTTGTGTTGGTGATGGATGAGGATTTGGGTGATTTGATTTTTGGGTTTTGAGATATTAAGATCTTGATAGAGATGATAGAGCTACGGTTCTGTGGATTGAAATTTTGGGTCTAGGGGTGGTGAGCTCTTGATAGAGATGATGATGCTATGTTACCGTCCCATTGTTTTTATCATGTTCATGTTATTCATATTTACATGTTTGTCATTTGGACTTCAAGTATGATTCTGAAGGCAAGGATACTGCAATGGCTGCTTTAAGTCAATGCTTCACTTCCATTTCCATTTTCAATTATTTTATTTCATTTATAATTATGTGGCTTTTTTATTTTAAAATAAAAAATTATACACATGGCTTTTTTTTTATCAAAATTGAGGTTTTGCAAAATGGGTCAAAGTTAGGGGGCCAAAACTGCTATTTTTAAAGTTAGGGGGTCAAAATTGCAAGTTTGTAAAAGTTAGGGGGTTAAAAGTGCATTTTAGCCTAAATTTTAAATAAATATAAAGTTTACACATAGTTCATGACAAAATAAAAGTATAGTAAAATATCCGGTGTGAAAGAAGAAATTATTTTACTCAAACAATATATTAATCTGCATACATACATAAACAAATAGATCTAAACATCATTTTAAGTTGAATGGAAGGGAAATTGTTTGATACATCACAAACGAATACAAACAACCAAAGTCTAAGATTGTCTCACAAAATTAATCTAAAAAAAATCAAATGATTAATAGTTTATTCCTTTTATAATCAAAACATTTATGGTATATTCATTTCATTCTCGGCCCACTTTTTTTGTGACACGTAATAATAAACTAGTATCCAGACCCGTGCCAAGCACGAGTAAAAATGCATTTATAGATTTATTGACTTATAAATGCATTTGTATATTTTACTTTAAACTATAAGATTAAAATTATAACGCCCCAACTAAAATATCTAGAATATTTAGTCAAGACATACATAATTGAATCTGAGTACAATAAAATTTTACTGAATAATTAAGCAAGTTACAACTTGTCTCGAATACAAGGAGAAGAACAAATAAAATACAGCGGAAGAGAATTAAAGTTGACAAATAAACAGATTAAAAGGAAACAAGAAGAAGAATAAAATCTTCTAGGCTGACAATCCAAGCTCTGCTCCAACTGTCAGTTCCTGCCTGGTCCTTGCTCCGGACAACCTGTTTACCTAAAAAAATTTGATTTGGAGTGGGGTGAGACTACTAAACCTCAGTGAGTCCTACTACCCTCCTAGAGGTGGCTACACCAGGGGCACCTAAATCAGTCGTACATACTAACATAACTAACATGACATAAATAGCATAATATAAAGGTGTATCACAGAATATTAAACTCTTATTCATTTTAAACACAGGGACACTCTGAGGTGAGCATGTCTCAGAGGCCTGCCATATCCGTCAACCGATTCGGTCACGACATGCAGCTCACAATAACTTATCCTAATGGATTATCCCATTGGGAGTCCATAGCGCGATATCACAAAATCGCTCATAATTGACTGAAACTAATTTAGTTCTTACTACCAATAATTTCCCAATCCCGGAGTACATTAATTTCAATTATATTAACTAACGGAGTACATTAAAACATCAAAACAATGTCATATTGCTAACAATGTACATTTAAAATACCAAAACAATGTCACCTAGCTAAATCTCCCAAAATGAAATTGCACCAAATAACTTAGAAACCACTGATTACTTCTAAGTCATCTCTCTCTTCAATCTTCGTCGGTGTATGAACTTGGAGAATCCGTTTGGTCGGGGGCATTAGAAGCATTTGTAACCTACAGAAAATAAAAGAGATGAAATTATAAACTCAATTTAATTGATGTTTTCATAATATTTTAAATATGAACTCGAAGAGTAAAATAAAATATACTTGTCTTGCAGCTCGTAAAATTTCATTCACATCTTCTCCAACAAATCGATTTTGAATCAACGACAACACATTTGCCAAAACCGCATATGTACTATTTTGTTTTTTTTTCCATTTGCTTAACTTTATCGCGCAACTCTTGATTTTCAGCCAAATAAACTTTCAATTTTTTGGGTTTGGGAATCTTGCCAATACAACGTAGACGTCCTCTCTGTTCACCTCTCTTTTCAGTTCCTTTTACTTTGGAATATATATCATCCTTCCAAGGCATATCACTTCGTATCTCTTCAACCGATTGAGATGTTCCAGTCTCATTATCATATTTGTTTAGTTTTTCCTGAAACATTAAAAAATAGATGAAACAAAAACAAGCACTATTCAAATATATTCACCCAACACTAAAAGGAAACAGAACATACAAGGCACTAAGTGCCATCCCCAAAAACTGCCAGCTTTATTTTTTATTTTGAATTGTTAAACCTTTATTAACCCACTACACTTGGCACAAGAAGTACCAAACAGGGAAGAGAGATACAACATCACCCAAAAGAGGGGAAAAGCGCACATCATAGCTTAAGTACACATCAAAGCTTAGTAAAAAATAAAGCCACAACAAACAAAGAGACAAAGCTAAGCCCAACAAAACACCACACGCCCAAACAGCAGGAAAACACCAGCATGAACCAAACATCAACAGCAGACCCCCACACACATAGGCAGCACACCCACACACACGCAGGCAGCACCAGAAAACATACTTATATATGCAGCAAATCATAAGGCAATGTACTGAAAGCAGCAAATCATAAGATAGAAAGCAGAGAGCAGAAAACAGAAAGACAACAAACCATAAGACAATACTTATAGATGCAGCAAATCATAAGTCATCTTCAATAAATCAGAAAATCAAAATCAAATAGGTACAAACCAGAAACCAGAAAGCGGCAAACCACAAGGGACAAACCAGAAAAACCTTATGAACCATGACAATAAAATAGGTACGAATGAAAGAAAATCTTACAATCACTCTTCTAGCATTTTCATTGACAATTGAACCATCTTTACGGGTACGAGTTTCAATGTAAATCTCTTTACGTGTTGGTGATCTTCCATTGGAATTTTTTTTCTGAAACCAAACAGACAAGTTTATAGGTAATTTGTATTATGAATACAATGTACTCAATAAAAAGTTCAAATATAAACAAACCTTTTCATCAATCAATTTTGGGAGACTTTTTGTACCCATACAATGAACATCTTTAAACTTAGCACGATTCTCTATTAATTTTACTTATTTTCTACAATTGATACAACACAATATTATTCAAGAGAAGAAACCAAAGTTAAAATATTGTTCATGATATGAAAGAATGTATTTCAATTTGACTTACTTGTCCTTCTTCAGAAAACCAATGATGAACCAATTTTCTCCATTGATTTAGATCAACCCTGCTGTCTGGTTTAACGGATGCAACTTCTTCTTCAGTTTTACTTGGGTCATATGCCTTTGATTTTAAATCGGACTTCCATTGTTTCCACCTTTCATTAATCTCAGATTTCAACATTTCCCTTGTTGTGTCATTTATAGGAGGAACAAACTCATATTTGAACTAAACAAAGATATAAATGTCAAACAAATATAACATAAAATAAGTGATAATACAAATTTTGATACATCATGATTCAAATATAAAATTATAATACCTCTATTAATTTCAACATTTCAGATTTATCATTATCGGGCATATCTTTCCAAGATATGTATCCAATGGAAGCATATTCTTTCCTTCGAACCATACTTCCTATGAAACGAGTAAGATTTGACCCTTCCTGACCAGTGGGTTGACCTTTCTTGTCCAAATTAACAATTATGATATCATTAGCATCCATGTCCCATACATCTTGCATTCTTGTTGGGCCTCTCAATCTTTTAGGTTCAACCACTACAAGTAAAACATAAGACATGAAAAAATAGATAATTATATTTACAAAAAATAAATTATAAAAGTAGAAATTAAATATAATTTACACCTTTTTCAATATAAGCTTCTTCTGCTTCTATATCAGAAGGAATGTAGTGGGAATCTTCAGAATCGTTTATGTCATCTTCCATTTGAGTCGGATTGGAGTGAGTTTCTTCAACACTACTTCCTTGAGCATGAGGTAAGGTTCTATGGGTTTCTTCAGCACTACTTCCTTGGGCATGAGTTGAGGTTGTATTAGTAGCATTACTTCCTTGGTTTGATTCTTTTAACATGCGGCTCCCAATATTTAATTTGTTTTTCTTCCCATTGTTGTAATACTTTCAATTACCAAGTGAATGAGTAACAAAAACAAATAAGTCAACAATATAATGACCATAAAATACAAAGGAATGAGAAAATAAATATCTAGAAAACAGAGAACACACACACAATGAGTATAAAATCAAATTCATAATCAAAACATTAACTAAACAACAAAAAAAAATCAAGTCCAACTGCATAGAAAAAGTATAAAAACATTGACAATTAAAACATATCCTCCCCCTCCTCATCTTCTTCATCAATATGATTATCAACATCAACTTCGAAGAAATCATTATCAGCAATTGAAACTCCAATTAAATCATTAACATTTTGAGTAGCTTCGCTTGTATTGTGTGGAAGTTGCTCATGGATTTCTTCAACTTCATCGGATTCCCCATCGCCCATATCATAGATATCCCTTACCTTTCAATCTAAAACAACATGCCAATCCTTGTTTCTCTCATCATATACATAGAACACCTTTTTAGCTTGTGATGCAAAAACAAAAGGGTCATCCCAAATACTTTTTCCAGTGTGTTTCAAAAATTTAAAATTCACAAGTGTCATCCCAAACTTATCTTTCTTAATGCCTTTCTTGATGTCAATCCAATCATATTTGAATAACACAACCTTGTACTTTCCGGAATATTATGCTGTTTAGTTTTCTTTTGTATTTAAACTAGCATACTAGTACTGTCAATGGTTAGTTGTAGCATGAAACAAACAAGGTACTATACTTTGAACTCTCCTTTGAAACATAGGGAGGTTAGTGTAATTTAGGTTAATAAGTGTGTGTAAGTTAGTGTAACTTATGCTTATTGTAACTGTCAATTAGAGACACTTCTTTCCAAATTACAAATTTAATCAGTTTTTGTGACATTGCTAGAGTTGTTTTTTTATTCTTTTTCATTGTTGAGCTGTTCATATTAGAGTTTTATTGTAATTCAATGCTCTGGTGTTGTTGTAGGAAGTTATGATGAAGGTGGTTTTTCTTCTAAAGGTGATCTTGTGGTAATAACACAAGCTTGAGGATATTGGACAATTTGAGGATTATGTTTATGGTTTGCTTAAGGATTATGCTGTGTTGCCGTGAGATTTTCTTGAGTCAAAGTAGCTATATGAGTTGGTGGAAGGATTGTATAGATATTAAGGGATCGTCATACACTTCAACACTTGCTAATTTCATGAATGATGCTGAAAGGATTAAGTTGTATGATTTGGGAGCTTATGATTTTCCTTGATGTACGATTTTAATACTTGTAATTATAATGTTTTATTGAAGTACCAATTTCTAGTAGTATTGCTGAAAGAAGTATTGAGGAAATTGGTTGAATTTGAGGATTATGTTTATGGTTTGCTTAAGGATTATGACACAACCATCACTCCTATAAATAGAAGCCTTAACCTTCACTAATCATGCACAACCATCACTCTCAAGATGACTAAGAATTTAAGGTCTGAAACTCTATTCTTTTCATTCCTCTGATGTTCTTATATTCTCTTATTTTGTTTGCTTTGTTCTTTTAAAATCTAGTCTCTTTCATTCACTTTAAGACCTTTAGTTACACTACTTTATTTTTCATGGCTTTCAAATTTAGGATCTTTTGTTCCTTTGTTTTCTAAGCTTCTAAAACAGTCATGTTAAAATGCTAATTATGACACTAGTTCAGTCCCTTATTTCTTCTAGTTTTAGCTTTACCTCATCATCACCTTTTTAATACATATTAATACATATAGTTCAAATCTCAATCACTCTAACTCTAACTTAAGCCTTGAGTTTTATTAGGATATGATTTATTAAGTATCAGGACTTTCTAAAGTAACTATAGAAGCAGTATAAGAACATTAACATTTATTACATAAGTTATATAGGCACCAACGTCAATAATAATTTAAGGGCACTAGTTAGTTTTCAAATAAAGTGGCTCACCTATTAATTAGTCTACTATATCTAATGTAAAATCAAGACATACTTTTATTCAAGATTAATTGGAAAGAGAAGACAGTTCTCTAACTCTAATTTAAAAGTTTGACTCAAATGCCTCTAAGCCTATAACAACACTACTGCTATCAAATTCTTTTAAATTCCAAATCAAGGTCCTTTTGCAATTAAAAGCTTGACTCCTATTTTAACTTTACAAGACCATTTTTTATAAATCTTAAGCTAATAGACCATAAACTAATTACTATGATGTTAAGTACTCACTAAAAATGCCATTCATTATAAATCTTATAACTAACCAAAAACGAGTAAGCTGCTCCATTTATTAAGGTTAACAACAAAAATTTGTTCTCTGCTAGTTATGGTTTGACTATAGTTTGCTCACTTGACACATTCACAGTTCCATCAGCTTCTATTCTTATAAATCAGATTTTACAATTGCAAAACAAGTTCATCAATTAATTACCCTTAAATTAATATACTGTTAGTGAACAGATTCTCCTCACAACCTAGCACCTAATAAAAAGGGACTGGCTGTAATTGGATATGGGTTTGAACATGAAGGGAGTGACTACGTTTCGAGTTAAGCAGGAACATTGTCTCATAAGGGTAGTTCCACAACCTTAAGTTTTACTAACTAACAAAGCAAAAAAATTAATCACAAAATTGGCACAAATCCAAACAAAATAATCAACTAACAAAGCATAAAAAAAATAAAAATTGTTGATCACATGAATAATTTTCAACAAATTACCAGATCTAACAAAATCTCAACAACAATTAGATAAATAATTAAGAGTTAAGACCTAACCTTCAACAGCGGTATCTCGAGCCTCGCAAACAACGCTTCTGCGGCGAGGAAAAACTCTGGAGGAGGATTGACTCCGCAAAGGAGTGGCGGAGAGTGATCGGAGTTTGAGGGCGGTGGTGTGGTGAGGAAGCCTGGCAGTGATCGGGCGGGAGGAAGCGACGATAGAATGAGGGAGTTTAGAAGAGCGAATAATAGAATGGGTCGAACTAGAATCGAACAAAAGGGAATGTTTGATTTTGTGAATGAAAATTGTGAAAGGGTTATAACGCTGTAGAATCAAAAATTGGGAAAGGGTTAAGCATATGGCTCATCCTCTTATGGCTGAAAGGGATTAAACCTTGTTTCTTTTCTTTTTTTTGAGCGTAAATTAACCTTGTTTCTATTTTGAATATAAGAATAGCATAACATTATAAAATAAGGTAATATGTTTGTTTTTTTTTTAAGTTAATGTGATATATTGTTTTTGTGGGTTAAGTCATCACACCAATAACAATAAAAGCTATACCCACGGAATAGATGTACATATACCCACGGATTTTTTGACCGTCACTAAATATGTCCGTGGGTATATGGCAAATTTGTTGTAGTGAATCTTCTATAATTTAATAATATAAAATAACACAAAAGTAAAAATTAACTGTAAAATTTATGTATATATAATGTCATGAATTTTCTTAGGGAGGATTCTTATAGTTCATATCCTATTGTTGTTTCTATTATTATCCATTAAAAGAATTATAAAATTGATGGAAAATAATTTCTCTATATAAGATATATGGAAAAGACTTGTTTCTATTATTAGTTATTATTAAAATGATAATTTTTTTTTTGATAATGTATTAAAATGATAATTTCCTTTATATATATATATATTAATCTAATTTTATTTTATTTTGTAAATAATAAAACTCCTTTAATTATGAATTAAGTAAAATGTTGATTTCATTATATACACGTACATGTACAGCTGGGTAAGGTTATGTTATTTCTTAATTGCATAAGTAACTAATGAATTTGAATATGAGAATTTAATGTCAAGAAAATATTAGAAGAGATTCATTTGGAAGTGTCACGTGTACATTAAACCTTGATAAAAATGTCTCAAATAATATATATAGAGAGTAATTAAATCTTTATTTGAAATTATCGGAAGTAATAGTTAATTTTTATTTTTGCTTCTCTATATTTGGACATTTGGTAACCATCTATTATTTTCTTGTAAGAGATAATAAAAAGAATAGCAAATTTGCACTATTTCATGAATAATGAAAATAATTTTAACCTAATCAAATAAAATCAATTTTGCCCACTATAAGAAGAGAATATCATTAATCCCTCAAGTTCAATTGCAACCATCTTGGTTTTAATTCGGTTATTCATAGTTTTTCTATACATCTGCAAATGAAATATAATGAATGATTAAATCCAATACAAAACATCATATTGACAAAATCATAATAAAAATGACTAAATTGGGAGTAATTGCTGATAAAAAATATACATCATGTATTCACCTAAGAATATATAGACATGATTTGATAATATATATTGGAAAGAAAAATAATGTATGAGAATAAAAAATAAGAACACAAAGAACAATATATAAAGCCTTACAAAAAAAAATAATATTATAAAGAACAAAGAAAATAGAAGTTTAGAGAAGAATTTCAAAAATGGTGTGAAAAATGTAAGTATAAAAAGCATTATTTATAAGCAAACACATCAAATATTCACATTAATTACTTCCCCCGATTTATGGATGAAATATCCAAAACTGAAAATTGTACATTAATGCTAACAAAAAAATTGGTACAATAAGAATTTTCTTTGTATACATTAATATATAAATTATTATTCTTTTTTTATCCTACTACAATTGCAATGTTTTATATTAAATATTAATAATAATTCTCATTTTTCAAAATAAAAAAATTCTCATTTTAATTGTTTTAATGAGCACCATAAAAAGTGGTTAAAAAAGTAATAATAATTCTTATTTTATCGGTTATGTTATTCATTATTCATTAATTCCTTAATCCTTATTCACTATTCCTTAATCGAATATATTTCTCATACCTACAAATTTTTTTGTTTCTTTTTTCATTAATGAATGATACAACTTTTTTTGTTATGTCATTCTTAATTGCATAATTCATTACCATAGAATATTCTTTTGATAATTTTTTTTTGGCTACTTCATACATTTTGAAAGTGGAACTTTATAACATTGCTATTTTTTATTGTTTCATTCTATTACTATTTCCATAATCGTATACTATTAATTAATTTTACAGCTATAATCAAATACAAATAAAATTTGTTATTGTTATTCTTATGTGAAATAAATGCTAAATCAATATGAGAGGAGAATCATTTTGTTATTATTATTCTTATGTGAAATAAATGTTAAATCAATATGAGAGGAGAATCATTCTAGGAATGCCACGTGTACACTTACTTTTAAAAAAAGCTCCCAAATAATATATATATATATATATAGATATGGATTATAAATGGCATATTCATCATTATTCCAATTCCAAAAATAATTGATGTTGCAATTAGAAATAAATAAATGACCATTGCTTAATAAAAAAGAACGCCATTGATAATACACTAAATTCCTAACAAAAAGAAAAAAATTAACGAAATCATTATGACAAATTAATTACAATTAAATTGATAAGGAAACAAACAAATGTCTTAAAAATTAATAAAAAAAACTCAACTTTTTATGTGCAACTTTTTCGATTTTTTTTAATTGGTATCAACTTTTATAATGAAAAAAATTTGAACTTCTATAAATATACACTATAATAAACTTATATATGCTACTAAATATATATATTTGACTCATTTGGACTAACATCTAGTACACAAATTTAGCTTTCTACAAAACCTCTCCTAGCCGGCCCTAATTTAAAAAAAAAAATTTGTCCCCAATCTCTCTTTGTTCATCATAGAGGGGTGATTTTGGGTCACTTTTGGCCTAGAATCACCCCCTCTACACCTTTTTTTCTTTTCTTTTAATTTAAATAAGTGATTTTCACATAGATTAAGTTTTTCTTTTGTGTTTTTTTGTGATTTCGTCGTCTAAGTGCGGCGTTGTGTTGGTCGTCGTCTTGTGCGGCGTTATTTGATTTCCCGTTTTGTTGCGGTGTTCTTTGATTCTTCTCGAAAGATTATCTTCGGTCAATTACAGATTCAATCAATGATTTGGGCATCAACGTTGCAGATCCGGAAGCATGGATATTCCGGTGATTTTAATTTTATCATATTATTTGTTGTAGGCATTATGCCGTTGTATGCTATTAACTCGGATGTTGTGAGTTTGTTCGCAGATTCATCCTTTACGTTTTTAGCGAAGTTGAATATGTGGTTGTATTTGATGTATCTGTCGATTTGAATGAATGAATATCATTTTGTTTGTGTCAAAAAAATCTAGTACACAAATTTAATAATAATTCTCTAGAAATATTTACACAAAAAGTACATTGTTACAAATACATTCATCAACAATTGTTGTTCTCAACTCCATGACACATCTCAAAAATGTTCTTTAATTTAAAAAGACACTTGAAATCTCCCCTGCATAGCTTTCTTTGTGATTACATTCCTGAAAATATAGAATAAAAAAGATTGATCAAAAGATTAAAAAAAATGAATAAAGAAGAAAAAATAGAAGAAAAATAAGGACAACATATGAGTTATAAAATAGTGAATAAAATGAAATAGCAAAATTAAGTAATTATACAAATAATGATAAATATCTAAGTAATATTAGTCTAAGTATAGACACTTAAAAATAAAGAATTTTGAAAGAATTTCAACTTCTATGAATGAATACTGAAATAGTGTGAAGAATGTTGAATGCAAAATAAATATTTATAGGAAAAATACACAATAATCAAATTTATTGTGAAAAATTATTCACAATTAATAGCATTCATGTAACAAAAAAAATCACTTGAAAACTAATTAAAAAATAAATGTATTTAATGCATTAATTGTCAAATGAAGGAGATAAAAGAGTTTGCTCACAAGCTAGCATTATTGAAGAAAGAGAAAGATAAATGATTCTTGCTTATTCATATTATAGATTATTTCTGATTTCATCACAATCATACATTATAATCAAATCACTTCATTATAAACGCATAAAATATTTTCCGATTTATTATTATTGTATTATTGGTTTTAAAAATTTACCTAATTATGGCATTGAAGACCAAATCATTGTGAGAGCAGGGTTACTGTGAGTACACCACGTGGCAAGAGAGTGACTTTTAAATCGTCATCGCTTATCTATTATATGTAATACGCGAGGACTATTTCATTTTCTTCTCTTGCCACGTGGCACTCTCACAGCAACCCTGCTCTCACAGCATTTTAGCATTAAATGTCATAATGTATTTTTGATTATAATGTATTTTTCTCAAGTATTTAAAATAATGTAATTTTTAAATAGGCCGATTTGGCATTTATTGTGCATTTTGTTAATGGTGCATTTTGACTTTGAAATTGAAAGTGGAAATAACTATATATAACATAATCCATAACATAAGGTTTGAATTAATGCAAATAATACAACTGGCTAATATAAGAAAGGCTTAATTCATAATTTGGTCCCTTATGTTTATTTTAGCTCTCAATTTGGTCCCTTGTGTTTTAAAAGGTTCATGTTAGTCACTTATGTTTTGAACGTTACTATTAATTAGTCCCTTCCGTCAATTTTTTTTAAACGCCGTTATTTTTTGACACGTGGCTAACGGTGACGCCACGTGGATTTTAAAAAAGGCTTAATTTATAATTTGGTCACTTATGTTTATTTTAGCTCTCAATTTGATCTCTTATTTTTAAAAGTTTCGCATTTGTCCCTTATATTTTGAACGTTACCATTAATTGGTCCCTTCCATCAATTTTTTTTAACGCCGTTATTTTTTGACACGTGGCTAACGGTGACGCCACGTGGATTTTAAAAAAGGCTTAATTCATAATTTGGTCACTTATGTTTATTTTAGCTTTCAATTTGATCTCTTATGTTTTAAAAGTTTCGCGTTTGTCCCTTATATTTTGAACGTTACCATTAATTGATCTCTTCTATTAATTTTTTTTTTAACGCCGTTATTTTTCGACACGTGGCTACGGTGACGCCACATGGATTTTAAAAAAATAAAAAACTAAATTAACATATAATAATAATACCACTTCAAGATTAAAAAAAATCAAAAAAACGAAATTAAAACATATTAAAACCTAAATCGATTTGTGGAACGAAAATTTAGGGTTTGCTGAGAAAGTGAAAAGCGTTTGGAAGATAGCGAATAAGCGATTGGAAGAATAAAGAAATGAGCGATTGGAAGATAGGGTTTGTTGATAACCTAATCGCTCATTTCTTTATTCTTCCAATCGCTTATTCACTATTTTCAAATTGCTTTTCACTTTCTCAGCAAACCCTCGTGATAATATGAATATGAATATTGATCCATAGATACTAAGAAAAAATAAAGTAAAAATTTATATAAAAAGATGTCAGAAAGAAATATAGTTAACAAATTAATCAAAGATATATATTTATATAAATTCCTAAATCAATCTAATTTCACTTGTCATTGGAATTTTTTTTTTTAAAACATGTTCTCTCTCGGGGAAATTAACGGAACACTTTGCATCTAAACCCTACCAAATCGGCTTGCAAAAGTGATGATTGCCTCTACTTTATAAACTTATGTCCATGCCATCTCACATTTAACAGGGGGTCTTTCTTCATTGCCTACTGTAAATGATGCATATTTTATTACTATCGATGATCTACTGCCTATTCTGAAGATTGTTGCCGATGAATATGCAGCTGAGCTTAGTGATGGAAAGGAGGATACCGTCGCTATAGCACAAATCTCTCTTAATGGCTTTATCTATCGTAATCAAAAGTAAATTTATACATAGCTAGCATTTTGTATTTTCCATTATTGTTTTTTAGGATGGTGAAATAGCTAATTTAGATATTTAGGGATTCTCTCCTGTAAAGATCCTAACCCTTAACTAGGAAGAGTGATAAAGAACAAAACAGGAAAAATAACAGAGAGAAGTAGTCTCTTTTGTTATTCGCTATGTTAGTTAGTCTTTAACCATACACCATTTTGAAATACCCAAGACAAGATGGTTTATAAAATATTTTTTAAGTAATCATATATGAACATGTTTTATCATGTTCTTGTTTAAAATTTAAAATAATCCATAAATTTATGAATGAGTAAATTAGTCAATTGAGTTACACTATTTTAGTGCAAGGAATCTTACTCCCCATTCAAGATAAATGTCAATTAAATTGCTTGAAACATCTTAAACTATGGCAGTATTATCCCATAGAATTTTAGTTATAGGCTTCAAAGTAAAACAACTTTTTTCCACCGTAAAACATCCAAAATTAAGAGAGAAGAAGACCATTTCATTTTATATCATTACCAACGTAACATTTTAGAGTACAAAATCAAAGTTACAAACTGCGTGAAATTAACAAATGAAAAGATAAATATACAATTATTTATTGTTATTGGCAGAACTCATTCTTCTCTATATATGGGGTTTGCCTACTTTGAAACTAAAAGGGAATGACCCGACACCATCTATTCTGGCATATTAGTTGAACCCCACTAGCTTTTAAATATTCCATATCTTTAGCAGTAATTGCGTCATGACAATCTTTATCAACTTCACATTCGATATATGAAAAGGGACTTCGCATTGCCTTTGTAGTAAATAGAGAAAAAATAAAGGGTTAATAGGTCTTTACCCCCTGCAAAGTAGACGAGTTTTGCTTTACCCCCTGTAATTATTATTTTTGAGATTACCCCACTGCAAAATTTATTTTTTTGATTTACCCCATCAAATACACTTTTTAAATCCGTTATTTTGTTCAACCGATTTAAAAAGTGTTGTTTTTAAATCAGTTATTTTGTTTTTTTTTTGCCTGCCACATCAGCAAAAGGGGGTAAATAATAAAAAAAAATTTGCAGGGGGTAATCTAGAAAAAAATTACAGGGGGTAACGCAAAACTCGCCTACTTTGCAAGGGGGTAAAAGCCTATAAACTCAAAAATAAAATTATAGAGAAAACAAACTTAAGAGTTTTAGTCTTCATATTCTCTATCTCTTTGTTTGTAACAAACAAAAAACAATTTGATCTATTTATAGCGTATAAAGTTTTGCAAAGTTAAGATCAATAAAAAAATTATCACTATAAATTGATCAATGGATAGTATTTTTTCCTTTAGAGCGTTTAGTAAATAACTCTTCAATAGATCAACGTATAGTTGTCCCTTCAATACACTTAGAGAAATTTGGCTAGTAATGTTGAGCAATGGATAGTAATGTTGCAATGAAATATGGCTTAGTTTTAACCTTCTTTGTAGGAAAAAAAATACGAAAAGAAATAAATTATATATAGGAGGAGCAAACTTGAGAGTTTTGGCAATTTTTGAACAATATATCTATGTTATTTTAATATGAATTCTTGCTTTTGATAGGTGTTGTCTTCCAATCATTGAAGGAGTATACTACTGATCGATCCTTGAATGTGTGTGGTTTCATCAATTTTCCTATTGAAAAGTCAATTGCACCGAACATGAATCCACCGTTTCAATAGCAACTAATTAAATATTAAAAAAAACAACTTAATATTTTTAGCACTTAAGTTGATCAATCGGTTGTATTTGCCCCCAATGCTTAATAAATTTCACTTCAATAGAGCAATGTGTTGAGTTTGTCCCTTTTTTGTTTCTTATAAGCAATCAAAAATATATTAAAGGGTAAATAAGTCTTTACTCCTGCAAAGTAGGAGAGGTTTGCTTTACCCCGTGCAAAAAATTCCATTAAAATTTCCCCCTTGAAAAATTTATTTGAGGATGGTGAAATAGTTTATTTAGATATTTAGGGATTCTCTCCTGTAAGGATCCTAATCCTTAACTAGGAAGAGTGATAAAGAACAAAATAGGAAAATAGCAGAGAGAAGTAGTCTCTTTTGTTATTCGTTATATTAGTTAGTCTTTAACCATAAACCATTTTGAAATACCCAAGATTTTTTATAAACCATACCGTCAGCAATAATTGCATCATGACAATCTTTATCAACTTCACATTTGATATATGATAAGGGACTTCGCATTGCCTTTGTAGTAAATAGAGAAAAAAATAAAATTATAGAGTAAACAAACTTAAGAGTTTTAGTCTTCATATTCTCTATCTCTTTGTTTGTAACAACCATAAAACAATTTGATCTATTTATAGCATATAAAGCTTCGCAAAGTTAAGAACAATAAAAAATTATCACTATAAATTGATCAATGGATAGTATTTTTTCCTTTAGAGCGTTTAGTAAATAACTCTTCAATAGATCAACGTATAGTTGTCCCTTCAATACACTTAGAGAAATTTGGCTAGTAATGTTGATCAATGGATAGTAATGTTGCAATGAAATATGGCTTAGTTTTAGCCTTCTTTGTAGAAAAAAAATACGAAAAGAAATAAAATTATAGGAGGAGCAAACTTGAGAGTTTTGGCAATTTTTGAACAATATATCTGTGCTATTTTAATATGAATTCTTGCTTTTGATAGGTGTTGTGTTCCAATCATTGAAGGAGTATACTGCTGATTGATTCTTGAATGTGTGTGGGTTCATCAATTTTCCTATTGAAAGTCAATTGCACCGAACATGAATCCACCGTTTCAATAGCAACTAATTAAATATTAAAAAAAACAACTAAATATTTTTAGCACTTAAGTTGATCAATCGGTTGTATTTGCCCGCAATGCTCAATAAATTTCACTTCAATAGAGCAATGTGTTTAGTTTGTCCCTTTTTTTTCTTATAAGCAATGAAAAATATATTAAAGGGTAAATAAGTCTTTACCCCTGCAAAGTAGGAGAGGTTTACCTTACCCCGTGCAAAAAATTCCTTTAAGATTTCCCCTTTGCAAAATATTTTTGAAGATGGTGAAATAGTTAATTTAGAAATTTAGGGATTCTCTCCTGTAAAGATCCTAACCCTTAACTAGGAAGAGTAATAAAGAACAAAATAGGGAAAATAGCAGAGATAAGTAGTCTCTTTTGTTATTCGTTATGTTAGTTAGTCTTTAACCATACACCATTTTGAAATACCCAAGACAAGATGGTTTATAAAATATTTTTTAAGTAATCATAAATGAACATGTTTTATTATGTTCTTGTTTAACATTTAAAATAATCCAAAAATTTATGAATGAGTAAATTAGTCAATTGAGTTACACTATTTTATTGCAAGGAATCTCACTCGCCATTCAAGATAAATGTCAATTAAATTGCTTGAAACATCTTAAACTATGACAATATTATCCCATAGAATTTGAGTTATAGGCTTCAAAGTAAAACAATTTTTTTCCACCGTAAAACATCCAAAATTAAGAGAGAAGAAGACCATTTCATTTCATTTTATATCATCACCAACGCAACATTTTAGAGTACAAAATCAAAGTTACAAACTGCGTGAAATTAACAAATGAAAAGATAAAAATACAATTATTTGTTGCTATTGGCAGAACTCATTCTTCTCTATATATTGGGTTTGTCAACTTTGAAACTAAAAGGGAATGACTAAGCACCATCTATTCTGGCATATCAGTTGAACCCCACAATTTTTTAAATAATGCATATCCGTAGCAGTAAATGCGTCATGACAATCTTTATCAACTTCACATTCGATATATGAAAAGGGACTTCGCTTTGCCTTTGTAGTAAATAGAGAAAAAAATAAAATTATAGAGAAAACATACTTAAGAGTTTTATTCTTCATATTCTCTATCTCTTTGTTTGTAACAAACATAAAACAATTTGATCTATTTATAGCATATAAAGCTTTGCAAAGGTAAGAACAATAAAAAACAATTATCACTATAAATTGATCAATGGATAGTATTTTTTGCTTTAGAGCGTTTAGTAAATAACTCTTTAATAGATCAACGTATAGTTGTCCCTTCAATACATTTAGCGAAATTTGGCTAGTAATGTTGATCAATGGATAGTAACGTTGCAATGAAATATGACTTAGTTTTAACCTTCTTTGTAAAAAAAAATACGAAGAGAAATAAAATTATAGGAGGAGCAAACTTGAGGGTTTTTGCAATTTTTGAACAATATATCTGTGTTATTTTAATATTAATTGTAATATCCCAACTCCTAATTTGTCTAACTAATTTTAATTAGAGATGGTCTAATAAAATTAGTAACTCTTGAAAGTGGTTAATTAATTTAATCGTGGAATTAAGGGTATTATGTGTTGATTGGTAAGTTTAATTAAATCCAAGTTGCACCAATAATACATAAGTCCAACAATTGGGATTAATTAACATGAACAATTTCAAACTCCTTCCCCTCATTTCTCTTGCCCATGACTCACTAAACCACTCACAAGACTTTGCCTCACTAGCCAACACCTCACCAAGTATTATGACTCATGCTTCCACTCACCACTAACCCACCCACTTTGCATGCAAACAAGCTTTCTCTTCTCACTTGCACACTTCAGAAAATCAGTAGTGGCCCTCTCATTTCTCTTCCTCTTTCACGAGCCAAACAACAACATTAAGCTCCAAAATTCTCAATTTTTGCTTAACCATAAAGTTTGGCACTTTCTCACTACAAACCTACCACCAAACAACAATTAACTATCAGAGATTCCTCACATGAAGCTCCACTCCAAAGTCAGTTCTGAATCTCCACCTTCCCAAGCTTCACATGAAACAAAAAGACAACAACCCCACTATCACCATTTTTCTATCCAATGAGGATGCATGCAACCTTTTAATCAACAAATTCGTGCACTATTCTATACCTCAGAAATCACTTATAAATACTCCATCAAACTCAGAATCCAACCATCAAACCAACTCAAATTTCGTAGAGCAAAGTAAGGGGTTTCAAGTGTCAAAATTCCAATTCCAATTCTGGGGTTCGTGGGGCTTTAGGAGAGGTTTCAGTAGCTGCTAGGAAGCTTAAAGCAAAGGTTTAAAGCTTCAATCAGGTGGGTTCTTAAGTTTAGATAGTTAGATTTCCCAATTTACAAAACTTTGCATGTTAACTTAGGATTTAAGAAAATTGTTGTGTGAGAGGAATTAACTCCCAAATTCCTCTCCATTCTGCCGTATATTATATGTATTGTATGATTGCATGCCTTAGGATGAGGATTGTAGGTGTTTAAAAAGTTAACTTTTGAGATTTCGCAGAACAGAGCAGGTTCTGAGTAAACTCGCTCTGGCGAGCTCAGGGCGAGCCTTCATGGCGAGCTGGGTTCTTCATGCTGATGAACCTCGCTCTGGCGAGCTTCTGCTCGCTGAGCGAGCGAATTTGGCACAGGACCTATAATCTCGCCATGGCGAGCTCCTCTTCGCCGTAGCGAGCTTACACATGACATGACCTGAACAACTCGCCGTGGCGAGTGACAACTCGCTGAGCGAGTTTGACAGGAACAGAAACTTTTCAGAATTTTCCAAACAGAACTGCAGCACTCGTTTTATGTCCTCATCTGAGTTTGGTATATGTAATAGTACAGTTATATAATGTAATACAGCATGTTAATCACAGATAACCTTAGGGTATAACTTAGGGAATTTTTAGAAATGCATGTTCCCCCGGGATTGTGGTAAACTTACGGTAGTAACAATTCAATTTAGTATCAGTCAATTAAGAGCGAATTATATCGCACTATGGACTCCCAATGGGACAATCCATTAGGTTATGACTTGTGAGCTTCATGCCGTGACCGAATCGGTTGACGGATATGGCAGGCCTCTGAGACCTGCTCACCTCAGAGTGTCCTAGTGTTAAAATGAATAAGATATGTTTCTGTGTTACACATTTATTTATGCTTATGTTTTATGATAATATGTTAGTATGTATGACTGATTAGGATTCCCCGGTGTAGTCACCTTAGGAGGGTAGTAGGACTCACTGAGGCTTAGTTGTCTCACCCCAATCCAAACAATTATTTTCAGATAAGCAGGTCGGTTGAGGTATGCTGTTCGGTGTGCTCGTGGCTTTGCTTGGAGGACGCATTTCTTTCATGCTTTTCCATTTCCTGTTGTTATTCCAATTCAATAATCTTGTTGTATCTGTTGTTATCAGTTGTTTCCGCTGTCTTATTTCTACTTGTTGTACTTAGCACCTGTGTGTGCTTGAACTTTCTTAATGTAATAATAATGTACTCAATTCCGGTTATAATAATCCACTGTTATTCTAGATAATTCATGTGGGGTGTTATAATTGGTATCAGAGCAGGTCGATTCAGATCGTGCCAGAGTTCATTAGTATTACTATCCGAATCCCAGTATTTGTCTGGATTTCTAACATCTGTTCTAGGTGTCATGTCACTTTAAGCCTAGCTAACTTGACTTGATATTGGCAGTTAGAGCACTATGTCAGGAGCAAGACGAGGACCTGGAAGGCCTAGAAGGAATGTTGCTGACGATGATGATGAACCTGAGATGTACGGAGATGCTAATGCGAACATGTGGGCTGAAATGATGCATCAGCAGCAGCAATTCCAAGCTCAACAGGCCCAGCAGCATCAAGAATTCATGAATAAGTTTCAACAACATATGAACAATCCTCCCCCTCAGCAGCAAGGGTCTAGCGCTGCTTTCAGAGAGTTCTGCCGAATGAGTCCGCCGGAGTTTTACGGAGAATACAATCCAGCGAAAGCCAGAGAATGGATTCAACGAATGAGTGGTATCCTTGAATCCATGGATTGCACCGAAGTTGACAAAGTAACATTCGTCTCTCGCTTCTTTAGGGGCGACGCGTGTAACTGGTGGGATGGAACCAAGGCGTATATGGAGGCCAGTCAGATGGAGATGAATTGGGAAAATTTCCGACGTCTTTTCGTTGGGCATTATATCCCAGAGAGCTACCAATTCCAGATGGAGCGTGAGTTGACGGAGCTTAAGCAGGGAAGTATGTCAGTGGCGGAATATACCATGAAGTTTAATGAGCTGGTCAGATATGTGATGGATGGAAATGATGCTCCCTCAGAATCTTGGAAAATGAAGAAATATCGGTTCGGGCTGAGAGCTGATATAGCCCACGATGTCTCTATGCAGCACATCACTACATTTGGTGATCTGGTACAGAAGAGCTATCATGCGGAGGCAGATCTTGGTAACATTCATAAGGAGCGTAGTGAAGCAGTTCAGAAAAGGAAGGACTCTGGAAAGTTCAACCTACAAGTGAGAACCAAGGGCACCACAAGCAAAGGGAAACAAAGCTATTCCCAGCGCTCACCGAGGAACTGTGCTGAATGCGGTTTCCCTCACAGTGGAGAATGCATGAAAGGGAAGAACATGTGTTACTATTGTAAGCAGCCTGGCCATTACAAGCACGAGTGTCCTAAGCTGAAGAGGCAGGGCGATTCCAGCGGCGCTTCCAAAAGCAAAGGTCGGGTATTTTCACTTGATGGTGAGAAAGTCAAATCTAATAATGCCTTGATTATGGATGTATGCATGTTAGGACAGTCTGAAGTGTTAGTTTTGTTTGATTGTGGAGCTACTAATTCCTTTATAGCCGTTGACTGTGTTCAGCGACTTCAACTACCCTCTGTGCCTTTAATTCCTCCAATGACTGTGGCTGTTGCCACAGGAGGCAAGGTTACTTCTAAACGTGTTTGTCAGAATTGTCCTGTTCTTGTGGGCAGTAAAGTCTATAACATAGATTTGATCTGTCTACCCTTGAAAGATATTGATGTGGTCCTAGGCATGGATTGGCTATCCGCCAATACTGTGTACATTGGATGTGCTGAGAAGAACTTGTTCATTCCAACAGAAACTTCAGCTGAGAGCAGAGCTCTTACCGCTTTACTCCAGAATACTCATCAAATGATCCAGTACTTAGGTGCCAGTACAAAATGTTTCAGTGTTCTATTCACCATCGATCCGGAGCCCAGTTTGTGTCCTAGTGACATTCCAGTTGTTAGTGAGTTTTTAGATGTTTTTCCTGATGATGTTATGAGTCTACCTCCTGAAAGGGAAGTTGAGTTTTCTATCGATCTCGTTCCTGGATCCCAGCCTATCTCAGTTGCCCCTTATAGAATGTCTCCCTTAGAGCTTCATGAACTGAAATCCCAACTAGAAGAGTTGCTTCAGAAACACTTCATTCGACCCAGTGTATCACCTTGGGGAGCACCGGTGTTACTTGTCAAAAAGAAAGACGGTACGATGCGTCTGTGCATTGATTATCGTCAACTCAACAAGGTCACAATCAAGAACAAGTATCCCTTACCGAGAATTGATGACCTGTTAGATCAACTCAGAGGTGCTACTATCTTCTCCAAGATTGATCTTCGTTCCGGATATCATCAGATCCGTATCAAGTCCTTGGATGTTTCCAAGACGGCATTCAGGACTCGCTATGGACATTATGAATTCCTGGTCATGCCGTTCAGTCTGACTAATGCTCCAGCCATTTTTATGGACTACATGAATCGGATTTTCCAGCCGTACCTTGATCAGTTTGTTGTTATCTTCATTGATGACATTCTGATCTATTCTAAAGATTCACAGGAGCATGCGGAGCACCTGAGAATCGTGTTGAGCATTCTTAGAGAGAAACAACTGTACGCCAAGTTCAGTAAGTGCGAATTTTGGCTATCTGAAGTTAAATTCTTGGGTCATGTCATATCGCAAGGCGGTGTGTCTGTTGATCCATCCAAGGTAGAAGCAGTGTTGAATTGGGAACGACCCAGAAGTGTTACCGAAGTCAGAAGTTTCCTTGGTTTGGCAGGCTATTACCGGAGATTTATTTTAGGGTTTTCGGAAATTGCTTTGCCACTAACTCGTTTGACCAGAAAGGGTGCAGACTTTGATTGGGATGCTGCTTGTGAATGGAGTTTCAGAACCCTTAAGGAAAAGCTAACCACAGCACCAGTGTTAGTGATTCCTGACCCAACACGCAAGTATGTGGTATACTGTGATGCGTCCAACAAGGGACTTGGATGTGTATTGATGCAAGATGGAGCAGTTGTAGCGTATGCATCCAGGCAGTTAAAGCCTCACGAGCAGAACTACCCTACTCATGATCTGGAGTTAGCAGCCATTATCTTTGCACTCAAAATCTGGAGACATCATCTGTATGGAGTGCAGTTTGATCTGTTCAGTGATCACAAGAGTCTGAAGTACTTGTTTGATCAAAAGGAGTTGAATATGAGGCAGCGACGTTGGATGGAGTACCTCAAAGATTTTGATTTTAATCTCAACTACCATCCAGGAAAGGCCAATGTTGTGGCAGATGCTCTAAGCAGAAAGACATTGTATGCATCGGAGTTACTAATGCAACAGTGCGGTCTGTATGAGAAGTTTAGAGATCTCAATCTGAATGTGATATATCGTAAGAGCGGTATTCGCATTAGCAGAATCGAAGTGTCCTGTGAGTTACGCCCAAGTATTGTGCAGGCTCAGCAGGATGATGTAGAGTTACAGAAGAGGGTGAACCATCCGGAGTTCTCAGTAGCCACGGACGGTGCTATTCTCTATGAAGGCAGACTTTGTGTACCTCAGAATGATGAGTTGAAGCGGTTGATTCTAGAAGAGGCACACAAGAGTGGATTTTCAATTCACCCTGGATCCACCAAAATGTATCATGATTTGAAGGAGAGCTATTGGTGGCCTAACATGAAGGCAGAGATTGCTGAATTCGTGTCCAGGTGTATTGTTTGTCAACAGGTGAAGATTGAACATCAGAAACCTGGAGGACAGTTACAACCGTTGGATATTCCAGAGTGGAAATGGGAACATATCACCATGGACTTTGTAGGAGGACTGCCACGTAACCAGAGAGGTCAAGATTCAATCTGGGTAATCGTGGACAGGTTGACTAAATCAGCTCATTTCATTCCAGTGAAATCCACCTACAAGGCCCCGCAATATGCAGCCATTTTCATGGAGCAGATTGTAAGGCTGCATGGTGTACCTTTGAGTATCGTGTCGGACAGAGACCCGATTTTCACTTCAAGGTTTTGGAAAGCATTTCAGAATGCGATGGGTACTCGGTTGAAGATGAGTACATCACATCATCCTCAGACTGATGGTCAGTCGGAAAGGACTATTCAGACCCTTGAGGATATGCTTCGAGCTTGTGTATTAGAAGATGGTGGTTCGTGGAGTAATCACTTACACCTGATAGAGTTTGCTTATAATAACAGTTACCATGCCAGTATCGGTATGGCGCCCTATGAAGCTTTGTATGGCAGGAAGTGTAGAACCCCGTTGTGTTGGACAGAAGTTGGTGATCGTAGTTTCTTGGGACCAGATATAGTCCAAGAGACCACTTTAAAGATCAAAACTATTCGAGATAAGTTGAAAGTTGCTCAGAGTCGGCAAAAGAGTTATGCCGACAAGAGAAGAAGGTTTTTGGAATTTCAGGAAGGTGAACATGTGTTCTTGAGAGTCACACCTAAGTTGGGTTTGCGAGGTGCATTCAAAACTAAGAAGCTCTGTCCAAGATTCATTGGACCTTATCAGATTCTTCGACGCGTCGGTCCTGTAGCCTATCAGTTAGCTCTTCCTCCTTCTATGTCAGGGTTACACGACGTGTTTCATGTGTCTCAGCTACGGAAGTACATTCCTGATCCTTATCAGCCAGTGGAATTGGAACAGATCGATCTCCAGCCAGATCTAACTTATCAGCCGGATCCTGTTCGGATTGTTGAACGTGATGCTAAGATACTTCGGAACAAAAGGATTCCTATTGTCAAAGTTGAATGGGCTCAGTCCCCTGACGGTGAATTCACTTGGGAACTGGAGTCAGACATGCGGAAGAGTTATCCGTACTTGTTTTCGAGGTAAATTTTTAAATTTCGAGGACGAAATTTCTTTAAGGGGGGTAGGTTGTAATATCCCAACTCCTAATTTGTCTAACTAATTTTAATTAGAGATGGTCTAATAAAATTAGTAACTCTTGAAAGTGGTTAATTAATTTAATCGTGGAATTAAGGGTATTATGTGTTGATTGGTAAGTTTAATTAAATCCAAGTTGCACCAATAATACATAAGTCCAACAATTGGGATTAATTAACATGAACAATTTCAAACTCCTTCCCCTCATTTCTCTTGCCCATGACTCACTAAACCACTCACAAGACTTTGCCTCACTAGCCAACACCTCACCAAGTATTATGACTCATGCTTCCACTCACCACTAACCCACCCACTTTGCATGCAAACAAGCTCTCTCTTCTCACTTGCACACTTCAGAAAATCAGTAGTGGCCCTCTCATTTCTCTTCCTCTTTCACGAGCCAAACAACAACATTAAGCTCCAAAATTCTCAATTTTTGCTTAACCATAAAGTTTGGCACTTTCTCACTACAAACCTACCACCAAACAACAATTAACTATCAGAGATTCCTCACATGAAGCTCCACTCCAAAGTCAGTTCTGAATCTCCACCTTCCCAAGCTTCACATGAAACAAAAAGACAACAACCCCACTATCACCATTTTTCTATCCAATGAGGATGCATGCAACCTTTTAATCAACAAATTCGTGCACTATTCTATACCTCAGAAATCACTTATAAATACTCCATCAAACTCAGAATCCAACCATCAAACCAACTCAAATTTCGTAGAGCAAAGTAAGGGGTTTCAAGTGTCAAAACTCCAATTCCAATTCTGGGGTTCGTGGGGCTTTAGGAGAGGTTTCAGTAGCTGCTAGGAAGCTTAAAGCAAAGGTTTAAAGCTTCAATCAGGTGGGTTCTTAAGTTTAGATAGTTAGATTTCCCAATTTACAAAACTTTGCATGTTAACTTAGGATTTAAGAAAATTGTTGTGTGAGAGGAATTAACTCCCAAATTCCTCTCCATTCTGCCGTATATTATATGTATTGTATGATTGCATGCCTTAGGATGAGGATTGTAGGTGTTTAAAAAGTTAACTTTTGAGATTTCGCAGAACAGAGCAGGTTCTGAGTAAACTCGCTCTGGCGAGCTCAGGGCGAGCCTTCATGGCGAGCTGGGTTCTTCATGCTGATGAACCTCGCTCTGGCGAGCTTCTGCTCGCTGAGCGAGCGAATTTGGTACAGGACCTATAATCTCGCCATGGCGAGCTCCTCTTCGCCGTAGCGAGCTTACACAGGACATGACCTGAACAACTCGCCGTGGCGAGTGACAACTCGCTGAGCGAGTTTGACAGGAACAGAAACTTTTCAGAATTTTCCAAACAGAACTGCAGCACTCGTTTTATGTCCTCATCTGAGTTTGGTATATGTAATAGTACAGTTATATAATGTAATACAGCATGTTAATCACAGATAACCTTAGGGTATAACTTAGGGAATTTTTAGAAATGCATGTTCCCCCGGGATTGTGGTAAACTTACGGTAGTAACAATTCAATTTAGTATCAGTCAATTAAGAGCGAATTATATCGCACTATGGACTCCCAATGGGACAATCCATTAGGTTATGACTTGTGAGCTTCATGCCGTGACCGAATCGGTTGACGGATATGGCAGGCCTCTGAGACCTGCTCACCTCAGAGTGTCCTAGTGTTAAAATGAATAAGATATGTTTCTGTGTTACACATTTATTTATGCTTATGTTTTATGATAATATGTTAGTATGTATGACTGATTAGGATTCCCCGGTGTAGTCACCTTAGGAGGGTAGTAGGACTCACTGAGGCTTAGTTGTCTCACCCCAATCCAAACAATTATTTTCAGATAAGCAGGTCGGTTGAGGTATGCTGTTCGGTGTGCTCGTGGCTTTGCTTGGAGGACGCATTTCTTTCATGCTTTTCCATTTCCTGTTGTTATTCCAATTCAATAATCTTGTTGTATCTGTTGTTATCAGTTGTTTCCGCTGTCTTATTTCTACTTGTTGTACTTAGCACCTGTGTGTGCTTGAACTTTCTTAATGTAATAATAATGTACTCAATTCCGGTTATAATAATCCACTGTTATTCTAGATAATTCATGTGGGGTGTTATATTAATTCTTGCTTTTCATAGGCGTTATCTTCCAATCATTGAAGGAGTATACTGCTGATCGATTCTTGAATGTGTATGGGTTCATCAATTTTCCTATTGAAAGTCAATTGCACCGAACTAGAATCCACCGTTTCAATAGCAACTAATTAAATATTAAAAAAAAATCTAAATATTTTTAGCACTTATCAATCGGTTGTATTTTCCCTAATGCTTAATAAATTTCACTTCAATATCTAAAAGATTAACAATTTATCACAATTATTTTAGGATCACAATTATCTGAAACAATATCTACAAATCAAAGAGCACTTAGATGAGATAACGTAGATCTCTTCTAGCTTAAGGTTATATTGGGTGTAAGCTTAAACAAGGAGCATGCTTCAGGGATTGCAGGGATTGTGCATCAAGGAATAAACCAATAAATGTTTGCTCTAGAGCATTGCAGGGGTAACTAGTTTACTTAAGTTAATATGTTTGTGTTAGAGCATTGCAACTAGTCTTTTAATTCAAGTCATGTAGTCATAAGTGCTAAACTTACTGGTGGTACTAAATATGATCCACTTTATGTTTGTGTTAATCTATGAAGCACAGACTCTGACACGGACACCGCGACACGACACGACACTGACACTCCGACACCGCTAATGTAAAAAATATACGACACCGACACCGCTACATATTTATTAAAAATATAAGTTTAGAATTAAAAATACATACATATGCATCTAAGTTGAACAAATTTCATCCATCTACTATCGAAAAACTAAAAATAATGTAATCAAAATGTAATATCTTTAATCCCTCATTGATCAGTATTATTATTTCGACACATCTTTAATCATTGTATATATGTCTAAGAAAAATAGAAGCAAATAAAAAAAATAAAATTTGGACACTTACCCCGACACGTTTGTACAAATGTCTTATAGGTGTCGGACACCGATTTAAGGAGTGTCGGAATAAAGGAAAAATATTGTTTTTTTGGACACCCCTTGGACACGTTTGTAGGAGTGTCGTACGAGTGTCATACGAGTGTCGGACACCGACACGTGTCGGACACCGCGACACGTCTAATCATAGAGGTGTCAGTACTTCATGTTAATGAATGATTCTGTAATTTTGATTTTATTTACAAGTTGGAATGAAGTTATGATTTTATGATATGATGTTTTGTATTAAATGATTGTGTATGAAAAAAAAATGCAGGATTTCAAAAAAAATGCAGGATTTCAAAAAATAAAATGTAGGATTATTATAAAAAAAAAGTGGAGATTTTACATCTGTGGAAAGTTTGGATAGATTTGAAAACTGACGCTTTTACATCTGAGAAAATGGCACGTCAGATGTAAAAAGTCCAATTTAATTTTAAAAAAAATTGAAACTTGCACCTTTTACATCTGACGGAAATAAGAAACAGATGTAAAACGTGCACCTTTTACATCTGACAGAGCCAGTAGTAAAAAGTGTCCAACTTACTATGACTCGTGCGTTTATGACTGACTGGAGCCAGATGTAAAAGGCGCATTTGGACAGTAGTAAAAGGTGTTTTCTGCATTAGTGCGAGTTCAATCCCTATCTTGTACATGCAATAGTGTTAAATCTCTTAGGAAGAGTCTGCCACCCATTTGGGTCACGCAAAGCTTGAGGAAGGAATTAGTTTATGCAGTTGTGCAAAGATGTCAATCCATTGTCGAAATTGTGATTCAATTCTCTTACTGATATTCATCATATTGTCAAAATTGTGATCCTATATATAATTTTTTGTATTTCAATGCTGTCTCGGATACATGGTAAATATATACACAGCTAGAATTTTGTATTTTTCATAATTGTTTTTGAGGACGGTGAAATAGTTAATTTATATATTTAGGGATTTTCTCCAGTAAAAATCCTAACCCTTAACTAGGAAGAGTGATAAAGAACAAAATAGGGAAAATAGCAGAGAGAAGTAGTCTCTTTTGTTCGCTATGTTAGTTAGTCTTTAACCATACACCATTTTGAAATACCCAAGACAATATGGTTTATAAAATATTTTTTAAGTAATCATATATGAACATGTTTTATTATGTTATTGTTTAAAATTTAAAATAATCCAAAAATTTATGAACAAGTAAATTAGTCAATTGAGTTACACTATTTTATTGCAAGGACTCTCACTCGTCATTCAAGATAAATGTCAATTAAATTGCTTTAAACATCTTAAACTATGACAATATTATCCCATAGAATTTGAGTTATAGGCTTCAATGTAAAACAATTTTTTTCCACCGTAAAACATCCAAAATTAAGAGGAAGAAGACCATTTCATTTCATTTTATATCATTACCAACGTAACATTTTAGAGTACAAAATCAAAGTTACAAACTGCGTGAAATTAACAAATGAAAAGATAAAAATACAATTATTTGCTGCTATTGGCAGAACTGATTCTTCTCTATATATGGGGTTTGTCTACTTTGAAACTAAAAGGGAATGGTCCGACACCAGCCATTCTGACATATTACTTGATCCCCACTAGCTTTTAGAAATTCCATATCCTCAACAATAATTGCTTCAAGACAATCTTTATCAACTTCACATTCGATATATGATACTGGATGGGGACTTCGCATTGCATTTGTAGTAAATAGAGAAAAAAATAAAATTATAGAGAAAACAAATTTAAGAGTTTTTGTCCTCATATTCTCTATCTCTTTGTTTGTTAAAAATAGAAAACAATTTGATCTATTTATAGCGTATAAAGCTTTGCAAAGTTAAGAACAGTAAAAAAAATTATCACTATAAATTGATCAATGAATAGTATTTTTTCCTTTAGAGCATTTAGTAAATAACTCTTCAATAGATCAACGTATATATAGTTGTCCCTTCAATACACTTAGAGAAATTTGGCTAGTAATGTTGATCAATGGATAGTAATGTTGCAATGAAATATGGCTTAGTTTTAGCCTTCTTTGTAGAAAAAAAATACGAAAAGAAATAAAATTATAGGAGGAGCAAACTTGAGAGTTTTGGCAATTTTTGAACAATATATCTGTGCTATTTTAATATGAATTCTTGCTTTTGATAGGTGTTGTGTTCCAATCATTGAAGGAGTATACTGCTGATTGATTCTTGAATGTGTGTGGGTTCATCAATTTTCCTATTGAAAGTCAATTGCACCGAACTAGAATCCACCGTTTCAAGATACTAATTAATTATTAAAAAAAACAACTAATATTTTTAGCATTTAAGTTGATCAATCGGTTGTATTTGCCCCAATGTTTAATAAATTTCACTTCAATATCTAAAAGGTTAACAATTTATCTCAATTATTTTAGGATCACAAGTATAGGTATATACATGTACTAGCACTACATTTGTATGAGTAGTTAAAAACTACTCATGTATATTTTTTATTTTTTACGCCAGGACAATATTGTTGGTAAATTTTTTTGGTTATATAAATAAATAGTTTCTATAATTTTTCAGAATTTCATTTTTTGTTTCTAAATATTTTTTATTATTTAAGATAAATGTGAATTAAATTGCTTGAAACATCTTGATAGTCTATTACAATATTATCGCATAGAATTAGAGTTTTGGGCTTCAAAGTAAAACAATTTTTTTTCACCGTTAAACATCCAAAATTTGGAGAGAAGACCATTTCATTTCATTTTACCACCAACATTTTAGAGTACAAAGTCAAAGTTACAAGTGTATGAAATTAAAATAATGAAATGATAAAAATACATATAAATGTTATTATTTTGTTAGAACTCAAATCTTCTCTACATATGACGTTTGTCTACTTTAAGACTATGCTTGCATATTATTTTCTTCCCAGGAACATGTAGATATTCAATATCATTAGCAGTGAGTTTGAGATCGTCAGTACAATCTTTATCACTTTCACATGTCCAAACTTTACTATAGAATTTGGAATTGCCTTTGGAAATAGAGAAAAAACTTTACTATAGAATATGGAATTGCCTTTTGAAATAGAGAAAATAAATAAAATTATAGTGAAAACAAACTTAAGAGTTTTAATTTAGTCATGTTCTCTCTCTTTCTATGTAACAAATAGAATACAACTTGATCTATTTACGGTGTATTAAAGCTTTGCAAAGTTAACAACAATAAAAAAAAGGCTTCATTCATAATTTGGTCTCTTATATTTATTTTAGCTTTCAATTTGATCTTTTATGTTTTAAAATGTTCACATTAGTCCCTTAATTAATAATAACGTTCAAAACATAAGGGACTAACATGAACTTTTTAAAACATAAGAGACCCAATTGAGAGCTAAAATAAATATATGAAACCAAATTATGAATTATGTGTTAAAATTTCCATGTGTTTGTCCATGTGGTGTTTACGTTAGCCACATGTCAAAAAATAACGGCATTAAAAAAATATTGACGATAGAGAGCAATTAATGGTAACGTTCAAAACATAAGGGACTAACGTGACACTTTTAAAATATAAGGGACCAAATTGAGATCTAAAACAAATATAAGGGACCAAATTATGAATTAAGCCTATAAAATAAAATGCCAAATTTTGTCTAAAAATAAAATAAATATTTTCAAAACCCGTTGTAAAAGGAGGGACATCAAACATATTTTACCCTAAAAATAAATATCACTTGCTTAAAAATAATAATTTTTCATTAAAAAGGATAAAAATAATAAAACTATAAATACTAAAATTGTATAAGAATAAATTTTATTTTATTTTTATAATAAGATTAACTATATATATTAAATTTTATTTTTTGTTCATAGAAATATATTAACATTTGTTTTAACAAGCCAAAATAAGATTATATATATATATATATATATATATATATATATATATATATATATATATATATATATATATATAAAGAAATCACAGTCACCCTAGCACAAAGTGCCAAGGTAGACTATCAATGTCTAGAGAGAATCACAAAAAAATACAAAGGTAAACTATTAACATTTATTTTTAGTCTTACAAAAAAGTCAAACTTTTGTGTTCGTGTATTTTTAGTTACAAATTTTATTTTCATTGCTGATGATATAACATTTATCTAACGAAAATATGAGTAACAGTGCCATTAAATTTTTTAAATGATGTAATAATATTTTTAATGATGTAACATTATTAAAAGCTTCAAATATTATTGACTAGCAATTAGTTTCAATTTGTTTTTATAATAATTGTGGTAAATTAACGAATAAAACAAGGGGTGATAATACCTTTACAATCTACATTAATAGTGCATACAAAAAATTACATATAGGAGTAACTAATACTGGCGGGGTAGAAAGGAGCATCAAATCATTTTTTTTTTGCCCCTAAGCATGGGTACTCTTAAAATGGTGAAGTACTCGTACCAGGTGCATAACAATATCGGGTACGTTACGATACTCGTACGGTATGCTCCGATTCATATTCATTTTTATTTGGTTGACTTGGAATGATAATGACTACGGTCTGGCAAGTGTATCAGTCTGTCGTCGAGTAATAATTCACACTCTACTGAGTAGAATGAGTTCGTATCCACAGGGACAGCGCCTCGGTCACTAAGCTTATTCTAGGATTTGTTGAGATTGCCTCCGCTTTATAAGCTGGGATAATTTTAGATTCAAGAAACAGAGAATATAAACTAGAAAGAAAGACAATTTAAGAAGATATGTTAAGTAGTCGGAATCCCTCCCTTATTCCTGCTGGGTAGTTGGTGTTATATCGTTGACTAATCCTTTTTATTATTGGTGACCTAATATAATTAGTAATAACCGCGTACGATAATTACCCTAATTACGAGTATAGAGAATCTCAATTATTAGACAGAGAACCCGTGTTAGCCACGTTGTCACGTCCCTAACCTAGTGATTAGACTCTAAATATGTAGTCAATTAAGCATGGTTCACTACAAGAAATAAGATTTTTGGCAGCGACTTTTTTGCAGCGACATCCAAATTGTTGATAAAAATATACATATAGTAACAATTAATTAAAATTGTTGTTATAAGTTAGTTTTTTTCTCAACAATTACATTATCGCTGGGAAAAGTTAATTATCTCAACAATAATTATTATTGTCGCTAATAGTATAACTTTTTTGCATCAACCTTGTAAAGTCGCTGGGAAACCACTCAATTACTATTTTTTATACTATCTTTTATCGTGATTTATGTTCCTATTTTTATGCGTAGATTTCTTTTAACTTAAAATTATTATTTTTGTTACTATTTTTATGTTTTGTATTTTTTTTTAATAATTACATTTAAGGATTGAATATTTGAAATATTACCATACTTGATGAGAACAAATTAAGTTTTATTAGTTCCTTTTAATATATTATTAATAGAATAGAAATACATTATATTAATTTGAATATAATAAAGCAAGTATAACACCCCACGTCTATGTCTAGAATAATACGTGAAATATTATTATTGATAACCGAGTCATTATTACTACAAATGGAAATTCAAGCACACGCAGGTGCTGATTACAACAAAGATACAAAGTTCAGCGGAAACGATAGGAATTGGTACAACAAAACATTATTGAATAAGAATAAATAACACAAGACAACTAGAAATGCATGAAAGAAATGCCATCTCCTAGCACAGCTGCAAGCACACCGAACAGCATACCTTAACCAACCTGCTTATCTGAAAAATGATTGTTTGGAGTGGGGTGAGACAACTAAGCCTCAGTGAGTCCTACTACCCTCCTAAGGTGACTACACCGGGGAATCCTAATCAGTCATGCATACTAACAGATATATCATAATACATAAGCATAAATAAAGGTGTAACACAAAAGTATATCTTATTCATTTTAACACTAGGACACTCTGAGGTGAGCAGGTCTCAGAGGCCTGCCATATCCGTCAACCGATTCGGTCACGGCATGAAGCTCACATAGTCATAACCTAATGGATTATCCCATTGGGAGTCCATAGTGCGATATAATTCGCTCTTAATTGACTGATACTAAATTGAGTTGTTACTACCATGAATTTCCAAATCCCGGGGAACATGCAATCTTAATTAAGTCTAGGTTATACCCTAAGATCATCTGTGATTAACATTCTATTTAACATTATACCAGTCACATTTCTGCAATTTATCTATCTCAGATGAGGAAATAAAACGAGTGATTAAAACAGTTGAAAATCAAAAGTTGCAGGCTGTTCTGTGTAAGCTCGCCACGGCGAGTTACCTGCTCGCCATGGCGGGTTTACAGGTCATTCTGGACAATCTCGCTATGGCGAAACGTCAGCTCGCCACGGCGAAATATCAGGCACTGACCTAAACAACTCGCCTGGCGAGATAATACTCGCCTGGCGAAGTTCTTCAGCCCAGAACCTTATTTTCGCCATGAGTGCTCGCCATCAGTTCGCCATGGCGAGTTCATGCAGAATGGCCCCTGTTTTGCGAAATTCATAAATTTCTAATGGTTTCACCTACATTCCTCATTTAAGCTAGTGCAGAAACATAAAACATATAATATGAGATAGAATGGAGGGAAATTTGGGAGTTAATTTCCCTCACACAACAATTCCCTAATTCCTATGTTAACATGCATAATTTCATATTTTGGGAAATCTAGCTAAACTATCCTAAGAACCCACCTGGATTGAAGCTTTAATCTTGCTTCTGGGCTCCTAATGCAGCTACTGAACTCTCCTAAAATGCCCCACGAACACAGGACCAGAACTTGAGAATTTGCACTCTTGAACCCTTACTTTGCTCTAAGAATTGAATGATGTTTGGATGAATGATTCAGCTGGAAATGAGGGTTATTTATAGTAGTTTCTGAGGTATATGAACAGTACACGAATTTGTTTGTGTCTTGGGCTGCATGTTAAGTTATTGGCTTGGGAAGTGGTGAGAAAAGGTGTGTTGTCATTATGTGTCATGTGAGCTCTTGGGAAGATGAAGTTGTTGTGTTTCAGAACTGAGCTTCTGATGTTTGAATCTCTGAATGGTAATGTGGATTTGACAAGAAGCTTGTGATACATGAAGCCAACTTGGGTGAAGTGAGTAATTGGAAATTTTGGGAGTATTGTGTTGTTGTTTATGGCGTGAGAACATGAGAAGGAGGGAGGGCAGAATTTCTGATTTTTCTGAAATGGGTTAGTGCCTCAAGCTTTGCATGCATAAGGTGGAGTGGAGTTATGACTCATCAAGGAGAGTGAGGTGTTGGCTAAAGGGGATAAGAGAAAGTGAGTGGAATTGTGACTCATGGCAAGAGGGAGGGAGTATTCAAATCTCTTAGTTAAGTAATCTTAAGAATACTAATAAGGTAGCAATTGTGTAGTTTAGTCTTTAGTTGGAGTTACTAATTTATACACATACTACACTTAAATCCAAAATTAATTATCTAAACTCCACTAATTAATTTATTAAAATTAGGCAAAGCTCCAATTAAAATTAATTAGGTAATTTAGAATGTGGGATATTACAGCAAGATGATTCTTTGACAAGTTTTTCATTTGTCATTTAATGAGAATGCTTACTATTTTTAAAATTGCTATTAATAGTAATATTTCTATGACTATCTTTAATTATTTTTTAATTATTTAATTTATTAATTTCTAACTACTCTATTTTTTATTGTTAATTATTAAATAGAATAATTAATTTAGGAGAATTAAACAAAAAAAGTTCATTTTTTTATGTTATCTATTAATTAAAAAGAAATCATGTTATTTGGGATTTGAGATACACATGATCTTTTTTTGTTTGTTTTTTTTTTATGGGCAATTTTAGTTGTTAGTATATTACAATTTTTTTTGTTTGTTTTTTTTGGTACAATTTTTTGTTTGTTTTTTAATATTAATTGAAAATTAATATTTGTGAGTTTTGACTAATTGGATAGACACAAACATTTAACTGACGCCTAAAAAGGTTCAATTGTCACCTATTAATTATTTTTTTTACTAAATCTATTAATTAAATAGCAATTAGCAGATATTGAATTGGCAAGCAAACAAAAGGCCATGTTTGAAGGATGAAGCAGCTGAAGCTAAAGCTTATCAAGATGTAAGTTTGAGTTCACCTTTATCCTCACTATTGCTGCTTTTCAAAACTGACTTCCACATCCAGGCTCATTACAATTTTTTGGGGAACGGGATTAGGGATTAAAGCTGTACCGGTTTGATTAAGCTTTTTGTGCTGTTACTATTTAGCTGCTACTTTTTCTTTGCCAATTCCCATCTCCTGCCTTTTTTTTGTTTATATTTGAAATTGAAACTTGTTGATGGTTTACATTATTTTGTTGAATTTGAAGGAAATTCATGCAAAACTTGGGGAGCAATTATCAGTAGAAGATGAAGAGGAAGTTTAGTATCATGTGTTTTTAGTAATTGAGATATGCACAAAATTTGATCTCACACGTGAAAACAATCAACACAGTGCCACTTTACTTCCAAATTCCTTTCTCAAGACAAGCCCTTGATTGCTAATTTATCTTCTCTCAATCCCTAATCATCCCATCATCAATCAATGTTATTTCTACTCCCAATTCATATACAATGGAATCATCACTCATATTTTTCAGGTAATTTATTTCAATTTTAGTTTATCTTACCTATATAATTAGGATCAGATTTATCGATTCTCGTTCACCCTTCTTCTGGTTTGTTCATCTCTTTGTTGAGGAAGAAGATTTTTATCCATTTAATTAAATGAAGGATGGTGCTAAAGTTTCTTGCATATGTGTAGTTTAGTCTTTAGTTGGAGTTACTAATTTATACACATACTACACTTAAATCCAAAATTAATTATCTAAACTCCACTAATTAATTTATTAAAATTAGGCAAAGCTCCAATTAAAATTAATTAGGTAATTTAGAATGTGGGATATTACAACCTACCCCCCTTAAAGAAATTTCGTCCTCGAAATTAAGAAATTTACCTCATAAACAGATAAGGATAACTCCTCCGCATGTCTGACTCTAGTTCCCATGTGAATTCACCATCAGGAGACTGAGTCCATTCAACTTTGACAATTGGAATCCTCTTGTTTCGAAGTATTTTGGCATCACGTTCAACAATCCGAACAGGATCCGGCTGATAGGTTAGATCTGGCTGAAGATCGATCTGTTCAAGTTCCACTGGCTGATAAGGATCAGGAATATACTTCCGTAACTGAGACACATGAAACACGTCGTGTAACCCTGACATAGATGGAGGAAGAGCTAACTGGTAGGCTACAGGACCGACGCGTCGAAGAATCTGATAGGGTCCAATGAATCTTGAACAGAGCTTCTTAGTTTTGAAAACACCTCGCAAACCCAACTTAGGAGTAACTCTCAAGAACACATGATCACCTTCCTGAAATTCCAAAAATCTCCTTCTCTTGTCGGCGTAACTCTTCTGCCGACTCTGAGCAACTTTCAGCTTATCTCGGATGGATTTGATCTTTAACGTGGTCTCTTGGACAATATCTGGTCCCAAGAAACTACGATCACCAACTTCTGTCCAACACAACGGAGTTCTACACTTCCTGCCATACAGAGCTTCATAAGGTGCCATACCGATACTAGTATGGTAACTGTTGTTATAGGCAAATTCAATTAGATGTAAGTGATTACTCCACGAACCGCCATCTTCCAATACACAAGCTCGAAGCATATCCTCAAGGGTCTGAATAGTCCTTTCTGACTGACCATCAGTCTGAGGGTGATGTGACGTACTCATCTTCAACCGAGTACCCATCACATTCTGAAATGCTTTCCAAAACCTTGAAGTGAAAATCGGGTCTCTATCCGACACGATACTCAAAGGTACACCATGCAGCCTTACAATCTGCTCCATGAAGATGGCTGCATATTGAGGGGCCTTGTAGGTGGATTTCACTGGAATGAAATGAGCTGACTTAGTTAACCTGTCCACGATTACCCAGATTGAATCTTGACCTCTCTGGTTACGTGGCAGTCCTCCTACAAAGTCCATAGTGATATGTTCCCATTTCCACTCGGGAATATCCAATGGTTGCAACGGTCCTCCAGGTTTCTGATGTTCAATCTTCACCTGTTGACAAACAATACACCTGGACACGAATTTAGCAATCTCTGCCTTCATGTTGGGCCACCAATAATTCTCCTTCAAATCATGATACATTTTGGTGGATCCAGGGTGAATTGAAAATCCACTCTTGTGTGCCTCTTCTAGAATCAACCGCTTCAACTCATCATTCTGAGGTACACAAAGTCTGCCTTCATAGAGAATAGCACCGTCTGTGGCTACTGAAAACTCCGGATGGTTTATCCTCTTCTGTAACTCCACGTCATCCTGCTGAGCCTGCACAATCCTTGGGCGTAACTCACAGGATACTTCAATTCTGTTGATGCGAATACCGCTCTTACGATATATCACGTTCAGGTTGAGATCCCTAAACTTCTCGTACAGACCGCATTGTTGCATCAACAACTCTGATGCATACAATGTCTTTCTGCTCAGGGCATCTGCCACCACATTAGCCTTTCCAGGGTGGTAATTGAGATTGAAATCAAAATCTTTGAGATACTCCATCCAACGCCGTTGCCTCATATTCAACTCCTTCTGATCAAACAAGTACTTCAGACTTTTGTGATCACTGAACAGATCAAAATGCACTCCATACAGATGATGTCTCCAGATTTTGAGTGCAAAGATAATGGCTGCTAACTCCAGATCATGGGTAGGATAATTCTGCTCATGAGGTTTTAGCTGCCTGGATGCATACGCTACAACTGCTCCATCTTGCATCAATACACATCCAAGTCCTTTGTTGGACGCATCACAGTACACCACGTACTTGCGGGTTGGGTCAGGAATTACTAACACTGGTGCTGTGGTTAGTTTTTCCTTTAAAGTTCTGAAACTCCATTCACAAGCAGCATCCCAATCAAAGGTCGCATCTTTCCTGGTCAGACGGGTTAACGGTAAGGCAATCTCCGAAAATCCTAAGATGAATCTCCGGTAATAACCTGCCAAACCAAGGAAACTTCTGACTTCGGTAACACTTCTGGGTCTTTCCCAATTCAACACTGCTTCAACCTTGGATGGATCAACAGACACACCGCCTTGCGATATGACATGTCCCAAGAATTTAACTTCAGATAGCCAAAATTCAGACTTGCTGAACTTGGCGTACAGTTGCTTCTCTCTAAGGATGCTCAACACGATTCTCAGGTGTTCCGCATGCTCCTGCGAATCCTTAGAATAGATCAGGATGTCATCAATGAAAATGACAACAAACTGGTCAAGGTACGGCTGGAATATCCGATTCATGTAGTCCATAAAGATGGCTGGGGCATTAGTCAAACCGAACGGCATGACCAAGAATTCATAATGTCCATAGCGAGTCCTGAATGCTGTCTTGGAAACATCCGAGGACTTGATACGGATCTGATGATATCCAGAACGAAGATCAATCTTGGAAAAGACAGTAGCACCTCTGAGTTGATCCAAAAGGTCATCGATTCTTGGTAAGGGATACTTGTTCTTAATTGTGACCTTGTTGAGTTGGCGATAATCAATGCACAGACGCATCGTACCATCTTTCTTCTTCACGAGTAACACCGGTGCTCCCCAAGGTGAGACACTGGGTCGGATAAAGTGTTTCTGAAGTAACTCTTCAAGCTGAGATTTCAGTTCGTGAAGCTCTAAGGGAGACATTCTATACGGGGCAACTGAGATCGGCTGGGAAACAGGAACTAGGTCGATAGAAAACTCAACTTCCCTTTCAGGAGGTAAATTCATAATATCATCTGGGAAAACATCTAAGAACTCACTAACAACTGGAATATCACTGGGGCTCAAACTGGGTTCCGGATCGATGGTGAACAAGACACTGAAACACTTAGTACTGGCACCTAAGTACTGGATCATTTGATTAGTATTCTGGAGTAAAGCGGTAATAGCTCTACTTTCTGGTGAAGTTTCGGATGGAATGAAGAGATTCTTTTCAGCACACCCAATGTACACAGTATTGGCGGAAAGCCAATCCATGCCTAGGACCACATCTATATCCTTTAGAGGTAGACAAATCAGATCTATATGATAGACCTTACTGCCCACAAGAACGGGACAATTCTGACAAACACGTTTAGAGGTAACCTTGCCACCTGTAGCAACAGCTACAGTCATTGGGGGAATTAAAGGCACAGAGGGTAATTGCAGTCGCTGAACACAGTCAACGGCTATAAAGGAATTAGTAGCTCCACAATCAAACAAGACTAAAACTTCAGACTGACCTAACTTGCATATATCCATAATTAATGCATTATTAGATTTGACATTCTCACCGTCAAGTGAGTATACCCGACCTTTGCTTTTTGAGGCACCGCTGGGATCTCCCTGTCTCTTCAGCTTAGGACATTCATGCTTGTAGTGGCCTGGCTGCTTACAATAGTAACACATATTCCTTCCCTTCATGCATTCTCCACTGTGAGGGAAACCGCACTCTGCACAATTCTTCGGTGAACGTTGAGAGTAGCTCTGCTTTCCCTTACTTGTAGTACCTTTAGTTCTCACTTGTAGATTGAATTTTCCAGAATCCTTCTTCTTCTGAAAAGCTTCACTACGCTCCTTATGAATGTTACCCAGATCTGCTTCTGCATGATAGCTCTTTTGCACCAAATCACCGAAGGTGGTAATGTGTTGCATAGAGACATCGTGGGCTATGTCAGCTCTCAGCCCGAACCGATACTTCTTCATCTTCCATGATTCACTGGGAGCGTCATTCCCATCCATCACATAACGGACCAACTCATTGAACTTCATGGTATACTCCGCCACTGACATGTTTCCCTGCTTCAGTTCAGTCAACTCACGTTCCATTTGGAATTGGTAACTCTCTGGGATATAATGTCCAACGAAAAGGCGTCGGAAATTTTCCCAATTCATCTCCATCTGACTGGCCTCCATGTACGCCTTGGTTCCATCCCACCAGTTACACGCGTCGCCCCTAAAGAAGCGGGAGACGAATGTCACTTTGTCAACTTCGGTGCAATCCATGGATTCAAGGATTTCACTCATTCGTTGAATCCATTCCCTGGCTTTCGCTGGATTGTACTCCCCATAAAACTCCGGCGGACTCATTCGGCAGAATTCACGGAATGCAGCGCTTGATCCCTGCTGCTGAGGTGGAGGATTGTTCATATGCTGCTGAAACATATTCATGAATTCTTGATGCTGCTGGGCTTGTTGAGCTTGGAACTGCTGCTGTTGATGCATCATCTCAGCCCACATGTTTGCATTAGCGTCACCATACATTCCAGGTTCGTCATCATCATCAGCAACGTTCCTTCTAGGCCTTCCAGGTCCTCGTCTTGCTCCTAACATAGTGCTCTAACTGCCAATATCAAGTCAAGTTAGCTAGGCTTAAAGTGACATGACATCTAGAACAAATGTTAGAAATCCAGACAAATACTGGGATTCGGACAGTAATACTAATGAACTCTGGCACGATCTGAATCGACCTGCTCTGATACCAATTATAACACCCCACGTCTATGTCTAGAATAATACGTGAAATATTATTATTGATAACCGAGTCATTATTATTACAAATGGAAATTCAAGCACACGCAGGTGCTGATTACAACAAAGATACAAAGTTCAGCGGAAACGATAGGAATTGGTACAACAAAACATTATTGAATAAGAATAAATAACACAAGACAACTAGAAATGCATGAAAGAAATGCCATCTCCTAGCACAGCTGCAAGCACACCGAACAGCATACCTTAACCAACCTGCTTATCTGAAAAATGATTGTTTGGAGTGGGGTGAGACAACTAAGCCTCAGTGAGTCCTACTACCCTCCTAAGGTGACTACACCGGGGAATCCTAATCAGTCATGCATACTAACAGATATATCATAATACATAAGCATAAATAAAGGTGTAACACAAAAGTATATCTTATTCATTTTAACACTAGGACACTCTGAGGTGAGCAGGTCTCAGAGGCCTGCCATATCCGTCAACCGATTCGGTCACGGCATGAAGCTCACATAGTCATAACCTAATGGATTATCCCATTGGGAGTCCATAGTGCGATATAATTCGCTCTTAATTGACTGATACTAAATTGAGTTGTTACTACCATGAATTTCCAAATCCCGGGGAACATGCAATCTTAATTAAGTCTAGGTTATACCCTAAGATCATCTGTGATTAACATTCTATTTAACATTATACCAGTCACATTTCTGCAATTTATCTATCTCAGATGAGGAAATAAAACGAGTGATTAAAACAGTTGAAAATCAAAAGTTGCAGGCTGTTCTGTGTAAGCTCGCCACGGCGAGTTACCTGCTCGCCATGGCGGGTTTACAGGTCATTCTGGACAATCTCGCTATGGCAAAACGTCAGCTCGCCACGGCGAAATATCAGGCACTGACCTAAACAACTCGCCTGGCGAGATAATACTCGCCTGGCGAAGTTCTTCAGCCCAGAACCTTATTTTCGCCATGAGTGCTCGCCATCAGTTCGCCATGGCGAGTTCATGCAGAATGGCCCCTGTTTTGCGAAATTCATAAATTTCTAATGGTTTCACCTACATTCCTCATTTAAGCTAGTGCAGAAACATAAAACATATAATATGAGATAGAATGGAGGGAAATTTGGGAGTTAATTTCCCTCACACAACAATTCCCTAATTCCTATGTTAACATGCATAATTTCATATTTTGGGAAATCTAGCTAAACTATCCTAAGAACCCACCTGGATTGAAGCTTTAATCTTGCTTCTGGGCTCCTAATGCAGCTACTGAACTCTCCTAAAATGCCCCACGAACACAGGACCAGAACTTGAGAATTTGCACTCTTGAACCCTTACTTTGCTCTAAGAATTGAATGATGTTTGGATGAATGATTCAGCTGGAAATGAGGGTTATTTATAGTAGTTTCTGAGGTATATGAACAGTACACGAATTTGTTTGTGTCTTGGGCTGCATGTTAAGTTATTGGCTTGGGAAGTGGTGAGAAAAGGTGTGTTGTCATTATGTGTCATGTGAGCTCTTGGGAAGATGAAGTTGTTGTGTTTCAGAACTGAGCTTCTGATGTTTGAATCTCTGAATGGTAATGTGGATTTGACAAGAAGCTTGTGATACATGAAGCCAACTTGGGTGAAGTGAGTAATTGGAAATTTTGGGAGTATTGTGTTGTTGTTTATGGCGTGAGAACATGAGAAGGAGGGAGGGCAGAATTTCTGATTTTTCTGAAATGGGTTAGTGCCTCAAGCTTTGCATGCATAAGGTGGAGTGGAGTTATGACTCATCAAGGAGAGTGAGGTGTTGGCTAAAGGGGATAAGAGAAAGTGAGTGGAATTGTGACTCATGGCAAGAGGGAGGGAGTATTCAAATCTCTTAGTTAAGTAATCTTAAGAATACTAATAAGGTAGCAATTGTGTAGTTTAGTCTTTAGTTGGAGTTACTAATTTATACACATACTACACTTAAATCCAAAATTAATTATCTAAACTCCACTAATTAATTTATTAAAATTAGGCAAAGCTCCAATTAAAATTAATTAGGTAATTTAGAATGTGGGATATTACAGCAAGATGATTCTTTGACAAGTTTTTCATTTGTCATTTAATGAGAATGCTTACTATTTTTAAAATTGCTATTAATAGTAATATTTCTATGACTATCTTTAATTATTTTTTAATTATTTAATTTATTAATTTCTAACTACTCTATTTTTTATTGTTAATTATTAAATAGAATAATTAATTTAGGAGAATTAAACAAAAAAAGTTCATTTTTTTATGTTATCTATTAATTAAAAAGAAATCATGTTATTTGGGATTTGAGATACACATGATCTTTTTTTGTTTGTTTTTTTTTTATGGGCAATTTTAGTTGTTAGTATATTACAATTTTTTTTTGTTTGTTTTTTTTGGTACAATTTTTTGTTTGTTTTTTAATATTAATTGAAAATTAATATTTGTGAGTTTTGACTAATTGGATAGACACAAACATTTAACTGACGCCTAAAAAGGTTCAATTGTCACCTATTAATTATTTTTTTTACTAAATCTATTAATTAAATAGCAATTAGCAGATATTGAATTGGCAAGCAAACAAAAGGCCGTGTTTGAAGGATGAAGCTAAAGCTTATCAAGATGTAAGTTTGAGTTCACCCTTATCCTCACTGTTGCTGCTTTTCAAAACTGACTTCCACATCCAGGCTCATTACAATTTTTTGGGGAACGGGATTAGGGATTAAAGCTGTACCGGTTTGATTAAGCTTTTTGTGCTGTTACTATTTAGCTGCTACTTTTTCTTTGCCAATTCCCATCTCCTGCCTTTTTTTTGTTTATATTTGAAATTGAAACTTGTTGATGGTTTACATTATTTTGTTGAATTTGAAGGAAATTCATGCAAAACTTGGGGAGCAATTATCAGTAGAAGATGAAGAGGAAGTTTAGTATCATGTGTTTTTAGTAATTGAGATATGCACAAAATTTGATCTCACACGTGAAAACAATCAACACAGTGCCACTTTACTTCCAAATTCCTTTCTCAAGACAAGCCCTTGATTGCTAATTTATCTTCTCCCAATCCCTAATCATCCCATCATCAATCAATGTTATTTCTACTCCCAATTCATATACAATGGAATCATCACTCATATTTTTCAGGTAATTTATTTCAATTTTAGTTTATCTTACCTATATAATTAGGATCAGATTTATCGATTCTCGTTCACCCTTCTTCTGGTTTGTTCATCTCTTTGTTGAGGAAGAAGATTTTTATCCATTTAATTAAATGAAGGATGGTGCTAAAGTTTCTTGCATATGAGTTTTCTATCAATTTTATGTTTTTATATCATAGTATATTGCATCAATCACTTTTTATGTTTGGATATTAGTGTCTTGCATATGAGATTTCTATCAATTTTTAACCATTTTTTCTTACTTTCATTCAAGCAAAGGTCAGAACATTCAGAACATTGACGAGGTTTATGCGGTGTGAGCATGCACTTCGATGATAGCCTCAAGGTACATATATTTTACTACTTTTTCTATTTCATATTATTATAGCGTTATATATTGCACCTATTAGTTTAAATCATAGTATACTGCATCTATTACTATATTTCATAATTTCATAATATTATGGATAGTTACTTACTAATTATTGTTATTGTTGAGTCTTTGTTTGTTGGCTGCATTTTTGGTAAAATAGACCTTGAAACAGAATGGGCGACAGGATGCCTCAAACATCGTGTCAAGCATCGTATCATGTTACTGGAAGTGTTACTTGTGCGCCAAGCATGCGCGCTTCCTATTTATGGAATTTATATTTCTCTCTCATGAATCATATCTTGTGCGTAAAGAAAGACTTTATTTTCTAAACAAATCTTTTGTTTAGAGATTGGTTCAGAAATTATTGTGAAGATTTATTTTTTAAAAAACATATCTAATCTTTTAAAGATATGGTTTATTTTTATTTTGTGAGTTGGATGTTTTCTTGGATCAGATCTTCCGAAGCCCATGTCACCAGCTATATATATGGAAGGAGCTAAACCTAATTCAGTTAGTGTTCACGCCGTCTTGTGCTTTGTCTAAGAAATTAGGTTTTGCGTGTGTGTTATTTGTGAGCCTTTCTTGTGTCTCTTTGATACAAGTTTAGGACTGTGTTCTTGAGTTGTAATTGTGTGATCCTTCTCCTAAGCTTTGAAGTACGGAGTTAGGACTTTTGTGTGTGTAACACTCTAAGCCTTTAGGTACGAGTGTGTAGTTTTAGGAGTGTGTCTCCAAAACTGTTTTTGTGCTTGTGTATTGAAATCCTTGCTGTCTTGTAAGGTTGTAAGGGAGTGAGATGGGATCTCATATCTAGGAGTTCCTAGGTAGAAGAGTCATTGGTAGGGCTTAGGTTTTAAGTTGTAAACGAGTAGTTTGCTGGAGACTTAGGACTAGGACTATTATAGTGATATTCCTTCCTGGATTGGTATCCCCCAGACGTAGGTTGCTGTTTGCGCCGAACTGGGTTAACAAATATCCTGTCTTCTTTATTTGTTCATTTACTTATTTTATTTTGTTACGCACGAGGCCGTATAGATTGCTAGAGCATCGAGTAGAGCATCGTGTATAGCGTGCCAGAAATTTCAATTGGCATCAGAGCAGGCACCCTGCCTGTTTATTTGGGTGAGATTCAGGACCTGAAATGTCTGGCGCTTGGAAAAGGAAAGAGGATACATGAACAGGCCACCTTTGCTAACTGGATCTGCCAACTATGACTCTTGGAAATCCAAAATGACAGCTTTCTTGAGATCTATTGATAGCAAAGTTTGGAAGGTTGTTTTGTCTGGATGGGAACAACCCACGTATGCTAGCAAGGAAGGTACCTCAACGAGGGTGATGAAACCTGAAGTAGAATGGACTACAGAAGAGGAAGCTGCAGCCCACCATAACCACAAGGCTATTTATGCCCTGTTTAATGGAGTAGACACTAGTGTTTTCAAACTCATCAAAAATTGTGTATCAGCTAAAGATGCGTGGGAAATATTGCAAAAGTGCTATGAGGGTACTACTAAAGTCAAACAGTCAAAGATTCAACACCTCACATCCAAGTTTGAAGCTCTAAGAATGAAGGATGATGAGAGTATTCAAGATTTTCATTTGAATCTCCTAGACATTGCAAACTCCTTTGAAGCATTGGGAGAAAAAATATCTGATGAGAAACTGTCAAGAAATCTTCTTAGATCTCTTCCCAAGAGATTTGATATGAAGGTTACTGCAATTGAGGAAGCACATGACATCTCCACCATGAAGATGGATGAGTTAGTTGGATCTCTTCAAACTTTTGAAATTGTTCTAAATGACCGAGGTGACAAAAAGAACAAAAGCATTGCCTTTGTCACAAACACTGAAGATGGTGTTGCTGAGAGTAATGATGGAGAGGAAGATAGCATAGCAGATGTTATTGCCATGCTTGGAAGATAGTTCAACAAAGTGTTGAAGAGAGTTGGTGGGAGGAATTGACAGAATGGGCAGAGCATCAGATTCGACATCAACAAGCAGCCAAACAATTTCAAGAAAATCGAGCCTGAAGAAAAGAACAGTCAAAGCAAGGGTGTTTAGTGTCATGAGTGTGAAGGATATGGACACATAAGGTGAGAATGTGGAACTTATCAGAAAAGACAGAAGAAAGGGTTAACTGTTTCTTGGTCAGAAGAAGACACTGATGAAGAAAGTGAATCAGCTAGACATGTAACTGCCCTTACTGGAACCTGTGTTGAGGAATGGGACTCTGATGAAGATGGGGATGTCTCTTATGAGGAATTGGCTAGCACCTACAAAGAATTAGTCACTAGATATGAAGAGATGTGTAGAATACTTGAGAAGCAAAAGAAGACCATCAACAAACTTCAAGCTGAAGTAAACATACAGGTTGAAAAGGCTAAAAAGTCATCCAAGTTAATGCTCAAATGGATGATTTAAGAAAACGTGTAAGTCAGCTGAACTCGGGAGCAGATCTTCTTGAAGAAATTCTGGATAATGTGCCAAGTGGGAAACTTAGGTCTGTCGGATACAACTACTCAAGTCTGAATCAGTATCAACAGGATCCTGAAACCAAGTTCACATCTGGAGAAAATCTCATTGATCCTTGTACTGGAAAGGTAATGCTGGAGCATCAGACTCGACATTCTAAAGCCTACCCAGTTCCAAAGTTCGCTCTTGATCCCAAATCTTCGGTTCATCAAAGACCAAGAACTTCTGTCCATCAAAGGCCTAAAAACCAAAGGAGATATCGTAGGTGGGTGTGTCACCATTGTGGAAAAAGGGGACACATTAGACCTTTCTGCTACAAGTTGTATGGATACCCCAACCAAGAGCCTAAACCAAATGTGGTACAGGAAGAGAATGTTGTTAAGAAGGAATGGAGACCTAAAGAAGAGAATGCTGAACTGCATAAAGAAGAAAATGTTGGGTTAATTGCTCACACATCCCTAAGAGTTTCTTCTAGGGAAGATTGGTATTTTGATAGCGGGTGTTCTAGACCTATGACTGGTGAGGAGAAGTATCTCATAAATGTAAGATCTTACAAGGCTAGTTTCGTAACTTTTGGGGATGGTGCAAAAGGAGAAATAGTAGGAATTGGGGATCTGATCAGCCATGGATTGCCCAACCTGGAGAATGTACTCCTAGTCAAGGGGCTCACAACCAATCTGATCAGTATTAGCCAGTTGTGTGATCAAGGCATGAAAGTTAACTTCACCAAATCTGAATGTTTAGTCAACAATGAAGAAGGACAACTGATGCTGAGAGGCACTAGATCTAAAGACAACTGCTATTTGTGGATGCCTCAGGAGGAAGTCTTCACATCCACTTGTCTCATTTCCAAAGAAGATGAAGTGAAACTGTGGCACCAGAAGTTAGGTCATCTAAATCTGAAAGGGATGAAAAAAGCAATTACAGCTGAAGCTATTAGAGGACTACCCAAGCTCAAGATTGGTGAAGGGAATGTATGTGGAGAATGTCAAATTGGGAAACAAACCAGAATGTCGCATCCAATGTTGGAGCATCAGACAACATCCAAGGTTCTTGAACTGTTACACATGGATCTCATGTGACCCATGCAGGTGGAAAGCTTGGGGGGTAAGAGGTATGCTTTCGTGGTTGTTGATGACTATTCCAGATACACCTGGGTAAATTTTGTCAGGGAGAAGTCAGATACTTTTGATGTGTTCAAGGAGCTGTGCATTCAACTTCAAAGAGAGAAAGGAAGTAATGTTGTTAGAATCAGAAGTGACCATGGAAGAGAATTTGAGAACTCCAAATTCAACGAATTCTGCTCCACTGAAGGGATCAAGCATGAGTACTCATCTCCTATAACCCCACAACAGAATGGTGTGGTTGAAAGGAAGAACAGAACCATCCAAGAATCAGCTAGAGTCATGCTTCATGCCAAAAGCATTCCATATCACTTTTGAGCTGAAGCCATGAACACTGCATGCTATATACACAACAGAGTCACCCTGAGAAAAGGTACAAATTCTACTCTATATGAACTGTGGAAATATAGAAAGCCAACTGTCAAGCACTTTCATATTTTTGGAAGTAAATGCTACATTCTAGCTGATAGATAGCCAAGAAGGAAGCTTGACCCTAAAAGTGATGAGGGAATCTTCCTTGGGTACTCTACAAACAGAAGAGCTTACAGGGTCTATAACTCAAAGACTCAAGTTATGATGGAATCTATAAATGTTGCTGTAAAAGACTCTCCTTTGAAATAAAATGATGGCATAGATCAAGGTGATCCTGTTAGTGTCGATGCTGAACAAGATGTTGAAGCATCAGCACAACCCAGGAGTGAAAAATCTGATGAGGAAACTCTTGAAGATGAAGGAGAAGCAAGTGCAAGACCTCAAACTCAAAGTAAAGGTCCCTCTGTACGTGTCCAGAAAAATCATCCCATAGACCTGATTATTGGGAATCCTGAACAAGGGATAACCACAAGAAGGACCAATGATGTCGTTGCAAATTCCTGCTTTGTGTCCTTGTTTGAACCAAAGAATGTCAAAGAAGCTCTAACTGATGAAGCCTGGATAGAGGCTATGCAAGAAGAATTGAACCAATTTGAGAGAAGTGAAGTGTGGGACCTAGTTCCTGAAGTAGCAAAGTTTTTCACAAGAAAGGGGGGTTTGAATTGTGAACCTTTAAAAAATTACCTATTAAAATTTAATAGAGAAACACTATGGAAGAACAAACGTTAGAACGTTCTCAGAACGTGGTTAGTTATATGTAAATAAACTAGAGAACGTTCTCGAATCAATCTCAAGAGATAAAGTAAATTAAAAGATAAGTGATGTGTGTGATCTGTGTGCACAATTTTAAAGAGAGTAAGGAAGAGAGAAAAATACACAAGCAGTTTTATACTGGTTCACCCCTTTAACAATGGGTTACGTCCAGTCCTCACGCTCCAGTGAGTTTTTTCCACTATAAGATGCTACCGATCTCAAGTTACAATTTCTTCCTTTGATCTTATACCCAAGATCAATAAAATCCTTTAAGCCCTACAAGCTTAAAAATACCCCAGCCCTCTAGGCTAGTAAGGGTATACCACTCAAACAATACAGCCCTATTGACTTGAGTAAACCTTTTACAAAGATGATAGATTTGTTCTAAGCTTTTTACAAAACTCACCACGTGAGAAGCTTAGAGAAAAGTAGAAACTCTCAAACACTCAGTGTATATACTAATCCTAGTATTGAATTACAGATCTGGGGTGAAAGAGATCAAAAGAGAGCTTTAAGATTGCTTGTATGATAAAAACAAGTGATGATCAATTTGTAGTGAAAGCTCGTGTTCTTCAAAGGTCACCAAAGGGCTCTATTTATAGCAGAGGCTTGTACTTGAAGCTTGGTGACGAAATATGTCCGTTTGTAACGGATACATGTTCAAAAATGACAGCTCATTAGTTGTTGTTGTTAAACATTCAAACTGAAAGAATGATCTGAGAATGTTCTTGAGCCGGATTCATATGATTCTTTCAAAGGAGCGTGGAAATGAGCTTGCAGTGAGCTGTAAAGTGTCCTTTCACACTACATTCTCCAAGGGTTGCCGTTAGATATCTTTAGGCATGCGTTTATCCAGCTGTTCTTGGGCTAGATAGTAGACTTGACAAGAACATCATTCTTCTATAACGTTCTGAGAACGTTCTCCATTCTGGGCGTAGATGAACTTTGATTCTTCAAAGAAGCTTGATCCTTATCTTGATAGATAGCTGTGAGGTATCAGAAACACAGCTGTATAGTCCTTGAAACACTATTCATGTTGTCCTTGTATGGTACTTCTTGTCATAAAAGAGATCATTAACATAGGAGAATGTTCTTTTAATATTCAACAAAAGGACAAGCCAACTCTTAGTTGCAAATGAGTTGGTACATTCTCATAGGTCTATGAATTATCTGTCTTCAATAGTAATGGACAGCATAAGATCTTTGTCTTGCATTAAAAACATAAACACATGCTTGTTCTTCAAAATTTGTCCAAAAGGGAAAGTCACACATTTCATTCCAAATATTCATTGCCTTATTTGTCATGAATGCTGTTGTGATCTTGTGAGTAAATACCAAGAGAAAAGTGCTCATTTGTCTTGAACATAGTTGACTTAGAAAAATAAGTACTTTGTCTTTGAAGCTTGTTCTTGAGCGAAACGCAGAGAATGTTCTTGGAACATTCTTGCAGCTTTTGTTCTTTAAACGAAATTGATTAAATAATGATATGAAAAGCTTGATTAATCCTGGCTTGATTAAAACACTCAAAAGCACTTGTTAGATAACAATATGATCAGAATTTCTCTTAAAATATAATTAAGATGTTTGTAATCTTTAAAACATCAAATTGGGATTTTGCCTCGACAATCTCCCCCTTTTTGATGATGACAAACTTCTTGAATTATGTTTTAAAGTAATTCTGATTTAGATAAATTTAGTACAGGATTTTGTGAAAATGTTCTTGTTTTAACTTATCAAAACTCCCCCTCAATTCAAGCATTCAAGATTTAAAAGATAAAGAATTGAGAAATCACATAATTGAGTCAAACATCATTTCATTAATCATAAAGCTCATCAAGTGAGAATCCAGACACGGTTTAAGGAACATGATTAATACAAAAAGACTCAAAGGAAATTAAAGCCTAGTTTAGAATATCAAACATAGCAAGAGAAGTTCCTATTAACCAAAAAGAACTTCCCAAATTATCTAGTTTTTCTAACTAGGAAATAAGCATTAATCAAACAAACAGCAAGCAAAAGCAAAATAAACCAGCAACATTTTTTCAAAAGACTAGTACTCCCCCTAAATTACTCTCAGAACATTCTCCCCCTTTTGGCAGCATTAAAAAGGGTGAGGGTTAAGTGGTGATTACTTAGGCACGGTAGGGCTGGAGTCATCAGAAGAGGTAGCATCATCCTGTGGTGGTGGAAATTCAGGAATGTGTGGAGGAGGGTTAAGTGGTGGTGGTGGAATGTTCATGGCAGGGCACACATGTTCAATCAGCCAATCTCTCAGAAGTTGATGCTCAATCATGAGATACACGAGCATGTTGTTTTGAATAGTCATCCCTTCAAGAATCTTATCCACATTTTTCCTTGTCTTGGATGAATCTTTTTCCATTTTTGTTCTTTTGGCAGGCCTCTGATCAGAGGTGCCTTCACCAGCAAGTTTCACATTTGGTTCAAAACCAATATGTGGATTAATAGCATCAGTAGCAGCAGCATTTGCAGAGGAACAAAAAGAGTCAAGAGTTCCAAAAGTGGTAGGTAGTGATGGGAGTGAACCAGAGGACAAAATGGGTTGTGTGAATTGTGGAAAAATTGAAACATTTTTGTCAAAGTTTTTGAAGAATTCTGAGCTTTTAAAAGTTTCAAGACTTCCTTGAGATGAAGTCATGATTGGTGAAAAGAGAGTGGTATTGTGAGGTGAGGTAGTAGAGAGAAAACCTTGAAGTTCCTTACCAGCTCTTGGGGGTGCAGAAGCTCTAAAACCATGAGAGAAAGGAGTTCCAAAATTAAGAGATGTGCTAATGTGAGAGGGAATTGAATCAGAAGCCATTCCAGCATTTGTTCCTGCATTCTCACCAGCTTGGAGAATGTTCTCAGTTTGATCTCCTAATACATCAGCAAGGATATCTAATCCTTCTTTCTCAAACTCAGCTCTCTTTCTCTTACCCAAATCAATCGAATCTTCAGAGATGAAGTCCTTTTTCATGTGGTGAATATTCTTAAAACCAAATGAGGTGCATGAGTTTTCAACCCTTTGATCTTTTTCATCAATTTTGAAAATTCTGAAGATTTTGGTTAGGATCATAGCATAAGGCAGGGTTACCTTTTTGATACCAGAGTTGGCAACATGAATCATGTGCTGTATGATTATGAAAGGGAGATTCAGTTTGATACCTTTGGACAAATGATGCATGATGAGCAGATCATTGTCAGTCACTTTGTCCAAGCTACCTGTCCTTGGAAAAATGCAGTGTTGACAGAGATTATGCATCAACTTGTATTCCTTTTTCAGCATTGAAGATGGAGGTTTTTCTCTTTGAGCACCTTGCTCATTGAACATTTGCAGAATTAAAGCATCCTTGCTTACTCCTGATCCGGTATACCAACTTTCTCCATAAGTTTCTACTCCTTCAGCTTTCAATCCAAGTATATTTCCAATTACTTCTGGATCAAGTTGAATCTCCACTCCTTTGATGTACGAAACAATTTCACTTTTAGCAGCATCAACTTTGGCATTGAAGTAAAATGCTTGAACAAGTAGAGGAAAAATGGATTCATTAATTTTGAAGAATTTTGTCCACCCCAATGGTTCAGTGTACTTCAGCAAGTTTACTCCACCTTTAGCTAAATCTTCAAATTCATAAGTTCTTCCAATAGCTACAGGTTTCACTTTCCAAAATGTTTCAAATCTTTCTTCGTCATCAGGATGAATGAGGGGTATATCAACAATTTTGATTTTTGACCCTTTGTTGACAGACATGGTTTTGGCTTTTGGTTTGGGGGTTTTTGAGGCAGAGTGCGATTTTTTGATTGGAGAAGGGGATGATTTTGTTTTAGGTTTTGGTGGAAGCGATTTTGATGATGTAACTGTTTCAGGTTCATCATTTGCAGCAATATCTTCATGATGATCTGAGAGAGTATTCTCAGAGTCAATCTCATCATCATCGATGACATGCACGGTGGTGTCCTTCACGATCTTTTTCCCTGTACCAATTCCAGATAGAATCCTTGCCGATCGACTAATTTGAGAAGAATCTCGAGATTTGGTTTGGGATTTGGTTCGAGACTTTCTGACAAATATGGGTGGTGTATCAGCTTGGCTAGGAACAACCATGGTGGGAATTGGGGTTACCATTCCTTCAGAGTGAATGGGTTGATTTTGGGTGAGTTGAATATCAATTTCTGGTTCGGAGGGATCGTTCTCAGAAGATTCTGGGTTGGTGGAAGATGGAAAGACGGTTGAAAGGGGTTCAATGTTTTCAGGTTCAGATTGGGGATTTTGAGTTGGAGAGGGATTCTGAGTTGAAATGGGAGAATCATCAACAACGGTTTGGTTCAGATTTTCCTGAATTGGGGTTTTTTCAACAGTGTTAGGGTTATTTGGGGGTGATGATGGTTTGCATGGAGGAGGAGATGGAGTGGGTGATGGAGTACGAATCCTAGCGCCTCTTCCTTTGGTTCGAGCCATTTGTTAATGGAAGAAAAAGGTTTGAAATTTGTTTGAGAAATGTAAGAAGAAGAAGAGCGGTTTAATGGTTTGTGATGATGAAAGTTGGTATATGATGAGAAGATAAAATCGTGGGGAAGTGTGAGAGAGAGTAGACTAGGTGTACTTAGGAATAGTAAATATGTACTTGTGCTAAGTGGTTAGTTGGAGAGAGAATGATGAGAGTGGGAGAAGGTAACCGTTGAGTAACATTTGGGAGAGCTAATCCTAATTTTTCTACTTAAAAATAAAACTAATAAACACGGAAACCACATAGAAACATATTCAAACATTCAAATATATATCAAACATAAGATTATTCTCAGAAAGTTCTCTATGGCAAACATAACATATAACATTCAATTTTGATTGGGATTTTTGATGATTTTCAATTTTTCTTTGATAAAATTAAAACGATCCTCAACCAATGGCTTAGTAAAAATATCAGCAAGCTGATTTTCAGTATCAACAAACACTAAAGAAATATCCTTTTTGTTAACATGATCACGAATAAAATGATGTTTGATTTCAATGTGTTTAGATCTTGAATGTTGAATAGGATTTTTTGATAAATTAATTGCACTGGTATTATCACAAAAAATTTGAACATTTGTGTACCTTAAGGAGAAGTCTTCAAGTTGGTTTTTGATCCATATTACTTGAGAACAACAATTTGATGCAGAGACATATTCTGCTTCAGTAGTTGAAAGTGCAATGGTATTTTGTTTTCTACAACACCAACTAACAAGAGCTTCACCAAGGAATTGACATGCTCCACTTGTGCTTTTCCTTTCAATTTTGTCTCCAGCGTAATCAGCATCACAATATGCTTGTAGATCAAAATGTGTTCCTTTCTTGTACCACAAGCCAACATTTTGTGTTCCAACCAAATATCTAAAAATTCTTTTTACAGCAATTAAATGTGATTCTTTTGGAGATGATTGAAATCTAGCACATAGTCCCACTGAGAAGACAATATCAAGTCTACTTGCAGTCAAGTAGAGAAGTGATCCAATCATTCCTCTAAATTCTTTTTCTGACACATTTTTGCCACTTTCATCTTTGTCCAAACTAGTTGATGGATGCATAGGAGTTGACATGATCTTTGCTTCATTCATCTTATATTTTTTGAGAAGATCTTTGATGTATTTTTCTTGACAAATAAAAATACCATCTTCTAGTTGCTTGATTTGTAAGCCAAGAAAAAATCTAAGTTCTCCCATCATGCTCATTTCAAACTCACTTTGCATAAGGTTAGAAAATTCTTCACACATTTTCTCATTAGTAGCACCAAAAATAATAGGCTAAACTGTTCATTTGATCCCTTACGTTTATTTTAAGTTTGAATCAAGTCCCTTACGTTTTAAAAGTTTGAATTTGGTCCCTCACATTATTAACGTTTGCATTAGTTAGTTCCTTTCGTCAAATTTTTCACTAATTTCATTTGATCCTTACACGTGACTGACAGTTTGGATAGGTGGAAGTGATTTTGGACACGTTGACAGCCATATAATAAACAAAACCTTCACAAATAGAAAAAAAGAGTTAGTGTTTGCAAAGGTCTTTGTCGTATTTTTTTTCTATTTGTGAAGGTTCTGTTTATTATATGGCGTTCCACGTGTCCAAAATCACTTCCACATGTGTAAACTGTCAGCCATGTGTAAGGATCAAACAAAGTGAAAAATTTGATGGAAGAGACTAACTAATGCAAATGTTGATAACGTGAGGGACCAAATTCAAACTTTTAAAACATAAGGGACCTGATTCAAACCTAAAATAAACGTAAGGGACCAAATGAACAGTTTAGCCAAAATAATATCATCAACATATACTTGGACAATAAGTAAATCATGCTTATGAGTTTTTCTAAAAAGTGTGGTGTCAATTTTTCCTCTAGAAAAATCATTTTCAAGTAAAAAGGTACTCAACCTTTCATACCAAGCTCTTGGAGCTTGTTTAAGTCCATAGAGAGCTTTGGTAAGTTTGAAAACATGATTTGATTTGTTTTGATCAATGAAACCAGGTGGTTGGTGAACATAAACTTCCTCATTTAAAAATCCATTTAAAAATGCACTTTTGACATCCATTTGAAAAAGTTTTATGCATTTATGAGATGCATATGCAAGCAAAATTCTAATGGCTTCTAACCTGGCTACAGGAGCAAATGTTTCATCATAATCAATTCCTTCTTGTTGGTTGTAACCTTGAGCTACTAGCGTAGCTTTGTTTCTAATTACTTTACCATCTTCGTCCAACTTGTTTCTAAACACCCATCTAGTGCCAATGATTGAATGATCCTTTGGCAGTGGTACCAAATTCCATACTTCATTCCTTTCAAATTGTGATAGTTCCTCTTTCATAGCTTCTATCCAAGATTCATCTACAATAGCTTCATCTATAGTTCTGGGTTCCAACTGAGAGATCAGTCCCAGATTGTTCTCTATGATCTGTAGAGATCTTCTAGTTCTTATTCCATCTTCTGTGTTTCCAATGATTTGCTCAGGTGGATGATTAGTAACAGTTTTCCAAGTTCTTGGAAGCATTTGAGGGATTGATTCTTGATTGGGTTCAAGATTTTGATTTGTTGTAAGTTCCTCTTCCTCATCTTCTATTATGTTTGGTTGATCTTCAAACTCATCAAATTTCACATGCATACTTTCTTCCAAGGTTTGAGTTCTTAAGTTATAGATTCTATAAGCCTTTGATGTTAGAGAATATCCTAAGAAGATTCCCTTATCTGACTTTGAATCAAACTTGCCTAGGTTGTCTTTGATATTTAAGATATAGCAAAAACAACCAAATATGTGAAAATAAGAAATGTTTGGCTTTCTTCCTTTCCAAAGTTCATAGGGTGTTTTGTTTAAAATCTTTCTGATGGTGACTCTATTCAAGATATAGCAAGAAGTATTTATGGCTTCAGCCCAAAAATATTTTTCAACATTTGATTCATTTATCATAGTTCTTGCCATTTCTTGTAAAGTTCTATTTTTCCTTTCCACAACCCCATTTTGTTGAGGTGTTCTTGGACAAGAAAAATTATGAGATATTCCATTATTGTCAAGAAAATTTTCAAAGAGAGAGTTTTCAAATTCTCCTCCATGATCACTTCTTATGGACACAATATTTGAACTTTTCTCATTTTGAACTTTTAAACAAAAGGTTTTGAAAGCTTCAAGAGCATCATCTTTATTTTTTAGAAAAAGCACCCAAGTGAACCTAGAGAAATCATCAACAATGACAAAGCCATAATTCTTACCACCAAGACTTGTAGTTTTGACCGGTCCAAATAAGTCAATGTGAAGCATTTCAAGAGGTTTGTTGGTTGAAATAAATTTTTTAGGTTTAAAGCTACTCTTCACTTGTTTAC